>JAJEKV010000100.1:224115-1424115 GCA_021234155.1 Isoetes taiwanensis
CATTACGGCTCGTAGAAACTTGAACTTCCAAATTTCACATCCTACCACTGGAGGTGCAGGAATGGCCTAACTAAATATTCCAAGAACAAAGGTTAATATGGAATGATCGGTGAAGTTGGAATCATAGAAGCTAAGACGAAAAGACTACCACTGCTCAATGGAACCAAGTTTATAGTCGAAATATGTCAGCTTGAACCATGCAAGAGCTGCAAACACATCAGAAATCAGAGATATCCAGCTGATTCCTGAACATAAGTCGATGGACAAATAAATCAGAGGAGATAGAAATAAGATTGTTCCGAACTCATGAAGCTGAAAGCCTCGTCCCCTGCGACTGGAGATTCATCGAAATAAGGTGAGCGGTCTACCTGAATGGAAGAATGGAGTTCGCCCAGAAGCGTAATTACGTACCATCGTGCCAATCAACCGCCCCGATAGCGGCACGCATCGCTTCAAGCAGTTTGACACGCGCCCACTCCGCCCGCCTGTGGTCTTCGGGTACGTCCTAAGAGAGCAAATCTCCACATGCAAGTGCGCGAGTTGCAAAAGACGCCTAAAAGCAACAAATCAAAGGCTTCGGCCAGACAATGGTTCAGCTGTGCCATCAACCACCTCTCAAAGCAGTGGCACCGCTGTGGCCTTGGTCGGAGATAGCGCCTTTCGCACACCCAAATGCGCCATCCAAACAACACAAAGCATGGATGGGAATATGGCTCCTAGATGTATTTAGAAAAGCTCAAATACAAAATTCACCAAGCCTTTCCAAGGACCTGAATCGAACTGCAAAGGTCATGTGCTGGGTGTGATGTTGGGAGCTTTGCAAGACAACAAATATCACACAACATGCGAATCGCCACCAATAATCTCTTCAGCAGCCGAGTCAGAGCCTTCCCGCAATGTCAAATGGCCAACGAGAGGAGAATCATGGCAGGATCAATCCCAGTCAGAGGGCACCTATCCGGAATATACGTGGTTTATCATAAAGAAAGTCCATCTCAACTCAAAATGACTTCCAGTCCGCCTTAAAGAGCGCTCGCAGCCGTTATATGAGGAGCGATTCTCGCGTCATGGGATCAGAAGGAAGATGTTCAACAGTATCAAACAACAAAGTGAGAAGATGCACACCACACCAGATGCAAGCCCCAAAACAAACGCTAATCGCGAATGTATTTTTCGTAAGTATGAATACACAAGATATAAAGCAAGCAGAGACAACTGTTCTACCAACCACAATACATCATGTCGAACTAACGCGCCCACTCCAATTGGGCAAAGCGGTATCGTAGGTGCCGGTCGAAGATAGCCACCCCGGTTTAGTGCCGTCGTCAGCAGATTCCATCGCTATCTTCAAACCTCCTCCTGATGAGAGGTCACCATCTCCATGCTCAACCTCCTCCGGAGATGAGATCTAAATTTAATGCATCACAACAGCCCATGTCGCCAGAAGAGCCTGCTTGAACAGATCCCAAGATTATCCAGGAACAAGCTGCTCAATCAACCTCGCTTATCAGCCACAAGGTCCAAGAAAAATGATAATGCTTATTTCCATGCCCACCTTTATGAGCACCAATCAATGCCACCTTTGTTATCCATGAGCACCCTGTACAGTCCTGTGAGTACGCCTACAAGAAAGTCCTGAAATTAAGCAGACCTTTGCTGCCGTAGGATGCCGCAACATACTCGCCTGGCAGATATGCCTCTTACTTTGCTGATCCAAGCAATGGCAGTGATTGGCAAAGCGTAAAACAAATGCCTAAAGGGACCCTGAGTTGTTCACGCACGCAGCGAGAAACAGTATGTCGCGAATAAAAAGCATCACTATTGTCGCGAGCAAGGCTAAGGCTGGCAATCGCCAGCATCTTTGGCAAGGAGAATGTGTTTGGCCATTTCCCAACAAGCAGACCTGATCCAAATATCAGAGCCATAAAGAAATGCAATATCGTATGTCCATGAAATGCCAACGAATTGTTTAAATGGAACTTGCCATAGAAAGATTTTTCAAAGACGTATCAGGTGGAAGGGCCCCAGTGAGAAAACGAGTCGCAGAACTAGATGACGGTAATCAGCCATGCCAAAGCCAAGCATTTCAATGTACTTTAGAGTATGAAGAACCCGTATCGTCTCTTGCAATTTGCAAACTCAAACGAGTGTTATCAAGTCTACCATTGGAAACTGCGGAAGCGCTAAAGCTTTTGTCTTGAATTCAAAGAATGTCTGGCTATTGTTGCCTATGAAGGTATAAACGTCCGCCATGGCCAGCCATAAGAACGCCTTCACAAATTGATGGACATAGAACGGCCAAGAGTCGTGGAATCCTGGTCTGAAGAAAGAATCTATGGGTTCCGGTACTGCCACGCAGATGCTTGCTTTAACCTATATACAGTGTGCGCCTTCGCCAATTTGCATACTAAATGCTCGCCAAAGACTACTGACAGAGGTTAACCTTGAGGTTGCTTCATGAGAATTTTCATCGTTGCCATTGAAGAAACAGCCAGACCGCTTGATGAATTTATAAATGACAAGAAAACACGCAATGCTCATCATCTTTGGACCAATCGGAAATTGTTTCAAGTAATCAATGCCATATTGGCTCGGTCAGTCCTCCGTGGGCAACCAAGCCGGGCTTTGTAGTCGCGCCGATAAAAGTTATACCGTGATGGAGCTTCGCCAGGCTGAGACCCATTTGCTACCAACGCACCTTCCTGCATTTCAAGCAGCGAGTAAGAGTAAAATCAAATCCCAAGTGCCATTTGAAACAATAGAGCCCATTCTCAGGTCCATTGCCCGCTAATGAGAGGTGCAAAAGAAGACATGAAAATAGCCTAATGCATAGCTTCCGTAATTAATCGAGCACAAGCAAAAGACCACAAAACCAGCAATGCCTGGCAGTATAATTTCAGCATAGAAAGCAAACCTTGAGGAGAAAAAACGCCTTTGCCTCAATTCAAGTTCTTCTTCAACTCCTCCTGATCGATGATCAAAATCACCTCCTCGATCAGATGTAATGCGATCTCCTCCGGATCTGAGCGTGTCAAGATCTCGCCGTGATCTCCGCAGTCAGTAGCACCGGCAGTGTGCCGACCTACTTGGTGCGCCGGAACTGGCCGCAAAAAGGAATATCGTAAACTAAGTCCGACAGATAAAGTCAGTGGCCATCTCAAGTATCCGCCGCAGATATCAAGAAATTCACATTAGAGTTTTTGAACCTTGCCGAAATGCCAAAGTTACTGCTTAAAAGCAAACAGCAGACGCGACTAACACAAAGCTTCTGGTATCCGGATCAATCAACTTATAACCATGCTTCTGCACCTGGCCGCGAGAAACCCACAAAGATCACTAAGTTAGTATGCTCAAGCTCGGCATTGGCTTTGGGAATAAGCATGTGTGCGCAGCACATCCAAAGACACGCAAGGAGATAAATTTAAGCCTTTATGCCAAAGGAAAGCTTAAGTTCGCATGAGTCCGGATTTTCACAAAGAAATGTAAAGGCAATCTATTGAGTAGGTAAACCGAAAATTTTACCGTCAGCCCAAAATTGGAACAGTGTCAGGATCGAGCTTAGCAAGCAACGCTATGTCAACATGCTGGTTCGCTCAAAGAACGCCAGTATATTGAGTGTTGTGGAGTATGAGGTCAGAAGTTGGCGCCAATACCATGATCAAAGACAAAATGATTGGAATGCTTGACTGCAAACTCTCCAATTACTATCGATCCGAAAGTTTTAATCCGATGGGCTACTTGGTTCTCAACAAGCTTCATTCTGAAATGGGCAAATGCATCGTGATTTCCGCTCAAGAAATAGACCCATGTTTTCCTCGCTCAAATCATCAATGAAATGCCGAAAATAATAAGCAATCTTAGAGAAGGAAATACGAGTTGGACCACAAAGATCCGTGGTACTAGTTCAAGAGGAGCAAGAGTACACGAGAGCCAATCAAAGTGAAAAGATTCAAGGGTGTCGTTGTCTAATGCGCAGCTTCCCGCAACTTGCAAGAGTAGGGTACTGGCGAAGATCAAACCTTCTACAAGTTGGGGCAGCTGGTTGAGTGCTTTAAGACCTGAGTGTCCAAGCCTCTTATGCCATGTGTATCGCCAAAAATTCATTACCAGTAGCTACAAGCAGAACAACTTGGTCAAGATATTCTTGGCCCAAATGGTAGAGATTACCCGTGACGTAACAGTACCTATAAGGCTCTTCCTCGTGAACTTGTCAACAATGCACTGCCACTATCAAAGATAACTCTGTGCCCATATCAAGAAGACGGGCAAATGTAAATCAGATCTTTACGCAAAGTAGGAGCATACATTACCCCCTTTAGAGGAATTACTAAGACTTGTGGGTACTTGAATGTCACCCATTCCGCAGGATTTGATGCCTACTATTGTCGCCAATTTGAACAATGTGATTGGAAGAGGTAGGTCTGAAATCTTCAAACCAATCTTTGTGCTAACTAATATGAGTCAGAAAGTAACTTAATCCATGATGAATTCGATAGAGCTTAGGCTGCCTCTTGTTTACAAAGATAGATATTAATCCGCTATGTGGAACCACATTGGCTACGCTTACTTCTTCAACAATTTAATATTGGCTGAAGCTTTGTTTGTCTCCAAAGCTTTCAGCTTTGTGCTCAAGATCCTTCATCTCTTCCTACATTCTCGCTACAGATGATTGCCTTTCTTGCAATAGTCACAGACTGGCCGCTTGATGTCGTGGCCTTTGCCGTCAAAGACCCCTAAAGGCATTGTCGCCATCAAGTATTCTTCTTTTCTTAGCTTTCATTCCCTTTTGCATAGATTTAGCCCAATGACCGCAAAGAGTTACTGCTCAGTTTCTTTGATAATCCCGCATCCTCTCATCATGATCTCCTCCTAATCTGTAAGTGACTGCATCTATTGAGATCCAAGGCCCAATTTGTATGAGTAGTTGTCACAAAGCATGGAAAGAATTCGGGGTAAGGACCTAAGAAAGAAAGAAGAATTCGTAAATGAAGGAGGAGATCTTATTCCTCTTCTCCGTAGGTATTTCAATCACAAAAGGTGTCTTCATGCAAATTTAATCTCTATCAAGACTCCCTCGGCCCTCTCCTACCATATTCACCACTTCAAAGATACAAATGCCTAATTTGTGTATGGGTCTTTTCTAAGTGCTCGGATGAGAGTATCTCCATAAATCATGGTTAGTTTCCTCTCAACCTCATCAAGAAGAGATCCAAAGAACAAGTTTTTCCAATCGTAGCCATAGCCTGCCTATCCTAAGGCCGCCAAGCATCAAGAATGATTTATTCTTGCCATCTGGCCGCAAGCTCTCTGCGCCGGGTTCTTGGCTGAATTAACAATTCCCCATCTTCAAATTTTAAGAATGAGAGTCATTCTTCTTCCTCATTGCTTCAAAACTCGCGCTATCAAGATTCAATCACACGACCGCCAGTGAAGTTGCACTGCTGTAGTCATGATCCTTCTCCATTGCCGTGTTGATCTTGAATCAATCTCGCGACACCTAGTGCTCGACATACCATGTCAAGGTTGCACCAAGAAAGGAGAGAAGGGGATGCACACCAATATCCAGAGCCTAAGCTCCCAAAAACAAACGCACCGTGAATTGTATTTTTCGTAAGTATGAATATGTATATAAAAAGGGGCAAGAGATAATAATCGCTTCCCGGCACAACTACACATAATTATGCCAGAATTCAAGGCGTGTCGGGTGCCGTACTCTAATTAAGGCAAGTGGGTGGGCTGGGTGTAGGTGCCGATGAAGTGCCGATTCAAGACATAGTCAAGACCTCTCGGGTAATGTAGTGTCGGCCGCTGGGCCGCTACAAAGAAGATGGTGATCTCTTTATATCACTATATCTCGCATGTAAGACTCCAAATGAATGTATCATGAGACCCCAAACAAAGTGATGGCCATAAGTCAGAAACGCATCGTGTCCTAGAATAACCTCGTGGATTGCTGATCAAATGCCGGGTTCCCTTGCCCCCTCTCATATGAGGTGTTGGGAATTCATGTGTATATGTATATTTGCATTAAATTGCTGTGCTTGTTGTCAGCGACGTTTTTTCCTCCTTTGGGGAGGTTAATCCTGCACGTGTACTGGGTCACATAGGCCGATTGGCCTCCGCACCTGCAGAAGAACCTTCCTTCCTTCCCATTTAGGTTCAAATAAGATCAGCTTAGAAAGAGACCGTTTCTCTTAAAGCGTGCTGCAAAGTCAAATTTGATGATCTAAATCAAAGTTTTATTAGCATCTGTATGCTACCAGCCCTACCGATTAAAACTCAAGTAGATCAAAATATTCCAGATTAAGTATGGTCTCAGATACACAGCCACCTTTGTTAACCTTCAAGAAATCACAAGGCTGCCACTCCCCGGGTAAGAGTTAACACAACGCTAAAAAGTTCTTTATCAGAATAGGGATAGCTGGACTGTAGGCCTGAACTTCGAGAATGATAAAGAGTAGGGTGCGTACCATGATCATCCCTCTCTTTGCACCCAGATGTCGCTAAGAACAAATTCATGCATCGCCTTCGAGAATATAGGGACGCAAGTAACATGCTTCAAAGTGATGAATATCGATTCCTCGCCTTCAATTGTCCACCCAAAGAGAACATCCTTCCCGATGAGACGGCCAGCAAGTAAGACAAGATGAAGCGCGATAAAAATTGCAACCCTAAGAAGCATCAGACATCTTTTAAATCAGAGAAGGTGTTTCAGGCCGACCTTTCTTAGATCCAAGGAAACACCCCCGAGATGTAATGTGATAGCCAAGAAACTTGACATTGTCCCGCCGAACCGACATCTTCTCCAAATTTTGGCATAAAGTCCATGTCTCAGAGTTTCCGGCGCTGACCTTCTTCTGACATGTTCTTCATGCTCCTCCAAAGTCTTTGAATAAACGCAGAATATCATCTAGATAGATACAACAAAGAGATCCAAAAATTCCCCTAAAACATCATTAGTCACGCGTCGGAAAGACCTACCGAGCATTTGGTAAGGCCGAAGGCAATGACGTATACTCAAATGACCATACCGAAGTTCGAAGACGGTCTTCCACTCATCACCTTCGCTGATCCAGATAAGATTATAGGCACCTTGAAGATCGATTTTCGTGGAATATCATGCACCTTGTAGCCGCCAAGCAACTCTAGAATCGTATAAGAGGATACCGATTATGCATTAATCGATCTTGTTGAGGCCGCTGAGCATCCACAACCAGTCAGCAAAGAACTATCCTTCTTGGAAAATGAAGAAAATGGAAGCTCGCGGCGGTGACTAAGAATGCCTAATAAACTCAAGAATCAAGGCAAGATTCTCCTCGAGCATAGGTCCACAAAGTCTCCACTCTCATATTATAAAACCATAGATAGGGGCTAAATGGTGGGGTTGTCCCCACTAAAGATCAATGGGGCAGTCATAGACAATGTCTGAAGCATAATCGCTTTGATCTTATCAAAAACATCACAAAATCCTTGTAATTTATTAGAAAAGACAGAACAAACGCTTCAAGCAGAGCCAGTTGAAGGATGGACTTGGATTGCAAATACCGAGCCGGAATCTTGACTACCGTGATCCGAAAACTTGTGGCCAAATATCTTGGAGATAAATTTTGTGCCCAGGGCTAAGAAGCCTTTTTACAGTAAGTAGGAGCAAGAACAGGAACGAGAGCAGGAACAGGTAGGAGTAGGAGCAATTGGAATAGGAACTGAGCAGAACTGAACAGAACATTAGGACATCATCTAGGAACATGGTTAGAATTGAGACATGAACCGGAGTAGAGACAAGAGTCAATCGAGACGGGGAAGTAGAAATGCGATAGCAAGGATGTAATCAGAGCCTATGATATCAGAGTGACTGAAGTAGATATTAGTGCGTAGGCTTAAATCAAGTAGACATGAACTGAAATCCGTGGTATTTTTAGAAGTATTTTCCCCAAGGGCCACCCGGTCACACATTCACATTTTTTAAGAAATAGTCACCATGAGCAGGGATTTTTACCCTCACCATAAGAAAGTGGTGTTGGCCAGCCTAAACATCAACACATCAAATTCACTCCATATGGCCAAATTTGATATTCCGCCAAATCTTCGCACTCAGAGGTTGGCCATGGCCATTTTGAAATATTATAAAGAATAAAACCTAAGGGATGGCTACTTAAATCCGTGAGTAATTTTACACTTTTAAAGGTCAGGTCCAGTTCTTATATTTCAATTGTAGGGTCAAAATTTCGCCACTTGTAGGGTGGAAAAATTATCTTAGAGTTTAGCCCTAAAATTATGGTATTTTTGCTTTGGTTCAAATTTTCTTGATTCAATTTTGCAATTTCCATCCCGAATCCTCTCTTCATTATCCCCCCTAAATCTCACTTCACCGTCCCAATTATCTGGAAGGTTACTTCTTATACTGTGCATTTTCACAGCTTCATAGATCCATCATATCAATCCATTTAGGATTCGTGATGCATTCTCACTCGCTAAGACATTCAAATGATGTTATAGTAGCCTTCAAGGTCAGAAAATGAATTGCATATCATAGAAGATGGCAGTGAGAATCAAATGCATATAATGCAGGTGAAGAAGCAAAATGAAGAAGCGCTTTGTCTGCGTTCTTATTCATGTAGTCGTACATACATATGCTAATGCTATGCTTGTTGTCACATAAGGTAAGATACATAGCAGCATGCCCATTTATCTTGTGACGCCCTTCTACTCATATACTCTGCACTCACCGCATACAAAACAGGAGTTCATCCCCCATACCAGCTCCATACTAATACATGGCTCCATGTCACCGCAACCTGATGAGTTCCAAGTGGGGAAGAATGAAGGGTCATTTTACCCCCTGCCTCCCTCGTGGCCTACTGAATATGGCCGTAAAACATACATGTCGTAAGATACAACAACATCACATAGCCACCTTCGGCGTGGCTCATCCATATCCGGTGATACAAAGATCACGACATCGCATATGGGGATTCTACCTTGCCAGTTCCAACTCCAGGAATGATCGACGGGGTTTGGGTTCTGTGAGTTCATTGTATGGCAATGGATTTGGCTGGCATGAGAACATGGCTTAGGTAGTCCACTCCATCCGCCTCCTCGTGCACACTTTGCGCAGTGCAGGTTGAAAAGTGTTGGGACCCTCGATCAGAGTTCACGGATGCATAGCCAAGGAGCTTGCCCTCGGTTGCATCTCCCAGCCCGGCGCGGGGCAGGGATCACTCCCTCCGTAGATCTACATGCCGACTCGGTGACTAGAGGGCCACCGCCTTATTCGACTTGGAACCCAATGGAGAATGACGGTCACCCACTCCGTCGCAGCCCATGCCTTGCTCCACACGCCAGCGGGCAAGCCATTAGACCTAGTCCACACAGAATCCCCGACAGCATTACACACCGTGAGGGATCATTCCCCATGAGTCGTAACATGAATCCTCCTTATGAGCCGCCTAGTCCCCACCCACAACTAGGTGTGGTTCTTGTACACAGCCAAATTTACAAGTAGGCAAAGAGGCTAGCTAGAGCATCAACTACCGTGCTTTTAAGGTTCCTACCCCCCTTCCCAATACAATGAGAAGTGATTCCAAGCAGTAAGGCAAGGTTGCAAACTTGTGATCAAAACCCCGCAGTGCTACAAATGAAGGTTCAAAGAACTTTAGTTCCAAAATGAGAAGATGAATAAAGATTTAAAAATGGGAAGGAATGATTATGATAAACCAAGTCGTGCGCATCTGCATTCTGCCATATGCCAAGATACGGGTAGGTCGAAATAATGAACTATTACCGTAACTTGAGCGCATAAAAATCGAGGAGCTTGAATCAATATCACCAGTGGAAGTGGCATTAACAAAGATTGAAAGTGCCGGAACCAAGGTTAGAGAGGTTTCCCTCATTCTCATAAGGACCGCTCTCCTTATTTGTCTTGATCCACTACTTCCGTGACCTTGATAGGGTCAAGATTATGGTAGTGGTCGGCCCATTCCGTAAGTAAGATCCTCCTGCTGGATGGGAAACACTACTCAACTTTTGATTGTCAATGCACACCAATACCATCTTCCATGTCTACTCACCTCTTGAGGTACTTCTATAACAAAAATTTTTGAAGTGCTTAGGTATAATTGTATTCTCATCAGACAAATTTGTACCACTTTGCAAGGATTTGTAATCACTGCTGTATTGAGAATTGGCTGCCATGAATTTTCTAGCAAAGATAAAAGCCTTAGGTGTGAGTAGGAGGATCAAAAGTAACTTTCAAGCTACTGAGGCACTTTACAGTGAGCACTTATAGGTAGCTCTAAAAAGAGAGTAAGCCTGGCTTAGTCTCCTGCTTTTTGTTTATCGTGATCTAATTTGCCTCTTAGGATGACACACATCGCCACCAGTGGCTAATTAGATACCTCGCTGTGAAACTCGAAAAGAGAGTGTCTCGACATAAAACAAGATCCCGGTTGGCTTAGTCTCTTTTTGCTTCTCCTCGTTTTTGTGCATTTGCGCGCCCCCGGGATGAGATCGCCGCTTCATTTTAGGGGACACTTTAGATATATAAAACAGAACATCGTGAAAGAGAGTAAAAAGTCCTGAGCTTAGTTAAAACCAAAGTACAGTTGGCAATCAATCAGGATTCAATTCCTGTGCTTCAAGTGTGAGCAGGTGTCAAGCATTAATCTGTGTCTAATCGTTTCATACCGTGGCAATGACTGAGTCCATCTAGCACACCAAAAGGAATTATTTTCACCCTCAAAGGTAACCAAGTCTTGTTTGATGCAATTGGGATATGTAGCTTACTTCTTCATCCCTACTTTGTAGATATAGATGTACAATGTGGCCGCTAGGGACAAGACACTCACACCCCTTTGAAAGCATTAGACACGACAGAAACTCTGCAAACTGTAAGATGCATCAAAGTTACGTGAAGCTCCACAAATCAAGAGGATGTCAAATAAATCAAAGAGGGTGACTGTCAAGCTCCAAGAGGGTGCTCCAATTGACAAATAACTGCCAGATCAACATGCATTAAGTCATGCCTCCACAACTAATCACAAATCGCCAGATGCATAGGTTATGATCTCAACAAATCATTTCAGAATGTAAGTCACAAAGGTAACTTCCAACCTTTGCGGTCTCTGGCTCTCTTCTTTTTAATTTGGACCATATAGTTACCGGACTGCGAATTTTGCAGCCGGAAGTGTCTCGCAGAAAACGCAAGAGAATTCCAAGCAAAAAGACACTTCCAAGACATTCGGGCGTAGTTTCCAGCCCTCGCACTCTAAGAGATGCCGAAGTTTCCAAACAAGACTAAGAAATACCGGGCGTAGTCGCAGCCCTCGCACTAAATCTCCGCCCATGTACACTACGTTAAGCCCAACCTCGCTTGTTTTTACTATAATGGAGTTCGGTAGAAGCTATGACAAGAGTGAGTCCATACCCACTGCCAAAGAAGATGATGCTAAGTTGATCACTTAACAAGAATCCAAGTGGGTGTAACCCAGACTGTGTCAATGAACCCATAGATTAGTGCGTACTTAATTTCTGGATATAGCACTTTGTCCAGCCTTGTGCTCAAACTTGAGAGTCATAGTACACAAGGACAAATTCAAGTTCATATGTGGAGTCGATCGTTTGTACCAACACACAAATTTATTTAACAAGAAAGCCAATTTTTTGAAGCACCAAAAAGGTCTACGACGACCTCCGTGTTTCACAAAAGAGAACGCGGCTTCCTCATTGATGACGTATACAAAGGGTACCTCTAATGCCAACACTCATGACCAACAAATTGAGCCCCATTAGAAAGTAGGATGGTAATTTCTATGAATGATCTAAAGGTTTACTGTGGGTTGTCAAGGCAGGAATGTGCAAAGTTTTGTTTAAAGCAACAAATGTCAATATGTTTGATTAATCGAGAGTCAAATTTATTAATATGATGAAAACATAGAACTAAAGCCTAGAAATAGTATTATTGTGTATATGATGTAACCTCTCGATTTTTTAATATAAACAAAAGTTTTACTTCAATTGTTCATTTCTTGGCTATTTCAATGTTCCTCAAGGTTTTCAATGATCTTCCATTTGCTGAATGTAAACTTACACCACCAGCATTTATGACCCGCAGTTGTGCTAAGAGCCTTTTACTGATCCCACCGTAACACTGCCACTTCGGAAGCGTTTAAAGGATACAGGAGCCTCTCGTGCTTGACTTGAGGCACCTAATATTGAGTAGTGCGAGGGATTGGTTCGCCAGATGTGGATAGTCCATTTCTTCATGAGGTTAGTACTTCCTAATATAAACAACCTGCATTTAGCTCCCTCTCGTTGTTTCTAAATCATCTTATTTTACCGCATCTTTGACTTTTGGCAAAAGTGCACCACCCCGCATCAAGCATGATATGGAATAGAGGTTCCACTTCATGGATCCTCATTTACACATTATCACGAACGAAGCTTGTTTAAAGGATTAAATTGTTGCACCCTCAACTTGTACTGAATGCGCCATTCTCGCCGCGATGTTATCAAATAAGACTGACGTTGTATGTCATTGAAGCCCTGGAGGCCCAGCCAAATGCCTGTGTACCATTTTGACAAATTTCTAGAAATGTACAAGGCTCCGGGAAGCCCGCCATGAGTTTTCTGGAGGATGCAAACACAAAAATTCCCAAGCACCATAAAGTCAGCCACAAGAAAATTGGCAAAGTCTCCCACTCAGCCTGGATTGCCGGTCGTGGTGGTCCCGCTTATATGTGTCTTTGTAAAGAAAGTTGTGGCTGTACACGCGGTGACTTGGACATACTATCCCAATGCAAGGTGAGTTCGTAAATTTGAAGGTATTACTCATCCAATGTGAAGCCCGATATGTTTGCTGCAGTAAAAACACCCTCAGCCAAGTGAAATGCTGGACACGCCAGCAATGATGATTGATGTTGTGAAGCACAGCTGTCAGAGTAATGAAGTCGAGGCTGACGTAGACAATAGATTCTTACTTGTAAATCACATGTTTGCGCTTATTGTAACCAAAGAGGTTATTCTTGTAACCTATTCTTTCATTGACACTCTAATGTACATTGGTGTATACTATTGTATACAATAGACTTTTTTCCGCTGACTGCAGCAACACTCGGGTGGAGTTCAAATATCCGTGTAAGAAATTGATGTATCTAAAGATTCATGACAATGTGGTGTTACATGTCGCGGATAGATGTGGTGATGCAAATGGTGCATGTGGTGAATCATGGTGCATTTGTGAACCATGTGGTGAATCATGTGGTGAATCAGAGGTGGCATGTTGGAGCTTACGTGCGGCATGTTTGACTTCTCATTGACCAACATGTTTGGTGATGCAAATGGTGCATGTGGTGAATCATGAGGTGGTGAATCATGTGGTGAATCAAGTGGTGCATCGAGGTGGCATGTTGGAGCTTACGCAGAGCGTTTGAGCCACCTTGGCATGTTGGAGCTCTAGGGTGGTATATTTGAGACACCTTGGCATGCTTGAGCCTTTTACATGACCTTGTTAAGCATGTTTGACTTCATTGACCAACATGTTCGTGATGCAAATGGTGCATGTGGGTGAATCATGAGGTGGTGAATCATGTGGTGAATCATGTGGTGCATCGTGAGGTGGTATGTTGGAGCTTACGTGGTATAGTTTGAGCTTACCTTGCATGTTGGATTTAGGTGGTATATTTGAGACACTTTGGCATGCTTGAGCCTTTATATGACCTTGTTACATGTTTGACTTTTCATCACCAACATGTTTGGTGATGCAAATGGTGCATGTGGGTGAACTGCGAGGTGCATTTTGGTGAATCATGTGGGTGAATCATGTGGTGCATCGTGTGTAGGTGGCATTGAGCTACGTGGCATGTTTGAGCCACCTTGGCATGTTGGAGCCTAGGTGGCATATTTGAGCCACCTTGGCATGCTTTTTTCTGAGCCTTTACATGACCCTTTGTTACATGTTTGACTTTCTATCACTAACATCATGTTTGGTGATGCAATGGTATGTGGTGAATCAAGTGAGGTGCATTTGGTGAATCAAGTGTGGTGCATCGAGGTGGCATGTTGAGCTTACTGGCATGTTTGAGCCACCTTGGCATGTTGAGCCTAGGTGGCATATTTGGAGGCCACCTCGACATGCTTGAGCCTTTACATGACCTTTGTTACATGTTTGACTTTCATTGACCAACATGTTTGCAGGATGCAAAATGGTGCATGTGGTGAATCATGAGGTGTATTTGGTGAATCATGTGGTGAATCATGGTGCATCATAGGTGGTATGTTGAGCTTACGTGGTATGTTTGAGCCACCTTGGCATGTTGGGATTTCAGTGGTATATTTGGTTTACCTTGGCATGTTTCGGAGCCTTTACATGACCTTTTGTTACATGTTTGATTTTCATTGACCAACATGTTCGGGTGATGCAAATGGTGCATGTGGTGAAATCATGAGGTGCATTTAGAATCAAGTGTGGTGAATCTCATGCAGTATCATAGGTGGTATGTTGGAGCTTACGCGGGTATGTTTGGAGCCACCTTGGTATGTTGGAGCCTAGGTGGCATATTTGAGCCACCTTGGTACTGGAAGCCTTTACATGACCTTTGTTACATGTTTGACTTTCTCATTGACCAAATATGTTTGGTGATGCAAATGGTGCATGTGGTGAATCAGAGGTGCATTTGTGGATCATGTGGTGAATCATGTGGTGCATCATAGGTGGTATGTCGGAGCTTACGTGGGCATGTTGCGGATTCACGCTTATGGATCAGCTTTTTGTGTCCCCTTATGTCCCCCCAAATAGCTTAAAAGTATAGCTTGTATTTGTGGTTTAAGAAATGCATTTGTGATTTGAGAATTTGTATAACATTGATTACGCTGATGCCTTTTCCAAGAATCATGAGTAATTCTAATAATAACCAACCACTTTATTACGCTGGAGGGAATTTTTTTCAATGCTCAAACTAAGTGGAAACGAGAGGGAGTTTGTTCCTCATTCTTTTCACAAGAGATATTTTGGTAAGTCTACAAGGTAGAAGCAATACTTGAAAAATGGAGGAGAAAGATGTATTCTAGATATGGCAAGATGAAGAAACTAACATCCTAATGAAGATCCATTTGTTAGGAGTGAGTTTGAGATCATTGTTGAAAGAAATTCAATCCGGGAAGTTTTAGATCAGGGTTTAGAACATGCAACTATTTCTAAGGTCAATCTTGAGAATGCATGATATATCAATCGTCATGATCCTAGTATTGCGTGGACAATACTATAAAGAATATCAAGAAGAGAAAAAGATAGCTGCAGCAAGAACGTCTCAAGAAACAAAGACAGTAGAAAAAGACAAAAGAAGCTAATGAGGCATTGTGAAGATTGAGGTCAAGATGGTTGATAAAAGTGGTGCAACAAAAGGAGAGTAGTGTTAAACACGGTCAATTCATTCTTGAGGCAAACAAAAACAATGAATCTCCGTATTAAACGAGAAATATTGATTGATGTACTAGAACATAAAGCTATGGAAGAGATAGTTGGGGATCTCTCTTGAAGAACTGAAGCAAAAACAACCATAATAGATAATATCAGAGATTCAATCCATATCATGAAGCAATCAACTAGTCTAGATTGTATGGTCGCTTAAAAATCTGTTTAGCAAAATGGCAATAGGCAATGAACGTAAAACAAAGCTTACAAGTAGTAAAAAAAATGGGAAAAGTTCTTGATGTTCATCCAAGAAATTTGATCACAAAGAGAGACAACTTTGAGATAAATTGCACCAGGAAAATGGGTGTACTATAGAAGGGGAAGAAGATGTGATTCCATTTCTCGATTCTCATTATTGCTCTTGTATTGTGATTTTGGATTTCTAATACTAGGTCTCTCCAAACACAAAGGATGAAATCTAGGAGACTTGAAAAGAAATATCGTGAGAAGAGCATGCTACACATTACTTAGAGCAGCTGCTAGTTACCACTCTATTATCTATCTACTCTTCGCTTGATTTGATCACGCTTTCCCAGATCCTATGTAAATGCATTTAGATCAGTATTGTGTGATAGTATATTATAAATTTTAGATCCAAGATAGATTGCATTATGGTTGGAATAGATTGTGGTTTTGGATTACATCATGGGTTAGATTAAACTGTGGTTCAAGCCATATTGTGATTCGTTGCATTGTGGTTTAAACTTGGTTGTGGTTGTAGATTACATTATTAGGTCGATTATGGTTTTGATTAGATTGTGGTTTTGGATTGGGAATGTGGTTTTGCTCTCAATTTTCTTGTAGGATTGTTGTGGATTATACTGGGTTTAGATTGCGGTTTGATGGATTGTGGTTTTAGGTTAGATTGTGATTTTAAGGTTTCTAATGGATATTGTTTTATTTTGTGGTTTTGAATTTAATATTATAGTTTGAGGTTCATGTTTAAGTGTTTGGGGTTTGAGATTGATAATCAACTATTGTTTTGTTCTTAGATGTAACTCTATAAAGCCAAAACAAAACATCCAAATGTCAAAAGTTGGAGCTTACCAAAATTTGAAGCCGCGGGTTTGTAGTGAAGCTTTCAGCGTAGTATAACACTTGTTGTTGCATACATCATGTCAAAGTTACAAATGTCAGCTGGATGGTTAACCAAATTAGAAGAAGCACTCAAAGTCATGTACTTGTGAGTGCAAGATTTTGCATATCGCTGATCTTTGGAAATGTATTGTTTGCCGAAGGGTGAGATTGATGAATTCTATAGTAAGGATTGTCTTGACTATGACTTGTAGTGAGTGTGGATAAAGAAGTTTGAATCACTCTAAGGAACAGAGAGTGAGGGGAGGTTGTGAAATGGGAGTACATCGACATGAACATGGAGGTGTGGATAAACGTGGAGAGCCTAAGAAAGTCTTGAAACACCAATACAAAGAGACTCATTACCAAAGAAGCTGTCAATAAGCAAACCAAAGACAGTTGGAAAATTTCCTCCACAAATTTCAAATACAAATGGCAAGATAAATGGGGCTGCGGAAATGCTCGATAATCTCCTTCGGGGATAAGTCATAGTGTCAAGCAGTAGATTTTATGAAAATTACACATTGAAAGAGAGAGAACACAGTAATATCAATATCGATAAGTTGCAAGGACTATTCTTGTCCACATTACTTATCATGTGGCTAAGAATGGTGAAGTAGTAAAAGAAACACATTATTATATATCGATGACCGCAAACATGATACTTCCCCTTATTCGCAGCAAAGATTGTTTTAATATGCACTTCAATTATATGGAAGAGCAAGGACTCAAACCAATGAGGCGGGTTTTTTCCGGATGGTGTCATGATCACACCAAAGTCAGTAAAGGCCATTTACTTATTGCTAGATACTCTTTATCGACTCTAATTCATATGATGTGGAATTACTTTTATGGTTCAAACCACTGGAAGGAGAACATGATGGCAAGGTCAGCCGAATTAAAGAGATGGATCGTGAATGTAATCCAACTCCTATATCCTCGATACTACAGAGAATGCACATGATATTGTGAGGCTGCCAAGGAGTTATTTCTTTCCGTACAATTTCTTCTAAAAGAGGAAACCAAAACAAAGAAAGATATTAAAAGATTTTTTGGGAAGTTAAAGGTGAGGTTTATAGGCGAAGGAATGGGGAGTACATACGTAGTGATACCAAAAATTCATAGTGTACGCAAGATTCAAATTTTGGGATCAACAACTAACATAAATTCAAGATTCATGCTTTTGTAGTTTGCTTGGGATGAACGCTGGGATAGATGCGAGAATACCGCATATGTGAATAAGTGGGAATCGGGTGGAAATTGAACCTGCTTCTTCTTCATCTACTGTATGCAATTGAGGTTAGAAAGTCACAAAGGCCCTTATATATTCAGTGTTAATATTATTTAACGGGCCGATGTGGAGATTACTTTAGGCTGGCAAAGACTAAAACAACCCCGAATGGGATGACTTTTGTTGCTCTGTGATGTACAAGGGAGAAGTATGTAGTGGAAAAAAGACTTCAAAGATAATGGAACGGTTCTTAAAAAGGCAGTGAAAGTATATTAGAAGGAACTTACTCAAAAATTCCAAGTTCAAAGAGAGGTTATGAATTGCGTTCGGCGAAGGAGCCGCAGTTAGTTTACTTACACAAGTATGTGGTAAGTTAGAATCTACCAATGAAAGGAAATTATGCTATCAGCGACATCCCAGATTTCACCTTCTAGATCCTAAGGGATGAAGAACAGATCGTGAGCCAACTTACCACCATGGTTGTCGTGATGATGATGATGGTGATGGTGATGGTGATGGTGATGGTGATGGTGATGGTGATGTGGTGATGGTGATGGTGATCATTGGTGATGGTGATGCAGGATGGTGATGGTGAGTGAACACTTGTTGTTGTAGAGCGTGATGATGATGATGAAATGTATCAAAGCCATCCTGCTGTCGTGATGATGATTTTCATGTATTGATGTTTTAATAGATAATGATGATGATGATGAGTTGATATATCTTGTATTCTTCTACTTGTGTTTTTTGTTTGTATGATAAATGTTATTGCTTAGACTTTATGTTATTATTCATAACTAACATATGTTTAAAAGGTGTGTTGGTTTATTCATTTGATGTAGATACCTAATGAATAGGTGTTAGGTTCAACTACATGATGTTAAGTTTGAATTTTGATAATTTTGGATCTATGTCTTGGCTATGGTAGAGTAGTCCAATACAAAAACCCTAAACCTAATATCCCACACCAATATCCTTACATGCCAAAGAAGCAAAAGTAGCATGTGTATATAAGATGCACCTAGAAGTGATTAAGTATCATGTGATTGGGCCTGTTGACGAACCTTGGAGACATCCAAGGATGGACCTGCAGCGCCGAGGGGATGCCCCTACAATTAGTCGAAAGCCACATTGGTCCGAGTCTAACGACCTCAATCGATATAATTCGAGGTTCTCTTTAAACGGAAATTTCCGTGACGGAGATTTACTTCAAGGCAGAGTAGTTTGTGATAGGTCCCAATAAAAGATAGGTCCCAATAAAAGCTCTGGAAAGTGGATATCCCACTATGATGGCTGACATGATCAACTCTCTGTGGTACCCCTAGAGGGTGTAACCTCAGGGTGTATAGTATAGTGTCTTAGAGGTCTTAGGTGGGTTGTTGTGAATAATATGATGTTGTGAATGATATGCTTGTGGGGAGGGAGGGGGGGGGCATGTGAAATGATACATGTGTTGACAATTGAATTTACAGACAATGATGGTGAAATACATCCAGACGAGACATGGAAATATGGAGGCGCTATGTATGTATATAAAGGTATGTATAATCTACATCCAAAATGGTACTATGCATAAAAATCCCAAACAACAAATCTGCAAAAGAAAAAGAAAGTGAGTGAGTGAGGTAGTAGTGAGATGGGGGGCGCTTTCCCCGAGAGAGTGAGGTCGATGAGTGATGAGTGAGGTGGGGCGCTCTAGAAAGGTGATGAGGAGTGTGAGGTGGGGGCTTTCCCTCGAACTGGAGGGGATGAGGGAGGGGCGCCCCCATCAGCCATTGAGGACTCTTTGCAGCATTAGACCAAGTCTTTAGAGAGGTCCTAAAAGTGTCCTTAAGAAAATGAACTCCTAACTCCAACTCCAAAAAAAAAAACAAACCTGCACTAACTATACTCTCAAGCACCAAAACGCCAAAGAAACAAACAAACCACAAACTCAAAAACCTACTTCAAAATCCCATTTCTCTTTGTGCTTGTTACTACATAAACTCAAACCTACAAACTCCAAACCTACAAACTCAAACTCAAATTCTCTTTGAAAAGAAAACAAACAAACCACAAACTCAAAACTCCATTTCAAAATCCCATTTCTCTTTGTGCTTGTTACTACATAAACTCAAACTCCACAAACTCAAACTCCACAAACTCAAACTCAAATTCTCTCTTTGTGACTTGTTACTACACAAACACAACCCACCTCTCTTTTGTGACTTGTTACTACACAAACACAAACTCCACAAACTAAAACCCACCTCTCCGGGTTGTTACTACATAAACTCAAACTTCCAAACTCTAAACTCACAAACTAAAACTCCAATTCTCTTGTGGCTTGTTACTACATAAACTCAAACTCCCACAAACTCAAACTCCACAAACTCAAACTCAAATTCTCTTTTTGTGACTTGTTACTACACAAACACAAACTCCACAAACTAAAACTCTAATTTCTTTGTAGGTTTACACACATAAACTCAAACTTCCAAACTCTAAATCTACAAACTAAAAACTCCAATTCCTTGTGGCTTGTTATATTATTAAATTCAAACTTCAGGTTTACAATATATTCAAAATCAATAAGCAAGTCATGTCCATATCTCCTAAAAACTTGATTACATATACAAATAATCAAGTAATCCCTTATACTAGACACAACTGTGTGTAAAACATCGTTTGAATAGTAACTCAATTTTATGGCAAGATCTTCCTCCATGATGATTTTAGCAACATACAAATATACAATCCACATGAATAACCATTTGATTGGAGAGGTTGAGGGCTAAGATGGCACCACCGCAAATTCTCTTTGAATTGGGTCATTGGGGAAAAGTTTGGCCAAAGCTTCTATTAGCCTGTTATAAGAGAGGAAAGTCAATTCCTACATAATCAAAAATAAGTTTACATTTGAATTCACAAATTGACCACTTACCGCTTATAGGTGTTCAATCATACCTTTCGGCTAAACTAAGGCTATCAAAGTGCAATATAACCGATATGTAATTGCTAGCTAAAAGACCCAATATCACAAATTTAGTCTAATGATTCCTATGGCAATATAGGAATAATCAAACATGCACAATGGTCCATATCCAATCCCAAAGAACAATTTGATATAACAAGTTCTTTTTTCATTTTTATATATCCATATAGTGCATGACATATTTATACTGTTTTCTTCTGCTTCCTCATCCAAATGTAGCCACCCATTTCTAAGCAAAATACACCATGCTATAAAGAGGTCACAACAGTAAAAGTATAATCCTAGGTATACAACAATTCTTACTCTATGAACAGATCAATGATCGTATTATTAAGCCATCGTAGAAAGTCAATGCAGCAATTCTACTAGATTCGCTTTCCTCATCCCCGCAAATGCTTTTTTCCTGTGTGGTTTTTAATCCGCTATGATGATTATGGTTTGTTCCAGGCTTACTTTGTTCCGTTAGGACTTCGTCCCGCTTTGTACTTGTAATCCCATAACCCATCGGGTTCCGTGGGACATTAAAAAGTTTCTTCCTTCCTTCCTTCCTCAATCAAGTTATTAAGGTAAATAATACAATCCAAGGAAACAAATGCATTTTAACACATTTAGATTTCAAAGTAGATTTCAGCTTATCTTTACACAATGTTTGGCAACAAATTAGATCTAAAATAGTTTATAGATTCTAGTAATAATCAAATCTTGTTCTTCTTCATAGCCACAATAAATTTTTCAGAGATATCATCTAACCAATTTTCTATTGATGATCTTTGTACATATGTAGCAACACTACCGCTAAAGGCCTCCAACAACCATGGCTTCAAAACTTTGGTAAATAGTATCAAATCACCTTGCTCGTGGATTGCATGGTGATAGAGTGACTATAGTGCTCCGCATTTTGTAACCTTCAGGACATATGGTCATCAACCAAGAGTGTATTGACCACTTTATATGATCCTCGCAAGAGGTTTGTGATTGTACACTTTCTGTAGAATCTTGAAGTTAATATTGATTTTATTAACTTTAGTGCATGTCGAAGTGAGTTCCTTTAGACCCCACCGGAATATTACGCACTCCTTATATCTTCGGAAAGAACGCTTTAGTTATCGTGTTCAAGATGGTACCATCAAAATCAGCCTATATTGCAATGTCAAACTAGCTTTATACACCAGCCAAGAAACTCTAATAAATCTTTCCACACTCAACATCTTGGCTTGGGAAAGCATCAAAAGTTCTAGTGGTGGATCCACCTTGGTATGACATTCCTACTAGTTTGCTCGTGAATTTTCCAAGCACACCATTGAAATCAAAGATCACTAGTTTTGCATAACCCGATTCTTCTTGATGGCTGGAGATGATGCACAATCACTTCCGTATAATAAGGTCCATTTTCTTCTCTTGAACTCTCTCCTAATTTTAATTGTCGTACTAGTAAAACAACAAGAGGCTAAATCTTGCCAAATATTGAGGAAGAACGAGACAAAAGAAGCTAGGAAAAAATGAAACCCTTTAACTCAATCAATGCAGTATTCCATTTGGTTGTTTTGTGGATGGTGGTTGGAGGTAAATGCTATTTGACATTACATTGTCATCATCAAATTGTATTTCTTGAGCCAAGAGAATTGCTATATATTTAGAGAATTAGTACACTAATTTACTAACCTGTGAATGGAAACAAAAAAGTGAAGGAAGAATACCTTGTTTTTTCTAGTAGATATCTCTTCGACATTTCTGCTTCGATTTCCAATTTGCTACTTGTATCTATAATACCTAAAGAAATTATAGCTTCAAAGATGAATTACTATTAGAACTATCAAAGGAATAATAAAATTAGTATCTTAAACCAACCGTGATATGAAATCTTTGACTTCTACTACAAAAAAGTGGTTTTTTAATGCAACTAACTTCTCCTCATTGTCGGCTTTAAAGCTGGGTTTTTCGGGACAAGTGGACTCCACTTCTGCTTGGTAGAGCTAGAGGGTTTATTGAGCTTATCCTCTCGTTGAAGCTAGAAAGTGGGTTTTGACAAGTGTGGAAACTTCCTCGCTTTGGTAAAGCTAGAAGGGCTAGGAGGCCCAATATTAGAGAAGGTTCATTGTAGCTTTTGGAGACATCTACTGTACTTGGATTTTAGAATTTGGAAGACAAAGATATGCCGCGACTCTGACTCTTCATTTAGATTTGGATCAAGAATTTGAAGTCAGCCGTGACTTGACTCTTCATTTAGATTTGATCGCACTTGAAGCCCGCATGTGAAGATACAAGAAGAATGAAAATAAATATAAGTTATTCTAATACAACCATTAACTTTTACATTACCTTGTTTCCTCACTTTCATCATTCCGCTGTGCTTCCTTTCTCTTTCCTCTCACTTCCCCTGTGTTGTGTTGCATTCTCCACTTGATCTTTTGGCTCTTCTATCCGCGGGTAAATAGATATCCTTATTCCTACTTGTGCTTGCATATGTGGGATTCTATATGGACATCTAAAAGGACAACCAACAAAACTATCAACATTAAAATGATGTTAAGAAGTTGGATTGTTTAACCACTTATACATACCTATGAGTGTACAACTTTTCACACGCCAAATGCAAGAATCCAAGTAAGTGATATGATCTCGTTACACCGCTAAGCAACACTTATCCCTATAATCAAAAAACAAGAAATGGCATACATCAATTTAAAGAGCTTAATGATCAAAATATAACTATTGTTAAGATCAAATTTACTTTTGCTCATACCTTAATAACAGGCTAAACACGAATATGGTAAAGCATGGTTACACCTGTGAGTAAATAAAGCGCGCGGCTTCCCATCATATTCCAAGAATCTTCTATAATGTGGACATACACTCTGCTCAGTGAGTCTCTGGATAGGAAATTTGTTTCTATAGACTCCTCCTGTAGATAAGGGATCTAGCTTTAATCCCGCTTCAAGGACATTGCACCTTCAATAAGCCTTTCAAGACACCTGGCCCGAAGCCTTCCTTTGCAATCCCCACCATTGTCCCTTTGCCTCCCTCCTCTTCCTCACAGCATCACACCTTCTACAAACAAACTAAATGATGCCACAACTTTTAACTACTCTCGCTTCCTTCATATCTACCACCTCGCTGCACACCTCGCAATGCTTCCCTTTGTCATTCCCTTGCATCAAGCATTTGATGTCTACAATTTCGTATATACCGCTCCTTCTTCTCCCTCAATGATTTGAAGGTTTTCTTCAACTCTTTCCATTTGTTATATGGATCAAGTTGTAGCTCTAATCAACCTCTTTCACCTTCAATTCGTTGACTCCTTCCATTTTGTCATCACCCGTAAGGAATCAGAATGAAACAATTCAAGAATTAGTTGGCTGTGATGCCAAAGTATATTCCACAATCTAAAGAAACTTTATTAAAGGCCTAATCCACAATCTATATTCCACTCACTATAATTCAGGTCCAATCTATAAAATATAATCCACAAAGCACAAAGTATAAATCCTAACCACAATTTAACCATCACAAATGCAAAACCACAAACCAAAGACAAATGCAAAACCACAAACCACAAAACACAATAATATAAAAATTCCCCAATCCACAAACCAAAAACATGCAACCACAAACTACAAACTATAGGAACAAATATAAAATTCACTCAATCCACAAACTAAGACACCCAACTCATAAAACTAAATCCATTAACCCCAAACCACAAATCATAAACTACAAACAACAAATCCAAATATATAAACTACAATCTAAATTCACAAACTCTAAATCACAATTATATACTACAAATAATATAAATTCACAACTCCAATTTAAGAACTCCAAACCACAATTCCTACTAAAGAACTACAATTAAGAATCGGGCCGACAAAAACTATCACAAAACTATGACCACAATAACCGTAAAGGTTAGGCTATGAACAAACCAATGATTATTAAGACTCTACAATGTTTATCAAAAGTACTTACTTTCATCGTAATGTCCAAAGGTAGTGGGAATCTCCTTTTTGCATCTCCAACTTTAATAAAACCACCCACATTGTGTCGCTGTAGAAGCTCATTTGACAAAATGCAAATTAAACAAAAATAAAAACTACAACTTGTATTACCATACTGCCTCTTAGACCTACTGCTTAGGAATATGATGAAGCCAATCGTGGTTCAAATGGATGCCCTAATCTTGTATAGGTTTTTAGTGCTTTTCTAGTCCCATCATCTTCTTCGATGGGTATATTATCTCTTTCTAGCATTGAAGACCTCTTTTTGAAGCATGCTTATAAAAACTCAACCAATCTATATCCTTACCTTTTAACATCATGCAAAACCATGCTACGTACCTATAACTTGACTAACCTCGCCCCATTTTGAACATGACTCCTTTCCTCATAGATTGCCCTATAAAATGCTCGCCGTAAAAGCCTCTTTTTCTTTTCTTTTTTCAGAGCCCTTGGCCCTCTTTTTTCTTCTTTTTTTCCACCTTTGTTCCCAATACTTTGGCGCATCTCTCAATGGATCCACAAACTTTTCCTCATGCTTTAACAAAACCCCGTATGATAATCCACTATCATTCAAGACATTTTTTTCCATTTCTACAACCATGAAATTTAAGAGACCAACGATTGAACCAACCTACAAGGTCAAAAATCAATCAAAATTGGCACTACATACAACAAAAGCTTTGCCACAAGCTCTAGCTATGATCCGATAATCTTTATGCTATGATCCACAAGCTATGATCCACAAGATCCGTCAGGCTCACAATCTCTATTTAGGTCTTTCACAAGGTCAAAAATCAATGGAAACAAAATCTAAGATCGATATACAAGAAAGCTTTTCCCAAAAGCTTTTCTCCCATGATTTGGCAAGCTAAGTGATCCGCCAATCTCTGCTTGGTGGCCGTGGATCCACAAGATCGCCATGATCCACAAGCTACCATCCACAAGATCCGCTATATTCTTCTACGTCTCTATTTAGGTCTTTTTGGTGTTTTTGGTTATTTTGGCTGGGCCCACGCTATTTTGGTCCTCGCGGGCATTTGGCTTGTGGCAAATTCAAAAAGTCCTATTCTATGGTAGAAAGATATCATGCCAAAGTAGTGGAATTTTATTTTTTGCACTATCATAAATGCTAAATGATTTGAATCTCTTGTGTGTACAAACCACAATCTTGAACTATGTTTTGACTATTTTTGTGGTGCAAAAATGAGCAAAATTGGAGACACCATAATACCATGAATCCAATTCCTGCTTGGAGCCACTCTTGATATGTTGGAGCCTAGGGTGGGTATATTTGAGCCACATTGGCATGCTTGAGCCTTTACATGACCTTGTTACATGTTTGACTTTCATTGACCAACATGTTTGGTGATGCAAATGGTGCATGTGGTGAATCATGTGGTGCATTTGGTGAATCATGTGGTGAATCATGTGGTGCATCATGTAAGTATGTTGACCTATTCATGAATGGCCAATTCAGATATATATATATATATATATATATATATATATATATATATATATATACAAGTGGTTCTACTATGAGGATCGCGACAAATTCACTCAAACCAAAAAGTCATTCAATGAAGATTCTATAAGCATTCCCCTAGATTCCTTTTATGTTTCTATGAAGATTTTCCTAGATTCTCAAAGATTTTATGAAGATTCCTTAGGTCTCCTATGTCTGGCTAAAGATTCTTTTAGATTCTCCTAGATTTCCAAATATTATGCCAAAATTCCTCAAGATTCTAAGTGTAGATTCTCCAAGATTTTATGAAGATTCCTCTAAATTTCCTTATATTTCCCTAGATTCAAGGAAGTTCTCTTGACATTCTCATAGACTCCCAAGATTTTCTCAAGATTCTCCAAGATTCCTCTAGATTCCCCAAGATTTTATGTGTAATTCTATTGAATTCTCCAAGATTTGATGAAGATTCTCCTAGATTCCTTTTTAGATTATAGAAATTCTCCATGATTCTATCATGATTTCACTAGATTCTCAAAGCTTTTAGAAAGATTCCCCTTTAGATTCCCTTTTAATTTCAAAGATTCTCCTCGTGATTCCCATAGATTCTCTTCATTTTCCTCCAAAGATCTCTTGAGATTCCCTTCGATTCTCAAAAGATTCCTCTTAAGATTCCCACAGATTCTATAAAGATTCTAGATTCTCCAAGATTGCATCAAGATTCCTCTAGATTCTCCAATTTATTTAAGAAGATTCCTTTAGATTCCCCTGCATTCCTAAGTGGATTCCCTTTAGATTCTTCTTAAGATTCTCTTGAATTCCTCTAGATTCTCTAAGACTGGACATGATTCCCCTGCATTCCTATAAATTACCAATACGTAATTCCGTGAAAATTCTAAGATTCCAAAAGATTCTTAGTGTCTGGACACGCTATCGCGAATCACACTCTAAATAGTGTCAAAGCACCACTCATCGCAAGCTCTAATGGTAGAATCCAATGCATGAGGTCCCACCTTTATCCACCCCCAATGCTAGTTTTCACGGCCTTGAAGGCCATTAAACAAAAGGAAGCTTCCTAGAAAGTCTAATCAAATGTTTTGCCACCTCATTACCTTTTATTAATGAGGGTACACCTCACCTCTTTTTAAATTAAAAATCAATTTAATATTAAAAAGTTAATGGCTGGGGATTTATGCTCACTTTTTATCCAACGCCAAGATCTCATACACCAAAATCTACTTTAAGGACCTTTCCTGCACCTTCCTTACAAAAAAAAATCAAGGGCTAGGATTTATCCTCCCCTTCGATCCAACGGCCCCTCAGATGTGGTGTATATGCCCTCATGCATGACCCATGCATGCCTCCATGCATGCCCATAAGGAATGGATGGCCCGATGTCGCCACTTCACCGCCTAATTTTAAATGGATCAAGATCCCGGCATGTAAGAATCAAAACATTATATACCAAAGTTTACTATATACCTTTTTATATATATAACTCGATATATATATATATATATATATATATATATATGTGTTAAGCCAGACTTCATGAGCGGTTATACCTTTTCGGGCGTTTTCTTAGATTCCCTAGACTTTTCTTTGAGATTCCCATGATTCCTTAAGATCTTCTTTATATTCCCTTTGATTTTCAAAAGATTATCCTAATATCTCTCAAATTCCCTTTAGATTCTATGAATATTCCCCTGTGATATCCAACATCGCATCTTAACGACAAACCACTACTCATCGAAAGCATTCAATGCAGAGGGAATCCAGCCATGTATCCCACTTCGATCCGGTGACCTCCAATCAAGCAAGATACAAAGTCGCTTGAAGCGCGACAAGAAAAGGTTTCCAAAGAAGCTCTTCATAATTAACGAAATACACCTCACTATCTTTTCATTAAATAAAGCGCGCCACCTCACTTCCTTTAATATAAAAAAATTCTAATTTATTATAAAAAATGGAATGGCTAGGATTTATCCTCCCCTTTGATCTAATCTGCTAAGATGTATCGCACTAAATCCACTTTTCCTGCAGCTTCCCTGCACTTTCCTCTTATACAAATTAAGGGCCACGATTTTCTCCCTCCCCTTGATCCACTCGCTTTAAAGACATGGTGTATGCCCCCCATGCATGCCCCCCATCATATTTAGAGTATGCCCATGCATGACCTCCTCCCACGGTGTATGAGATCATGGCCCCCCTCCATCTCCAACCTGACTCTGGGCCTACATTAATCTCTATATACATCAGTACATCCTTTTCTCAAGACACATAGAATAGTTTTATATATAATGATATATATATATATATATATATATATACAAAGCCAGACTACGAACGGTCAGCATCTTAACGGTCAACCACAAACGATTTTTGCTCTCAATAAAATTTTATTTCTTTTCAAAGTTAACCATTCAATTGGCTTAACATGATGGAGTTGTGGTATTTGGGGATGAGTTAGCAACCCCTCAACTCCCCTATATCTCTAGTATTTAATGCTCATACAATATAATTCCTCTCATGGGCAATAATCCATCCATTTATTCTATCATTCACAAAAGATGCTAGCTAGAAAATAAAATGAATCATGAGCCAAATCCCAAACCAATTGAATTCTCATAAAGCTTATTCCTCAAATGTCGCTCTTTTTAGCTCCTTAGACCAACTTGAAAAGATCTTTCCTTCACCAAATTTGTGGGAGACAAACACCAACAAAAGTTTTCTAGTGCATATAAATTTTTAGGTATAAGGTTTATGGTCATATGAGAGGGTAGCTCTGGGAGTGTGGAAGCATCAACCTTAACCGAGAAGTTTGCAGCAATGATCTGGAGCTTGAAGTGCAACTTGTTGATCAAATTTTAACTTGACGCTGTTACTCACTCGAGAAGCACAATCTTGGTATATTCAAGGTTGCCAACTCATCGCCCTTTGCTTGATTGTTGCACCTACAAAAAAGATGGACCTTCGTGATCATTGACGCCTAGACACGTCAACATGCATATAAAATATTCTATTTCACAAGCAAAACATTTTTGCATAAAGGATTAAAGAATAATTGCCGTCAAATATTAGATCTCACGATGGTGCTAATATTAATCATGCCATTGCATCAGATCCAAAACTATAAAATAGCAAAAATTAGGGTAATTCCAAAGCGTAATATTTCCATTTAAATTTAGACTTATTTCATAGTACATTAGTCCATTAGGGTATATTTGATTTAAACCTTATTGTGTCTCTGCTTATTATGTAATTCAATATACTAAGGGCAATACATGTTCGGAATGAGTATGGCGCACTTTTGGTCCCTCGAGAGGTGTTGTTATCCATAGTCCTGGGCTTGAATGTGTGAACATAGGTTGGCGCTTACTGTGGGCATGTGATGGCAATGTGTTCATCGAGTCCTAATTGCAAGAAAGGGATGCTATAAAAAATAATAAGATGTGGAGAATATTCCATGTATTTGTCTTACAGTTGCAAAGGATATCAGGTCATGACCGGGAGCCACGCAGATCTTAGGCAAAAAATCAACTTTCGCTCAGGACATGCTTGGGTTTGATTCCTATGAGCCTATTTTATTTGTACAAAAATAATTTTATAGTAACTTCCGCGGGAAAACAAAGGCCCATATTTAGATTTCCACCAGGACATGAGGATCGTGATAAGTACCTTAGATAACCCATTACATTTCCCTCATACGTAAAGATTCTCAGATTTACAGCAATATGCCTTACCATGATCTAATAAATCCATTAATTGGCAAAACAAACTTGACCATTAATGGCTCGCTTCGAATTGCCGTTATTACTAGACAAAACCTTCACGCCTCGCTTACGCACCAACTTCCAAAGGGCACGTAAGAATCAGTAAGAACCTCAGAGAATACACTGTCGATCCCTTCAAAGTAGAATTACCACTAACTTCCGAGGGAGTTTAATGATCAGCCTTCCAAACCTTGTGAGGTTAGGAATTTATTATCCGCCACTAAAAAGTTCAAGTAATCCTCCTTATCCTAGAAAGCACCCATTCCCCAAATAGAAAATCTTTGTGCAAGCAATAACAACATCTACGAGATTATTGAATACCTAGTGTGATGCAAATCATTAACCCTATAAATATCCATAGTGTAAATGAACCTCATAAATACGGACATTTCAAAACATGTGTTGTCTTGATGATTTTGAGACATTAACCAAGGTAGTTATGGCAATATACCTCAGCAAAAATCTTCGTAAAGATGGGTTAGCCAGGACAGAAGCTCCAAGTAATATTCATGGAACTAGAAACATGACAAACGCCCATTCCAAATGAATAAATAAAAATGCCTGATAGAAACTTCTCAATCCATAGCCTTCCAAAAAAAAAAAAAAGAAACTTCTCAACCCTACGAAATGACACTATTGCTTGTTTGTGAGGAATCAACCTCCCTACGAAAATGACACCATTGCTTGTTTGTGAGGAACTCTTAATGTGCACACATGTTGCCAACTTAAATCTAGCCTTCGAGCTTCCAAATTCTCATCAAATGGTACAAATTTGTTTGAGATTCAACCTACACATTCATATAATATCTTATTCTCGACATGTTTAGATGCTAATAGTGCATAAATCATCACTCTTTTCAATTTTTTAATTTTTGCCATACAACTTCAAATGCTAATAGTGCACAACTACAACTTTCATGAGCTTTTTAATTTTTGCTATGCAACTTTTTTATGAATTACATTTTTTAGTACAATGTTATTTATTACTGTCAAATTTTCAAAGGTCATGGTCTCCCAATCGTGACCAAAAACACAAGTGTCCTGCTGAAATAAGCACTAGTTCATAGCCAAGAAAGGTTGGTTCTATCGAAGCTAAGAAAAGGTTGGTTCTTATTTCAACATAGCCTACCAAGCATACAATAAAGTAGCAACTTTTCTCATGAACTTTCTATTCCTACACAACTTCCTCATGAATTTCATTTTTAATACACAAAGACATGTCATGGGCTTCACAAAGGTTGATTCCACTCTATGGTTTGGGACATCTTGCAATCTAAAACTACATTCTAAAAGCTATCCTTATGTTTGGGACCTTTCAAACATAAAAACGAACTATTTGGTATCGTTTCGCAAGTAATGGAGCAACAGACAGATGTCTTACATTTGTTTTAAAATTGCACCCCTTTTTTCAAGGGCATTTTCGGATTTTCATAGTTGTTAAGCAAGCTCGCTTATCTCAAGGTGGGATTACAGAAAAGCAGCCAAGGGCCAAAAGAATGTGCTTCCAAAATGGAAGAGGGAGCTTTTGTGAAGGTTGAAAAAGAAAGCTTTATTAAATTTGTTAATTTCCAATGGAATTGTATTTTAATTGGCCCACAGTGAGACAAAGGAGAGTATGATTTGTTAATGTTGAAGCTCGTTAGTGTCTTTGACTAGGTTGTTGAGGATGCCCATGTTGGTGTGCAATAACCATTTAGTCATTTAGACAGGAAGTTGAATCCAAGATTTTCCATCACAAAGGCAGTGCATGTTTCTAGAACAGTTTCAATAAATCCATTATTACGTTGTTCTGCCAAGCCTGCCCCAGCATGCCCCTATCACCAAGAAGGAACAAGCAACAAGAGAATTCTAGCAGTAAACTAGCCTTTAGATTTGGTATATAGTTTTAGTGCCTGGGTATAGTTCAAATTACTCTGGCCAGATTGGCTAACATAATGTCATGTGCTTCAAAAAAAATGAAAAATCATATGTTCATCCAGCAATAAGCACCCAGAGGAAAACTAAAGATAACGACACTTGAACATAGCTTTGAGCAACTGCACATATCTACCTGCATAAGCACTAGGAGAAACACGATGAGGGCGCTTAGATGTCATTGAGCAGGAGCACATTCTGCAGAGAAAATCAACATTCATGCTCGCTTGGGCCAAATTCTTCAAACAAAAACAGGGAGCAATGGGCAATGCACTGAACCAGCAATATACTAGGCATGACCTCAATGGATCTTGGAGAGGAAAGTGCGTGGTGGCATGAAGTCCGCAAGCAGTGGCAGGCAAAGATGGAGGAGAATAAACCTTGTTGTGAAAAGCAATGGTTGACAAATCAACAAATTGTAACAGTGCTCCACATGGCATCTATCATACTGCCTACTCACCACATCTTTTATACGAGCTGACATTGGCACTTGTAATAATGCTAAAATGAAGACATCGTGCATCGCACCACACCAAGCTTCCATCAAATACACATCATTTAATAGCTAGTAAATCTTTACTTGACCTTTGTTGTGCAATCAATAGCAAGAAAGGGATAGCCAATTTTCTGTTATCTTTGTGACCAATGCATCCTGCTGTTTGTTGACCAGATATGCCTGTAGTAAGAAGAAAACAGAATATTAGAGACATCATAACAAACAATACAACAGATGACATAATGAAACAAATACTGTCAGTACTCTCAATATATTCACATTTGCCATTCATTGAATTATGTTCATATGAAGACATTCTTGAGAAGCCAAAAGGATAGTTTGTCTGAGCAATGTACAGTAGTAGTTACCTCCAGAATCTTGTAAATTCACACCCTTGGGTAGTCTTAGACGTGCCGCCAAAACCCAAGTTGTACATTTGTTTTGGTGCTGGGCTTAAAATAAATACAGAACAACCTATAAGAGTTTAGCATCTGCTAATTATTTTTCACGAATGCATTACCACTAGTTCGGTTTCAAATTAGAGATGAGAAAGGCGCTGGAATTGAGTAGGCTAAATTGCTTCCGGACGGAGTTGAGCAGAAGATAATTGTTGATGTAGTCATTTCCCTCCAATAGTCACAGAAACAAGGGGCATTGCACACATTTGCTGCAGACTGGGGACCCACAATAGATGCCAAGGTTGTTTTGGTAACTTTGGAACAGAGTAAACTGTTCGGGCATGGTTAATCTTCTCAACTGCCAGCAAAGATCAACCAAGGCCATTCATAAGACATCCAAAGTCTTTCTTTACAGAGCTGGCAGAGCAGCTAAGCTAAGCCTGGGTATAATGATCACAATCGAGGTTCCATCCACATGCTGCCTCGCCATCAAGCTTGGTGTCTGGCAGATCAAAACCAAATTTGGTCAACATTTTAGCTTTAGAAAAAAAATATCAAGCATTGTGACAGAGAGTCAACAACCTTGGCTTGTAAAATGTATAACCAATCAAGAGCAACAGTTCCTCCATCTAGGCGACAAATAACTCTCTGCAAACACAAGGCCATTCTTACCTCTGAAAGAAAAATGAGAAAGTGTTGTTTATTAAATCAAGGCAGAATAGGCATTCACTAGCTATATTCAAATGCAGGTGGTCTTCCCGGAAGAAATGGAGAAGCCCAGTCTGCAAATGGGACTGCAAAGCCATGGAGTCGGCCAATAACGCTGTTTATTGACTTCACTTTTGCCCAAAAGTTCTGCTAAAATTTCGAAAAGACTATGAACCAGATACACAGTATCAGGTCAGAACATTCGACAAAATGCAGATCAAACATCTCTGTAAAAGAACACTGCCAAAAACCACTGCGGAAAGGGTAACGTACTCCCCAAATAAGTACAGTGTTGCTTCCTCATGGAACATACGTTTCAGACCCACCCAAATTCGTCTGATCCGCAACCTTGCGCAGGTTTAATTCACAATTTAAGAATAACTAAGCAAGGATAGGAACTACCAACCGCTTGGCCGAACTTCCGGTTTAGGAACCGCGCTTAACTCTTGAAAAACTGCTCGCAACAAACACAAAACCGAAAAATCCGGTATCCGAAAAAGCTTTAAATTTGTTAGGCCCAACAAGAACCCGAATGATTTGATGCGGCGACGCTTCAACGATAAGAGGCAAAGAAGAAGCTGTACTTAGCCACCGATCTTGAGCAAGAATATGGGATCAACTACCGGATCAAAATGGGCGGCAGAAAAGGGGAAAACTTCCTAAATTGCTGGTCAAATGGATCAAATAATCGATTGAATAGAAGAACAACAAATTACCGAAAGCCGGAAAGGAAAACTCTTAACCAAGGTCGGCTATGGCGGGAAGAAGTGTTTGGAATCGCCGGAGAGGGATGCCGTATATTTCGTAGATCCAATAATGTCACTGACACTGCAAATGCGAACCCCGATGTGTTAGATCAGAGTAGGCATCTCAATGAAATTCTCACAATGCACAAGAGAAATGTTCTTTAGCAATGCATCCCAGAAAATGCCATTTTACACATAATACTCCAAACTGAGACCATGGATCTAGTGTTGTGCAGATGGTTTTACACTGTTGTATGCTGCAAAAGAAAATTGAGGAAGAAAAATCACCTGTAGGGATACGTATAACCGAAGCAAAACGTCATCGATAGAGGAAATGGCAGCCTGTATGGCATTGTCTAAATGGATCTTCCAAATTACTACTCTTTTCTTTTCCTAACACCAGATCAAGGATGGATACATTAACTAATCGCTGTTTCCCCAAAGGAGTGGATCTGCAGCCCTGTTCAATCCCAAAATAATAAAACTCGAGATCCAAGGAAATAGAGTAGGTAAAACCCCTGCACCAAGGTGTGAGCTTGCGACCCCAAAACAGTGAATAAGGGCAAAATAGAGTATGGGCAGAGACCGGGCCTGACGGTGATCGATCTTCAGAGTATCAGGTCCGACTTGGTGGAACGCCACCGCCAAAAGAAAGCAAAAAATCGTGAGAAGATTTAAAAAATAAAAAATGATATATGAGGGCGCTAATTAAATAAATATAATATGACACAAAACCGAAAGCATTTAATTAATTTATACCATTTAATTTTAACGACTTTCGACCAATGGCAAAATGCCCTAATTTCAAGGATGGATCTATCCGTATAAATGCCCCAATTGAATCCCTAGATCTAATCCAAGCCATTAATCAAAAGCCCCAAAATAAAAGGGGCTACTGGGTTGATCAAGAACATCGAAAGAAATCAAATACCCATCTTGAGATGGACTACGAGATCAAGCTTTACTAGCAACTTCCTCAGACCTTCCTTAACCTTAAATCAAGGGCCACGATTAAATGCGTTCGACGTACTCAGCCAGGATGGGGGTGTATGCCCCATCCATGCCCCATGCATGCCCCCCATCAAACTAAGGGCTACTGTCAGGCCACCTCAAGAATCACTACAGTGATGAATCTCTACATAAACTTTCAACCCCCATAGACTCCATATTATAATTTGTATATATATAATAGATATATATATACAAGTTTTTGTAATTATGAGCTGCACTATGAGGGACCTGCATGTGATTCAACTAAGCAAAATGCAAAGTACATCCAACAAAGATTCTATTAAGATTCTCCTAGATTCTCTAAGACTCTAGGAGATTTCCTCAGATTCTATGCGAGATTCCATCAATGTACCGCTTATATTCCCCCAAGATCCATCATGATTCTTCGGATAAGTCAAACTTAAAGTATGAAGATTCTATAGAGATTCTCCTAAATCCCATCAAGATTCTCTGTGATACTCAAAGATTTTACGTAAGACTCCTGCTTTTTATATTCTTATATGATTCTTTTGAGATTCCTCTAGATTTCCAAAGATTATCCTAAGATTCCTCAAGATTCCCCAAGATTTCATGGAGATTCTTCTAGATTCCTTAGATTCTCCTCGCAGATTCCTCTATAGAAAAACACTTAGAGTCAAAAGATTTCCCCTAGATCCTTTTCGATTCCCCTAGATTCCCTAAGATTCCGCTGTAAAAGATCCCTTAGATTTCAAGGTTTTGGCAAAGATTTCCCTAGATTTTCAAAGATTACCTAAAGATTCTTTAGATTCCCCAAGATTCTATGAAGATTCTTCTAAATTTCCCTTAGATTCTACTTAAGATTCCACTAGATTGTCTAAGATTCCATCAAGATTCTGCTAGATTCTCAAATATTTTTGGAAGATCTCCTCTTAGATTCCCTATATTCTTTGATATTCCTATGTATTCCTTAAGATCCTCTTTATATTTCCCATTTCCAAAAGCTTATCCCAAGATTCTTTTAGATTCCCCTTAGATCTCTTTTAGATTCATGAAGATTCTTTTTGAGATTCTCCTCATTCCCTAAGATCTACTAAGATCCCCTAGATTCTAAGGTTCCATATAAAGACTTCAGATTTTTAAATATTATTTGAAGATCCGCTTTAGATTCTCAAGATTCTATGTAGATTCTCCTAGATTCCCCTAAATTTCCGTGTGGAAGATTCCCTTAGATTCTCAAGACCTTCAAGATTTCCCTAGATTCTTAAGCATTTTTGAAGATTCTCTCTTAGATTCCCTAGATTCTTTGAGATTCCCATAGACTTTTTAAGATTCTCTCTGAGATTCCTCGATTCCCCAAATATTATCCCAAGATTCCCTAAGTTCCCCAAGTTTCTGGGATAGGTTCTTTTAGATTCCCAGTTCTATGAAGATTCCCTTAGATTATCCGCACCTTAACGACGCCAGCAAAACACTACCATCAAAGATTCTCACGGTATGAATCCAACGACAGTAGTCCCACCTTTAACCGGAAACATCTCATCACAAAGTATAAGCCGCTTCACAAGAATACGTTAAGCGAAGTTCTCCTATAAATGCTTCATAATTAACGGGTGCCACCTCATTACCTTTTCATTAAATAAGTACGACACCACCTCCTTTAATATAAAAACTTAATTTAATAAAACGAACGGCCAGGATTTCTCCTCCCCTTTTGATCTAATGGTGGAGATTGGTTACACCAAATCCACTTTGGAAGGAAGCTTCCTTGCACCTTCCTCGTGAAAAATCAAGGGCCATGATTTCGCCCTCTTTTTGATCCAACGGGTCCACAGTGGATGCGCTAGTACGCCCCATGCATGGCCATGCATCCCATCACGACCCATCCATAATCCACTACCCACGCCATACCACACAGCCAACTAATGCCCCTTAACTGAACGTTAGCTATGTCACATATTTTAAAGACATTATATAAAACTACAAAGACGTTTCCTTATTACATGTATCAATTTATAAATATAATTTATATATATATATATATATTTTATGCTTTTAGAAAAATAAAATAACGGTCATTTCGAGGTTATTATTAGTTGCCTACTAAATCTTTAGAATAAAAGATGCTTAATGGCACGAATCCTAAATCAGAGCTCATTTAAATTACTCTAATGTTCCTTATAGGCTATGGTCGAAGGAAAAGCATCGTCCACCTTCCAACAGACAAACATTGCCACGCCAGCTTCCTCCAAATGGCTTCTCCCTCTCCCTTTCTCGCCTCCCTCCCCTAAGTGCCGAAATCGCCAATTCCTTTGGCACAGAGGCTACTATGAAATAGGATCTACCAAATTACCATTTGCCGGAGTCTTAACCCCGAGAGCCCAAGACCCGAGAGCCCCGAAATTGAGTTTCTCGAACCGACTCCACCTTCAAAGCTCAAGATCTTTAGGAGCTTTCTCGTAAGAGGTGGAATCCTCCCTCTAATTCTCATTCCTCCTCATGAAGCTTCTTCGATGATCAATTTGATTCCCAAGATCTTTATAACGTAATCGAGCTTAAGACCGATCAAGACCTAAGAAGAATATGAAGTTTTTGGAACTCCAAAATTTTCTACAGAGTAAGTAGCATGCATGCATTAACTTTTGCTTTATGTATTCTAAAATAATTTTCTTCACTTTTCTTACGTGATGAAGCTTGAGGTCCCTACTGGTACACCTTTTTTCTTTGATCGCTAGTCTACGTGCCTTTTGTGGCTTTGTATTTTTTGAAAAATGATGGTATATGTGCCTTGCGCCTTCATTTGATCTCACCCCTCAGAACTCACCCTTTGTGATACACAAAAGCCTTAGTGCCTCTTTTTGTAATATATATGATGGCCTTAGTGCCTTTTTGAATATATGATGGCCTTCAAGGCCTTTTTGAACATTGTGTAAATTTCTAATTCAAGTAAATTTCGTGTAAATGCCTTGTATATTTCTCAAGTAAATGCCTTTGCGGTAAATTTCTAATTTGCTTACCACAGCCCGTTTAAAAATGTATACCACAAAAGCCTTAGTGCCTTTCGATCTTACCCATATGTCTACAATGTGCCTCAGGTAAGTTTAATTCAGCTTTAATCCGCCTATACCTTGGAATTCATTCAACATTCCAAGTACAAATTTCTCAGAATCAAGCATAAAAATGAGAATGCAAAATGAAACTTCTTTATATTCATAAAAGTATCTTATACAAGACCTTTACATACAATTGCCACAGTATGGATTTTCCTAATACTTTCATATCAATTCAAGGGACCTAATTTGGGATCCATATTGTTGTCACCAAAACTCTACCAAGATACTATCAGGAATCAGAGCCATTCCATTTTCCGGGACCGTCAAAAATGGTCAATGCCCCGGCCGATTATGGTGAAATCTGTGGGTGAAAGCCGCGGGTGAAAAACTGTGGTGAAGCCGCGGGTGATGCAAACGCTACTTTTTATATTTCAAAGGAGAAAAATACATATGGAAATCTACCATACCCTAGAATAGTTCATACTTCTACAAAATAAAGTATGCGTAAAAATCAAAGGGAAAAACTATAACTCGAAAGCTTCTAGTATTATCAAAATGCATTAGAGATGACATACATGGGCCATCGGGCTCCCAATCGTGATCCTCGCGACAGAGATCCAGAATCCTCTTCTTCCAAGTAATGCTCAAGACTTCATCAAGTGTTTCGGCCGTAATAGTTGGTGTAATCCAAAGAACACTAAAACATGAGCTTCGCTTCTCGCCCCACTTATGATACGTATTCATAAAGTATTGTTCAGTTGTTGTGTCTCCATGCATCCGGCCTGCCGAAAGCACTTTTTAATGGCTGAAGCATGGATCATTTCCTCATGAAGTTGGATGAACATATCCCCTTCCTCAAGCTCGGGGAGAGCCGAGAACTCATCCTCGTAATCATACACCACCCCTCACCCCACAGACCAGCCTAAGTCTCCCCCGACCGTGACCGCGGTAAACAACATCATCCGTGTAAAACAACATCTACTACAAAGAAAGGCAACCGCTTATCAGCTTTGGCTTCTAATTTTTAAGCCCATCAGAATTAACCTATGTTTTAAGCCTAGAATACCTCGTATCTATGGGTCCTCCGCCTCTAATATCCTACTGCTCCTTCGTTTATTTGCTCCAAGATAGGTCCTACCATGCATCGCGATTTGAACTGCGGAAATTGTTTGTCTCTGTGGTTCTCTCTTCCGCTTTTCTTCCGGCCATAGCCGGATTGTGATACTACCGTCTCGTGATGCAAAACTAGATTTATGGTTTTCCCCAATGCTTCCTCAAGATGTACCAGCCTTTTGAATGATTGACCTGTATTTGATGTGATGTATTTCCAATGATTCTCCTCGTCCCATTCCGTCCATCCCACGTAATTTTTTGTGTGTCACTTTCTACCCCTCACAATTAAAACAAGGATTTCTATTAAACATAGCATGTATTACGCATATCTATCTTACACCTCGCTATTCACCACACTAGGCACCACATAGAATATATTACAAAGATTTATTTCCATACCTCATATTTTTAACTACACTAGCACCACACTGGGGTAATCACACCGCACCACACTAGGCACCACACTAGACACCACACCATGTTATTCACTACACTAGGGACCAAGCATAGCATATTACAAAGATTTATTTTACAATTCATATTATTCACTACACTACGCACTACAAAGTTTATATTTAGAGCATTTATTTTACACCATATTTTTCACCACACTAGGCACCACATAGCATATATTACGCGATGTATTTTACACCATGTTATTCACCAGGGCACCACAAAGCATATATTGACAAAGATTTATTTCACACCACGTGCCTCACCACACTAAAGTACATATCATATATCACAAGACATTAGGCACCACAATAATCACAAGCAAATCACTAACCACAAAGAACCACATATCACAAGCAATCACTTCACCACATACCACATTAATAATAAAAATGTGGCGGCGATGAAGAAATGAAATAACCCGCGGATTCTTCCGTATAGTGAGTGGCATGATCCTCTCTTTACATTTCGCTCTAATCTTCTCCTCAACTTAACATCCTTTGCATTTGGAGAGACCATCAAGCTGGGTCCAAAATTGTCGACACAAGTTCTATGACGTAATTGGGAATTGCATCCGCTTCTAACTCTTTGTACAAACTCCATTTCCCTCTTTGCACTATCTCTTCCCTCTTCAATTTTGCTTTGCAAGATTCCCAGGATGAACACCCGCCAGCTACTGAAAAACCCCGAAAGCACCTATTGTGATTAGCACTTTGCATTAATGCTTCCTCTTACTTACGCTAGAAGGCAACCGCTTCTTGGTCGCTAAATCAGTCATTGCTTCTCGCTAGACTTTTCACAAGTTGAATGGAAGCCCCAGGTTGCTGACCACAATGTCGGCTTGCAAATCTTCCAAGTATCATTCATTGTGTCATCCCGCAGATAATCTAGTAAAACCTCTTCTTATCAGCCGCGACAAGCCTTTAAGTGGATGAAATGAAGATAACAATTTTAATAATTATCCGACGTACCGTAGAGGGCCGCTCGGGTGGATCCTCCCTCTGCCAAGGTAATTTTTGCTAAATTCTTCTTACCTTTGTCTTTTCCTTTGGCGCCTTTATGATCCCGCTCTTGTTCTTCGAGTTCACTTTCTCTTACCTATGTTGAGATTTTAGGCGATTTGCTTCCAAATTAAATGATTGAAGGTATGAATCGATTGATCCACAACGGATTAAGCGCCATACCGCAGGCTTCGAAAGGCGCCGTGGGTCGTGGGTTTAGAAATCGGTTCTGGAGATTGAAATGGGACGCGTGGCATAGGAAATTGAAATGGGACGGTGGCTTAGAATCGTTGTTGCGTGTCAAGAAATACTGAATCCGCAAAGAGCATGCACTAGACGCCTAAACAAACATTTAAAATCGCACCACAAATTTGATATCTCCCACCACATTTTTAGAGGACAGGGGGACACCCAGTGTTCCCCACTACAACATGCTTTCACCCAAGATCTAATCTAAATACGTAGTTAGGTTCTTTAGTTAGGCCTGGCCATCTAGGGATTCAGGATGGTCGCTATGGGCAATTTAATAGGCTAAACCTACTTATTCAAGGGCCGGAGGCGCTTAGGCTATTAAATTGACAAAATACATGATCCTTGGCTCAGCCTCCTCCTCGCCTCAACTCGACTATCCCCGGGCCAACCCGCTAGAAGACGGCTAGAAGGGGCGATAGAGTTTGGGAGGCTGGGATTTGGCTCCCTGGGCAAGCAAAAAATGGGGAGACCTAAAATGCTATGGACCAAAAATAGAAAGCAGGGTTCCCTTTACCTAAATAGACAAGGGGTTAGGGTTAGGTTTCCACTACCCCTTTAGCATGTGGGATACTGGTGCGGCCCACTTGCCTTTATTAGTTGGAAGATGGCATAAAGTGTCTTACATGGGAAAATGTGCATACTCGGAATATGTGCATATGGGTAAATGTGCACATAATTAAATGCACATTACCTTGCAAGTTGCCCTCTAGGGTGCTACCGCCGGCTACACGCCTGCATACCGCCACGATGGCGCGGTAATGCTGCGGATTTAGGCAAGCATAAAGATACGCCCCGGATCGTATACCGTGGCCGAATGTCACATTCTCCCCTACCTTGAAATGATGTTGTTCTCGCGCGATCGCGGGTCTCCCCACCTTGGGATCTTCCCTAACCCCCCTAATCAACTTGATGCATACAAATATACACATATACTTACTAATTATTAGGATTACCTTAAGGTAATATTTTTAAAAACATTATTACATCATTACATTATCAAATACTTATCGATTCATAACTTCCATTAAAACAAAGTACTTATTAGTTTCACTTATCACAACATTTTAGTTTATCAAAATTTAATAGTTTCATATACAATTATCCTTTGAGGTACTCTTCATTCCTTGCAACACATTCCAACAAAATTTGTGTTACAAGTCTTCGTAGCTCAACCTCCTTGCCCTCCGGAGCGCTCTATTGGCCTGCAGGTCGACACTACGTTAGTACCATTTTAATTATTAACTAGAAACGTATGCCCGGCGATGCCGGGCATTAACTGTATATGTGTGCAATAGGTTGAGAGTAATAGATTCATAGTATATGTAATAGAATGTTATCAATAAAATCGTCTATTTGACTTTGTAGAATGAAGATGCTAATTTCACGCGAACATGTCGATGTCCATGTTCAAATGGGTGTAGTTGTAGAGGATGTTGCATGTAAGGTTCATGTAGAGGATGTGCTAGTGATATTTTTGCTTAGTAGTAAATCTGTTTGACTTGTAGAAAGCTAGAGGAATATAAAAACTAATCCTTATAGAAGCTGGAGGACTTGATATAGTTCTAAAAACAAAAATAAAAATCGCATATGTACATCAAATAGTAATGGCAATTAGGTAACAGATATCACAGGTTACATCTCATATGTACCCATTAAATAGTAATGGTAATTAGACAAGAGATACCTCGTGTTACAATGGATGTGTTGACCAACAAAATACTTTGAAGCAAAGCTTTTCTTGATCATTATATAATTGTTGGCAAGGGGTGCTTGCAGATGGGTGAATTTCAATTAGACTAAAGGTGAACAGATCATAAAAGCTCACTTAGTTTTAAACTTAGCTTTAAACTTAGTTTTAAAATTAAACAAATTCGACATCTTAACAAAACATGAGTAAATGGAGGACTTGAACCTCTAAAATCCAAGAATAAGAATATATGGCTATATAATTTGTAAAATGAGCAGATTTTAATAGACTCCTAAACTATATCCTACTCAATAAATATAATATCTTAAAAAACATGTGCTTGTTGCGCCGAAGGGCTCCATATCCCGAAAATGTCTAAAACATGGTACATTGTCAATCCTGTTATGCAGTATTTAACCTAACCTACCTAAGTTTCATCTCAAAATAAATAGAAACAAAAGCAATGCCCATTTCAGATCTGATCATAGCTTGTAATATGCCAAGACTTGACTGGAGAAGGTCACCTTCAAATCCTAATAGAATTGAATAGAAATCCTAATCTGAGATAATAAGAAATCCTAATATGATGGCAAACACCCAAGGACAAATTTGAAGCATCCAAGCAAAAGAAAGAGTAAGTATCAGACCGAGGGAAGTCTGCATCTACCCATAGGGTTGCCTCTTATCTCTAGCATAATCATTGCTATAGTCACTATGGGATTTTCAGGGCTCTATTGGAGAAACAAATTTTGTCTGAACACTTAATAGAAAGACACAAAGTGTACATGGATATCCTTTATTAGATACTCGTCTACACAAAACAGAATAAGTTCTCATACTTGTTATCACCTCCAGATGATCAAACTTCTTCTCAGAAAGTGCACCAATCTTCTTTTTTGCCTCCGCTTCAAAACTTATGAGTGCATCTCAAAATCTGACTATATATAAAACTAATGCCTCCAACACCAATTACTCTGCAAGCATAGTACCAACATGTATAAAGCCATAGAATCAACAACCATAAGATAACAAAGTATAGCAGTAAGAACGTACATCAACTCAATAAAGAGAACATAGCACATTCAAATACATATATCCATCTTGTCTCATCATAGGTTCATAAGCCTCTTCCATTCGTTAAGCACAAATCATGCCCAATAGAGCAAGGCAGCCCTTGCTCATCTGCAACGAACAATACATCAGATAGTAGTTCATGCTTGAACAAATGAATGAATTGCGTTAGACAGTTAGTCTTACCTTCTATCATTAATGCTGCAACACGACATAGCCATCTCCAATAAAGATCAATGATTTTTAGAGGCATGCTTTCCATAGATTATACATAAACTATACTCTAATAAATAGCAAATGCAATGGTATGAACATATTTTTTTATGAATATTTATGTATGCTCCAAGCCAATAAGAGAAGTTTCATGTCAGTGCTTCCATATACCAGAGTAGTGCAGTACCTTGTTCTGTAAGTGCATCCCATCATGTTGATAATGGCCCCTTCAAAAAACAGTAATAATGTAGATGTTGGACATGGGTCTAAATCCGTTAATTAAGGCAAAAGTTAACTATGCAAAAGACAATTAATATTTGATGCATGTGTGGCCTGCAAGTAAAGAAGCAAGAGGCGGAGGCTGCATGCTTTACTCAAATGAATAGCAAATGCAAGAATAATGAAAAGATAACTTTTTTACATGTCTACACCAGATCAAAATTCCATTCAGTGCATGCCACCTTTGTATGAAGAGCTCATGAACCTTACCCTAAAGAGTCTAAAAACTTGCTTCAGAATGTGTGAATCAATTTACCAATTTAAAGCCGCAAATGATGTGTAAGTCCAAGTTGTCCATGGAACATCAAATGCATTGTGCATCTTTGGATCTGCAAACTTAAGAAGCTATGATAAGAACAAATGTGTTGAAATTATTAGTACTTACTGTTTGTTTTCTGGTTTCTATGTAGAACAAATTACTATTGAAGCCAGCAAGGCCTACTTCTTGCTCAAATCATTTATGCCACGCGGATAAAAAAGTGCAAGGGATGAGCTTAATTACTGTTAAAAAAGGCCCTTCTGCAATAAGACATAGTAAGTTTGAATTTATTTATGCAACTATCTATTGTTCTACATCACCATTAAAATCTGTTACTAAGCACACAATCTGGATATCGCTTTGCAACAAACCTATTGAAGAGAGGACCTTTACTGACATGCTGAAAACATTGTCGATATATTGAGACTGAAGACTATACTTAATCCATGAGGTTAGGCTACTGACTTAATCCATGGAAGCAATTGCAACATTTATTAACTTACGTACGTTACGGGTGTATGATTCGAGACATCGATAAAGTAGTCTATCACTGGTCTAGAAAAGGTGTACCCTGGGATGATCGTTTTTACTGCAAGAAAACCCTTGGATAGTGAGAAAACGTACTCTGCGGATACTACAAAATGAGTTAAACTCTGAAAGCATGAAGGAAGTATTAATTATTCCTGCATCGCATACTGTAAAGGTAGACCATATTCTGAACCTGCAAAAACAATGGCTTTTACATAACACCACAAAAGAGCTCACATTATGAACGTCCTTGGCTTGAAGCTTTATGCATAGTACCTGAACAACAACCAAAGCCCCTAGTGAAGAAGTATTTAGCGCCCTAGTGAAGTAAATGAAGTAACGTCCTGCAAGTGTCGGGTCAGATCCAACAAACAGAAGAATAATGAAGAGAAGAAAATCAAACAGCTCAACTGTACATGGATTGCATCAAAATATGCACTGGAAAAACATCTTAACTATATGTGATATGATTATGATACCTGAGCAAGGAGTGTCTGCATCTTATAAAAAGGACATGCCCAGCCCGCCAAATTGCAAACCCCGGGTGCTTCTCTTGAAACTTGAAACAACTCCCATTTTGCAGCTAATTGTAGAGATCTCTGTGACAACTGATGCTCCAAAAGCCTATAAGAGAATCATATTCAGTATCATACCCTTTCCACCAGCTGCTTTTAGAGACAACGATTTGTTTCTCATTTAGAAACATATTCATGCCGATAAACTTTAGGAAAAATGCAGATAGAGGCTAGAATGTGTAACAGATATATTCCAATCCATCATATTGCGAAAATACCACTAAGACATGCTCTAGAAAATCATTTGATGCGCATCGATTATTACATGATTCAAATCAGGCTGTTGAAATGCATACGCAAAAAAAGAAACGACAAAATTATTCTACATTGCTTCTATCTTGCACAAACGCATTTCTGGTTCCAAGGAAAAATGAAAAATATAGCTTCTCCTCAGCCAATACTTCCGCTGGCTTCAATATACCCGAGCTGCTGGGTTTACATTCTTTGATTCTGCTCTCAAGCCCAGATGCAGGGGCATCACCTGCTGTGAATAAAAGAAAAAGATTTGAGGAGGATCTGCTGCTACAAAGCCATAAACCTCATAAAAACAGACCTTCTACTCTCAAACCCAGATGTAGGGGCATCGCATGCTGCAAAGAAAAGAAAGAAGGATTCGAGGAAGATCTGCCGAGAGCCTTACAAAGCGATTCAAGTTTTAATCCGGAAGGCCCAAGAAGAAAGACGCAGAAGGAAGCGAAAAATCGAGATGTAGAAGCCATAGAATCCAGCGGTGACGTTTTTTGAAAAAAAAGGAGGTAGACCGCCAATGCCACCAAATATTCCCCATGCGGGAGAGGGAACACCGCATGCGGCATTACATGCGGCGTTCCAGGCACGATTACCAACACCTTCCCATTTTAAAAAAGAAGATAAAATTTTGGTTATAAGGGAACCACCCCATCTATCTACATGAATACATGGCTAATCTCCCGGCGTAGGAAGAGGATGCTTCTTCCATCGTGGTCGTGGAGACATCGCCCTATAATGCCTATATGGCGCTCATGCCTACACCTTTAGTTGCCCAAGCGTGGAGGATAGGGTCCTTCCCGTATATGGGGCGTGAAGGATAGGGTCCTCCCCGTAGGAATTGACTAGAGGTGCTTTTCCTATCAATGCATTCCTGAATGACCTCTTATCTTTCGAGGTCGTCTACTTCCGTGGGACAGAAGTAGACTTTCTAATCTACCTTCCAACTCATCCAAGCGGAACCGCGGTCATGCCTACATTGACATTACACCACGTCCTAGAGATCACCGTGGCGGTCTCATCATCGGTAACAATGCATGCAACCCATACCTAGCATAGGTTGCATGCGTAGATTAATCTTAACTATACATGAAATTAATCTACACAAATCGACATGCCTGAGCCGATTTCTTCGGAGATGTCGTCCCATTGCTCCATAAACTGTGGGTACTGCTTTAATAGATCCTTCTTAAGTACCCATGTCGCGTCTTCCACCGGCAAGTGTTTCCACTTGACCAAATATTGGAGAAACTCTGATCTCCTTGTTTTCTTGAAGGCTTTATCAAGAATCAATTCTGGAACTATTTACAGCTGCTTTTCTGTCATTTCCAACAACATTGGAGTGTCCAAGACTTCATCTGGATTTGGAGTATGCTTCTTCAACAAACTCACGTGGAAGACTTTATGAATCTTTAGGTGTGCTGGTAGATCCAATTTGTAGGATTGATTGCCTACTCTCTTGACTATATGAAGGGTCCAGCCCACCTTGGAGCAAGTTTCTTACAATTTCCGATGCGGAGCTTCGCCTGCTTCACTTTGATCTTGAGCCACACGTTGTCGTCAACTTGAAACTCTCTGACTGTCCGATGCTTGTCGACGATGCTCTTTTGTCGACTCCTTGCTGCAAGAAGATATCCTCGAACCTCTTCCCAGCTGCTGCATGTCAGCCAACATTTGCTGCGAAACCTCTATCTTTGACATGGGATTGTGTGCCAAGTGTCTGGAGTTAGGCATTGGTAGCCGTAGTTGATCATAAACGGCGACATTTGGGATGATTCCTGCTTGGTTCTATTATAAGCGAACTCCACCAAGTGAATAAACTCTTCCCACATACCCTGCTTATTCCAGACATAGTTTCGTAGCATATCTTCCAAAATTCTGTTGGTCCGTTCCGTTTGCCCATCCGTCTGAGGATGATAGGCCGTGCTCATGGACAGCTTCGTCTGAATTGTCGCAAAGAGATCTTGCCAAAAGGCACTCATGAACTTCGGGTCTCTGTCGGAGATGATCTCCCTCGGCATGCCATGGAGCATGAAGATTTCTTTGGTGAAGAGCTTCGTTGTATCCATAGCTGTGTCAGTTGTCCTGCAAGGCACGAAATGTGCCATCTTCGACAACTTGTCGACCACGACCATCAAGGCATCCTTCCCTCTTACTGTTCTTGGAAGCCCTGTTATGAAGTCCATGCTGATGACCTCCCACTTAGCGTTTGGCACCACTGGAATTCGAAGCTGCTCTGCCTTCGTCTGTTGACATAGCTGACATTCCTTGATGTAGCGAGCTACCTGCTTCTTCGTTCCTGGCCAATAATAGCTGCTGCGCACTTTGAAATATGTCTTCATAAATCCTGCGTGGCCAGCTATTGGGCTGTTGTGGGTGTCGTGGAGAATCAACTTCCTCACCCCCGATGATTCCGGCACACACAACTTGTTCTTATGGTACAGAAGGTTACCTTCCTTCTTAAAATTTTTGAAGGTTTTCCTCTCCTTATCTGTTCTTGCTTCCTTGCACAAGCTCGCCCATACTTCCTTGAAGTCTGCATCTGTTGGCAAGGTTTCTTCAATCTTCTTCCTGAAGTCGCTGGAGAGCGTCGAAATTGCATTGTAATGCACTCTAGTTGTCAGAGGATGCCTTGAAAGCGCATCTGCTACCACATTGAGCTTCCCCGGCTTATAGACTATATCAAAGTCATACTCTTCGAGGAACTCCATCCACCTTCACTGCCTCAGGTTAAGGTGTGGTTGCATGAATACATATTGGAGGCTCTGATAATCTGTGTCCAACTGGAACTTCCTTCCCAAGAGGTAGTGCCTCCAAATTCTTAACGCTCTGACAACTGCAAGCAACTCTTGATCGTGCGTCGGGTAGCGCGTTTTGGCATCGTTCATCTTCCTGGAATCATACGTTACTACACGCTCTTCCTACATGAGCACTGCACCTGTGGCTATCTTACTTTGCGTCTGTCGCCACCAACTTGTCTTTCTCTGGGTCTGGCAGGATCAAAACGGGGCGGTTGTCAAAGCTTCCTTCAACAATTCAAACCCTGCTTGGGCTTTCTTGTGCCAATGATCTGCCCAATCTTTCACCTTTTCCGCTCTCGTCAAGTCCGTTAGCGGGGCTGCTATCTTTGCGAAGTTCTTCACAAACTTCCTGTAGTACCCTGCTAGGCCAAGAAAACTTTTGGCCTCATGGACATTCTTCGGTGCCGGCCACTGAATCACTGCTTCAATCTTGGCAGGGTCCATCGAGATTCCTTCTGATGAGATCACATACCCCAAGTATTCCACTTTCTCCGTTGCGAAGTGGCACTTCGACAACTTGGCGTACAACTGGTGCCTTCTCAACTTCTCGAGCACATTCCTTAGGTGTTGTACATGCTCTTCAAGGGATCTGCTATACACCAAAATGTCATCAAAGAATACTATCACGAAGGTGTCAAAGAACTCCTTGAAGATGTCGTTCATGAGCCTCATGAACGTTGCCGGGGCATTTGATAAACCAAATGGCATTACCGTGAATTCATAGTGTTCATACCGCGTTCTGAAGGCAGTTTTATGGATGTCTTCTTCCTTTATCCTGATCTGATGATAGCCTGATCTTAAGTCAATTTTGGAGAAGACTTTTGCCCCTTGGAGCTGATCCATCAAGTCGTCCGATCTGGGGAGCGCATACTTATTCTTGATGGTGTGCTTGTTCAACTGCCTGTAATCTATGCACATCCTCAAGCTGCCATCCTTCTTCTTCACAAAAAGAATGGGTGCCCCAAATGGTGAGACACTAGGTCTAATGAAGCCTAGGTCGAGTAACTCCTGCAATTGCTTCTTTAGCTCTGTCAGCTCCTGCGTTGTCATTCTGTATGGAGTCTTACTTGTCGGCTTCGTTCCTGGTTCGAGTGCTATCTCACACTCGACTCCCCTGTAAGGAGGGAGGTGCTCGATCTCGTCTGGGAAGAGGTCGTGGAACTCCATGATCAACTTAGCTATTTGCTTGGGCAACTTGCTGAGCACCTTATCTTCTTTGCTTTCTTCTGATTCGGGCTCTTCGATCTCAAGCTTGAAGATATATGCTTGCTCGCTCTTGATGCCCTTGAGCAGCCGTTTACTAGACATAAACAACTTCTTTACCTGTGATCTCAACGATCTTGCCGTTGGGCGCTGTGAGGGTCACCTTCCGCTTTCCACAATCAATGATGGCCCCTACTGGTCCAAGATACTCCATTCCTATGATCAAGTCATACTTGCCGATACCCATTACTTCTGCCCCCATCTGGATGTTAATTTCTGGCAAGTCGATGTCGAAGTTTATTCTCTTGCCTGCCGTTTGCCTTACTGCTCCACTTGCTAAGACTACGGGCCTCGACTTTGACTTCAATGGTTTCAACTTCAACATCTCAACCATTCTTGGGGATGCAAAGTTGTGGCTACTTCCCGAGTCTATCAGGACTATGAAAGACTTGGCCTTGGCCTTCCCTACTGTGGAAATTACCTTATACTGATTCTCTGCTTGTTCTGTATCTATGGCAGCAAAAATGTGACACTCACCCTGAATATAGTCGCGAGCTGCCTCGCCGTCGTCGTCGGACGGAGTGTCCCAACCACCCAACTCCGCTAACGCTGCGCTCATGACGAAGGGACAGTTCGTTGTCCTGTGGCCTGGCTGGAAGCACCTGAAGCAAAGCTGCTTCTCTATGCACTCCTGTCTCTTCTCTTTGGGCATTGCTTGCAAGAAGGACCGCACTGCTTTGGAGTAGTTTGACCCTTCCTGCTTGTCCTTGAAGGACACCTGCTTCTTCTCCTACTGCTTCCCATGGTTGCCACTATATGGGGCTTTAGCTAGACCTGGACTGGCTACTCTAGGGCTATAACTCCATGTCCATGTTGCCTTGCCTTTATCCTGGTAATACTGCTGCCTCTGCCCGCTGTTCTGAGGCCCCGTTCCTTGCAAGCTTATTGCTTTGGACTCTGCTTCTGATACCGTCTTGAGGTTTATTGCCCTTACAAGCTTACGGATCTCCTCATTCAAATCTTCAATATAGCTCTCCACTGCGTGCTATTCACTCAACTTTGGCAGATAAAGCCTTAGTCTCATGAATTCCTCTGTATATTTCTGGACTGATTTGTTTCCTTGCTGCAACCTGTAGAACTGCTGCATCATGTTGGACTTGTATTCCATTGGGACGTAATGGCGCTTGAAAGCCTTAGCAAACTTTTTGAACCTGCAACCGTCCATCTCATCGAGCCAAGCCTCTGCTTCCATGCCTGACCTGTTCTCGCCTGAGAATTGCTCAAGCTTCCTGGCCTTTCATACGTTTCCCAATGCTAAGTCTACCTTCTTCTGGTAATCTGAGGCCTTTGTGTCTTTGTGTCTGTCGTCTCTACGGTCTTGCACTTGTTCAGCCTCCTCCTCGGAATCAGAGTCCGAGTCCGAGCTTGAGTCGGAGGATTCCGTGCTGGGGGGCCTCCTTCTCTTGCTCTTCCTCGTGTCCTTTCCTGCTTTCCGAGCTTATGCTTGTGGCAACTGGGCGTTGCCCTCTGAACCAACTCCTGCTTGTGTTGCCAAGAAAGCCTTTATTTGCTCAAGGTCCATTCTCATCTGTGACATTTCCTCCTCCTGGGTCATGGAGCCAAATGCCTCATACAGGTTCCTTGCCGGGTGTGGCCTGGGCGGAGTCTGTTCTTCTCTACGGTCTCGCCGTTGTTGTTCCCCTGAGCCTGGACCTCTAGCTGCATACACAGGTGGATCATGGCTTTACGGTTAGTTTTATTTATTCTATTGCATTCTATGTGTTTGTTGGTAAAGTTGTGGAACAAAATACATCAACAAACATTTAAGGTGCAAAAGAAAATGTATTTATATATGTATAATATTTTAAATACAAGGCCTCCGGGATCAAGAGTTTAACTATTCTTGAAATCGCCGGTAGGATGGATTATCCTCAAGAAACTTCTTAACTTGGGCCGTTCCTACCGAGCGTCCCAAGTTCCTGAGGATGTTGGTTGATGACCCGCCCTGCAAGGCTGTCACCAATTGTTCTACCCTACGGTCGGAGATGTAGGCCGCGGTTACTGCTAGTCTTCCCTGCCGTCGGTAGGGCACAGCAAAGTCGAAGATGTCAAGTGCCATCGTTCTCTTGACTAAGACGGCATAGTCGGTGTTTGAAGCCAGCCGAGCATGCATGCCAAAGCCTGAGAGTGCGATGAGCATGAATACTCCTTCGCCCCTGGGGCTGAATTTGCGGTGTATTACCGCTATTCTCCCATCCATCAGCAGGGGGAGATAGTATCTCAGCGACCTGTCGTTGTGCGACGTCATTGATTCGTCGCCCCCTCGGCCACCAGCTCTATATGTCTTCCGGCATATTCATCGACCTCCACCTCGGTGAACTCTCTGTAATCCCTGATTGTCGATGAAACTCGCCGGAGGTCGATCCCGCCTCTTCTCTTTGTGGAGGCTGGTGTCGAAGAGCTCGGCATCAAAATGTTCGTGGTCTTGCCACGGATCCCCATCCGTTCTTGGATGGCATAGAACTCCTCTTCAGACGGCAGGTCCCCAGCTTCCATTATTTGCCTGATGTTGCTGTAGGCTTGGATGTCTGAAGTCAACTCCCCTGTAAAGGTATCGGCTTCTCTTATCTGAATCGGGAAGTTTGAAGCTCCCCGGATGATGAAATCATCCAGATCTGGTTGTTGCCGCAGTTGGTGCAGCAACTCGTCGAGTCGGTACTCCCTTTCCCTGCATTCGGGGAGGTTCTGGATGTCGCTGAGGAGCAGGTACTCCTCGCCGTCGATGATGATGGGGGCTAGGCTTGTGATACCTAGCCCAAGTGGGGGAGCGATCTCGAGGGTCTGCAGATCTCGTTCAAAATTGCGTAACTCCTGCTCTGCTAGCTGCTTCTCTTCTGCTGGGTCGAGCTCGACGTAGTCTTCGTCTTCCGATTCTTCGTCTTCCGCTCTTCCTTCTTGCTCCTGTTGGTACTGCAGCTGGTCTGCTGCTGAGGAGGCTGTGGGGTCCATATCCATGGGAGGGATAGAGGTTTCCCCCATGGGGTTTTCGGCACGGTGGGAAAGAAAGATTGCTAAGGCGGCGGTGTAGGAGAAATACTTGGTCCTGTCAACTGTCAAGACCATGTAATCTGGCAACCTCTGGGCCTTGTTGGTCAGGTACTTGGCAATGTTTGGAACATCACCGAAGGCTGCTTGAAGGGATGGCCGGGGAACAAAATAGCCTGTACAAGGGGGGAGCTGCACTAGGGACGGTCCTACCCTAGCTTGGAACTCGGTCAAGACTTGTCTATATGCTGGGGTTGCGTGCAGAGTGGCTTGGACATCTATCTCTTTTCGGAAAACTTGAAAAATGGCATTGACATCGGTCTCAGCTGCATGGGCACTGGTGCTGTACCATCGCCTGAAATCAGCAGTTGCCATGGATCTAGGGAAGATGGGACTAACAAACGGATGCAGAAGCGCCTCAGAGAGCTGGAAAATCGCCTAGAAGGTCGGGAGCAAACTTGTAGGGTGCCAAGTGAGAAATGGGGGCCTATTTAAATAGACAGGGGAAAAACCCTAATTTTTTGGGTGACCTAGAAAACTATTGGGGTTGGGCAAATCTGACCTATTTTGAGGTCCAAATGGGGATTGGAAGATAATTTGGGGTTTGAGCATGATTGGGACTATCTAATGAACCTATTGCAACAAACTGGAGGTCAATTGGACATGGCATGGTGGAGAAAATGCTAGGAGGTCTCACACGATGCGCCTGGAGCTCGACCTAGATTTTTGGTTTGGCTTCTGGCACATATGTGAACTATTTTTAATTTTTAATGCAATCATGTTGTGCTTCTAAAAAAAGTCACATTCTCGATGCAAATTTACTAACCGGGGAAAAAGTTGCAGTGCCAAAATGGTCCAAAATCCTGACATAAATCCAATTTAAATGAATGATGGTTAACTAGGCAAGAACACGTTTTGAAAGCTTAATTTTAGTGTGAAGTGTCCTTGCATTTTGTCTCTGAGCTTTTAATTCAGAGCATGTAGCACAAACAGACATCCGATGCTTTCTAGGAATGGACACGCGAGAAAACTCTTTTTTCCAGAGCACAGTAAAGTAAGAGTAGCAGACATGACGCTCTCCAGCCTCAACACACATATCCTTATAATTATCGTAGACCTCACGTTTCGTGAAGTTGTCACTCAAGTGGTACATAGGGCTGTTAGGGAGTTTCTCGCAAGACTCCTTAAAGAAACCTTCCATCCAGGAAACACATTGAAGGGCATGAACTCTGGATATACCTCCTGAGTGGCAGTAGTCATTAATGCCTGGATTCTTGTCAAGCCTTTTCTTCAGGCGGTCAAGTCGTCTGCTGCCTAAGGCATGAATCAATTTAAAGGCTGTTTGACAGACAGTGTGGCCACCAGCTGTGTAAGTAAACTTCTCACCATAATCTGGCCTAATATTGAAGGCTAAGTAGCCCCTTTGGTCTAGCAGAGTCATTGAACTGTAACTATCACGAATCAATCTCAATTCCTTTAGTCCAATCTTAAGCAAACAACGTTGAGAACAACAGTGCTTTGTATGTGTTGCCTCGTCCATGAGTTTCTTTATTCTTTGGGTTGTACATGCTTTCTTGTGTAAGTTTCGCTTAAGATTCTTACTTGCAGGAGCTTTGAATTCGAACATAGAGTCTTGTGGCTTTGGTAGGTCCTCGTCTGAGAGATCAACATGAGGTGTTTCTTCGTCTGAGAGATCAACATGAGGTGTACTAGTAGATGCTGAGAGGTTTGGTGTGGGCAAGCCCTTGGGGGAGGTGCTTTCCCTCTCTCTGGGAAAAAGTAATCGAGGTTGGTGACGTAATTGACCAGCTCCTGAAGTGTCGTAGAACACAGGAGTTGCGTGGCGTTGACTGCTCCCACTTGTTGTAGTACCAATTAGCGAAATGGATGGAGTTGGCGTGATTTGCCTCCGGGGGCCTACGGTGGACTATGGAAGACGTACTAAAATGAACTGGAGGAGGTAGTCTGAGCTCTGAAGCCTGTGGTGGAGTAAAACGCATTGGTGGGGGCAAACGACGTTCAGAAGCTGGGTGTGGTGGAGTAAATTGAACTGGTGGTGGAAGCCGAGGTGGTCGTGCTGGAGTAAACTCAACAGAGCTGGGGGTTTGAATATCGGAGGCAGAATTTTCGTGGCTACTTCCTGGTGTCAGTTGAGGAGGTGTGAAAGTCATTGCAGGAGGAAGCCTGCGAACAGGAGTTGGAGGCTCTGCAGTTCTTTTCTCTCGAGCCATACTCAGAAAGTTAGCGTCACACTGTATAAATTTATACGACAGAAGAACAGACGGTATAAATTTATACAGAGATGGTATAAATTTATACAGAGAAGGGAAACTTAAGGCGGTAGACTGTATAAATTTATACAGAGATGGTATAAATTTATACAGAGGAGGGCAACATAGAACAAAAACGGTATAAATTTATACGAAAACTCACAGACACTTGTATTGGAAACTTTATGGAGAAACACTATACGAAACGGCTCTTAACATAGGTACTTAAGCCCGGCGCAGGTCACCCTATTTTCTACATACGCTGCTCGGAGTCGAAGGCGCTCGCGCTGCGCCTTATATACCCTCCCCCCAATTTGCTTCTCCGAACAGCTATAAGCGAATCCATACGATCATGGCCACGTAAGGCTCTATTCCGTACTATTCTAGTTTCTCGTCTCTTTTAATTTGTTGAGTCTGTGGTCTTTCTATATAAATTTATACCGAAATTGTTCTGGAACGGTATAAATTTATACGCCTCGAGCACGAGCGGTATAAATTTATACCGTTCCAGAACACTCGCGGTATAAATTTATATGCCTCGAGCACGAGCGGTATAAATTTATACGCCTCGAGCAAGAGCGGTATAAATTTATACCGTTCCAGAACACTTTCGGTATAAATTTATACAGAAGATAACATTTAAGGTTTCCATTCTCGTAACGTGCCGAGTGTCTAAAAAAATGTCCTGAACCTTAGTAGTTTAGCAATAATGTTGTGTTTTAAAGGTTAAATGACACAAATAAAGAGTTAAAATAGCGTGCATTTTAGGTCTTTTAAGCCAGTTTTCTTACAGTTAAAGTGTCCAAAATAGTGGCGAAAAACTGTTCTTTTGGTGTAAAAAATAGTTTTTTTGCTCCTTTTCAGTCAAAAGATCAAGTTCACACAGAGAGGCCAATCATCAAAGGTGAATCCACCAGAGCCACAAACATATGAATTGACAGACCAGACGTGATACGTACACAGGGGTGCAAGAGAGCGCAAACCCACAGAGGCATACCTGTATTTGTGTAAGCAGTTAGGGAGGGGAAAGTTTACCAATGATGATTACTACCCCGCCGGGGAAATGACAACCCTTACCGCAACAGAAAATGAAGATGAGATTCTTATGAAGTGCAATAATGACAACGGTGAAGTCTTCTATATTCTAAACAGTAGAATGCTCCGCATAAGCATGTGCAGACCTAAAGATGTCCATGATTACATGGCGGACAATTACAAGAATGGCTATGTAAGTTGTCTTAGTGGCTTCACGTATAAATTTATACCGTCATCTTTCTAATTTACCCTGTATTACAGGTCGTAGTACACATTTTGTCCTCAATTGTACTTTGTGAAGATAAAGAAATGGTCAAGGGTCTTTGGTACCCACTTCCTCAAGAAGATGTCGAGAAGGACGAGGAGGTTTCGGAACAAGAGGAAGAAGAGGAGAAACCGGAGGTACCAAAGGGGAAGGGTAGGAAGCATTGCCTGGTAGTAGATACACAACCTCCTACCAAAACGAAAAGAATCACAAAGGCTTTGACTATAGATGAGTCAGCAGAAGCTCTACAAAAGGCTCCTGGAGCTGATATTGTTGTGCGGCCCTCAGACAAGTCAAGTGCCATTCTAAAGAAAGTAAATGAAACCAAACTCCTCAAGCAGACCATTTCTTTTACACTAAGCACTATTAAAAGGCCACCAAAAAATGAAGATGGGGTCAGAGTGTTTTAGGTCCGAAAGTTGTACGCGGCACATGTGGCTATCCTTAAGCAAAGAATAAGAAGGAATCCTCATGCGCATGTGTCGCCACTAGTTGTGATGGTTGATAGAAGTCAGTGCAACCAATTAAGAGATTACAAAAAGGCAGACTTCGAAGATTACACCTATTATGTCCTTGGAGGCACACACAGTTACAAGGCAAGAAAAGAACTATCAAAGGAAGAAAGCCGTAACGAAGTGTGGAAAAGCGTGGAAGCGCATATTTACGTGGGTGTAACAGACGAAGAGGCAAAAGTCATTGCTGTGAGTCACAATCTCGACAATGACTTTAGACTAAAAATGAGCCTAATAGACAAGATCCGTTTCATGCACCGAGAGTACGTGGATTTCAAACAAGTGCATGGGGAGGACTTCAAAAAACAAAAGAACAAACTTCAAGAGCTTCGAGAAGCCTGTGTGACAGAGTGCTGCCTCAGTTATGATTCTGATAAGAACCCATTATGGCTGTGAAACAATGCGATAACTACTTTCAGCTCGCTTTCAGAGATGGTCAAGTAAGTAAATGCTTTAATTCAGTCTTTTATAGTATGTTTAGCGTGGTTAGAAGTGTGTATTAGCCTGGTCACGGTATAAATTTATACCGTGCCCGGGCACTGTGTAAATTTTTACCGTGCCCAGGTCACGGTATAAATTTATACCGTGCCCGGGCAAGGTATAAATTTATACCGTGACCTGGGCACGGTATACCGTGACTAGTCACCGTGCGCATTTAGACAGTAGACTGTGCAACAAATTCTCCAACCAAGCTTATCCATCTCAGAGTCATCCACTTCCTCAAACCAAATGGCATCTCCTTCGTCCTTAAGAATTCTAACTTGCAAATGACTGGTTCTCCCATTGAAATCTCCCACTAAGATAACCTCTCCTTGCATGGAGAATCTTAGCATATCTTGTTCTAAGTGAAATCATTGGTCTCCGTGGACGATAAAATCATATTCTATTCTATTCTATTCTTACGCCATTCAACACTAAACTACTTGCGTTAGACCATTTACAGGTGTGGGATCTTCAAGAGAGAATTTTTTGTATGTTCGAAGAAGGCGAGCTTAAAGAACAAGCTAGCTCCGCAGGAAAGAAACCAAAAATAGGTGGTGAATCAAAACAAAAAAATATGAGCATTGTACCCTGGACGCAGTGACAGGGTCTAAAAAGCAAAGAAATTTTTGTTCGCCTCTTGGAAAAAGTTGTGGCCAAGGAATTCACATTAGACGAGATGGCCAAGGAAGCTAAGACGTAAGCCTCATTTGCTATGCCGTGTTTTTTTTCTACCTTTTTTTGTCTTACAACATTTTTCCCTTTGCAGTCAGAAAGATATTGTCACCTGCCAGGCCGAGTTAATGAAGCAGCTAAACCTAGAGGACTGGGAGGAGTGCAAGCTTTTATACCCAAGTTGTACCACAGATAGTATCATCAGAGAGCACGCTGTTAACTTCAGTGGCTGGGTAAGTTCTGCAGAAATGACTTTTTGTTTTCGTGCCTTTGTCTCACAGTTTTCTTACAGAACAAGAAGAAAGGGCTACCAACAGGTTTTTTAAACCTGGTTCGTAGGGCCAAGGAGGAGAGGCAGAGACTGAAGGCCATTGAGCAGGGAAAAGAAGTCGGCACTAGCAGTTTTGACATTAGCTATGAGAGATTTACGACATATGGTCAGGACTGCTTGTACATGGTTGTCCAGGGAGATTGCACGAGGCTGGGAACTCTTTTGGACAAGCAAAATTTTACACTGTGCATTGCAGATATTCCATACGGCTTTAAGATTAAGGATAGCGCTTTTGACGAGGAGGCCTTCACGCACGTGCAAGTCCGTGCTTTTTTGGACGGCCTGAAGGAAGTCACAACATCTGCAAACTGGAGGGTCATCATTTTTCATTCCGACCTGCAGACGATGTCAGTGCTTAAGCCATTGGGAGCTGTCTGTAATGCGGGCTTCGAAAACTGCGTATGGTAAGCTTTAAATTTATTGCTTTCTTATTTACTATAACACCACGGTTTAAATTTATACAGCAGTCGCCTCGTGGTATAAATTTATACAGCAAGGCAACCTTCGTATAAATTTATACGGCACGGCACCATGGTATAAGTTTATACAGCAAGGCAATTGTGGTATAAATTTATACCGCCACACCACTGAACTAACTTACTTTCTCTGTTTTCTTTCTACTAATTTTTAATTGTTGTATTGTTTGGCAGGCTAAAAACAAATGTCAAGGGACATGGTGGTGGTCCCCGCTTAGTAAGCTGTTTTGAGCATTTCCATATAGGTTTTTACAGCGCGGACACCAAAAAGACCATGGTTCATTTCAATACGCAGAATGAGAAGACTCCTCCCTGCAATGCTTTTCAGTTTCCGGCTGTTCTGCAAAAATTGAGAGACCCACAGCGACATGGCGCTGTGGTATCCCATTATCAGAAGCCACAGAGGCTAATTAATAATTTAATACAGTGGTTTTCTCGCCCGGGAGACTGGATTTTGGATGCATTTTCTGGCTCAGGCACCACAGCAGTTTGTGCCCTTAAGCAGGGGCGCAATGTTGTCTCTGTCGACATAGACCCGGATAAAATAAGTTTCATCAGGACCAGGATAAGCTCTTATGAATCCTTTCCTGATGAAAACGAGGAACTGGGAGCAAAGAACGGTGCTGGCGAAGTTAAAGGCACGTATACAGAAATCCAGCCTCCTCTTACGGGAAGAAGAGATGAGGAGGTGGAGTTTGTCGACCTGGAGCCTGTGGTGCCTGAGCCCGAGAAACCGCCTGTACGCCTGTAGCATTGGAATCAGAAGCAGGCGTCTCTGCTATTGTACCCTCGCAAGAGACAGATCCTAAGGGGTACGAGAGTCCTGTAGACTGGGAAGACCCACCTCCTCCACCTCCCCTATAAATTTATACAATCAGGATTATAAACTAACTTTCATTGTAAACTATGTGCTAAGAATTATAATATATTTTGATGAAGATTTTTAAACTGAAAGCTTTGTCTCTTCAACAATGCTTAATTAGAACAACTCTTTCTTGCTCTATGATTTCACACTCTTTGTCTTTCCTATGTTTGATTTTCTTAGTACTTATATTAAGCTTGCAAAAAGACAAACTATATTTCCTTCTATTTTCAACAATAAATACTTATTGAGTTTTCAAATTTAATGTCTCTCTCCTCAAAACAAGCATTTTTTTTGTTTTGCCCTCTTTTAAAAATGTAAAGGCTTCAAAAATGTTGCTTTTTTAGGGGTTTTCGAATGCTAATTGCTCAACAATCTATTTTGCTCCCTATTTTGTCTGTTTTTTTCAAGTTTTCAATTTTTATAAAGGAATCTTTCAAACACACTTCTTAAATAAGTGCGTTTCATTTTAAACCTTGTTTATTGGCAATGTGTCTCAAACTCACCAATTTCCACAAAACTCTCAGACCCATCTAAACCAATTTAAAGAATGAATGACTGCTGCCAAGCAATAGAATATAACTATGAGATAAATTGACCTCTGCCAAGCAATTTCGACCAGATGTAGACAACTTTGATTGCTTTTTCTATAAATTTGTCATTTCGGCCTTTGTCATGCAATTTCGACCTGATCTAATGTAGGTGTCCATGTTTACAGCAGAAAATTAAATCAAGCTCACAATATGACAATTGAACACCAAAATACTAACCTAATCCTCTGAGATGCTCACGGTAAAAGCTTTCCCGACCCTTTTTCTGTGATGGCTTCTAAGATTTGAGGCTTCCTCTAAAGTCAAAAATCTGCACATAAACCAACATGTGTACTATGTATGTCATTTTGCAGTTTGATTCTTGGAGCTAGAAGATGATCTTTTGACCCAAGTAATTGCAAGAAGTCCAGAGACCCATGCATGAAGGAATTCTCAGGTGGGGTTTTGCTTTTGATCAATTGAGGTGCTATGAGCTGCCATGAGTAGTCTGCACATGATTTTTGCATGTGCATGATTATGAAACTGTTGGAGACTCATAAGACTATGGAAGTAACCAGTCATTTGAAACCATATCTGAAAGGGCTAATTCTAAGTCAAGAAGGTCTGAAATCACTTGAAAAGTGCCAAGATAGCTTGAATCTACAGAATTGGCATGTCTTGAACCTTCTTTGCTGGACGTCTACAAGTTTTGAAACTAACCGATCACGTTTCTTTTTCTGTTGTTTATATTCGTTTGGTAGAGTTGTCTCTATATTTTCTTGGTTAGTATTTTGTTGCTAACCTAAGGAGTTAATTAAAGAATAAACCTTTTGAATGGGACCCAGTTGCCTTGTATGTGGATGGAACCAGTGATGACTGCCACAGATTGCTCAGAATAATCACAAGAATTGTAACAGTAAAGAAATGCATTACTTTGAATGATTGTAATCTAAATAAATTAGTATGAAATATAAGGGTTGATAACTCTAAAGTGGTAAAGAACCTGACAGATCGACCTCTGAGATGGCTCTTAAGTAGATCCTCCTTGATAGGAGTAAAGGAGAATATGAGCATCTGGGTAGCTAATCGGTAAGTTGAGCATGAACAATGAAGCTCAAGAATTGTGTCATCTGTACTGTTTTGGCTCCTAAAGGTGGAGCTATGATTCAAAATAATGTGGCAAGGATTACATGCAATTGCGGTCATTATGTTACATTGATTCTTAAAACAAGGTTGCATATTAAACGGGAGCAAATCATTGAAACGGGAGCAAAAGGAATATTCCTCAAAGATTCCTTTTTTTTCCTAAAAAAAAAAAGCTTAAATGAGGTAAAACTTTTATTTTGGTCATAAAATTGCATTTTGACCCCCCCAAAACCACTTATTTTTTTGTGCAAAGAGAAAATTGACTATGTCAAAGTGATACTTTTCCTAACAGTTAGAATTTACACGGAGTGTGTTTTTAGAGAAAACCACTAATTTAAATGTACGTCCTAGACAACATTTTGTTAGCTTGGATTATATTTCAGAAAAGGTACTTTTAGGTTACAATGAGTCATTCTTTAATGATATAATATTTCAAAATACCAAAATTATATTCTGGAATACTCTATTGCTATTCGAGTATAATAGAAGTGTATTCCGGAATACAGTTTTGTTTTTGCTCGAATCCAAAGTGTATTCCGGAATACACTTTTGCTGTACAAGTTTTTGACACTCAACAGTGATCTTGCAATTTTCCAGGTCTTTCGAGTTTTCAGCATTTTCAATGACCTTGCAATTTTTTTGTTTCAATTGATTTGAATGACCTCGCAATTTTGTTTGTTTTTTTATGTGGGGATACGGGAATATAGTTCTAATTAACGAAGGGATTAGCGAAAGGAACAAATAAGATAACAACAACTAGATTTTTTAGCATTTTCAATTTATTTTGATGACCTTTCAATTTTTTTTGTTTTGTTTTATGTGGATACAGGGTCGTGGTTTTAAATAATAAAGGGATTTTGATTTTTTTGTATTTAAAATCAGGGATACTGGATTTTGGTTACAAATCATAAGGGGAAATGTATTCCGGAATACACTTTGTATTCCGGAATACGTTTTGGTATTTCTTTTTCTGGCTTTGTTGAAGGCGATCTTCATTTGCAGATCTCGGGCTACAATTTCAAAGTGGCAATGGCCTTGGCATTCATGCTGGCTACAGGTTGAGCTATGGCGCTGGCCTTCAAAGTCTGTTTGTGCAGTTTAGGGTTTTTGTTCGATTTCGGCCTGTGTTGAAGCATCTGGCGACTTGGTTGGAGCATCTGACGACTTCTAAGCTTCTGCTAGGTAATTTTCGCAGAGCTTTCTTTCCTAAATCCCTATCCCTGTGCGAAAATTGGCTATGGTGGAGTCGAGAAGGTCCTCTCCTTCCTTTCTAAGGAAAATTTCTTTTTGTTTGCTCGACTTAAAAGAAAACATTAGGAAATCGGGGAAACAGACTCCACTCCCAGAAATTTCATTCATCCAGCCCCCTTTTGTGATATGTCATTCCAGATCCCTCATAGTGTGCTGCCTTCAACATTTAAAGTGAAGGCCTGTAAGCACTTTCAATTTATTTCCTTTTTCTAAGTGGATGCATATCTCGTTTGCACCGCATTCCATCAGCAGAAGTTTGGCATTTCTACTATGGAGATCCTTTGACAGTGTTTGAGATTGATAAAGCTGGAAACACCAAGCACATGATTTTAGGACTTGATTTAACTGCTGGACAGAAGCCACAATATGTTGTTCCACGGTTGGTTTGGTTTAGGGCATATCCAACTAAAGATATAGATATTAAAGATGGGATTTCTGTAAAGTTTGAACCAAGAGATCCTGAACATCATTACTCACTTGTTGGCTGCACTGTGGCACCAGCATTTCAGTTTGAGGATTTTGAGCTAGCCACTCGTATTGACCCTGTAAACAAGTATCCTCTAGCTAGCCCATTTATTGAGCTACTAACTGATCCATAGAATGAACAAATTTGAGCTTCTTAAGTTGCTTTGACAAGCAGATTCAAAATGGCAAATAAAGTGGCTGCTATGAAAAATATTGATTCCATTCCTGTCTTTATGTAGATCCAATTAGACACTGGCCTTGTGCTTGGCAAAATCTGATATACTATTTGCGGAAGCGTAAACATACATGTCAGTATACAACATCATCACATAGCCACCTCGAAGGGTGGCTCATCCATATCTGCATAGACAAAGATTAGCACATCACATATGGGGATTCTACCCAAGGCTCCGACGCCAGGGAATGACTGACGGCTTGGGTCTCCAGAGTTCATTGCAGACAGAATTCATGGCAATGGATTTGGCTGGCATGAGAACATGGCTTAGGGTAGTCCACTCCATCTGCCCCTCCTGTGCACACTTTGCAGAGTAGGTTGAAAAGTGTTGGGACCTGACTGTAGCCCGCCGGATGCATAGAGGACTCAAACCCCCAATCCCACCCAAGATACGTGACTGATTAGGTCATTAGATCACATGGCATTGCTTGCTTTCTCCTCTCCTAGCCAGTTCCGTTCGGGACCTGTATTGCATGCAGTTAGTTGTCTGCAGGATGCCAGTGTTGCTATGCTCTGGTATCCAGACAGAGTAATAAGGAAACAACGTCTTCGCTAGCGTGGGACAAGCTAAGGGTAGAATAGGACAATGCTTTCTCTTCCGGTTCGTTGCTAATGACGTTCTTAGTTTGGATAGTGGGGGATGGTCGGAACGATACAGGAGGAGCGGCCTTCATATTCATTGGAGCCAGAGGCGCTAAAGCTGGTATGGTAAGCCTGAGAAGACAGACCTTGAGGTGGAGAGCCATATGCAAGAATCTGCCATGCACGGTTCGTAGGGCAGGGATCTCTCGACCGCTGCGGCAATGATAGGTGGATTTGGTAATCAGTCTGTCACGATGTGCGAGGTGGGATCCATCTCTTCAACTGATGCTGGGAAGCATGTACGTAGTGCGAGGCCAGGGAGAGCGGGGGGGAAAACATTGGTAGAATTGGGTTTGTGGAACCAAGCGGCAAGGCAATCGGAACCATTCAGATCCAGGGCAATGGTGCGTGTAGGATGATGTGATATGATGTGTTATGTAGTGATTGTGGTGGCTGCGGGGTATGGTGGCTGTAATATGTGGTGATTGTGGGGCATGAGGGCTTGATGTGGTGAATGTGGTGCATGATGCCACATTACATAACACTTCAGCATTGCTTGTGTCTACAAATTGATGACCCTCTCAATTGTAAATCCTGCAGATGCAACTATTTCAGAAGTTCAAGGAAGAACACCCCGACATAAACATTGGACTTATGATGTTCGAGAAATTGAAGCCATGGTGTAGTGAAGTTGAAGGACTTCAATTCCTGCTGCTGTATTCGCCATGTAAGGATGCAAATGCTTGTTGATAGTTTCAATTTATTGAGAAGCAGGCATTCAAAGGACTGCAGCTGCACTTGCCAAGTGTGCAAGTCAGACTTGAATGGAAGATGCAGAGCACATGAAGAAAAAATCTCAAGCACAAGTGCATTGTCGACATGGATGCTCTGCCCATAACGCATGAGTGAATTCTTCAAGAAGGATTGTATTTTTGGCAAGTGCAATCAGTGATGGATAAGAATTTCTCCATTTGCCCAATTGAAAAGCCGAACATTGGCAGTTTGATCAAATGGAAATACATTGACTATGAATGGTATACACTCAAGGATGGTACATCCAAGAAGAAATTGAAATACCAGTACAAGGAAACACCAAGTAAGAATTTGATAAATGTTATGCTTGCTAAACTACCACAGTTCCCAATTCACAATTTCAGGTACAAATGGCAAGCTAAGCAATTTACGGATCTACTGGACGATCTGCCACATGATTAGGTAGTTTCTGTTGTGGACTTTGCAGAGAACTTTGCATTTAAGGAGCATAATGAGGTGCAGTCCACGCGTTGGATCAATAATCAGATCACTATTTTTTGTCCAAATTACTTATTGGATTAACAAATAAATAGGTCAGATTAAAAAGGAGACTCACTACTATGTGTCTGATGATAGAGAACATGAGATATTATTTGTTCAACATTGTTTTATGAAACATCATGCCTACATGCAGCACAGAGAGCAAGCTTCTAGAATGCACGTTATTTTCTCTGATGAAGCAATCTCACAATTTAAAGCAGCCAGGCCATTCTATTTTGTTGGAAGATACATTGCAGATACTCATATAGAGATGATGTAGAATTTCTTTGGTTCCAATCATGGAAAGGATACATGATGGTAAGGCTGTAGAGTTTAAAAGGTGGCTAAGTCTGCAAATCAAGCATGAAGGTATGAAGTTGGACAACACATAGGAGATAGTGAAAGTAGCTGCAGATAAATTCACTTATGGCTTGAAGGAGTAGCAAGAGGTAAGGGCAAGGGAAGATAAGGAGATATTTCTGGGAGGTGAAGGCTGAAGACATAGATAGAAAGAAGAGCTAGGGAGCTGAGACCATACCAAATACCAGGCAACTCCACTCTGTCCATGGATTTAATAAGGGCTACTTCACGAAGCTGCATGTGAGAGAACTGTCTTGTTTCTGTTCTTATTGTACTGAGCTCTCTGGGCTGAATGCGAGAACAAGGCTTATGTCGACAAATGGGAGTTCATCATAGTTGAATTATCAACTGCTGTCCATGCAGACAATGCAGAAGCACCCAAGTCCAATCGGCCTCTTTATTCTACGAATGCAAATGTTTTAGATGATGCAATCAGTATTGGAGATAATTTTGCAGTGGCTGCACCTAAAGGTAATAAAGAGGGTGCCGAATTCTGGTTGCTTGTGTGCAAATTTGTGGTTGAAGAAAGTTTTCAAATTAATAATCAATGGTACCTTGCTGATGAGAGTGTTATGGAAGGTATCTACTATCAGAAGGGTCCAAAATCAACTATAGGAAGAGTTGTGCAGAAATGATCCAAAGGGTTTAGTGTTCTTTACACAGATCCGTGCCATCAGAGTTCCATTAGAGCAAAGAAAATGTGCTAAGGGCAAGGGAAACACCTTCAGATTAGATCCTGCTGATGAGGCAAAAATACTTGATAACTTACTAGATATCTTGTCTGATGACTTGTAATTCCATTCTTTCTAAGTATACCAACTTTTCTAAGTATATTTCTCTAACTTCATTTTAAGTGTGGTGTCGACATGGTACATTAGGGTTTTTTTGAGATTAAAAAAGGGCCTTCAAAACATGACAACTAAGCCAAATGAAGATAAATGAACTGCCAATCAGAAATCAGAGCCTGACGGGTCCAGTCAGCAAAACTGTTATAACTAACTCACTGGATCACATTTTTTAGCATAACTATTGATAGAAAAGTCCAAATGAGCTCTCGTTTAGTGCAATAGATAGATCTCATTGAGATCTTTCCAACCTTAGGTGCTTTGCACATATTTTAACCACTTATGATTGTCAAAACTCCAAAAAATATGGTTTTTACCATTTTTTACTATCTTACGGGGCTAAAAGATATGCAAACCACCAAGGTTGGAAAGATCTCAATGAGATCTATCTATTGCACCAAACGAGAGCTCATTTGGACTTTTCTATCAACACTTATGCTAGAAAATGTGATCCATTGAGTTAGTTATAACTGTTTTGCTGACTGGATTACCAGTTCTGTTTTCTGATTGGTAGTTCATATAGCTTAGTCAGCAGTTCTTAGAAGGCCCTTTTATGATCTCAAAAAATCCCTAATGGATGTGATGGCAATATAGTATATCTTGTGATGCAAATTGTGTTGTCTTTTGTATACCATGCGGTGCCAACATGGTGCATGTTATGCCAATATGATATATGTGATGGCAACATGTGCAAACAGGGCATAAGCATGCTACACCCTATCAAAAAAAGTACCATTTAGGAACCATAAAACTACCTAAAAAAGTACCTAACACTGGGTACTGGGTACTTTTATAACATCTCAATAACTACAAATGTTAAATTGAATGTATTCATTTTGGCCTCCAATGGTATTGTCTCTATCTTAACCTTGAACATTAATATGCTTTTGACATTTTATATTGAACTTTTGAATTAGTTTTGACCAAAAGAATAAGAAAATAGTACCCAATCCAAAAGTACCTAGTGCAGGTACTTTGGCAGGTTCCAAAAATGGCAGGGAGTAGCATGCATATGCCCAACAGTCAATTCTAAGTGTATTTTCCTCCTCGCTAATTTTGAGAAGTCCAGAGTTCATTACCAGAAGTTTAATTAGATCTGGTGCTAATCTTAAGTTAGTCCAGAGTTCTATCTTGAGTTCAATACCCTCTATTCAAGAAGTTTAGTTCAAGTTTAGTTAGATCTGGTGCTGATCTTAAGTTAGTCCAGAGTTCTATCTTGAATTCATTATCCTCTATTCAAGAAGTTTACTTTAAGTTTAGTTAGATCTGGTGATGATCTTAAATTAGTCTAGAGTTCTACCTTGAGTTCATTATCCTCTGTTGTAACTTCCTTCCTTTGACACTTTAATGTTGCAACTCGAATGTTGTTAACTAGGAGATTTGAACTCCATCAGATCATACACATCTAGTTATCAGGTAGTGAATGTGTTATACTTTCATTACGATAAAATTATTTGCATTACAATTATGTATAATTTTACAGTTAGGACTTCAGTCCTATAGTATATGGTGTGTTATAAGGTTCATCCTGCCATCTCATTGCCACTGGTAGTCAATACCAGAACTTTAGTCAAGAATTCAGTAATTATGGACAGCTCAGAATCAGAAATATCAATTGCTTGCATCACAAATGGAAGGATCAGCATGTTTTGTTAAAGTTTGAGTGCAATAATACTGATATAACTTACTTGTTCTGCCATTGTGTAGTCCTCCCAAAAACTTGCTTATAAAACAACAGATCGCTGCCGTACGAGTATCCATCTACCTGTATTGGCCTTCTATAGAATTTTTTTTACTTCCAATTGGTTGTCAACCTTTAGGTGTTTTTGTAGATTCTTCATAAACCTACAGAGGCAAACCAACATCCTTTAGCATGCAAAAAATAATATGTTGGGCAAGTATTAAGACACAACTACAAACCTTTGCACCGGCTCTATCCCTGCAAAGAGGCTCATGCTGTCAAAACAGTAGATGCCTGGTTCACATATTTCAGATCTTGCCCCAACACCAACAATGAGATACATAGTCCAGTGCTAACCATGACATGCAGAAATGAACAGGTATTCACATATTTCAAAATCTATATCCCATATGAATCCCCTTATTTTGGTACTTCTTCTGTTCAAAACCGAGTAGAAGAGTGGATCGAAGAAGTAACATAGAGTGGACACCTCATGTGCCTCCATAAATTGATTCATGCACCTGCAATTATATGCAAGTCAATGGACTCAAATGAAGAGAAATTAGCACTTGAGGACCTACCCTATGTAAAGATCGATCAGCTGGTCATTGTACCAAGAACCAGCTTTGTCTATAATGCTTGTTTCTGATGTTCCAATGGTAACAGATTTTCTGCTACCATCAAATACATCCAAAGGAAGCTTTACCAGTGATGATAATCCGCTCGGTGCCATCTTCTTGGATCTGTAGGCAAAAGCAAACATGTATTCACAAACATCATCCATAGCACAAGAACTTGAAGACAACAGTATTAAAAAGTCAAAACTTAACAACAAAGCTTTATTCATTGAAATCAATGTCACATAATCGTGTTTTGGTCACTTTTTTTTCTTGTATCTATCCAAGCTTTAAAGCTTTTTGAGGTATTTGTATGTCGTACACATTTATACATTGGGTTACTTTCAACATAGCTAGGAACACTGTTCCCCTTAAGTAGCCCCGTCAGCCAATCCTTTAATGTAGTATTCAACATTTGACCATTAATTGTACTTGGATCGAAGGTGTTCCTTCAAGAAAATGGGCTTATTCTTGGTCGACAATCCTGTATCCATGCATTCATCTTGGTTCCATACAAATAGAAACTTTGAAGCAAATTCTGATGTGCCATGGCTGCAAATTAAATGATGTTCTGTGATGACATGCTAGACCATAATGCAACTACGAAGTTATCGAGGCACCAAGACATAAACTCTCTAAAGCCCGACCTTAAAATGATAGTCTTCTGCTTGTTTAGTTGTCGCAAGACAACATCAGGTTCCTTGGCTAATGATATAACCTACAAACAACACCGTTGAAGTAAAAAATAATGAGAAATTCTGTTGACCTTGTATTCCTCCTAACGAGAGGTGGAGGCACAGGGCTCGGATTCAGGAACTTGCACTTTTAAAGCAGTGATTACAGAGAAAGACTTCCCTGCATAAATATAATAGTTGAAAACTTTCAAATATTGAAACAGTTACAGAAATTGACTGTCTGCACTCACAAACACCAACCTGATGCTTTCTGCTCTATGATTTCATCATCTTTGTTCTTTTCCTTCCTATCTTCTCGCACCTTTTCATTCACTGCATGATCTTCAAATTCTACAACCATTGTGTTACTCTTGGCAGCAACTGCATTTGCTTGAAAACACCCAATATTACTTGACCAAAAAAATGTGACGACAAGATTTATAAGCTAGTATTCTTACCTGCCACTAAGAGTCCTAATCTGGTTCATTATTCTCTCTCATATTGCAGCATTCTACTGGTAGAGCTATATGAAACATATATATAAATTAGACATCATTGCCAAACAATATTAATCATGGATCAAAACAGTACCACATTTAGATATATGTCATAAGTTGTTGTCTTCTCCTTCACATCTGTTTCTGTTGCCTCTGAGTCAACTGCAAATTCAACAGTCATCAAACTAGTGCGTAAGTAAAATAACAAAGTTGTAACTTGATTGTTTTACCCCTGGATTGTTCTTCCTTTTCTGCTGCTGTCACATACTTGCATACTTCTTCATAGTTTTTTTCATGTTCTTGTGCAAACTCGTTGCTACCAAAAGCATGCAACCATGCATCATGTGTTGCCATCTGCAATAACAACACATTCTTATATGCCTGCAATAGCACATGAATAACTGTGTAATTCCAGAATTGAAAGGATGATTACCTCAAATGATAGCTCAAACATAGGATATGATACTGGTGGCTGCACTCAACTAACACAATAGGCAAAGGTCACCCCTGCCACTGAAAGGACTGTCCACAATAGGGACAGCCTATGTTTCCTTCTACTTCAGTTGTTAGTGTTTAAGGGGTAGTGCTGGATCAAAAGGAGAATGACTTTCATCCCCCTCTATGCACAGCTGAAATTTCTGAAATCTGGGCTCTAGCTTAGATATGTTCTCAATGGCTAGCTTTGTTTCAAAGGCTACATCATCCATCTCCTTCTTCAAAGATCTAGATTTGTTCATTAAGATCCTTCTCCCTCGACCTGTTAATGTACATGATACCTGCTTCTTCATGACATCTTCATTTTCCTTGATTTCAAGCTTGATCCTTCCCTTTTTTAGTTCAAGAAATTCAATTTGCCTTTCGAGTTTTCGCTGATTCTCTTTTCTATACTGAAGTTTGGCTTTAGCAGCCGTTAAAGCCTGTTATGTAGACTGATGCCATGTATTTAATAAGTTGTGAAAATCTGCAATCAGGGAGACAAGTGTTAGTGAGTTGTATCATAACAGAATTCGATATACATCACATTTGCCATCATAAAACAACACCACATATCAGCACACAACACAACACAACACCACACCACACATCATATTTGCCATCATATTTTTCATCATACCAATCTTGCTAACAACACACCATATTTGACATCATACTTGCCCGCCATCCTATCTGCCTCGTAAAACAACTCATCATATTTGACATCATAAATTGCCACCAAACTTGTGATGCTATATAACATCATATTTACCTTCACATAACACAAACGTGTCAATCCATCACATTAGTTTGTAATATATTCTAACTACATTAGACCAACACATAGACTATGATGCATCTTCATACCACGCGTTCTCATTGCTGCGTCTCTCAACACTATGATAAGAAGAATCATCTCACAATATTTACACTATGCATCATCACATCTTACCAACCACATACCACCTAAAATGTTAAAACTACTATTGGCTATTGCATAAGATGCTAACTCCCATTTTGTCACAAAACCACATGACACACACATACATTAACATAGCACATGACACCAAATACAGAACACGCTTACTCTTGTTTAATCAACCTAGTAACCTGATTTAGAAGCAATTTCACTTTCTTCTACTTGTTTTGAAATACCTAATTCAGTAGAAATCTTTGCTTTTTTTCTACACATTGGCTTCACATCACTCTGCCTTTCTGTTCTGTTTGTCATGTCCATAACATGGGCCCTGGAACAATTACTTTGAATATTTCTTGTAGGTGTTGGGGTAGCTCTACATCCTCCTCCACTTTCATTTTCACTTGCATCTTCAGCAGGTGGTGATGATCCTAGCTGCTTGAACAATTAGCTTTGTTTCCTGCTTCTGTTTGTCGCAAGGCTTTTTGTGCTTTTCCATCTCATGCTGCTCCCAAAAACTCAACCAATTAACTTGATCCTATTTTTTATGTAAATAGCATGCTGTCACAAAAGTTAGAGGTACCATGCCTCCCCAAGCATGTGACTTCCAAGTAATCTGTCCAGTAATCTGTTTGTTCAATATGACTACCTTTCGGTATTGGTCCAGGTAGCAGTTCTTTAATCTGGAAAGAAATTATTCAAAGACCTTAAAACACTGACATTAAGATTAAATTACAATACCTTAAAATCAGTCTTGGAGTTAAAACCCCAAGCAGGAACCATGAATGGTGGATTTTGGGACTTTGCTGGGCAATGTTACTGAGTCCCATAGTATGCCAGACTTATAGCCGATCATCGTGGATGATTGGATATGGGTCTGACACCCCCTGGGTCGCAGGCAACCTCCTGAAAGGACGTCCTGGGCTCGGTAAGGGGAGGGGGATCTCGACCTATGCATTTGGAGGGTTGAAGTCATGTACGGATGTGCATAGCATGATCCTCTAGCCATCCATAGAACCATTGTGCTCTAGGAAGGGACTTGTCCCTTTTCTGCCTCATCGGACTGGGGAGATACAACTTGGAGTAGTCTCATAGGGTGCAAAGAGGATTCACATAATTTTAACTGTATAATCTAGGTGAATGACCCAAAAGGGCTTATTTTGGACTTAAACCATACATATAATTTAATTTAATTTATTGACCAAGCCATTTAGGCCCCCAAGCCATTTATACTCTTACCTAACGGGGTTTTTTTGGGTGAGTTTGGTACAATATGTGGTTGAAATGGGATTTTTGGCAGATTTCTAAGGCCAAGGGTTTTTGGCGACCCCTTGCACGCCCATGAGGTACCCCCTATATGATAGATGCACCCCCTGGGATAGAGTGATTCCATGAGATTACATCTTCGGAAGACTACAATCATATCATAGCATGTTTTAACCTATTTGCAAAGTGTGCACAAGAGTGGCGGATGGAGTGGACTACTCTAGCCATTGTCTTATGCCAGCCAACACCATTGTCATGATTCCATTTATTGTACCCTAACCGTCAGTCGACCCTTTGGAGTCTGAGCCCAGGGTAGAATCCTCATTTATGATGCATTTTATATGCTATGTTGGTATAATTATATTGTTGTTTGTATCTGATGATGAATAGGCCACCGTTCTTGGTGGCATATTATTATATGTGTATTGTCTCTAGTGCTAACATGTACGTACGCTTCCGCAATATAGGACATCCCAGAGAAGGCGGGCGAATGACACCTCCGTATCCTTCACTCGAAAACTAGACCATCACAAGTGGTCCGAGTAAGACAGAGGGCCTTTCCTGGTGATAAAGTTGCTGGGAAAGGGAATTTCCCATATTTATACAATTGGTGCGTCGTATAAGTTCGGGGAGTGTCATAGAATTGGAGTAGGATCAAAAGCTAGAGGAGATACTATTGAAGCAAGATCTTGAACATGGAGAGTAACTGACTTGAAGATTGGGCATACATAGAAGGCGCCTCTAGAGCAATATTAAGCTCATGAACTAGATCAAGAACTGGGGATGAGACTGGACCTTAGACCGGGACTGGAATTGGAACGCGAACAGAATCCTGAACTGTGCCATCCAACTTTCTCCTCTTTTGCCCATCATCAAGTTGTTTGATATTCTTCTTCAATTCGAGATAAAATTGGTAGCAGGATGCTTTGATCTGCTCTATCTTATGCATCATGTCCTCCAATAATCCTCTCTCCTTATATGAATCTCCATGATGAAGAGATTATAGTCCCAGTAACTGCTAATTCAGAGCTTACTATTACCTGCAATATCCGGTCAATTAAGAAAAAAGTGATAGAATAGAACCGACGAATAAGAAGGTCTGATTTGAATTGTAACCTCTATGAGATGCCATTTAGAATCCCAACAAGATACTACAGAGTGAGGTTCAAAGATGAAACAACTACTAACTGTAGGATGCAGCCTTAAACGAAAAAATAATGAAAGAACAAGATTGCATCCAGCCTAAGTATAGAAGGCTCGATCTATCATTTAGTCAATCAATCGAATACAACTGATCCATTGGAAGATTTGAACTCCTTGTCACTGTCAGCAATGCTACGATGTTTAGAAAAATGGACCATGAAGCACCCATATATTAAAAAATCGGCTATAATTAGCAAAAATCGTAAAACATCTATATTCTAATTGAATGATAACTTTGTCGTGCTTCAAATAAGCTCTTTTTAGCATGTTCAAATGGGCAAGAAAACCTACGTAAATAAGTAATGAATGATATAAAGGATTGAACCTGAAAAAAAGGTCGTCCAAACTCTATCAAAATTTGATTTTGCAAATTTAGCAGATAGTGAAACGAGGCCTTGCTTCCATAAGACCTATATGCCACTCCATGGGAGGAAGAAAAAAGGACGGAACTTCGACCTCAGGTTGGCTTTATGTATTGCAAAAGGGAAGCAAGGGCTCCCTTTCTGCAACAACGGCAGACCCGCAACAGTCGGTCGTGGGGCCCCTGCCGTCGTTGCAGAAAGGGAGCCCCTACTTCCCTTCTGCAACAAAATGGAAAGAGGGAGCCACACAAAAAAACCAAGAACTTACCTCCTGCCACCGGATGCTTGCTATCCAAACTAAGGACGTTATTAGCCCCGAACGGGAAGAGAAAGCCTTGTCCTATTCCACCTTCCCAGATGCCAGTCCAACGCAGTCAGTGGTGGTGCCTACAACATTCGTTCCTTTAGCTAACCCCGTTCTTCCTGTCTTGATGCCTGTCATCACCTCTTGATCATCCATCAACCATACATAGTGGTACTAGATTTGGACCCGGGGAATGCACTTATATATAAGGGGGGTATGGCATCTGCGTTCGGAGGGTAGCAAAAAACCCCCCTTGTATACGCAATTTTAAAAGGCAATTTGACCCCCTGTGTATAGATATTGCTCCAAATCAGTGCCTAAAAACACCCCTAACCCCTAAGTATACGTACGCAAATGGTCCAAAAAACACCCCTCCGTTGAACTCTCATGGGTTATACGCTGATCAAAGGTGAATCCCCTGGGGATTTGGAGCGCTCCTGCTTGGGCACGTTCCATTGGACAGTGGGGCTGAGCCCCGCACGGCATAACCATAAAGGGGATCATTGAAAAAGCGTGAGCTGTTATTGGAACATTATGAAGTTAGTGATTTCCACTAGGAATCTGATGGCTAGGTTGTGCTGGTTCCATACGAATCGGTACGGGAGGGCGTGTACTCATTATTCCAGCAATGGCACCAAAAATACGATGTGGAGTACCTGTATCTTTGTGGTTCATGGAAAACGGCCATCTTTCCGCAAAATTGCCATGCATGAAATTGATCCGATTGAGGCATTTTTGTTGACCTTTCTTTCACTATCTAATGGCTTGAAGTGCGATGCAGTTCCCTCATTACTCCAGCAGGCAGATAATCTATATATTCACCACCCTTCTCCGGGGATATCGTTGCCGCAGGAAGAAAGAAGAAAGGGTGGGTGCCACATGACATGCATCTATCCTCAAATCCTATTTGGTGTTCGGTTGTACTGGGGGTCGTGCGTGGGGGCCATGCATGATCTGTAGAGCGACGAACTAGGGACCGATTATGGATATGGGTCGATCTAGAGGCTAGATGGCGTAGTGTAGGCATGAAGGTTAACACACACACATCTAGTCATTTCATTAACATTAATGAGAGGAAGAAGAAGGATAAGAAGCAAGCCGACGAAGTACATACGAGCCGTAGCAACTAACATGCATGAGACAGGAGCTTAGCTTAGCTTATGTGTTCTTTGTCCCGCGCTAGCGAAGACGTTGTTTCTTTATTACCTTGTCTGGATATTAGAGCATAGCCGCACTGGCATCCTGCAGGCAACCAACTGCATGCAATACAGGTCCCCGGGCCAAACTGGCTAGGGAGAGGGGAAAGCAAGCAATGCCATGTGATCCATGACCTAATCGGTTACATATCTTGGGCGGGAGTGGGGATTCGAGTCCCCCTATCCGTAACCAGCCCAGAATGAGACGGAATGAATGAAATGCGAGAGGAGCCCAGGCTAGGCTCGCAAAAAAAGAAAGAAAGGAAGGAACCAGCCCAGAGTGAGACGGATGAATGGAATGCGAGAGGAGCCTAGGCTAGGCTCGCAAAGAAAGAAAGAAAGAAAGAAAGAAAGAAAGAAAGGGTGGGCATAACGAGGCTTGAACCTGCGACCATTAAGTTAAGGGCCCAATGCTCTACCAAATGAGCCATACACCCAAACAAAGGAACCCTTTATCGTTTCATATTATATATCTTTGCATGCTCTTTAGAGGTAAAACCGCGAGCGACTGGTTAAGTAGAAAAAGAGCCACCACTGCATTGTTGGGTGGGACACGCAAGAGCGAGCATGGGAGCACCCATCCTAAACAGGAAAATTCACCTGTCTCGACTATGCCTTTCGCCCTGATCTCAGGCCCTTGACGTAAATGTCAAGGGAGATGGAAGGACCTTTTTAGTGCACCAAAATTACATCTAGCTAGTTGATAGCGGGGAAACATTTTTCACGTTCTTTTTTCTTTTCTATCCACCTATTTTAATGATCCGATCTTATCAGAGCATATTTTCCTCCTATCCCACCTTTTTCATTAATCTGCAACACCCAATCCCATTTGTTTTGTCCTTGCTTCTAGTAATCCGTAATTCCGTCCCCCCATTTCCTGTTTCTGTCTCCGATTAACACATTCAATCACAATCTAAGAATTCGTCTCTGGATTTAACGATTTTGCAGCTAAACAGACCCAAAACCCTCTGTTTCTGAAGGGTTAACGATTTTATCGAAATCGGAATTCAAAAGCTTGGATCACTCAAAAATCTCGGATTAACGAACCAAGTCCGCCTTAATTCGTCCCAAATCGAAACTTCAAATCTCCGCCGCTGCAGCAGCATTTCAAAGCTCTGCCGCTGCAGCAGCGTATAGAATTAAGAACTCAACGATTAGATAACGAGGAGAGAATTTTATCAGTAAATCAAAGGGTTTAATGATCTTATACCAAGGAAGGGGGTTTAAGGATTTTGCTTTATATGCGCTAATCCGGTAAAGGTAAGCGCCTGTCAGAGGAGGCAGATGAGCCTGCCTGAGATGCGATCTGGACTGCCATAGCCAAAGCTTAAGGCTGGCATTATTTTTTTTATTGGCGAGCGAGTGAATGTGCATGACAGGCAGTTATGCAATGAACTAATGGAATATGCAGTATATGTCGAAAAAATGCACAATTTGATGTGCAAGCCATGAAAGTTATTTGGGCAGGCAGTGAACGCGAGCTTCAAATTTCACAGAAAATGGCAGCTCTTGTTGCAAGTGATCCGGTGATTTTCTTACCTAAACAGCAAGAGTAACGAGTTTAATTTCCTGGATACTAATCTTTGCACCATGATCCTGATAAGCAATTCAGCATTTGGTTTATTTGCTCTACTTAATTTTATGAACACTGATTTAGGTATTTAAGAAGGATGATCGGCCCAGGAAAGATCGTGTGGAATTGTATAAAGACTCCTTGAAAAAAGCTGCACATGGTTGGACATGCCTGAACAAAACCAATCCATACCTAGTCTCTAACTGATTGTCATATACGTTTCTGTGAAATCTGCTAATTCTCCAATAATGCTTCTATAGGGGAGGGTGACCCTCCTCCGTCGGATTACCATTCTTGGACTCTTTAACACCCATTATCCGCCAATATCTTTCCTCCTTTTCGTCCACTAGTGGACCTTCATTCGACCACCAGTTTCCCTTCGTCCGACGCTTGCGAGAAGCTCTAGATGCGGCATCGATCAAAGCAGGCGCCTTCATCGAGGGATGCTCAGCTTAGTCATCCAAAACAAGTACTGTGACCTTCATCCTTTGCCTTTTCCTTAGCAATTTGAGCTGCTTCAGCTTGAGAAAACAAATAATTTAGGCTTTTCTCTGTGTTTTCAATTCTGCAGTCATGAAAGCTTGAGCTAGGGTTTATCATTTACACCATTTTTCTAACTTGGCACTGATCTGTTGGTAGCTCGGACACTACCACAGCATCAGGTTCTGTCAATAGAAAGAAAAAGCGCATCAAAAATCATCATTTTTATTTATACTCTTTGAAATAATGGGATTTAGATGTATGATTTGAAATATGAATTGATTCACCCCATGCATTGTGTTATGGGATTTATCTGTTGTTTGTTAAAGGCAGCTAGAGTTTTCTGAATAGAAGCTAATGGACCAAATACCAAAACCACTGAGGCCCAATGTGATTATTTATGATGTCCCTCATTTATCCAATTGCTCATTCAACATCCTGCTTGGTTAAGGCTCAAAAATACCCTATTTGTTATGATTGATGAGCAACTTGGAAGTGCAAGTTTGTTAGTTGTCCCCTTGATCTGCAGTAAATTAGAAAATTGAGCCATGGCATTTAAGTTGTCATTCTTTTCATCTCAGATGCCTGCATACTTTTGGGTGCCCCTTTCTTCAAGCAGTACATACATTCACATATAGAAAAGAAAATCTTTGTAGGTGGCTTGCCCAACTAAATTGCTGAAGGAATTTTGTTGACTTTGAGATCAAGCAGATATCAGTGCACCATATGGGGATGCATCTTAATGCAGTGAGGACGAAGACATGGCATTGGAGCAAACTGTACATATAAGTAGAGATGCTAGTGTTTTTGATAGGAAACACTAAGAAACAAGTCAAACAACGACCACGCATATGCCATATTAATGGAGCCAGTGGATAGAGAACCCGAAGTTGCACAATTGCAGTTTCAACTGGTGAATACATTTCCCTGATGTGCTTCTAAGGCTTGGTCAGTTGCTGGACATTGCAAGTTTGTAAATCTGATGGATGTGATATCCTTTGTATCAGCATATGACAAGTGGAGATAGCAATGAGGAGGATATGGAATTGGAGATGATTGGCACAATACGTTTTGGGTATCAGGCACAGGGAAACTAGTCTGATGCAATTAAAAACCAGAAATAGCACAAGTGCAAAATCGATCGGTAGATTCATTGTCCTAATTTAGTTGGTAGTGTTAAAACTGTAAATGGTTTCTAACATAATCTGATTGCATCTTAGTGGCCAAACACAAGTACAATGAGGATAGTGCAATGAGGATATTGAGCAAATTTGATACACGAATAACTCGTTAAATGCCTGTGTTTTGTCCTTCAAGGACAAAGAAACATGTAGAACACAGACTACGCCTGTACCAACATCATAAACTTTGCTAGGTAGAGAAGCAAAAATAATGCAGGTGAATTTTGAGTTGATGAATATGGTGATGGGCGAAGTTATGTCCAATTCTCTTCTAGTTATAAAATGGCAGAAATTGTGATGCTAACCCATTGAGTGATGGTCTGCAGTGTCCAGGGAATACGGAATTAGATTCTTCTCCTTTGAGCCCTGAGGGCAAAAAAACAAGACGAACATAGACCCTGCATGGGGAGAGCTTAGCAGACATGCTAGACAGGGAAGCAGAAGTACCACAGGTGCAGTTTCGGTTGATTATTTAAATAATACAGATATTATTAGTTAATCCAGCACAAATTTATAATCGTGTCTGTCGTATCTGCAGATTTCCTTCATCCAGAGAACATGGTAAAATTCTTCTCTCATACTAGACAGACTTCATATTTGTCTTGTACTGCATTGAATGCAATCAACTTGTTAGAAAAAAATTTAGTGGTCAATTTCTAAATTAGGCTCTCTGCGTTGTGGCAATGGTGGGACAAGAAGTCATTATGTGACACCTTGCAGAAGCTGGCTGGCCTGTTTAAGATAGATAGGGTTTTGAAAATTCTACTGATTACAGTGTTGGAGACCCTAAAGCTTACACGGGAAATTCTGGCAGCATGAGAGCATGTATATAGTTAGAATGAAATTGGAGGGCCTGAACGCAGACAAGTTTACATTTTCAAACATTCCAAAGGCAGTAAATCACTGAACAGGGTAGAAGACAGTATATCACTAAACATGTTGAAGAGAACATTTATCGTCATAAAGTTTGCTTCTTTGGTTCACAAAGTTTGCTTCAGAGGTTGTTGTGTTTCTAAACTTGACACATTTGAAATTTTGATGTTTCACTTATTACGTTTACGTTCAGCCCAGTTCATGCAAGCACTAAAATTATTTCTTGATGTATATTGATTTCTGTATCTATTTAAGAATCCACTGTAAAAATATTGAAATACATTGTTCCTCATTTGTTGTTTGAGAAGTAAAAGAGTCGCATCTTCGTGCCAATACTTTTGTAGATTATTTCTCATATTCATAAACATTTTAGTCATGTTTTGGTTTTGGAACAAGATGTGTTGTCTGGATGGTTTAACAGATTGTTGTTAGACCATGAAGGTTGAACTCCATACAGTTATGGTGGCGATTTAGGGGCATGCCAGGCCTCTAGAATGATGACATAAATTTATAAAAAAAATTGATGTATTATTATGGTTACCTCGCAAGTAAGCAGTTGGCTATTAAAGGTCCCATGTGGTCCATTGAAGGTCCTAAGTGGTCCATTGAAGGGCATTTAATGGTCCATTGAAGGGCACATGTGATCTATTAGGTTTAAATTAGCCCTCTGATTTAAAACCTTCGTAGCGAACTCCAAATTTCTCAAAAACTCTGATATGTGGGATCGATTGAAAGCTAAAGACCCAATCTTCATTAAGGTATGTTACAGGGAGGAATTAACAGAAAATTAGGCTATCATAATAACATTTGTTTACTTAAATGGGCGCTTTATGGGCACCCTCCCCTAAGTAAAATGATGCCATTTAACTCTTATGTTCTTGCAGACTTATAGGCAAGAATAATTCTTTAGGCCTAATACTCTCGGGAAGATGTGAGCATCTTGTGAGTCTGATCATGTTTTTGCATCACATGCAGAGGAAGAGGCTATTAAATTCAGGGCATTTGTGGACGAGGCAAACTACATGGACCTTCACTGGGTAACTTATAGAATTTGAGAAGTGCATGATCCACATCCTAAGTGGAAAGAGTCAACATCTGTATCTTCTAGACATCTTTATTTTATTGCAAACTTTTTTTGCAGGTATACTCCTTTGTTGAAAAACAAATAATAATGATATGCATCTTTATTTCTAGCAATTAGAAGCAAGATAAGGACCTTAAAGTCAGTCCATTTCTTTGTGAGAGAATTACGTACCCATATTTGTCCCAGATTTAAAGTCATGAGAAATTACTCATGAGTATTGTCTTGTTAATCTAGGTTTCTGATATTTTTCTAGTTGGCTATATAGGGAATGTTCATTCCTGCAATGAAGGGACAAGCAACGGAGGAGCAGCAAAAGTATTGGCTGCATCGCGCATACAAGCTTTCTATTATTGGTTGTTATGCTCAGACAGAACTTGGTCATGGGTCCAATGTTCAGGGCCTCGAGACTACTGCTACTTTTGATGTTGCAACTGACGAGTTCATAATCAACAGTCCAACATTGACTTCATCAAAGGTAAGTGTGTTTTGTCAAAATCAATGCTTGATCTATGCCAATCTATTCCTGAAGATTGATTAATATAAAAATAGTAGTAGTAGCAAATAACCAGGGTTTATCCAATGGCAGTGGTGGCCTGGAGGTCTGGGAAAGGCATCAACTCATGCCCTGGTCTATGCACGCCTCATAATAGATAACAAGGATTATGGCGTGCATGGTAATCTCGAGTCCCTGGAATACATCACATCCTTTTTTATGACTGCATGTTGCGAATGGTTTTCTATACCATGCTTGTTAATTGTCTATATATAAACCGTTATATTCAATCTTTCCATTATTTAGGAAGCGTGAATTGTTCTTCAGCCATTTAGCATTTGCCACAGGTTAATGAGTTGTTTGAAAAATCATTGGAAGTCTATTTAGGCCATTATAGAAGATGGGTAACTATTTTAGCAAATCATGATTGTGGGTAAGGTTTATTCTTTAAATTACTGAAAAGAGCTTATGGGTGTGTTTCTGCCGCAGCGTATGTAGTTCCAATCAGGAGTCTTGAAGACCATAAGCCTCTCCCTGGCATCACTGTTGGGGATATCGGTGTTAAGTTTGGAAATGCTGGTTATAATACAATGGACAATGGATTGTTGCGGTTCAATCATATTCGTATACCACGAGATTACATGCTTATGCGGTATGTCAAGGCAATGTGATGTTAAAGTGATCTAACAACACATTTCTGTATGGGCACATTTTCACAATTAGAAAGTGTAAACAGGCTGGCTAAACCTACATCAGAAAGCCGCCTGTTTACACTTTCTAATGCCAGCCTGTTAATGATTTTTGAATGATCCAAGCTTTTGAATTTCGATTTCGATAAAATCGTTAATCCTTCAGAAAAAGAGGGTTTTGGGTCTGTTGATTGAATGTGTTAATCGGAGACAGAAACTGGAAATGGGGGACGGAATTACGGATTACTAGAAGCAAGGACAAAACAAATTGGATTGGGTGTTGCAGATTAATGAATCAGGAGGAGAAAAAAACTAAGGTGGTGCGGAAAGAGGATTGCCCTCGTGGCCGGAGGTTCGTTATATTTTTACAATCAATCAAAATTGCTAGGGTATGGTTGCCCGCCACCGCGGACCTACCGTACCCTGTGGTACCAAACGCCACCTCTGCGCCACCCCACAGTCCCCTCTAACGCCAAGACTGTGTCGCGCGACTTGGGCCGAGAGGCCATGGATCCCGAAATATACAAATACATCGCGGGCAAGACATGGGAACCCCCCTAACATGCCCATTCCGGCATGATTCATATGCCGGGCTGGAATTCGCCAAGAAATTCCGCCCTACAATGCATGCAGATGAGATGGGCAATCAAGCAGGATTATGGCGAAACAAGAAATTCGCCATCGATCCGGGAGCTCCCGCTTTGTTACCCAAACGGATCCCCATCGTCGCCAAGAGGACACCAATGGTGTCCACTAGAGCTCGACCGGGATCGATGCTACAGCCGCCAGGCGCCAGCAGAGGGCGTAACGTCCAAAGAAGCGAAGCCTGCGCTAGAACAAAGAAGAAGCCTCCTCGGACTAGCGGATCCGGTGCTACAATGACGCAGGGAAGCCAACAAGAAGAGGCCAATGGACGGAGGAGCGATCCTAGACGCCTTGATGAGGTGAGTGAACATGGTATTTCAATTAGAGAAGCTTCTAGACGATCCGGTATCCCGTAATCATCCATCGAGACCGGGTTGTATGGCCGAATTTTCCACAAGACATAGACATCCACGATCTTAACACCATCCCAAGAAAAGGAACTTGTGGATTGGGCCATAGAGAGGGCGAAATGTGGGGATGGGCGGACCTTGTCCTCGGTCAAGGAGTGTGCCGCAGAATGGCGAAGGAGAACAATCCAAATTTCCTCAAGGGGTTCCGTGGGAAAGTGGTGGAAATTATTCAAGCAGCGCCATCCTTAGATCTCTCTTAGGAGTGCAGAGACTCTAGATGTCTCACGTGCCCGGGATATGAACCAAGAAAACTTGGATAGGTTCTACTCAGGCCTTAAAGAAATATATGATGAGTATAACTTCCCTCCTTCAAGGATCTGGAATGCAGATGAGACCGGGATCCAAGCTGGGAAAGTAAAGGGGCTAAAGATAATTGCAAGGAAAGGTGAGAATAGGGTTAGTGAGGTGGTGATGAATACCAGAGAATGGGTTACAATCTTAGTGTGTGTAAATGCAGAAGGGTTTAGAATAAACAAGGTTGCATATTAAACGAGAGCAAATCATCGAAACGGGAGCAAAAGGAATATTCCTCAAAGATTCCCTTTTTTTCCAAAAAAAGAGCTAAAATGAGGTAAAAAAATTATTTTAGTCATAAAATTGCATTTTGACCCCCCCCAAAATCACTCATTTTTTTGTGCAAAGAGAAAATTGACTATGTAAAGTGACACTTTTCCTAACAGTTAGAATTTACCTGAAGTGTGTTTTTAGAGAAAACCACTAATTTAAGTGTATGTCCTACACAACATTTTGTTAGCTTGGATTGTATTCCAGAAAAGGTACTTTAAAGTTACAACGAGTCATTTTTTAATGATATAATATTTCAAAATATCAAAATCGAACACTTTTGCTATTCGAGAATATTAGAAGTGTATTCCGGAATACACTTTTGCTTTTCGTGAAAGTCAAAGTGTATTCCAGAATACACTTTTGGTTTTGCTCGAAATCCAAAGTGTATTCCGGAATACACTTTTGCTACACACGTTTTTGAGACTCGACAGTGATCTTGCAATTTTCCGGGTTTTTTGGATTTTCGGCATTTTCAATGACCTCGATTTTTTTTTTTTTTCAATTGATTTGAACGATGTTGCGATTTTATTTGTTTTTCTATGTTACACGAACATAATTCTTAATAGTAAAGGGATTAGCCAAAGGAAAAAACAAACCAACAACATCTAGATCTTTTGTCATTTTTAATTTAGTTCGATAACCTTTCAATTTTTTTTATTTGTTTTGTGTGGATACAGGGTCGTGGTTTTAAATATTAAAGGGATTTTGATTTTTTTATTCTTAAGACCAGGGATACCGGAACTTGGTTCCAAATGATAAGAGGGAAATGTATTCCGGAATACACTTTGTATTCCAGAATACATTTTTTTTTTCCACAAGGAGAGAGGCGTGTTTTTTTTGCCTTTTTGCTCCGGCGATCTTTCTCCATGGACCTCGCGCCACCATTTTAGTCTCAGATTGCAAATGGTTGTTGCATTAGCTAAAGGTTAAGCCAAGGCGCTCGGCAAGCATCTTTTGAAATTGTTTTTTTTCATTTAGGGTTAGTCGTAGCTTGGAGGTCGGATGCCAGAATATGATGCAAGTCGTTGCCAGAATCGTAGCCTTCAGGAATCGCCGCCATCTGATATGTAAAGGCTGAATTCAAGTTGCAAACAGAAGTTAATCGAAGAGCAAGGGAAGGGACGATGGCTGACTGAGGAGAAAGGATTCATGGAGTTTCGGCTTTGGTGGAGTGTTCGAGACTGGTTTGGAGTTAATTTTGACGGTTGTTACAGTCGAAATATTCTTGTCACTTCTGCTGTACAGGTCTTTCTCTTCTCCATGATATATTGCACTTTTAGGAACTAGAAATGCCCTAGAATGTTCTAGTTTCCCCTGCTGTTGCAGTATTAGTCATTTCAGCTAGTATCTGTGCATTATTTTCTGAATCAATGCAAACAACATGTAACGTACAGTATCTAGATGATAGATCACAGGTTGTTATGTTTAAGATGTAGACTAGAAGACTTGAGTCTGTTAGCCCTATAAAATTTTCGTATATAACATGTAAGCAGTCGTTCATTTTTGTCTTAGCACTTAAGATAGGTTGTTGTAGCGGTCGCCAGGCACAGATTATGCTGGGGAGGTAGTAGGGCTCGGACCAGATGTTTCTGAGTTTGTTGTGGGAGACAAAGTTGTTGCCTATCTTACCGTTAAAGTGAGTAATGAAGCATAGAGCCTGTTACTGCAGTAATAGTCAATTTAGCTAATAATACAAGATAGAGCCATGAATATGGAACTCAGTATCTGTGCATTATTTTCTGAATCAATCGGAACAACATCCAATATATAGTTTAATGGATGATAGATCACATGTTGTTATGTTTAAGATGTCAAGTACAGCATCTCAGCCTTCAAACAAGTATTCTGATTAATGCGTTGCTTTTGTCTCAGCTAGAAAAGCTTGCTGGTGCTCATGTCACAGCCACATGTGGAGATCGGAATATGGTGGATTGCAAGACCCCAGAGGGAGCTGCACTGAAGAGCTCTTCAGGATGCAAATTTGATGTTATTATAGACTGCAACATGCATGTCATTGTCAACATTTCAGCCAGTTTTTGCTCAGAAATTGATCTCACCCCTACTTTAGGTGGTTTCATTAGAGGTGCTTTAAACCTTTTCGAACCAAAGGATGGTGCCTTTCTTCACGTGTCCAAACAGTAAGGATATTCAAATACTGTTAGATCTTGTCAAGGATGGGAAAATCGCGTACCATTGTTGATTCAGAGTACTCAATAAAAGATGCAGATCAGGAAAAAGGGCTTAGAAGGTCATGCTTGTTTGCAGGTTGTTTGCAGGTTACAGAATAACTTGTAACACAGCTAATTTTAACCAATTACTTTACATATGTGAACACTTTCTAATGTAGAATATATATGTCCTTGTGCACCAATTGAGAAGCCATCCTAATCTGTTATATTCTATTCTTTTCTATGCATGGGGCTATTAATTTTACTCTATGTCTTTGCCATGAAGTAAAAGGAATATTGTTAAATTGAACTAATGGACTACACTTTAGAAAGAGAACACTTTGAATGGAATGCAAGCAAAGTTTCTAGGATCTTAATGCTCCAATTTACTTGGAGCACATCTTTCTCTGGCTGCCTTTAGGTTACTTCGGTGCCTTCTAGAAGAACTGTTAAATGCGGCCTAGTAGTGGCTGCCTCAACATAGGACTTTTTGTTGAATTTATTACTTGTTATTGCTCATTTGGGATCATGTAATTGCCCCCTCCTAAATCAAGGGATATATGTATATAAGAAAGTGCTCTCCATGTGCATATTTGTATAGTATCAAATACATGGAAAAAAGCAAACTACAAAGGCCATAGCATGGCAGCCTATATGCAACTTCATATATCAGGTTTTGCAAAATAAGCTTCATATAAATTTGTTGTACAAGTTAAGCTTCATAAATGCACATGCTTCATATATCAAGTTATGCAAAACAAGCTTCATATAAATTTCTTGTACAAGTTAAGCTTCATAAATGCATGTTCAGTAAATGCATTTGTGTCACTTTAGAATGAAGCAGCAGACATCCTTAAACACATGGCTCGTCTTTTCATAGCAATTTCGTTGCAGTAGAAGACCCAACCAAGCATTCTAGAATTTCCTTATTATCATTATTATTATTATTATATGGGGAATGAATTTGTGTTTGCGCTAACAAGGTAATTCGAAAATATGGCTTTCGATTTGTATTCTGGAATAGGGTACGAGTGTAAGGTCCTATTCTAGAATAGCCTATGAAATTATGGTTTTTAGTTTGTATTCCGAAATAGGGTAAGGGTGCAAGGGATTTGTATTCTGGAATACAATAAGTGTGTGCGTTTGTATTCCAGAATACAATAAGAGTGCACGTTTGTATTCCGGAATACATTAAGAGTGCAAGGTTGTATTCCGGAATACCATAAGAGTGCGCAAGGTTCTATTCTGAAATAACATAAACCTAAGAGTGTGCCTCTCTAGACAGATTTGGCATGTTGTGGTGATTTACTTCTTCATCACACCACAAAATTTTATGTTTACTTCTTTTTCACACCTTGAACTTTCTGTTTAATGTTCGTAATTTAACCTGTGATCACATCTTGTACTTTCTGTTTAATGTCCGTAATTTAACCTATGATCTATTACAAATTAAACCTCTTTTTGTCGTGAGTTCATAATAACCCGGTGGGAAAAAATATATATGTAGTTGAAATAGCATATAATAAATCATAATCACCTTAATGTTTTGAGCTTATCCCCTAAAATTGCCATTTCAAGTGTTCAATATGTTGATGCAGTGGTTAAAAAAAAAAATTGGGGCTAAAATAGCACATATTAAACTGTAATCACCACGAGTTTGTGGACTTAACCCACAAAATGGCCATTTCAAATAATTAATGTGTTTTTTAGAAGGCAATCTTCAAACGGGAGTGCTGCAACACTCCCGTTTAATATGCAATCTTGTTAATACCCAGTATGTACATTTTCAAGGGAACTAGGATGAGGCAGGACAACATATCCAGATGTGAAGAGGGGGCAACAGGCTGTCCAGCAGTCAGCTTGGATGACAACTGAACTCTTCAAGTCTTGGTTGTCTCGCTTCCAATGTAGAGTGCCTGGAGGAGTGTCACCTGAAAGACCACATCTAATCTTGCTTGATGGGCATGGAAGCCATGTAGAATTGGATGTCATACTGGCAGCCAAAGACATGGGAATACACTTTGCATTATTACCTGCACATACATCACATAGGCTGCAGCCATTAGATGTCTCATGCTTTGCTCCTTTCAAGGCAGCATTCAAAAGATTGAGGGTTGAATACATGGTAAGAAAAGGCAGATTTGAACCTAAGAAGGAGGATATAGCTGAATTGATATCCATGTCCATGGCTGCAGGGTTAACAGTGGCAAATATAAAAGCTGGTTTCATGGCTACAGGGATTTGGCCATTCAATCCAACAAGGGTAGTGCCTGGAAAGGAAGGCAGTAGAGTTGTTCAAGAGGAAGTTTATGTGCCAGCACCATTATCCGATCAACCACTTGGAATTAATGATGGATTGGCTATCCCCATTGTGCAACCTGCAGCAAATGAGAGTGCACACATAGATGATGTTGATAGGGTTGAACCAATTGGACAACCATGTGACCAAGGGCTGAACATAGAGGGTTTCAACATGCAAGAAGTTGACTTGCAATGGGAGGAACATGTGCAAGCCACATGTGACCATGCAGCAAATAGTTTGGGAACAATGCAGCAAGTCTTGCTCCATAGGGTGGCTGCTGATCAAGCTCTAGGCCAGCAAGTCTTGGTCCCCAGTGTGGCAGCTGATCAAGCTCCAGGCCAGCAAGCATCTCAGGTTGCACCAAGTCAGGGAACCCAAGATGTAATAAGAACAAGGTGACGGTGCAAATGCACTAATGACCTGTGGTGCAATTGCAGATTCCTTTTTCCAAAAAACGTAAATTCGGCAGTTTTGACCATTAAAAAAAAAAAACAACTATAAAAAAAAAAAGTTGCATTCCAAATATGGCCATTTTAACAGCGGGCGACAGATTTTGTGTTAAGACACACTAAGAAAATGTACTTTCTTACGAAACAAAATACAAAGGGAAAGAAGGAAGTCTATGCGCGCATAGACAATAAAGTTATATTTCAATAATATAATACAATAATATAGGCACATAAAAAAAATTCATTTTTTTAGCACACACTATATATCAAGAGGAGGTTCCTTGTGAGGAAGTTCATCATCAGAATCTGGAGGAGGGAGAACCTTAGTAGAGCTATCAGGATTAACTTCCTCGTCCCGAGGCATCCTTCTCTTCGTCAACCTTTTGAATCTCTTCCACAGAACAAGCTCGACGAACTCTGCACGGATCGCTTTGTGTTCCCTGCGAGTGGCGGCAAAGGCTCGGAGCTTGAAGCTGCGGATTACCATCCTTATCCTTAAGGCCAACCTCCTGCTTTTCATCGGGCAGGCTGTGCAAGGAACTTATTCTGGATTTTATATATACCACAGAATCCTTATCAAAATCAATTGCAAGCAAGGCGCTTCGACCCTTTTTTAAAGCACAAGCCAAGATGGTCCCTGACCCTGAGAAGGCATCGACGACCCAGTCACCTGGCTGTGAAAACATCTCTAAAAGGGTATTAATGAGCTGTTGAGGCTTCTGATAAGGATTGACTATACGACCCTAGTGTACTGGGTCTGTCAATTTCTGAATGACTGCCGGGAATTGAAACGCATTACGCAAGTCCATGCCAGCAGTATTATAATGCAAAATGCTTCTCTGCCCACCAATGCTGTGGTAACCAATGTGCATCTGTTCCCAAACATTTACAAGCCTTGCACCACCGCCATTTCCTCTTACATTCGTCTTCAACCTGCAACCGCAACCAATGAGTTATCGTGTGCTATGCGTGCATAGCAAGAAGAAATAACTTACCAAATGGCTGGCTCGTAACCAGCTTTACGAGAAGTCCATTACTGAATTTCAGAACCTAGTTTGCATGTAGCACATTAGCTTTTCATGCTAGTAAAAAAGGACACTAAAATAAATAATAAACTCACCAAGAGGAAGTTGTGCATGCTCTGCTGCAGCTGCAAGATGTTGTAGTCCAGCTTGTAGCACCAAGTTGCTCACTAAAATTGGAGCCCCTTCCTCCCGACCTACTTCAACAGCCTGTTCCCTCAATTCTTCTACTTCGGGTGGCAATGGACATGCATTATGAATTGCATCATGCTTCTCCTTCTCCCACTGATCTGCAAGAGAGTCAGGCTTGATTGCAGAATTATTAAATGGCCATATACCTGTCTTCTCAAATCCAGCTTTTATGTTGCATGCTGTTACACCTGCTTTGAATGCTTTGGAGGCTAAAGTAGCAAGGTCCTCCTTGCTCATCTCCTTGTTCCTACCTTGTGACATATGTTTGGCCCTTAGTATCTTGAAATAATGCTTCAATGGTCCGAAGCAAGCCACATCTAATGGATGAAACCTGTGTGAAGTATATGGGGGCATGGTCAGCATGTGGAGGCCAAATTCTTTGGCTTTCCTAATTGATTCAATTGTCACATGGCTGCCATGGCCATCAAATATCATTAAATGTGGCCTTTCAGGTGATACACCTCCTGGGACACTCTTTTTGAAGTGATCCAACCAAGCTTCAAAGAGGGCATCAGTTATCCATGCCTTTTTCTGAAAACTCATGACTGCCCCGGGCTCACATCCTGCTATCAGATTAGTATCCCTCATTCTAAGCCCCTTAAAAACATACAAATTAGGAATAGCAAATCCTTGAGCATTCACACATACCAAGATTGAAATCCATTCCCTGTTGGTAGGGATGTTCAGGTTAGGGTGCTTGTCTCCTCTTCTCCCAACAATTCTCATCCCAAATCTGGCACCAGCCATGATACCTGTCTCATCGGCATTCCACACTCTTGAAGCATCAACTTGGAGTCTATCTAATGCATCCTTCAAATGTGTATAGAAGTTAGTCACATTAAAAGTTGTCATTGCCCTTACCTTGTTTAACTCAATAGGCTGAGCAATTTTTTGAGTGAGGATTGGATGCCTCTTCTTGAAAAGCCTCCACCATTTCTGCCCGGGTATGCCATCCTTGAAGATTGTATTCCTTCCTGCTGTCATTTCAGCCACTTTGTCCTTCAAAACATCCAATGTAACAGGCCTACCTTCATCATACATTTGCAGCACCCATTTCAGCAACAAGGCCTCTTCAGATTGTGTCAAAGCTTTGGGGACACTTCCAAATTTTTGGGATGATATCCCATCAAGATGGTTCCTCACTGTGGTTTGTGGAATGCCAAAATGTATGGCAGCTTTCCTGATTGAAAACACACCATCTTCAATTGCTTCAATGCACTCATTCATCTGCTCCATTGTCCAGGAGCCCCTCACATATGATCTTACAGATTTCGGATGATCTTCATCTGCTTGCTGGCCTATGATCCTAGCTTTTCCTGTCCTCTTGCCTTTTTGAACAACAGGATGTGGCAGGCTATCCTCAGGATTTGGAGCTACACTCCTCTTGTTTCTTAGATTCATTAGCATGACTGAAGATATGCAGAATCGATCTCCTGGGGAATAATTTGCAGATGTGATCCTTGGAGGCCATAGCTTAAAAAAACACAAAGGACTATTCGAGATGGAATCCCTGATGGCGGATCTAAGGCTTCAATTTGGACAAGTCAGCAATCCAATTTGGAGAAGCATAATTAGTGGCTCAGATCTCATCACAAGCCACTAATTGTGAACTCTAGCAAAAAGAATTAGGTTAAACAAGCAATTTTAGACCTTGACAAATCAGCAATCCGAGGCAAGAGTGAGATCTAAACCTTTGTTAATGGAGGGAAGAAGAACCAACTTAAAGCAAGGGCATCTATGAGCAAATGTCATCGATCCAGGCTATGTAGAAGATCCTATGGCCATGGAAATTTCTGAGTTAATCTATCCGAGCAAATCTATGGGTTAATAGCCCCAATTAGATGGATCTATTCTGGTTTTGCCATGTGGAAGCAAGATCTGATGCTCATCTTTCTCTAATTAGCAACAAACCAATGCTAAAAATATCGACACCAACCAGAAACTAATGCTTGCCATTGATTTGTAGACGCTCACCATTTTGGGAATAGTAATGCTCCATAACTCTCACACCGCTCACCACTGCATGTGATGAATGCACCAACGGCCACATAAACTGCACCATCTCCCCGCCATGATGTCGCCTTTTCCTGTTCATACCCTAACCAGAAAGATATTTTGGTCTAACCATTGGAATGGTTCAGCCGTCCCCGACATTCGTCGCCAACACGCCACGTCAGAAAATAGGTTCACAATATGAGTCACCATTGTAGGGGCACCAACCATTGGTGGGCACCCTACGTATCAATTACAAAACACAGCAGCATAGACTTTTTCCTCTTTTGGCAACAGCGTATGCATATCGTTTCCGTTCTAAATACGGCGGTCCGTTTCCTAGGACAATGGATGAAATGGCTTTACTCAGATGTAATGGCTCGTCTAGCAAAATCTGATTACCAGAAGTTCACGCGTGCACGGCAGGCCTGAAGTCAGTGACAACATCTGCAGCATCAGTAAGTCATTATCTTGCACTGTGAGCTCACAGCTGCAGATTGGTAAATGTTTTTTAGCCAATGCCGTTGCCTCTTTTTGGGCGTATAATATCTTCTTGTTCATGTTCCTGATCAAAATCAAGAAGGAATTATAATTGCTATTTTATTAAGGGTTTAACACCAACCTCTAAAGCAATAAACCGAAGAGCTGCTGGGGAAATGGTTAAATGAAAGTGCAATGTCAAAATGGAGGTTGCAACTAGTGTCACTAAATTATTGCCGTCCACATGCTGCTGACCTCTTTTGTGTGGAAATATTTTTGTCCAGTCTGCTGAATTCACTTGGCTTGTTAAGCACTGCCTCAACCGGGCACAAATTCTGACTCAGCTCTCGCACCGTGAGCGGCGCGATGCTGAATAAAATTTTCTAAGCTGATGTTGAACGACCCAGTGCTGAAGTGGAAAACAACTTCGTCATGTGAACAACCCATTAAATTGTGGGCCAAGTACGATGGATTGAAGTTTTAATGGTTGATTGTTGGAAAGCGGCTTTGTTGGCATGTTTCTTTTTATATGGCTAAATCCACATCATGGCTAAATGTAGACCACTAGATTAAGAAATATTTTAGAAGATGTCTAGCATCATGAACTCCACATCGTATCCAAGGTACAAAAATACCAAAAACCTAAAGAGAAAAAGTTGGCATAAAGGTCTAAACTGCATCCAAGCAATCAAATCTGGGCAATGTTCAAAGGGTTAAAAAATCGAAAACATGCCTTCTAAACAACGTCCATGTTCTGAAATGACTCCAGCAAATAGTTGCAACTTCCAACTGTAACAGGACAACAAGTTCAAAACAAAAACATTTGAAGAGATTTTGCATTTAAAATAATAAAGACGGAAAGAGCAAGAATGATTCAGAGTAACAAAGGCAAAAACAATAAGAATGGTCTTATCTCACTGAATGATATAATCATCAATGTTTAAAGAAATGTACTCTACATTCATAGGGACATCCTACCATTCTAGATGAACAGTATAATCATCAATAGTTAAAGAAATGTATCTACATTCATAAAGACATCCTCCAAAGGACAGATTATGTCTTTTGGATCTCCATCCTCAAAGGAGACCTCTGTTTCACTATGTCTTTTTATTATCCTAGCACTCTCTCCTATGCCTTCCCACTTTCTCCATATGTTTCACTCTCTCAACTATACCTAGATAACAATAGCAAGATCAACTACAAATACAATGTGCAAAAATCTCCATGCTGCATGGACTCCATTCTTTTGAATATAAGCAGAGTCATTTAGTTTACCCATCCAGTAGAGAAAGAAAAACACGGAAGGCTGAGAATGAAACTTCGAATCTTGGATGGAAATAATCAACTTCAAACAAAACAAATACCAACCTCGATTTCCAAGAGGTGAAAAGAATGTGATATTTTGTTTCCTTTACCAAGTCTAAGCTTAATTACACGGTGAAACTCGAGTAAAGAATATTTATAAATTAGTTACTAGTTTCTGATTCTTTTTGCTAAGTTTGTCAGAACTAATTTTTCTTTTGAACATTGATCGTGGGTCCAATTTTAGCTATCTTTCTCCTTTGCACAGCTATTGTCACGCATCTTCTATTCGAGTTTAAGCATTTGCTAAGTTTCGCCTTGCTATTTAGCCCAACGAACAAGAGTGTTCATCCAAAACCTCACTTTCTTCATTGGCAAAGATGTTAGATTAGAACAGAGGGGTAAAAGCACGAAAGGGTGTACGTACATCGTACTGAATTGAAGGACGAATTTGTGCTTTTTTGGGGTACATTTTAGATGTACATCAAGATACTATGGTTTGTCGTTTTGTGTCAGATATGCAATGATTGCAAGATCATCCCTGACATTCCCCCCGAAATTCTTGGTTAACCACCAAACCACCAAACCAATTCGAATGGATCCGTCCCTCCCTTTCCGAAATTCCCCCCTTTCACAGGACGAACACCGAACGAATTCCAGAAGCAAACACATGCCAATTGAATCTACAAGAAATACAAATCAATTTCAATCTGTTCATGGAGGGTGAGAATTCCAATGGAAGTGATGGTTCTAAGCGTAAGTATGCCGACATTGGCCAGTGTTATGCCACAAAACAAATAAAGTAGCGTGTTGACAGGTCGGTAGATTGCATCCTCGCTTCTTTGGCAAACGCTTCGGCCCAGATCAAAGATTAGTTTTTGTGATCGCTTTATTGCAAGATGACAGGCTTTTCCCTCGCTTTCAACCTGTAATTGGAAATCCTTCCGGGTTATTGTGATGAAATCAATGATCGTAAACTTGAAAGATGGGCTTCAAGAAGTAAAGTCTGCTAATAGCAAAGATAAATTGGCTGCAAAACATTCACTGTTATCAATGATTGTTGGAAAAAAAGGAGATATAAACAAGAATGTTTCTTCAAAATTGCTAAAGATACAGCCAAGAAATTTATCCAAAGCTGCAGCAAGAAGGAAGATAATGTCATTAAGTGGAGCAAATGTATGGGCTTTGGCAGGAAGGATGCCAAGATCAAATAGAATCGATGATTCAATCAAATGTCGTTTAAGTGAATTTTGGCTTGACAATACCAAAGTTTCACCAAAGGTTAGAGATGTCATGAAGAGGAGAACACAAGCAATACAATACCTTGATATCTCACAGGTTTGCTCTTGTAATTGAATCAATTCAGTTTTGGAGATTATGTTTTCTTCCAAAATTCTTTCATGACTTTCTTCTGTACATTCTAGTTCTGTTCCGAGTGACCTGTTAATGAATACACATGGTTTTCATGAAATGTATTGCATTTTACATTGTTTACATTCATGTACTTGAATATCAAAATTACATCATTTTACAGTTTAGTGTACTTTCAGGTAATGAAGCCAAACAAATCTGACATATGTACATTAGTTGTACTAATATTGTAACATTAATGTGATGTACTAATATTGGAACATTAATTAGATGTACACTGGATGTACATTGGATGTACATTGGATGTACATTGGATATACAGTAACAGATCAGTGGAACTGTTGGCTGTACATTAGATGTACTGATGTACATTAGATGTACAGTAACAGATCAGTGGAACTGTTGGATGGACATTTTATGTACATAGACCATACATTAATTGTACAATAGTATAGTTCAATACTCTTTTGGCATCTGGTTGCCGACATCATTTTGCTAACATGGTCTTTAATGGTTTTGTTATTGCGATGAAGCTTTATCAACAGTTTGTATATCGAATCCCCGATACCAAAATTAAGCCTTGACGGTTCGAGTATCCGAAACCCTGATTGCATAAGGAAATTGAAGGAGAGAAACACATGTTGTTGTGTCAAACATGAGCAAAGCGGATCTGTACGTAAAGGCCTTCAATGATATGAGGAGATCCCTACATGTTAATTGCACTTTGCTGCTGCATTTGTCTCCTGCATCCCAAAGAAAACAATGGAGTATGTCAAGCAAACAAGAAGACTTTTGATAATGTTAGTATCTTGTGGAGGTCAACGGTTATGAAAATTTGTGACGGATGAATGGCATAAACTAAAATGCATCAAAGGCGAATGTGATGAATGTGGAGTGAAGAAATTCGACATTTGTCCAAACGAGGAAGATGGAATTTAATGTGGACCGGCAAGTATATGCATATGTCAATGAGCCATCCAAAAAGGTACATCCGTAAGGCTTAGATTAGTTGATCAAATGACAAAGCATCTGCTTTTGTTAAAGAACATGAAAAATCAGCTTGCTAAGTTTACGTGATCATAACTTTACAAAGACAATCGGCGAGAGCAAAATGCTTTAAAAGATGTGTTGAGAAACTCCCTGATAATAGTGTGTTGTCTGTTGTTGACTTTGCAAGAGAACTACACATTGAAACCAGGGACGAAGTGCAATCCGAAAGCATTGGAATCCTGATCAAATTAGTATTTTGGTCCATATTTCAATGATGAAAATAGAAGGTAAGCTTAAAAAAAAAAAGGCATTTCTATGTTTTGGATGACGAAAAGCATGACACTCATTTTGTGCAACATGGTTTTAAATTACATTTGGGGTGGCTTAAGAATAATGGAGGTGGACACATAAACCTTCATTATGTGTGGTCGGATGGTTGTGCATCTCAATTCAAATCAAGACGGGCATGGTATGGAATCAGAGATACCATGTTGAAAATAAAATTCGAAAGTGATATGGAATTTCTTTGGATCCGCCCATGGGAAAGGCACACATGATGGCGAGGCTGGTATAGCAAAGTTGTGGCTTGAGAGCGGCAGCAGAGAAAACAAAATGGCATGCCGCTGATGTGCGTAAACAAAATTGTGCGCTTTTAAGGGCCAAGGAATCCTGATTGTGAAAGGGTGTTTTGGGAGGTTGGAAAAACAGATGTGAACAGCAGACAAGCATTCAATTGCAAGACTTTACCCGGTACTTTCAGCAGATACATTCTCAGGTCAACTATAAACCCAAAGCCAGATCCAACAAAGTTGCTATCACGCACCACTCTCGTGCTTTTGTGATGCTTGCATTAACTTCAATTGGTTGAATTGTGAGAACATTAAACATTGTGGAGAATGGTCTCTAAAAGTTTGGAGCCCACGATCATATTGCCTCTTGTGGTGAAGCTGAAAATGATGTGGATGTTTTGTATGCGTAAGACGAGGCTGGTTTAGATGACAATCGTAGGAGTTTCGGATGTATTTGTGTCTTTTGCAAAGACCGCACAATGTGGAAGGTGTTTCATACTATGTTATCATGTGCACCGGGGAAAAAGCATGCATTGGAAGAAGATTCAATTGATGACTATGGAAATGATTACTACTTGGCCGGCACTAGTGTCATTGAAGGACAATATTATGAACTAATCCCCAGGCTGCCACAATAAGTATAAACCGCTTCCTACTAAGAATGTTTTGGTACCCAGAATCTGTGATTGGGGTTCAATCCCATTCAAGAAAGTAAAACACACAAGCTGAAGGGGGCAAGCCTGACATTTCACTTGCCGATGAAGTCCATGAGACATTGTTATCACAACTTCCAAAGAATTGTAGATGACTTGGACTAAGTCGATCTGTGGTACTTTCCTTAAATATTGTAATACTTTGTTCATATAAGAGATAAGAACTGAACAAATTTTCATTGTACATGACAAGGACTACTTCAATAGTGCATTAGGTACATCAATGTACATAATATGTACATCCTATGTACATCTTATGTACATCTGTTGTACATTCCAGAGATATTTGTTAAGTGTAAGTTGATTAGAATTGAACATAAGAAAGTTGAATTACATAAACATTAAAAATAGTTTCAGTCATGGCAAAGATAAGAAATGGACAGGTTTTCATGTACAAATGGTTCATATATTTATATTGTGGACATAAATACAACACACCTGAAAGTGAGCATGGCTCATAATTCATGGCCTAGCTTCAAAATGTCATGAGGGAGCCTGATATCTTATGACTATTGCATCATGTCTTCCAGCCCGCCTAGAGGTTTGAGAGATATCCTCTAACGCAAAGAGGTCCATGTGGTTTCTATAGCTCGTGCCACCGGCAAACCTTTCCATCCTACATGGCCTTCATCTTCCCGGACACGTGCCTTCCCCCAAGGGTTGTGCAACAAGTGATTTGCTGCCAATATACATTTTGTGGTTGCTCGTTCCTCATAGTTTTCAATTTGGTCAACCTTTTCCCACAGTCCGGAACAACAGTATAGAGGCGATAATCGGTCCCCAACCCTATGTGCTTGCGGCTTGTGTTGGTTTCTATTACCTCACGGGTGCGGCGGGGAGAACTCTATCTCTTAGTTTCATAATAGTCTTTTTTGTGTTTTGAATCCATTCATCTACAAAGCAAATGAAGATTGACTTAATTATGTATACACACTCATAATTGTACCAATAAGAAAGACAGTAAAAACAGAGTACTCAAGTGCAATGAACAAAAACTTTCATACATATATTCATAACATTTGAATTTGTACATCAGTTTTAGTCTGTACCAACAATGGGCCACTCGAGAGGCCAATAACATGACGGCAGTTTCTCCATTGCTTGCTCCATATATTGACTAAATTTAGGCAGCAGAGCACCCAAGTTGCTGCCATAGTTTGCCAGCAAAATATTTTCCACCGCTTTCGATATATGCTATCTGCTGCATTAGTCATTGGATGCTCTTTTACATACACTATACCATCTTCAGCCATTTTCAATCCATTAAGCCATGGAATGAGCTCCATGACAAGCAAACTGTCGCCAGCTAATATTGGTGTCCAAGAGAAAGGACATATGTAGCTTCCTACCAGGGTTGCTTTTATTTTATTTTTCAATGCAAATTATATAGAATGGTTGGCGAATGTAAGAATCATTAGATTAGTTTTAGTGGCGAATATGTTAAAATTACTCTCCTTTTTTATAACTACTTGGCGAATTAGTTTATTGATGAAGCTCTATAATTTAGAATTACAGGAAAATAAAATTCTTATACCGACAGTAAAATACAACATAAAACATTTGTGAGTTTTGTATTGCCTTGTCCCCAAGTTTGCTACTTAAAAATTGTAGCATATATTAGTTTAGAACTCAATTTTCCACATAGGAAAATAATTTTAAGTACTAGTTAGCAAAACATAAAGATCATGGACATAAAGAATATAATGACATAAAGTTTTACAATGACCTTCAGCTCATCTCCAACCACTTGATTCAGAAATCTTCACAATTGTTTGCTTATCTTGACGACCTCTTCTGCATGATAATGAGCTCCAAATAGCTAATGCACGGTCATATGGAAATTCCCCTACAGTGTACTTACATGCATATGCTCGAAGACAAAGGTCCAAGTTCTCAGTTAACCTATTGCACACCTTGTTTTTTAACCAACCCATCCAGCTAAAGGTTCTTTCATCTTCTACGGAACCTAGAATCATCGTTTGACATAAATCTGCCAACTTAAAATATTCTGACATATGCTCGCAAAGTAGTTGGCTACTTCCAATGGTCCTCCACAATTTTGTAATTGCACCAAACTCTGAAAGTTTCTTTTTTTCAATTTGTAAACATTGCTCCCACATAGTCTCTCCAAAGCATTGTGACTGTTCAAGCAAAAGCGTTCCATTGAGAACACCACGAACTTCCTTACCATCTACAATTTTGGAAGCACAAAAGTGTTCCATTCGCACTCCACGTCTGCGCTTGAATTCAGCTTGAACACGTTCCTCTCCTAGATCTTTATCCCAAAACTGTGGGTAAACAATCGCCATAGCTTCTAGAAGCTCATCTTTAGGAAAACGATTGCGAATCTCTGTTGACAATTCCTTTGCAATCTTTGCTAGATTCCCTCTTACTGTCAATATTATTGCATCAAAATCTGGCCTCTTAACAGGCACCCGACGAGGTAGACGTCCACGAACACGACGCTTCCCGCAATTGCCGCGAGAAGCGAGACTATGTGCCTGTTGCCAGTTACAGGTTATTGAAGATGAAAGCCATACTCTTCTGAGTTGCCCTGCTTTTGAGATAGTCCGGAATCATTTTTTGACCTTAGCATTCCATTCCACGCTTCCATAACTTCTCAGAGCACCATCTGTGCATGACTTGGCACTATACATACTTGAGGTTCTAGATAAACGTCTACAATTACTGAGCCCTCAGTAGTCATTATCTCTGCTTGTCTAGTATCATCATTACTGCAAAGGTTTTTCCCTTGAAAACCTTTCGAGGCAGGGGTTTTTTAATCCTAGTAGTAATGATTGTACTAGCCCATTGTATGGGTCCCATGACCTATTGGTCTCCGTGGACGTTAAAAAAACTATTCTATTCTATTCTATTCGTACAATACATCTAATTCAATGAAAATGTAAATTAGACATATAAGCAGCTGAAGAAAAAAAGTGATCATTATTAACTTTACCTGCACAAGTTGGGAACGCGCTTTGATGCAAATTGTATCCTTGTCATCATATGTCAAAAAACTGTTATTATTTGGACCATCAATATTGACTAGCTTGTGCCACAAGTGGAACTATTCTATTCTATTCTATTCTTACAATATGGCACATCGACAAGAAGAGTACAAACCATAAAGAGCCGAATATGATAATTTCCTTGCCCTTGCATATTCTTCAGTATACAAAGTCCTTTCTTGTGCAAATTTAACAAGCTTGTTCATTTCAGCAAGCATGGGAAGAATACCTGCATTGCAACATTTGAGAATTTCAAAGTTCATTAAAGTCACCAAAATAAATGCCTAAATTTAGAAAATCAGACTTGTAAATCACTTCACTATTTTTGAAAATCAGCTTGTAAATCGTATTTCTGATTTTTATGATCAGAAAATCAGACTTGTAAATCACTTCACTATTTGCTTACATGTGAAAAAAAAATCAGAAATTAATTTAGAACAAGAAAAGCACCTGCTAAAGTTAGCAATGTCTCCATGTTCGTTAGACGTGCAAGCATTTCAATTCTATCACTGCTGGATGATACAATTTGAATACCACCAAAGAATGATCGTATATCTCGCTTTGGATTGGCTTTATCCATTACTTAAAAGGACTTCCTGATCAGTACCTGCATTATAAATGTATCACATCATTGCACATGGAAACAAGAAAGAAATCAACATTAACTAATGCATAGTTTCAAGCTTGGATTTTTCAAACACATAGTATGCAATATCAGATCTGAAATACAGTCCAAAGCCTTCCAAATGCCATAATGAAGCAACAACAGTCTACAAATGCAAGCACCAATCAGTTCTTATTGCTTAAATGTTAATAGGCAAACTAGCATTCAATGAAGAACTTTATAGATATTGCATTCAATCAGCACTGTAAATCAGCATTCAATTGGCATTTCTGATACTTACCTTAGTTGTGGAGTAATGCAAAGTACACATGCTTATTTCACTTCTCTAACTTGTGGCATGCTCTTTATGTCCATGAACTTCAGAGATTGGCAAAGCAAAACGAAACCTATTGTCGCTGGTGACACCTTAATCAAGTGAATGAACAACTGCAACACAATCGAAAAGCTTTATCATTGAATGGATCACAATATGGGCCAGCATATTAGATGTCAATCAGTAAATAACATGGTAGATAAAGACTGAAAGATTCATCTTAAAAGCTAAGTATTTAGCCAAGGATAACAAAGGCATGAATGCCAAAAGAGGATAAGGAGAAGCCTGATCAGTACGAGTTGATTCAAATCTCTTGGTCTTTTTAATCTAGATCAGAAAGCAAAGCAAACATGGCAAGGAAAGATCTGCAGATTCCCCTATGGCATTAATTAAAGGAAGAAAAGGGCAAATCCTGCAAGAATGAGGAGGCAATGCACAATAACTTGCAATTCACAATAACTTGCACAATAATGTTTCTATGTTCCATCTCCATCTTGCAAGTAGCTTATCCGAATTCAGAAAGATGCTAAAGAATTCAAACTGGTCATCAGTAAGAGCTAGTCTAGAATACAGAATCTAAAGATACGTCACAGCCCTATCAATAAATCAAGATAACAAATAATTCAATTTAACAATTTATATTTGCACATTATTTAAACTATAGCCACTTTCATACTGCATAGCAGTTCCAGTGGGTGCCACAAAATAGCTTAGCAGGCAAATAAACTCCAGACAAAAAAGATGAAAGTAATTTCCAGTAGAAATAAGAGGCTTGCTCTACTAAAATTCTGCATAAATGGGAGTAAGGAAGGTTGTCCAGCATCTGGTTTCACGTTGAATAAGAAATGAGTATCATGTTTTATCCCTGTACAGCTGAAATTGCAGAAAAGTAATCATGTCTTCAAGAGCCATTTCTTGAAAGTAAAATTTAAGCAATGGATTCCTTTCAGTGTTAACGTTTAAACCTCTTGTTCTACAGCCACTATATTTCATATAAAATGATGAAAAAGAAGCTGAAGGAATATGCACGATTGCAGCAGCCAAGGACTAAAGAGAATCATAAACGTATACTGAGAGAATTTGCTGAAATGCTTGACCGCCAGGTAACTTTTTGCACTTGTTTTTAGCTTTCGTCTATGTTCTTTAAGAGTACAACTGGTTCCAGATTGAAGAAGTTGTTCTTTTCCTGCTGCAAAGGCAAGGAGAATTAGCTGCTCAACTAGCAAGGCTAGGTGATGTTTATGAACCTAATGGAGGCATGTTAAGTATAGATGAAGCACACGAGGTGTGCTGTAATATTGGAAGGGAGCTATTGAAATTACTTCATTTCCTTGAAGTTAATGTAGTCGGTCTAATGAAAATTCCTGCAAAATCTTTCTGCCAGCCAGTGCAATGCAGGCCTTTAAATTCTTTGCATGGCTAAGAGTCTTGGTTGAATGAGAAACTATTTAAATGCTTTTCCTGGTCTTGAAGTTGTTGTAATGTGCCACCCATCCTGACTGCGGATTAGCTATCAATTTCAACTCTCCTATATCCTGACCACATAGCCAAAAGATTAACTATTTTACCATTTCAAATACCATCTCATGAAGCTTGATGTTTTCATGCAATTCAAGTTTGGCGTGGATCCTCCTATGGCTCCATTGGATGAAGCGAGATACAAAAATAAGCAATTCTAGAACAGCAAGGCATTGGCTGGCAAAAATCTGAGCATATATGGGGCAGAATCTGAGCATGTATAGGCATTTGAATTTTGTTTTTCCTACTAAATCTCCAACGCCAGAGAAAACTATGGACTTGCAAGCACGGTTAAATAGTGGCCAAAGTCACACTATATAACTATCAAATATGCAAAATAGTTCATGAAACGGAACAAAATATTCAGACTGATGATTGTCTTTAAATGACAATTTATTATGCTAAATCAAGGAATAATCTATCCGCCAAATTTGTGACGTAACAGGAAAAGCCTATTCATTAGCATTTCTGTAAATGACTTGCCAAATTCATTAGCAATACTGTAAACAAGAAGGATACTTTGATCAAGCAATAATTGGAAAGCTCCAGGGTCGTTTTCGAAGAAAATCATGTCCATTATGAGAAACAAAAAACGAATCCGGTCTTCTTAATGCCAAAAAAAATCTACGATTGAACATACATCTAAAAACAATCAAGAAATGAAATGGGTTTCAGTTAAAACTATTGCATTAAAAACATGTCTTTATGGGGTCTAGCATACTCTAAAACCAGATCATTCCTCACGAAAAATATTTCTGTGAATGCAGAAAAAAAGCTCTAATATTCTTAAAACATTACTTAGAGACAAAGTTCTGATGCTCAAAAGCTCATTCTTCTACAAATAAGGTGAATGGTAGGCTTCTAGTGGCAAGAAGGTATAGAATTTGGGGCGAATAGGCTCCTGTCCCATATTCGTTTACATGGCGAATACGTTCTTGGCGGGATAGCATAGTATCAACTCAAGGCGAATATACTAATAATAAAAGAGCCACGTAACCTACTAAACATTCGTATATAATTTTTCAAATTCCCGAAAAATTCGGTTTTTGGCGAATATTCGCCACTAAAAGCATCACTGCTTCCTACGGGATTCAGAGTGGATTTGTATCTCTCGTCATCGATCAAAACTGTATTTCCATAGTACTCTGGGTACTCTTTCCATACCACAGCTAATGGCTTCACAAACAACCCCTTTTGAGGTTCAGTAGGGTGTTTGTGTGGCAGAGTCCAACACTGCTCCTGGCTGTAAACAAACTTCAACTTTATGGAAAAAGCATCACAAATTTGATCCACAATTGGTAGAAGATTTTTAGAAGTGAGTGAAGACCAGATGGCAACATCAAACCCTTCTCTTACAAATGCAAACAAAGGATGCTAACCCCGGCCCGCAGCGGTAAAAAAAACTTTCCTATATTGAATTGAAGCTCATCTTTTCTCGGATCTTTTGGTATCTTGAGTTAATATTTTCATTCTTGTGCACACTCTTGCCCAACACGTAATTTAAGTCAAAGATAATGAGCTTTCTCCCCTAATTAGATGATTCACCGTCCAAAGAACAAAACACTTGAGAGTCTATTCAAAATTTATAATTACATTTCAGATTACACAATTGAGAAAACACATTGATAATTACACAATTCTTATTTGCACAGGTGTAAGTGAGCCAAATAAATTAATTTTTTCATTACTTATTGAGTACAAAGAAGCTCGGAGCATGGCTCATACAAAACCGTAATTCACAAACAAGTCAAAGGGACTATCTACCCCTGTAGGAACAACCGCTTGTATATTCATCTCAGCCTTCTACAATTAATGCCTCCATTAGATGATCCCTCCGTGACTTGGCATAGGCATCAGTGAACCAACTGGGTGTCATCTGCATGGTGCACAAGTATTAGAGGACTATACCAACAAATAACTAATAGGAAAATAACATGTTCTACTTACAAAAATGGAACTTGGCTGTGCATCAACCACGACATCTATGAATTTGTGCATGTAAGCCACAATGTACATGCAAGGGTTGCTGGTACTAGTTTCTGGCATTTTAGGACAGAACACAGGAGCATCAAAGTTCTTCCTACCATGATTTAAGCTGTTGGATCCGAGCATCATGTTATTGATCACAAGCTTATGAAACCTGCAAAATTGCAATGTGAGAATAAATCAAGCATAAGAAATTGCAATATGAGAATAATCAAATCATAAAACTAAAACAGAAACTCATACTTACTTCTGGACCACTTTATCATCGGGTACATAGCCTTTGACAGAGAGAGGATCCCAGATACTTGGGCTAGCTATAGATGGACAAGAGCTTTTCACCCGGACCAAAGAAGCACAAGTATTGCCAATGCCACATTTGGGCCTTGCGAATTGGAACAAATATGTATTGGCATCTTGCAATCAAAATGCCATCCAGCCCTTCCTTTATGTTAGTGTTCTCATGCATCCGCCCCTCCCCCTCGTTCTTGAGGGAATTCACAAAATTGAAGGTGTCCTACCGAACCAGTAGAAAACTTGTGTTTCCAATCGGATGGAAGACTGCTACAAAAGGTACACGCACACAAATCCGAATACATATTAATACATAAGATGAGTGACTTAGGGAATGAAATAACATAAATATGTTGAAATGCTAGCCTACCTCCCATAGACATCTACCATCTTAGAGGTCAAGTCCGACTTCCAGCGAGAACTTCGTCAACATCACTTTGAAAGATAGAGGGTGCGGGCTTAGGAGGACAAATCCTATAAGGAGTGAATGGAACCAACCTTTTCGTCGGTTCACTAAAAGCTGCACAAGGAAACAACAAAGATTAGCAAAAGAATATATCTATTGTAATCAATTGTATATTACTCACCTTGTAAATTCATCACCTGCTTCAACATCTTCTGTGGACTGCTGCACCTTATTTGTTATCACATCAATATTTGCTTGTAGATCCTCATCCTCTTCCTCTTCCTCTTCCGGTTCCGACTCAGAAGGATCAGGATCAGCTTCCTTCACGGCCTGTGATTGTGTCCTATGTACCATCAAAATGTGGTTAATTATCATAAATATGAGATGTTTAACAAAATTAGTTCATCTTGGACATACCTCTTTCTAGGTGGTGGTGGCACTTTTTTGCCTGGAGATTTTCTTTTCGGAGGACATTTTTTTGCTGCTGGAGATTTTGCCTGTTTTTTTCCTCTTGGAGTGCCATCACCAGCATTTGGAGTGGACTCAACTACCAACTCAGCTTCCTCTTCCCTGGTATCTCTTGGGATAAAATCTGGATCTGATTCCTTTGTAGCTTCTTCTGTAACAGGTCCAGAACTGGGACCTGCAGATGATGCTGAGACAGAAGCTGAATCTTTCTTAGCTTCTCCAATTACTAATTTAGCACTTGGTGATGAAGGAGTTTACGCTTAAGCCGATCATTGAAGGGTCTCGCACACCGCAATCGCTTTAGCTTTCTCAAGTGCCATCCTCTCAATTTCCTCAACTTCACTTTGCCATGTTCGAGGAGGCACCGCTGCGCATTGTTCTATTACCGCACCGTAAATGTCATTGGTGATCCGAGCTGGAAGGTAGAGGGTCTACGAATCTGGCCTCCGCTTATTATGCTCGGTAAAATCAGTAAAGAGAGTCGATGCATGGCTCAAGAACATCAGCCCATTAAAAGCCGCTTCGGGATAGGAACGACCTCATCTGCAAACAAACAAATGACCTAAATTTCAATAGACATAAAAAGAACATGAAAAATGTAACTAATGAGAAATATCCGGTACATTCTCGCCAAGCATGTACATTTCATGTACATAAAATGTACCAAATGTAAGTAACTACATTTAACTATAGCCAAATGTACATGTACATGTTCCTCAATGTACATAAAGGTACATCGATGTACCCGGATGTACATCGATGTAATTCGGATGTACCAGTATCCAGTTAGGGAATGTAGATCTATGCCCAAAAAAAAGCACATATATGTAAAAATGCACATACTTATGAATCCATCTACGATGCACTCTAAAAAAAAATGCATGTACATCTATTTGCGGATGTAGACTCCATTAGAGACATGTACACAAACCCGATACAAATTTGCGGTCAAGCTCAAAAATAAAAGCATCAATAAACAAGCAAATATATGCCTATGTACCTCACGCTACAGATGTAAACTAAAAGTTATACATGTACAAAGGAATAGCAATGCACCTTGAAAAGCCATACATGTAGAACTATGCATTACAATAACAAATATGAATTAAGTGAAATATAAGTTTAAATTAGTTGAGAGCAATGCATACCTTTCACAAAAGGGGAAACCAAGCTAAATTCGAATGCCCTCATCCCGGATGCAACCTTTTATGCAATTACGTCTTTCATGGACCGGATAACACAAGCGAGAAGAGGCAATAAGCATCTCTGCATGGAGCTAGCAAAGAACAAACCGGTTTTTGCCAAAGCCTTGGCCACAACAAAAAATACATGAACCCGAATGTGATGAACTGCTCTATAGAAGTAGCTCCTGACGGTAGGGCCTCGGTGCGAGAACAATAGGTCCTGCTCTCCCCATGAAATCCAAAATCTGTGAATGCCTTTGCTGAACCAATTCAATGCAATTAAGTTTTTCCTTTGCTTGTTCACTTGAGATTTCATGCCTTTCAATTTCTTTAGTTGCTTCCCGCAAACCAATGTCTAGCTTAGAAGAGTGTTTGCTCTTTATCATGTCTACTCATAACCAAGTCTTCCAACTTGTACTTCAACACTCCGAACATAACTTGATTTCCAAAGGGATCCCGGGACAATTTGTCAAATTCTGTTTTGTCTCATCTATTTTTACGGCAGATCTGCTGCCGATCTTCTGGATAGCATATCCTTTCTACCCTCAATCCGGGCCGATGACCTTCAATGCATCCCCCTTCTTTCTTCCAATGCTTCTACTTCATTCAATAGGTTAGTTTTCTCCTCCAACCCATGCTTAAGTAATTGCTTTTATTGTGTCAACATCTGATCTAGAATAACCCGTGGCTCTAATATTATGGCACACAATACGATGTCCCCGTTTGATAGTTGAGGATTTACCCCTTGTAGGGTCCTCTCGTAACGTCTGAAATGAGGGTTTTTGGTAAGATCTTTGGCGGTCCTAGCCACGCCCATCCAATCAACAAGCCGTCCCTTCAAGTGAAGAGCAAATGCTCGCAAAATAGGTAGAAATATAATGGTTTGTAACCTGTTTCTTGCCATAAACCAATTCATAATATTTAAAAACCATCTTTCCATGCGTTACGGATTCTCCCTTCCTTGAATCCTCGTCGTTTTTGAGCTTCACCCCATACCTCGTTCATAACCATCTCTAGGTTGGGTATGTGGGCCTCTGCATGTTTTTATCACGGAGGTCTTTGGCTTGGATCACCTCGTAACCCAAACGTAAACTCCTTGGAGGTAAAAATCCACTGCCGGAAGCACTGGTATCTTGCTTGGGCTGTGGTGATGAGCAAGCACTCATCTGGGGGCGTTTTGGGGCCATAGCTAGATGAAGAATTCGTGGATCGGAATTCAAGCGAAGAAGGCAGGGATAGTGAACAACAAGAGGCAAACCAAGAAAGAATTTGGGAAAGAATTTCAAAATCCGATAATTGCGGGTTCAGAGTAGTGGATAGCCATTAATCATGGCAGTTACTAGCGGATCATGATGACAGTTATACCAAAAATGTGCATTTTGTACATATGTATATGTACAAAAAGGGCTACATTTATAGACACCCTTTCATGCTTTTACCCAGAGAGATTCCAGCATATTTTACATTTATATGTGTTTATCGTAGATGGGAGCTATTGGTTCCAGGCTTTGATGAAATTTCTCATAATAGGGGAAATATAAGAATCAGGTTGAGGTGCAGACAGAAACATGTTGATAATGTTTTATGGTATGGCTATCTAAAGGTTTGCTAATTTGCATCCAGTATCTAATGCTCCATCGCAGATGACTTGTCACCATGAATTGCTTTTTGAATGTAAATGGTCCCTAAAGTTTGGGCTTGTACAAAAAGATCTTTGCAGCCCAAGCCTCCCCATGCTTTATTTAAATGGATGATTTCATCCCAGAAAATCAAGTGCATGTCTTTCCAAATACAATTTAGAATGCATCTTTCCAATTGATTGTAAGATCTTTTATTAGCAAAGATAGTAGAAAAAAGTATACATGGGAGCTACCGAGAATGGAATTGGCAATTATTACCCTGCCAACAAAAGAAATGCAATTCTTAAGCAACCTACTTTCTTTCTATTGCTGTTAATGATAGGCTCCTAAGCTGGCTTGGCTAAAAGATTTAAGGCAAGAAGAAGCCCCTGCAAGGTAATAGCTTCATTTGAAGGGGTAATATTAATATCCCTCATGTTAATTTCGAGTTTAGGTTTTTCAACATAATGCTGCATTTGTCAAGATGAAGAGTATCAGGACACAGAAGAAGCCTTTCCATTTTTCGGTTATGTATGGAAAGAGGGCTACTTACTATCAATAATCCTATGTACAACACGTGTGATTGCCCATTTGACTAAAGCCTGCACGCCCTCATGTTCTTGAACATTTTACCTCAAAGCCAGGCATATCACCAAATATATCTTGTTGGCATCTCTAACTTGTGGCCCTTATCAAACTCACTAAAATGCCCACCAAGTCAAATGGCAGTTAAATGCCCAAGTAAAGCAGCTAAGTCAACAGATCCAAACTTAAAATCATTATGCCACAACTCAAAAGTCATATCTTGTAGTTTGTTGTGGAGTGTCGAGGTATCACTGTCTCTTTGGGGCAGTTCTCCTTCCTCCTCACTTGCTTTGTAACATTACCATTCTTTTAATATATTGATGACACAGTTCTTCAAAAAAAAAAAAAAGTCATATCTTGTCAGTAAAGGTAGAAGCTCTGAGAAAGTGGTAAATTAATTATACATCTTTGGATAGCTGGGACTTTTTACCACCACGCATGAAATCAAAATATTTTCACGAGCTCATCTGACAATAAGGCACTGCAATGCAGACTTGCACAATGTAGATTTAGCATGCTTACAAATGGAACGACGGATATTTCTTTCTACTACAAATGTATCGTGATATTATGTTCCTTGTTGGAACTGAAGGGTCCATTGATGTGTGCATTTTTGAAAGATCACTAATAGGAAGCTAAATGTCATAGATAGAAAGATGTATGGTGTTGAAGATGAACTTAGCTGATATAGTAGCATCAACACCACAATGCTAGTAGAGGCATAGGCTAGATAAAACAAATACTATCCTTTACGCAAAGTTGTTTTTGCTAGGAGTATACATAAACTATTCTTCATCGTGTGGAGAACATAATCATACTCAGGAAGAAGATATGAACTGTTTTGCTCCAGGATTGTTCTAGTAGCTCATATGGCAACCACACTTCTTTCCTCTGTAATGGCTGCTACTCATTCTTAGAGCAAGCTTACAGAAGGGATCAATGAGAGCTTTTATGAATAAACAATACAATTGCAATTCCAACATTTATATGGATCTCGCATCACTTATATGACTTATAGATCTACCTGAAATAAGATACCAAATTCAGCTTCCAGAAATTGTCCAAAAACTTAATCAAGATTAAGCAAATAGCACTCACATATTTTACCTAAATATCATTATCAAAGCAAATATCAATTGGCCTTGCATAAAACATGTTGCCTGCAAACATTGGACACCAGACTTAAGGACACGGGCGCTTTTTCGCAATTGCTTCCAAATGATGAACATGTTGCTGTAGAGATTAAACTTTGATGTATTCTGGCTCATCCAAAATTAGTGAGATTCAAAAAAAATGCACTTGCAGCTTTTGAGCAAAGATTATGGGCATCCACCTAGCTGTGAAGCAATAAAACCTTCTTTGCAAAGGTAGAAGACAAAAGGTTAAGTGTCGTGTCTCTCATCATATGGATTTCGAGCATTTTGCCTCACTTGTAGTATAATCGACTGTCAGGTCGATATATATCTGCCATGAAGATGCCAAAAATATGTGTTTGAGCTGTTTAAGGACCAGGCAGATAAACTACATGCTTTTCTACCATGACGTCATTATGGACAATGTAGGAGCGGGGAATGAAGCTGCATGTTTTTCCATGTGACGTCTGCATCTGTATAGGTCCAACACAGGCATTTGCACACAAAAATTAATAGGTCGTAAATTGAGAATAAACTATGAAGCTTCTGCAATATGAGGTATGATCTTCCAGCATTTTCATGTCGCATTCCTGCTCAATAGGCTGAGCTTATGAGCTTTTGATTGCTAGATAGTCTTCAGAAGTTTCATGCTGCAAACATTTTGTAAGTTGCAAAAAATCAAGTCAATTTCAATTGAGAACAGTAAAATAGAGTCACTAAAGCAACAAACATCAACTATATGTAGATATGAGTATTGTGGCGTGACTAATAAGATCTTCAAAAGGCAAAGTGCATATTACTTATAAAGTTATGACTATATGATTTTTAAGATGAATCCACAGAACATGATTCTCCTTCGCGATGAATTACAGATAGAAGCAAGGCTGCTCTCCGGTATAACTTTGTGTTTAAGAGGAAAGGAAAAATTGTATGATCTTTTGATTTCTTCTGGATAGTCTTCAGAAGTTTCATGCTGCGATCATTCTACAAGTTGCAAAAAATCAAGTCAATTTCAATTGAGAACAGTAAAATAGAGTCACTAAAGCAAAAAACATCAACTACATGTAGATATCAGTATTATGGCATGACTAATAAGATCTTCAAAATTATAAAGTTATGTCTATATGATTTTTAAGATGAATCCATAGAACCTGCTTCTCCTTCGCGATGAGTTACAGATAGAAGCAAGACTGCTCTCCGGTATAAGAGACATGTAACTTTGTGTTTAAGAGGAAAGGAAAAATTGTATGGTGATGAAACTTCTGTTCACAACCACTTAGGCCAACGTAAACGTTAAATCAAAACTTTCTTCAAAGTCCATACTACAGGCAAATAAGGAAATCAAATATTAGATCTGCACAAATATTGGGACATGAGGCCAATACCTTTATATGTCACACTTGAGACATCGATTGTTGCTCGTTTAGAATATAACCTGCAAACGAACCATCATCAATCCCAATAGTATAGTGCACCGTTAATCCTAATTGCATACTGATGCAGTACAAAAGACTGAGCAAAATTCACCTTTCTGATTCCTTCTAGCTATCATCTGAAAAGAGCTTTGACAGAAACCTAAAGGCAAAAAAATCTTACGCTCACGCCATGTCACAGAATCCGTTGGGCCATTCGCAAAGAAACCAAGCCACTGTTCTAATCAAACATGGGGCAAAATAATGGCCACAAACGCGCATGTACTCCTTGCCGATGCACTCTTTGCCATAGCGAAAATCTATTTGAATGCATCTTCCAAGATGGCGCGATGAAAGTCCTTCTGAAGACATCTTCCAAGATGCCACAGAAATGCATTGTGTGGCATCGTGTCGTATGCCTTCTCGAGCAAATTAAGGGGACATCCAAAAGAAAAAATCATAGGGAAAAATGCAATGATATTTGGAAAATCAAGAATTTTTTCCGGCAGCCAAAACGCTGCAAATCGTGCGAAATCGAATTAGAATTCAAAAATGTTTTTAACCAAACTGGAAAATCCCAAATTAAAAGGTTGATATATGAATAAAAGCTTACTTTAAATTGCTTGTAATATAAAAGCTTGCCTTTGACAACAAAATATCTTGCAATTGCAATGATTGGATTATACACACAAAAGAAAATAGGCAAGAAAGCATTTGAACCACTGGAAAAGATGCAGCAAAATGGCTTGAAATCTGCTAAAATCACAAATATTACAACTAGATGCATATGTGCTAATGTTGCAGCAATAGAAGAGGGCAAGAAAGTTCATTTGCACATTGTAAAAAAGGTGGCCTAGAGCTGGATATTATTCTAGCAAGTCGTCAATATGTATGCTGAGTGTGGGGATCTAGTTCATGCATCTGATAGCCCTGATAAAATAATAGAACATGACATTATTTTTGTGGAGTCTTGTGATTGTTGGATATGCTTTGAGGGGCTGGGATGAAGGCATTCGAGCTTTTCCAAAGGATGCAATGAGAAGGATTTACAACAAAGTTCTCTGCATGCAGTCATGCCACATGCTTGTAAACATGCAATTCTTTCGTTTAGGCATCTGAAAGAAGATGAACATCCACATGCTTAAGCATCCATTGCCTATTCCATCCAAAGCTTCCAATTCACTATTGTGCTTCTCTAGAAGTTTAACAAACTCATAATAATACAAGGATGCTCCTGCAATAGCTTTTGAATAGTTTCTTTACTGCTTTGCCTGCCATCAAGCAGATCTTTATTTGGTTAAATACAAACTAAACAAAACAAGTACGACACAAAAACCATACCAAGAGGAGGTGCAAAGCAATAGTTAGGCAGAACACAAATATCTTTGTATCATGCTTTTAAATAATTATGTCCCATAAGACAAAGCAACCAGATTGCTAACCATATCATGTATCCAGTAAAGATAAGAAATTTGAGCCTTTGAGCTTATTAGGTTTCCATCCCAAGTGAAGATATATACTTGAACTTCAGAACCGTAGGAAATTGACCAGGGCCAATGTAAAGGGCTAATTCAACTTGCTATAATTTGAGTTTAAAATTAGAACTTGTGGCCTATGAGCACTACATTTTAGGAACAAAACACTACCACTTGTTTGAATATTTGGGGGTAAGCTATTTACTGGAGTGGAGAGAGATGGATTGCAATGGCACATCCATTTGCTGCTAGTGCGTATTATCTGTAAAAGAAAATCAAATATTACTACTTTGTTTTCCAGCAAATAGATCTTTATTTCATTAAATACAGAGGATCTTTACTTGCTTTGGTTTTGCCTTTGCCCTTTAAACAGATGTCAAATTCATGGCTCTGGAACCCTAGTCGTGGAAGAAAGGAATAATGAACATATAGCATACGAAATCTGCTTGTGCTGCATCATTTTTCCCAAATCTGTGACGGCCCCGGCTCATATACGACGCCCCGATCGTATACAAACCGGAGATCGTCCCTCAAACCAGCATCTGCCCGCTGATGTGAGGCCGTCCACCTATCATCGGGCCCTCGATGGTGGCCAAGAACCCGACGGGGAAGAATGGACGTGTCATTCATCCCGTCTCCCTCGGGATCGACCTAGCAACGGAAGCGCAAACAAAACATGAGCACGTAACATCAAACAATAATAATATACCCACCTCGAAGGGTGGTCCACCATATCACAGTAGCTGCATCACACATCAGTACATCAACCTGACATAGGGAAGATCCTACCCAGGCTCAGACTCATGGGGATCGACTGACAGCTTGGGGTCTCCAGAGAGCAATGCAGACAGAATTCATGGCAAATGGATTTGGCTGGCAAAGGAACATGGCCGTTGGGTAGTCCACTCCATCCGCCCCTCCTGCGCATACTATGCAGATAGGCTGAAAAGTATTGGAGCCTGACCGTAGCCTGCCGGGTGAATAGCCAGGGGGGCTACTACTACTGGGTTGCATCTCCCCAGTCCCAATGAGGCAGGAGGAGATCTCTCTCCTCCAGAAGGTTCATGCTATCCACGGGCGAGCTAGAGAGCCACTGCTCGTATACGACTTGAACTCACTGGAAGATGACGCATCACCCCACGAGTGTCGAGCCCATACCCTGCCCTCACGCAGTGCCAGGGTATTAGGCCTAGCTCACAACGTTCCCCGGCCGTCTTTACGCGCCAGCGGGATCAACCGTGAATAGACAAGCCCTCCCTTGTCAGCCGGTCTAGCTCCGCCACCCACAGCCAGGCGGGCTCTTATGCACAGGCCGCAATAATTGGGAATTAATGGGCTAAAACTATGATCATACAACTACTTGGGCTCTGGGTCTCTATCCCCCTTCCCAATACACAAGAGTGGCGCATAGAATGTCACAATATCATCACAACAGAACTGAAACAATAGAATACATCTATTAGAATGAGGGCTGAAAACTCGGATCTAACTATCGGATCAACCACTAACCGGCTTCTTGGCTGGCTCCCACTCCTCTGAAGGCGTCCATGCTGCTGAATCTCGAGATTGCTGGCTTGGATCGAGCTGCTACTAAGGAATGTCGGTTCCTCTGCTACTGTTCCGACTTACGGGGCTGGGAACTGAAAGGGTTTCCCTTTTAGGGTTTATGCCCCTTTATCCCCACGACCTTATTGGTCAATGGGCTATTGCCACATGGCAAAAGGATATTATATTCACATGTGGCCTTAGCATGTGCAATATAATAGGTCACAAGGTTGTACCCTAGGGTACTACCCCTTTATGGTCGATGCGTACATGTCGTCTAAGTCGACATGTACTAGTGACGTGTCAGTATAATATACGTATTCATACCGTATATTATCCTGGAACGTCACATTCTCCCCACCTTGGATTGATGCTGTCCGCAGCATCACGAGTCTCCCCACCTTGGAAAGATACCTGCACAAGGAAGCTTGGATGGTACATGTAATTAAGATAATCCTTGAAATTCTAATTGCAATGTTTATAATTACCACATGGTATAAGGCATTTAATTTATGCCTTAATTCAACATTAGTTAAAATTATCAACATTAAAATATCAAGTTTAAATTATCAAGATTGAACATCACAAAAAGTGTTCTTAAGGTTCTCGTCCCCTTGTAACATTTATTCAGTACATATGCTACAAGGTCTTGTAGTGCAACCTCCCGCCTGTTCGTCGTTCTATTGGCCTGCAGATTCAACACTACATTAGTATCATTTAATTATTAATAAAATTTTGGTTATATGGTGACCACCCCACCTATCTACATGAATGTGCGACTAATCTCCCGGCATAGGAAGAGGATGCTTCTTCCATCGTGGACGTGGAGACAGCCCCTATCATGCCTATATGCCGCTCATGCCTACACCTTTAGTTGCCCATCGTGGAGGATGGGGTCCTTCCCGTATATGGGGCGTGAAGGACAGATTCCTCCTATCAAAACATATATGGGGCTAGAGGTGCTTTTCCTATCAATGCATTCCTGAATGACCTCTTTTCTCTCCAGCTGACTACTTCCGTGGCATCGGAAGTAGACTCCTACTTTACCTCACTCACCCATCTGTTCGGAGTCGACTACTTAGGTGACGAGCTGACCCTTGCATTGCTCCATGAATTGTGGGTACTGCTTCTCAAGATCGATTGTAGTACCCGTGTGGCGTCCTCCAGTGGTAAGTCGTCCATTTCACAAGGTGCTGGAGAAATTGAGATCTTCTCGTCTTCTTATAAGATGGGGTCGAGAAGAACCTCGGGAACAATCTCAAGTTGATCGTCCGTTAATTCCGATGGCTTCGGTGTCTCCAATACTTCCTCTGGATTAGGAGTGTGTTTCTTTAGGAGACTTACGTGAAAGACTCTATGGATCTTGAGGTGTGCTGGTAAGTCCAATTTGTAGGCTTGGTTACCTACTCTTTTGACAATTTTAAATGGACCAGCCCACCTTGGAGCAAGCTTCTTGCAATTGCTGATGCGGAGCTTCGCTTGTTTGACTTTTATCTTTAGCCAAACATTGTCCCCTACTTGGAACTCCCTTACTGTTCGGTGCCAATCAGCTATGCTCTTTTGCCTGCTTCTTGCTGCTAGGAGGTATCCTCGCACCTCTTCAACCAATTGTTGCATCTCGGCGAGCATCTGCTGGGATACTTCTACCTTGGACCGCGGGGTTGTGCCAAGTGTCTAGTGTCAAGCACTGATAGCCGTAGTTGATCATAAACGGCGACATTTGGGATGACTCTTGCTTGGTGCTATTGTATGCAAACTCAACCAAGTAAATGAAGTCATCCCACTTTGATTGCTTGTTCCAGACATAATTCCGCAACATATCTTGGTATTCGATTGGTGCGCTCATGCGCCCATCCATCTGCGAGGGTGATAAGGCTGTGCTCATCGACAATTTCGTTCGATGGTGTTTGAAGAGATCCCGCCGGAATGCACTCATGAACTTGAATCTCTATCGGAGATTATTTCTCTTGGCATCCCATGGAGTCTAAAAATCTCCTTTGTGAATAGCACCGCTGTGTCTAATGCGATGTCGGTGCTCACGCAAGGCACAAAGTCGCCATCTTCGACAATTTGTCGACTACGACCATTAAGGCATCTTTTGCCCTTATGGTTCTAGGGCCCCTGTAATGAAGTCCATGCTTATTATCTCCCACTTGGAGCTTGAATGCGGCAATGGCTCTAATGCTCACGGAATTAAGTAGTTCCGCTTTGGTTTCTTGGCATAGCTGACACTTTCAGCGTATGTACCTTGCTATCCGCTTCTTCATGCACGGCCAATAGTAACTACTTCTTATCTTGAAGTAGGTTTTAAAGTAAAACCTGCGTGGCGGCTATTGGGCTGTTGTGGGTGTCATGGAGAATCAACCTTCCTCTCGGGATGATTCCGCACACACAACTTATTTTTATGGTACAAGAGCTTTCCTTCCTTCTTAAAATGTTTGAAGGCTTCTCTCTCTTTGTCCGTTCTTGCCTCTTTAGAGGCTAGCCCATACTTCACAAGTCCTTGTCTGCGTTGGCAGCATTTCTTCTATTTTCTTGCCAAACTCACTGGTAAGTGTTGATATGGCATTGCAATGCACCCTTGTTGTTAAGGGGTGCCTTGACGTCGTCTGCGACCACATTGAGTTTCCCGGCTTGTATACAATCTCTCTCCAAGTCGTACTCTTGAGGAACTCCATCCATCTTCTTTGTCTTAAATTCAACAATGGTTGCGTGAAGATGTCTTGCGGACTCACGGTGGTGGGTATCTAATTGGAACTTCCTTCCCAATAGATAGTGTCTCCAGATCTTTAAAGCTCTTACTCTTTGCAATAGCTCCTGATCATGTGTGTTATTGAGGCGAGTCTCTGCGTCATTCATCTTTCGTGAATCGTATGCTACAACTCTTTCCTCTTGCATTAACACTGCTCCCGTCGCAATCTTGCTCGCGTCCGTTGCGACTAGCTTGTCCTTCTCTGGATCAGGCAATGTTAAGACAGGGGCGGTTGTTAAGGCCTCCTTTAACTTCTCAAATCCTGCTTGAGCCTTCTTTTGCCAATGTGCCACCCAGTCTTTTATCTTTTCTGCCTTGGTGAGGTCCGTTAAGGGTGCTGCTATCTTAGCAAAGTTCTTGACGAACTTTCTATAATATCCTGCCAAGCCTAGAAAGCTTCTCACCTCGTGTATGTTCTTTGGTGCTGGCCATTCAATCATTGCTTGGATCTTCGCCGGATCGGTGGACACTACAAGAGAATAGCCATTTTTCATCACTTTAATATCACCTAAATTTTCAAAAAATGTAAAGTGATATAAATAATGATATTCAAGGTACAGTGACACTATCAATGACAAGATTCTATCATCTATAACATCATCAACATCGTCATAAATATGGTCAGTAATTATATCAGCACTAATTAATGACAATATATGTGTTACTAATGGCTTCATCAATAATATCACATATTCCATCAACTTTACCATCATTTATTACTCTAATGGTTCTAATGACAATATAAGTGTGATAGCTTATGCCACTTACAGCATCAACCACAGCTTCATCTATAGTGTCACAAATTAGCAATATTATATCAGTGCTAGCATATGATGTTATAGATGTCAATAATAGCATCATGGATAATATCACGACGTATAGCATTCTTACTATCAGTACTTGTTGTAATTTTGATAATGATAATACAAGTGTTAATATTTATGACAATTGTACTAGCATTTGTAATGGCATTACCTCCTTCAAACTCCCATAGACAAAGTATAGAGAATGATATTATTAGATTAAGAAAAAAAAAAAAGATTCTACACACTCTCATAGACAAAGTACATAAAATGATATTACTAGAACAAGAAAGAAAAATATTCTATTAGGGCAAACTTCCAAGTGCCACTTCATCTCTTATATCATGTGCAATATCCTCTAGTTCATCATCACAAAGCAATCCTCACTCGAATCATAATCCTCTTTGATCGTCTCCCATTTGATTGATGTCATCTTGCGCAACATCAATTCCCTCAAGTAAAAGAATTGGATCAGTCTCAGAAGATGCCAAGTCCACATGCAAAGTAGAAGGATCGATCATGCGATGAGATCTAGATATTGCATGAACCATGATCCACCAATTAGTATCACTCCGGTTTTTATAGAAGAAAATTGGCTCAACTTGTCTAGGATAAACAATCGACTCATCCATTTCTCTTAAAAACATAGTAGAATTAACCTCATAAAAACTGATGGATGTTGTCTCATTGTGCAGTTTCTTCCTTGGCAATATGCTTTGAACCACTTTACCTTTAAATAGATTGACTTTGAAGGAGCGAAAATCCACTTCAATAATATATGTTATTTGACCAACATAATTGAGATCACTTTCTAATTGGTAATGGAGGAGGGGGAGGAGGAGAATCTAGAAAGTTCGAAAATAATGGAAATTTAGAAATTTGTGAAACATATATTATAAGTTGCTTAAGTTGATGTGGGAAGAAGGTGAAAACAATAATAGGGAATATTAGAATAGAATAGAATAGAATAGGGAATATTGAAAATGGAAAATAACATGGTTGAAAATGGAATTTACAGGAAACATAGTATGTGCTAGTTATCTACAAGTTAGGGGCAATTAAACATGGTTGACACCTTGGGACCAACATGTATAAGCTTTTTTTTAGGTTGCCATTTGAAAATGAACGCAATGGAAAGCATAAATCTAAAAGTTGGATTTTATTGAGTTAAGTCCCACTAATCTTTAAGGCAAAAAATTTTTATTGATTTCGGATAAGTGGTCACTTAAGCTTCCAGGGAGTAAGTGGCCCGCCATGTGGAAGTGGGCGTGGAATACATTGCCTCCTCCTAAAATCCGTACCCTTTTGTGGCAGATCTTGCACCGTAGCCTCAGGGTGAATGTCTGAGTCCACAGGTTCAAGCCTCAGGTAGCGGAAATATGCCCTTTATGTGGGAGGCGACGTGAGACCATTGAGCACTGTTTTATCCTATGCACAGAGGTAGGGGCAGCTTGGTCCTGGGTGAGAGCCCTCTTTGGGACTTCATTATGCGATCAAAAAGATTCTCTTGGGAGTCCTTCCTAGCGGTGGGCAAAGGGCCAAGCGGCGGCGTTTCATTTATCTGAGCTTGGCTTTTGTGGCTGATTTGGAAAAGATCGAGGAGACGAAGGTCTTTTCGAACGCCAAAGCTTAGCCCTTTTCGATTGGTTCCGATCTTGAGGCATAAGTTGTGGTAGGCGTACCAAGTCTCAAGCTTATCTGGCACAGTTAAGCGGGAAATTTGGTCGACATTCCTACAGATTGTGGATCATGATGGGCGCTTCATTTCTTAGCACCACACTTATCATTGTACTTGATCGCATTCTAGTGGTTTAATATATTCTTATATTCTTCAAAAAAAAAAAAAAATTTATTGATGACCTTATACATTGGAAGTTTTAGAAAATGTTAATTCTAAATGTTAGGTTTAGGTTTATTAAAGCAAAAATATTGTAGGTATTTGTTAAACCAAATAGATGGCACCTAAAACGGATGTTGCAGCCAAGAGCTTAGGTGATATCCCTTTTGAGATGCCATGAACTAACATGCTCGAATTTATATGTACCCATAACTGGCAGTCAAGATCAAGAGCAATGCTTTCTTTCGTAGTGTTATATTGCGGTTTTAGGCTTGTGGAGATGAAAAACAACATGGCCAGGTTCAAATGTAATGCCTGTGATGCTTGCGAGGGTTATGTTGCCTCCAAAATAGTGTATTAGTCAAAGTGCTTGATCCTTGCAAAATAAAAACGAAAATAAAAACAACGTGGTCCTTTTGCTTTTTTTGCCTCCACATTTCGTTCAGAACCCTTTGTCCTTTTGCTTTTTTTGCCTCCGTAAGCCGCCATTTAGGGGAAATTCCGTTCTTGGATTTTTCCATGCTGGGGACCCAATATCCACCGCTATGGCCTGGCTATGGCCGAAGATTTAGCATCAGGCCGTTTTTCCAGCTTGTTTTTTGATAGCACTACGATGCTGCAAATATTATTGCCGCTACAAATATGTTCCTGATCTTCAGACTCATCCTAGATCTGCCCATTGCTTCAAAGTATGATGTACCTAGCTTCCGGAGCGACCATTTCCCTGCGTTTAATCCTTTCTTCGCTTGACCATTCCGGGCCGTATGGACTTCCAGAACAAAAAATGGCAAAAACCCATGTTCTGTTTCGTCAGATCCGTCCCCATTTGTTCATGAAATTTTTTACCATATGACACATGATAAATGATATTTTGCACTTACCTTTAGTAAGGTCCAAATATAGCGCTTCAAGGGAGAAGACAAGCTTTCGCCGAATTTTGCAAAGAAAGGGTTTCAAAGCTGCAAAGATAAATAAAAAATCGTAAAGAACAGGGGATCAATTACCGGACAAAAGCACAAACAGGGATGATCGGACAAAAAGCTCAAACAGGGCCTGCAAACACTCTGCCGGCCGCTCGAATGGGAAGCTCTGCCGCTCGAATGGGTCAGATATGGCGAGAATGGCTTTGTATGGCGGTACTTGTGGCGGCACCGATACCATAAACCAAAATTATCTAACGCAAACAAACAGGGAATATTCCAAGAATTTCCCCTAAATGGCGGTTTACGTATATAGGAAAGGCAATCTACTTGCCTTTCTTGTTACATGGAAAACACTTAAAATCATTCTGCGCCTAGTAAAAACCATCAGAATGCAAGGTAAACTCTTGGAATGCGAGGGGTAAAAGCCTAGGAATGTGGGGTAAATCCTGAGAATGCAAGTAAAAACGCAGCAGCTCGCAGTATTAGCTCCGTCGTAAAATTTTTACTTGCATTCTTGTTTTGAAACACCGCCTCGTGGCACGCTTCTATTGGCGGATGCGGCAGAATGGTTTTTTTACAGAGGCAAAAAAAGCAAAAGCATAAAGGGTTATTGACGAAATTATTGACGAAATGTGGAGGAAAAAAAAAAAGCAAAAGGAAGGAAGGACAAAGGGTTAAACAAAAGAATGAAAACACGAATGAAAACAAATGAATGAAAACAAAAGAGGAAAATAGGTTAACAAAAAGAACCTGGTATCTTTCGTGAGGTAGCTATGGCGGAAGGTATGGTGGATGGAGCATCTTCTTCTCTTCTTAATCCTTGCAGGTCCGGCAGCAGCAGGGTTTCTCGGTTTTTACAGATCGATATGGCGGAATGGAGCAGGCAACTTCGTCTTTCTCTGTGTTTTTTGCAGATGATGGAGCTTCTTCTTTTCTTTCTCCCTTGATGGTGCCGAGCAAAGTTTTGCTTACTCATTCTTCTTTCCTTCTTCTGCAGGTTGGGTATGGCAAGAAACAAGAGGAAAGGTATGGTCAGGACCCGGCTCTAGTTTTTAGCAAAAGCTATAGCAATTTTCTTCTCCAGATCTGGTTGAACAGAGATTTGGTTATGGCAGAATGCTAGGGCAACGGATTTTTGTGTGCAAGGCAGCAACAAAACACAAGCCAGAGTATAAAGCATCAGAGCTCTCTTCTTTTCCTTTCATGTATCGAAAGAGATTTCCTTAGAAAGATGTCATGACTTCAAGCACATAGTGTGCCAATTCTTGGAAAATGAGAGCAAATTGTGGTTATGAGTCATGGTTTTGGCACAGATCAGTCAGTCTGGAAGCATATCGTGCCACACTTGGTACATGATTATTGAATTGTGCTTTTTGACCTCATGGGAGCCGGAATAAAAAATGCTGAATATTATGGTTTTTTCTAGATATTTCACACCAGATGCATATGCTGACGATCTGATTGTTCTATTAGAAGAACTTCAATAAAATCATGCATATTTCTTTGCCATTCTGTTGCTGGCATGGTTGGTTGCTTAGCATCACTTGAGAGACTTGAATTCTTCTCTAAACTGGTTTTATTATCAGCTTCTCCCTGGTAAGATGCATATGTTTCCCATGTTTTTCTTTCAATTCCGTTATATATCAGTAACGTTTAATACCGATCTGCATCGCAGGTACATTAATGATGAAGATTATTTTGGGGACTTCGAGCAATCCTAATCAGCTGTTTGAGGCAATGCAATTAAATCTTAAAGCTTGGGTATCATGTTTTGTTCCATTAGTTGTTGGAGATGATATGAATTGCTGCTGTGCAAGAGTTTAGTCAAACATTTTTCAATATTCGATCAGACATTGCTTTACTTTCTTTCTTTTGCAGATTCGGCAGCAGTGCACAGAGCAGAAGCAAGGCACAAATTTCTTAGGATTGGAGGGCTGGCCTTGCTGGCTCTCCCAAAAAAACATCCAAGAAGTATCAAAATTTTGCAACCAGGATCAAGCATAAGGAAATCTGAGAAAATGCAGTACTTAGGACCTCACAACAGCTTCTTTGTTGATCTTTCTCCTTTTTGAATTGATAGCATAATCCTCTTTTCTTCTCAAGTTACTTCAAGTGAAATCCTCGTCACTATAAGCTTAGGGAATAAGATAAAATTGGCCTTATAGATGGTATTAAGCTCAGGGAATAAGATAAAATTAGCCTTATAGATGGTATTAAGCTTAGGTAATAACATAATTGGCCTTTAGATAATAAGATAAAATTGGCCTTATAGATGGTATTAGAGGTGATGGAAAGCCTGAAATTATATTTGATACAATTACATCATAATTTGTAATAATATGTGACATTATACTTGATACAATTACATCATAATTTGTAATAATATATGACATTATATTTGACGTTAATAATGATCTGATCATAACCTCCACTTATGTTAGAAAAGATGACGCTTGTCTTGACATTATGAGTCACTTAATTATAGCAATGCAGGTGATGCTACACTTGGCACTATTATAGCACTCGAAATGACGTTATGAATGATTCAACTATAGCAATACATGTGATCTTATAACTGACACTATTATAGCACCACAAGGACGAAATGCATGATATTATAACTGCAGCTATAGATGATGCTACAAATGACACTATTATGCCACTACAATGCTACAAAATATGATACTACAACTGTTGTTATTAGTGATACTATAAATGACGATATAGATGATGCGATTTCATCAACAGCTACCGTCACTTATTCTATCAAAATTTAAAAAATTTGAAAGTGCGATTTTAAGCAAATAAATGATGAAACTAGTGACTTAGATTGGTTATTCTCTTATAGTGGGAGATGCCATCTGCTGATATAATATGCCCCAAGTATTCAACTCTTTCGGTGGCGAAATGACATTTCGACAATTTCGCATAAAGCTGGTGCCTTCTCAGCTTCTCAAGTACCCTTCTCAAATGTTGAATGTGCTCCTCTAGGGACTTGCTATACACTAAGATGTCATCGAAGAACACGATAACAAATATGTCAAGGAATTCCCGAAAGATATCGTTCATGAGTCTCATGAATGTTGCTGGGGCATTTGATAGGCCAAATGGCATGACTGTGAATTCATAGTGGACGTATCTTGTTCGGAAGGCCGTCTTGTGAATATCTTCCTCCTTGATTCTGATTTGATGATATCCAGACCTTAAGTCTATTTTGGAAAGACCACGGCACCTTGTAACCGATCCATCGGGTCATCCTTTCTGGGTAAGGCATACTTGTTCTTGATTGTGTGTTTGTTTAATTGGCGATAGTCAATACACATCCTCGAGGCTTCCATCTTTCTTTTTGACGAATAAGATGGGGGCTCGAACGAGAGACACTAGGTCTTATGAACCCTAGGTCTAACTTGCTCTTGCAATTGCTTCTTCAACTCGATAGTTCGTGAGTCATCATTCTATATGGTGCCTTACTTGTGGGCTTAGTGCACGGTTCAAGTGCAATTTAGCACTCTACTCCCTATATGGCGGAAGCTCCTTGATTTCGTCGGGAACAAGTCATGGAATTCTTCTATTAGCTTGGCTACCGCTTGGGTAGTTTGCTTCTTGGTTTATCTTCCTTATCTTACTCGGTGCCTCTTCTTGACAAGTTCTAATTTGAAGATGTATGCAACTTGCTCCTTTTGATGCATCTAAGTAATTTCTTACTCGACATGCATTGCATTATAGGTGTCACTTGCTTACCCGAGATTTCTATGATTTTCCGTTAGGCGTCGTGAGCTTCACCTTCCGCTCTCCACAATCTATTTGTGCTTTTCGGGGTTGAGGTATTCCATACCTATGATGAGGTCATATTTTCCTATGCTCATGATCTCTGCTCCCATTTCAATATTGATACCTGGTAAGTCTATATTGAAATTCACCCTTTTGCCCGGTAGTGTGCGATGGCTCACGGCTAACACTCTTTGGTCGGGGCTTAGACTTTAGTGTTTTCAACTTTAGCATTTGTGCCATCCTTGGTGATGCGAAATTGTGGGAACTGCCACAGTCTATGAGGACTATAAAAGATTTGGCGGCTATTTTACCAATCGTGGATATTACTTGGTAATGGGCTCTCTGGCGGCTTTACGTGTCTATGGCGGCAAAGATGTGACATTCACCATGGATATAGTCGTCCCTTAGTCCTCCTCCTCCTCTTACGTTGGGGTCTCCCAACCTCCCATCTCCCCAGTCTTTGCATTGATCCGCGAACGGGCGGTTAGGTGTTCTATGCCCACAGGCTGGAAACACCGGAAGCACAACTTGTTTTTTCTATACATTCCTGCCGCTTTTCCTTCGGGATGGAGTTGAGGAACTGCTTGACTGTCTTTGAGTAATTCGAGCCTCCCCCTTGTCCTTTATCTTTGAAGCTGACCTGCTTTTTCTCTGGCTATTTCCATTGATTTCCGGTGTATGGAGTCTTTGCAGGCGATGGACTGTTTGCTCTTGGGCTCTGGCCTCCATATGCTTTTCCTTTGTCATACCACTGCTTGGGTTCACTTTTCTGAGGCCCTGTCCCTTGCAGGCTCAGTGCCTTCGCTTCCGCCTCCGATACTGAGCGTGGGTTGAGGGCTCGGACTATCTTCCGTAGGTCCTCATTCAACCCCTCCACATAGCCTTCCACTGCCCTTCTCTCGCTGAGTTTTGGCACATATAGCCTCAACCTCATGAACTCTTCCGGTATATTTTACATGCGGTTTTGTTTCCCCCCGTTGCAATCGTGGGCGCTTGCATCCGGTGGCACTTGTGTTCTCTTGGAACATAGTGCTTTTGAAGGCCCTTCGCGAACTTTGTAAACTGCACTTGTCTCTGCTCATCCCATGGGCTTTAGCATAACCCTCCACCAAATCTGGAGGGCTGCCCTTTCAAGTTAGCAGTGGCTACCCTGCCCTTATCTTTATCTTTCACGCCGTAAGCATTTCCGTACTCACTCATCTCGTCTAGCCATGCTTCGGCTTCCATCCCTGATCTGTTTTCGCCGGAAAACTGTTCCAGCTTGCGTGCTTTCCAAACATTACTTAAGGCCGAATCGACCTTCTTCTGGTAGTCGGATTGGCCTTGCTGCCTCCCCGTTATTCTTTCTTCCTTCCGGGCCGTTCTTACTGTTTCTTCCTCAGACTCAGAGCTTGAATCCGAGCTGTCGGAAGAGCTGGAACTAGAAGATCTGGGTCGGTTCCTCTTTTTCTCCTTTCCTTTGTGCTGAGAACGGGCCTCTGGGACCTGTACATTCTGGTCCTGCCTGTTTCTTCCTCCGTGCACGGCCATGGCTTTGATTTCTTTGCGGTCGACCTCATCTGCGAGATTTCTTCTTCCGGTGTCGGTGCGTAATACTCTTCGAATAGTTCCCGAGGCTGGAATTGTCTGAGAGGTGTCTGATCGCCTTGGGCTTGGAACTCAAGGTCGACATTCCTGGCTGCTCTGACTGCACATATTACATTGGCACCCTTTATCATGAGTTCCTTTTGTTGGTTGCATTATGTGTTTAAATGATATGATTGTTAAGACAACGATACCAAAAAAAACATTTTGGAATGCAATTCAAAAAGGATCTTATATTAATATATATAGCCGATATATCTTAATACAGTAGTCATGATTTTCATTACATTAATTTACTGATAGTCTGGGTGATCCTCAAGGAACTTCTTTACTTGGGCTATACCTACTGTACTTCCCAAGTTCCTAAGTATATCCCTTGCTGATCCCCCTCGGATGGCGGATGCTAGCTCTTCCACCCGTCTATGGGAGGTATGAGCTGCTGTCACCGCTAACCTACCTTGTCGAAGGTGTGGTACTGCAAAGTCGAAAATGCCCAAGACTGTTTTCCGCTTCACCAAAATAACATGGTCGACTTTTTCTGATAGGCGTGCGTGCATGCCAAATCCCTAAGTGTGCTACTAGCATCCGCGACAGACTTCCTCTCCGGCGTGGGCTGAAGCGCTTGTGAAATATTATTACTCTACCATCTGTTAGGAGCGGAAGATAATATTTGAGTGCTGCTCCCGGTACTCCTCCACGTGCTCCTGAGGTACCCCTGTGCCTTGATGCATATTGGTCGACGGGTACTTGAACTAATTCCTTATAATCGTGGAAGAACGATGTATTACTTTGTCAGGTTTGTGGCTCTCCCTTGGAATTTTGCTACTGTTCTTTGCAGGAAGAAGACTCCCCTTGAAGTACTCTTGTTGTCTTCCCCTTATTCCCATCTACTCCACGAGTGCTATAAACTCCTCCTCGGTAGGGAGTTCTTCCGCCATCATACCTCGATGGCCGTAAGCTTCCATGTCCGGCATGGTATGTCTGTGTAAAGTAGCTGCTTCTTTTGCACGAGAAAATCTTGGCTTCTTGGTCGATGAAGTCTTCTAAATCCGGCCGTTGCCGTAGAAGGTGAAGGAGTTCATCGTAGCGGTAGCCTCTGTCCCCCGCATTCGGGAGAGGTTTTGATGTCATTTAGCGCAAGTATTCTTGTCCTTCGACTATGATTGGTGCTAGACTTGTTATTCCCGGCCGGATTGGTTGTGCAATCCTCGGGGTGGTCTGTCATCTTCGGCGGGTGATGTCTTGTTCCGGCTTCACGGCGTTCCTCCTCGGGTCCACCTCTATGTCATCCTCGCTTTCTCGCCGAGTCTTCACTCTCTTCGGATGCTTCTGCTATGGTCTCTTCATTACTCCAGGGGCGTCATCATTCTTTGCGTCCAAGGGTGACCTCCGGTGGCTGAATTGATGGTTAAGCCTATTACGGTTTCGGCCCTATATACTAGATATAAGCTAAAAGTCTGTGTTGTAGAGAAGAAAACTTTTCCATTGCCATTTTAGGGTCATGTAGGCTGGTAAGTAGCGGTTGGTTCTGCTCCTCAATGCTTTGGCAATATTGGGTACATGACTGAGGGTTGTTTGCATTATGGTCCTTGGTACAAAGTACCCTATGCATGGCGGTATCTTCTGTAAGCTAGGGACAACTTTCTCTTGGAATTCTTGCAAGACTTGGTCGGGTAGAAAGGGTTGGAGTTCGGAGGTTTTGAAAGGTCAAATTCTTTTGAAATACTTGGAATACTATATTGACATCTACTTCAAAGAATGTGGGGGGGCGCTTATACCAACTGATGAAAGATTCTAGCCATGACGAGAATTGTGTTGTCGATATCAAACGGAATTGCACCCTTTGAGTAAAATTTGGAGATCAGCCTCAATCGCAGGGCTTGATTGTTGTGGTTGAGGTTTAGGGGTTATGCGGGTATATATAGGGAATTTATGCCCTAAAATTTTTAGGGTTTCTAAAACTCCTAACATTTGGGGTGAAGGCTGATGTTTCTTGGTTAATTTTAGGCTAGAAGTGGCTTGTCTACAGTCTTAGGGTTCTAATGCAACAATTTTTGGCCGATTTGGGTATGTCTAGCTCAAGTTATGAACTTGGGAAGGTTGGGCGACTCTAAGAGTGCGCGAGGGGGGTGTTAGGTTGGGACCTAAGTATGCTCTGGCGCACTCTTGGAGTTGTTAGCCTATTGCTGTCAAATGGGTGCCAAAAAATGCGGTGGAAGGGGTAATTCCCTCGTAGTCTTCTTCCTAAATGCGAGTTCCTTTGTTTATTTACTCGGTTTGGAGTTCCTTTGTTCCAGTTGACTGGATGACTCTAAGAGTGCGCGAGGAGGGGGTTAGGTCGGGACCTAACTATGCTCTGGCGCACTCTTGGAGTCATTGGTCAAATTACCCCAATTGCTCAAAAACTAACACTGTACCTAATGAATGCACATATTTAAATGACTATATATCTTTATTATTCAAAATTTTATACATCAGATATAATCCTGTTAGTTACAAAAAGGTAGTTTCCCTTCTATTAGTCTCTCCTCTTGATGTATTTAGCGAGTTTTATATCCTTTGGTTGAAGGGTGACTCTTTTTGCATGGAGAGTGCATGCCAAAGAATCTTCGAAATGCTGTACGACCTCCATCTCTGCTGCCTCTTGTAAAGCGAGTAACATGTCGTTGGTTACTCGCTTGTTGGGGTCGAACTCCCACAAGATTTCTCGGACGAACCTCTGGAATGCTGCTCTCGGGATGAGAAATCCGTAGCTCCTTTGGAAGTGTTTGATTTCTCGCAGGGCTCTCGCAAAAGGGGAGTCTTGAGATCTCTTCATAGGTTTCTTCGGAGGCTCCGGGAGCTCTGGTGGAGGTATCAGCTGGGGTGCTCCTCGTGTTGGCCGACCTCCTTCGATGTATTTTACCCTATGGGCCTGGTAGTAAGCATCGTACTCGTCGTACATCTTCTTGTACATTGTGTAGTCCGCTAGCTCCTTCTTGTATCTCCTTTCGGGCCCTAGAGTGTACGAGTCCCTGGCCGTCTTCTTTGCTTTCCCTTCCTTCGCTTTCTCGTCACCCCGCTTCTTTGCCTGTTGCCATTCTGAAAACGGTGGGGGCAATGGCGGGGGGTAGGTCACCTTAAAATCTCGGTAGGTTCTTGAGTTGGGCGTGGTTCTTCCTCGCGGGTTTCATCTGTTTCAGGTTGAGGGTTAGGCTTCTGCTGTGAGGATTCTCCCGTTCCGAGAAGGGTTGCCTCCAAGAATTCTGCTATATCATCAGTGTCTTCTGACGAAGCTGGGGGTTGTTCGTCTTCGGTTGGTTCGTTTATGGTTACGCCGACCGAGGTTCTCCTCTTCTTAGGTGGGGGCTCTTGAGTCATTACCCTTTTCCCTTTGGGGTCGGGATCCTCTCTATTCTTGGTTCTTTGTTCCCGCCATTGGTCGTCTTCTGCTTCTGGAACCTCCTCATCTGCTTTTCTTCTCGCTTTGTCCTCCTTTCTCTTGGCTCTTTCTTCTCTTCTCTTTGCCTTTTCTTCTTTCTTCTTGGCCTTTTCTTCTTTCCTCCGCCTCTTTTCCAAATTCCTGTAATACCTAGGCCGCCTCTCCATGTCAGCCTTCAGTTTGTCGTCAGCATCTTTGAGCTTCTGTTCAGCTGCGAGCACTTGGGCGCTGGGCCTATCGTCCTTCTTTGGCTTTATGGTTTTGTTTGGTCCTAGCCATTGTATGACAGCGTCTGATTTGGAGCAGGGCGCCAAAAGATCGGCTAATGAGAAGGAGCTCGTGGAAGCACGGAAGAAACCCTAAAAAATGAGCCTATGTCCCGTAATTTATAGGGGTTGGATTTTTAGGGTTTGGTCGAATTAGTCTTCTGGTTGGTTTGCTGGCGAAAGTCTCCTCATCTTGGGCGAAATTGGGGTCTTGTTTGGTCCTGCTTCTTCGAATGGCTCTAAGAGTGCGCGAGGAGGGGGGTTAGGTCGGGACCTAACTATGGTCTGGCGCACTCTTGGAGTCGTTGGCCTTCTCTGCTCCAACACATCCAATTTACACAATTTACATATTGTTACCCACTAATTTAAGCATTCTAAGCAAGATCCTATTATTACTTTGACCCTTTGATTAATTTATAATCAATTTTTAAGATCACTTTTAGGGATGACTCTAAGAGTGCGCGGGGAGGGGGTTAGGTCGGGACCTAACTATACTCTGGCGCACTCTTGGAGTCATTGTTCCAAAAGTGACTTGTACTTAATGTTTTTCGATGTTTTAACATACAATCCTAGCTATTTCGAGCTTTTTGATTGGGATTTCATCTTTTATTTTACCATTTGGAGTTCCTAAGGCCAAGTTCCAGGGTTCATATGGGGTGACTACTCTAAGAGTGCGCGAGAGGGCCATTAGGTCTGAACCTAACATGCTCCTGGCGCACTCTTGGAGTCATTGGCCAAAAGTGCTTGAAATTTAGTAGGATCTTTTAAGCGCTCTTTCGACTGTTTGTTCTATCTTACGTATGTTCTCTATTTATCCTAATCTTAGATAATTACTAACTCTACCCTGGAGAAAAAAAAAAAAATTCCCGCTACTCGAGGTTTATGCTTGGGCTTTTACCTCCAAGACTGAATGTCTAGATGAGTTAGTTCCTATAGGGTTTTGGTCAGTGCTCGATCCTGGTCTGCCAAGATCAGAGCTCTGATACCATTGTGACGGCCCCGGCTCATATACGATGCCCCGATCGTATACAAACCGGAGATCATCCCTCAAACCAAAGATCGCCCGCTGATGTGGTCATCCACCTATCATCGGGCCCTCGATGGTGGCCAAGAACCCGGGGAAGAATGGACGTGTCATTCATCCCGCCTCCCTCGATCGACCTAGCAGCAACGCCAAACCAAACAAAACATGAGCACGTAACATCAAACAATAATAATATACCCACCTCGAAGGGTGGTCCACCATATCACAAAGATGCCGCATCACACATCGCGACATCAACCCCGACATAGGGAAGATCCTACCCGTGCTCGCACTCATGGGGATCGATCGTTGGCGGCTTGGGGTCTCCGTGAGAGCAATGCGCATGCAATTCATGGCAAATGGATTTGGGCGGCAAAGGAACATGGCCGTTGGGTAGTCCACTCCATCCGCCCCTCATGCATACTATGCATAGGCTGAAAAGTATTGGAGCGGCACCGTAGCTGTTTGCCGGGTGAATAGCGGGGGGCTACTACTACTTGGTTGCATCTCCCCAGTCCCAATGAGGCAGGAGGAGATCTCTCTCCTCCAGAAGGTTCATGCTATCCACGGGCGAGCTAGAGAGCCACTGCTCGTATACGACTTGAACTCACTGGAAGATGAAGCATCACCCCACGAGTGTCGAGCCCATACCCTGCCCTCACGCAGTGCCAGGGTATTAGGCCTAGCTCACAACGTTCCCCGGCCGTCTTTACGCGCCAGCGGGATCAACCGTGAATAGACAAGCGGGTAAAAGCATGTTAGGGTGTACCACTTTTGGAACCTGCAAAAGTACATACACTAGGTACTTCAGAATTGGGTACTTTCTCATTTTTCTTTTCATTAAAACTAATACAAAATTCCAAAATAAAAGTCAAGGACGTGTTAATATTCAAAGTTAAGATAAAGATAATCCTATCGGAGACCAATACATGTATAAAAAGTTCTAAGACATACCTTATATTGAGATATTACATAGGTACCCAGTACCCAGTCCTGGCTACCTTTTTAGGTACTTTTTTGGTCACTAAATAATACTTTTTAAGGGACACCCTAACATGCTTTTACCCAAGCCCTCCCTTGTCAGCCGGTCTAGTTCCGCCACCCACAGCCAGGCGGGCTCTTATGCACAGGCCGCAATAATTGGGAATTAATGGGCTAAAACTATGATCATACAACTACTTGGGCGCTGGGTCTCTACCCCCCTTCCCAATACACAAGAGTGGCGCATAGAATGTCACAATATCATCACAACAGAACTGAAACAATAGAATACATCTATTCTAATCTACCTAATCATACATGGTTAGGTTCCTTTGTTATTATCTATCATTCTTAGGCTGTAGGGGTCACCTATAGCTAAGAATGAACACTAATCCTATAGAATGAGGGCTGAAAACTCGGATCTAACTATCGGATCAACCACTAACCGGCTTCTTGGCTGGTTCCCACTCCTCTGAAGGCGTCCATGCTGCTGAATCTCGAGATTGCTGGCTTGGATCGAGCTGCTACTAAGGAATGTCGGTTCCTCTGCTACTGTTCACGCGAGAAAACGTCCACTGCTGCTCCAATCCGACTTACGGGGCTGGGAACTGAAAGGGTTTCCCTTTTAGGGTTTATGCCCCTTTATCCCCACGACTTTAGGGCTGGGCCCTGATTGGTCAATGGGCTATTGCCACATGGCAAAAGGATATTATATTCACATGTGGCCTTAGCATGTGCAATATAATAGGTCACAAGGTTGTACCCTAGGGTACTACCCCTTTATGGTCGATGCGTACATGTCGTCTAAGTTGACATGTACTAGTGACGTGTCAGTATAATATACGTATTCATACCGTATATTATCCTGGAACGTCACAAAATCGGAGCCCTAGAATCGTGCAAATAGAAGCAGAAATGTTGAAACGCAATGCAAATCTGCTTGTCCTCCATCCTTGCAACAACTCGTCCAAAAATCTATTGCCTTAAAACCTAATATATAGTTAGTACACACCAAAAAAATACGTGCAAATAGGAAAAAGGATGCACAACCACATGGGTTGCCCTATTCTTTAAAATTAATGGCTAATGAGGAGTGCACTCTAGAAATACTATTTAATGCATGCACACGACCAAATAAAAAAAAATATCAATTTAGTAAGCATATAAAAATTTGAGGGAAACCCCCTGTTATTATGCTAGATATTTTAAAGCAATAGAGGCAATACCAGAAGGAGCATCCAACATCACCAAAGGCACACCAAACCCTCGCTGATTGGAAACCGCCCCGCATCTTTCTTCGGCATTATGATTGATGGCAGCCAAAATGACAGGCCAATTTCGGCCCGTAATCTGACACTAATTTAAAATCAATCACACCCCAACCTAAAGTAATACTAGTAACGGTTCTCGACGTTGCCGGGCATAAGCAGGGTCGTCGTATTGCAAGGAACGATGAAGATGCACTTATAGATGCACTTATAGATGTAGCACAAATGTCGATGCTAGGTGTGTTGAGTTGCCCTAGCATGATAAAGATGTGTGCTATTTGAATTGATGCATTTCTAGATAGTACAAATAATTTATGCATTGAAATAACGACATTTTTTCTGAAAATTTTATTAAAGTCGTACTGGAAAAAAAAGTCATAAGTGGTTGAGAGAGGTATAATGGGCATGTGTAGTGTGAATGTTTGTACATGCAATCAAATGTGAAAGGACTTTATATTGAGGTCCATGGAAGATATTTACTTGTAGGATGTGGATTCTTCAACGAACAACATTATTACTGAGCCAATGTTATGTAATACATGGAATTTGAAATCAGGTTGTAAATCCTCCCATGGACCCTCTATTTACCCTTTGGGAACCTTTGCAACAAATTTTGTTAAGATAGTAACCAACGTTCAAGTCCTCACATAAGTGAAGGGTGAAATCTGAATGCATATAGGTGTACAGTTGACTGAAGATGCATAGTTTGGAATAGTTTTTGTAGCTCCTTGGAATTCCACTCCTAGTTCAAGCTTTGACATAAATGAAATGTGAAATCCAATTGCATGTAACCATATAGTTGTACAGTTGATGAAAATGCATAGTTTGGAAAAGCTTTGCCAGGACCTTGGGGTTCTACTATGTATAGTTTAGAAAAGCTTTGGTAGGTCCTTGGGGTTCTACCATGCATAGTTTGGAAAATCTTTGGTAGGTCCTTGGGGTTCTACTGCTAGTTTCTAGCTGCCACTTGAATTCATTACGTGTAGATCATTTGGAAGCCATTGCCATAAATAGCGAGCGTGTTTGTTTGGACTTGTTTTACTCTTATCTTGCTCTTCTTAGATCACTATTAGCTTTTACTTCTAATATGAATTAGAGGACCGCAACAACGTACTGGATCTGTGTTGGTTGACTATCAAAGTTGCCAAGAGAATGCCATGTAGGTTATTGCTGCCTCTATAGCAATGCTTATTCATGCAAACTTGAATGTGGGCTGGAGCCCTTATATACCCTCGGAATTGCAAGTGTTTGAACAGAAAATGCATAGGACCTTTTATGCACCCAACGATGTTGCTGGTCATAGTTGGTACAAGCAGATATGGTTTCGATTGCCTTCCTAGATAGTCTTCCTAGATACAGTTCACATTGTCTATATCACTTGGTCAGTCAACCATTTTATTGCAATGAAAATATTATGTATCCCTTGGTGATACAACCATTAGCTACACAATTCTCCAAACCTTAGCTTAGTAGAACAACCGAGTGTGGAGTGGTATTGAAACTATAAACTGAGTAGACAACATGATTCATTGATGTGGAGCTTTACACCTATAAGTACAGGTTGGATAAAATTCAAAGGCATACATATAATGACAAAGCGAAGTACTCTCAATATTTACTTGGATTGCAATAAATTGATAGCCACTCCTTTCAAAAATTTTCAACCTACTCTCTGCTGCACAACTTGTGGCTCGATCTGAGTTCATGCGATGGGTACTAGATTCTTGCGAATAATAGGTCGTGTTGAAAAGATTTGATGTTTGGCAGTTGCATGTGAACATGTAGATTGTCCACTACAAAAGAAACAAAAAATGCCAGACTGACCTGACCAACAAATACCTGCAGAACATTCAACAAAAGGGAAATACCATATGAGATTCAATTTGGCATTCGAGAATTGAATCATAAATAAAATGAAATTTAAGAATGAAGAAAGATGGAGAAAGCTACAGGAAGGATTGTCGCCTTAAAGGCTCTTGCTACACTGCTACAATTCATTCTTCCTTCTATGCAAACATGCTTGATATAATCAAAGTGAAAAAGACAACCTTTCAAGGAGATAATTGTTCTTCAACAGCTAAATAACATGCAGTGTTCCACTCCATAGAAACATATGCAGGCACAGTCTGTCCATAGCATGAAGTTCCAAATTAGCTGCCTGCCCCATTTGCACTTTGGAAAGAGGCAAAGTATTAGAGTAAAGTGATCCCAACTTAGATCTAGGTGTTAATGCTTCCTAGATGCTTCAGCTTAATTAGAAGCTTGCTATTGGTTGGAAGTAATGGCGATGGAATTCTGGTAGTGTCTGTCGTTTAACTTGGCACTAAATTTGTTGTCCTCTGTTTTAAGGTACATATATACAAAATCACCAAATATGTTAGATCATATATGCACTACATGACACATGAAATCCAAAAGCAAGTTCACAAAGCACTTACACAATGTGAACCACTGGAGCTCATTAGATGCAACGAGACTTGCAAACCCCGTGGTGCACCAGACGCTTCTTAAAGCAAAGGTGGTTCCAAATTGTTGTCCTTGCAGAATAAACAAATCTGTTAAATACTATTGACACATGAGCAAGCTCACAAAGCACTTACAATCTCAGTTCATTGAAGAACCTTCTTAGCTGCGATCGGAGATACAAACTTTGTGGTGCAATATTCCAGATGCTTCCTGAGAATGCAACGCTGGCTCCAAAAGACGTTTGTGGAGGAAAAAATGCCTTTCTGAAAATTTTGTCTTATGCACCATGTAGACAAAAACGTGCATATAGCTTGCTAACTGTCTCGTATAAACACAGAATAAATTATGATGAGCCTATTTGCAAATCATTACAATCAAGTTATGCCAATCAAGCATAGTATTTCGAATCTATATTTTTGGCTGAAACTTAGAATCAGAAGTAAAGGGTACATGCTCTATGGGAGCTACATTTATAGACGCATAGATCTTTTAAATAAAACTGCAACATATACTGCATTGTTACATATTGCTTTATAGCAAAAAATTCCAACTTGGCAAATATTGTAGCGTGTCACAAAGACCGAAAAGACAAACATATGGAACAAGATATTTCAAAATGGTAAAGGTTTTTTGACCTGATCAAATTGAAGCATCCTTTTAAATTGTCCTACTTGCTGCAATTGTTGTCTTCATCAATGGTACCAGAATGTAAAAGCACGAAAAATACAGAAATGTCTTTCCCCAAGTAGCCCTTTTGCACTTCTATAACCTGATCAAATTGAAGCATCTTTTTAAATCGTCCTGCTTTCTGTAATGGTTGGCTTCATCAATGGTACCAGAATGTAAAAGCACGAAAAATACAGAAATGTCTTTCCGCAAGCGACCCTTTTGCACTTCCATCCTTTCAATCAACTTGCAAAAGCAACCTAGTATAAAATACATGCTCTATAAATGATGCTTTAAGTTGAATAATGAAAGAACTATAAAGGACATACCTTTTTCTTCCAAAACTTTACCATGCATACATACAGATGCAGCCATTAGTTGGGCGTCAAAATTATAGCTGAAGCCTGTTGTGAATAAAAACCAATGCTTCCCTTACATTTAGACTTAAGCTTTTTGTGAGTCCAACACATTTTGAACGAAAGCTTTTTATAATCTAAAAGTCATGCATCTGATACTTGATGTCTAAAAAAATCAAGCAATATGTATACAAACTACCCTGCCAACATAAATAGAATCCAGATGAATAAAGCTTATTTAAATAAATTTAAAGAATCAACCAACAAAAATGCCTATATCCCTAAAATGTATCTCTAAAATAAGTTATAGGCTAGTAGAAGCTCAAGCAGGGCACCTTCAATAGATGCACAACATTTTGAGATGAGTATCCTGATTCCAGCAGTCTATGGCTCCTATATCTCTTTATTTAGATCTGTATGCATACATATGGATCTGTATGCAAAGTTGATTAGATGCTCTACCTACAGTTGAGACTGCATAATTGCATAACCGGGGGTCGTAACACCAAAAAATAGAAATCTATTTAAATAAATCAAATTCAAGGGAATGCAATCTATCACCAGCAAAGAAAAAATGCCTAGGAGAATAAATAGATAACATGTAAGAACAAATGGATATCAAATAGTGAGTACACCACATAGTGACTCAATGCAATATTGAAGCCTAAAGCAAATCCACAACACCATGGATTTGATGTTGGAGGTTGCATCTGCAACAACTCTAGACAAAGAAGATGGCTGCTAAAGAACTTAGCTCCCATGCAACTCAAGACATGGTATCTCTCTTCTTGTTTCAGTCTGACCAGAATGCAGCTTACAAAGTTACTTCTCTTTTTGCAAAGAGAATGCTTCAAGAACTCAAAACCATGATATCGTGCCTCCAAGTTCCTTCGTAGTTGTTGTGCATGTGTGGTATATAAAACCCTGTGGCAGAGAACAAAAAAACCGTCAGATCAAAAAGCTTAAACATTAACAGCATACAAATGTGTCATCTTCAATCCTGTCGCTCTTGGTGCCCCAGGTTAAATGTAGAACAGGACAGAGGAATTACCAAGGAACCTCGAGAAATTAGTTTTTGGAAAGCTAATGAATGAAAACGTACCATAGAAGCAGCGAAAATTGACATCATCTAAAAAGATATGAACCGAACCCTGGCCATACCGTGCCAAATTCACAAAAGCAGTTACAACGACGGATTTTCACAGAGATAAGAAAACGGCCTCAATGCTAGAAATGCAAACTATCTATCTATGATATCTCGAACCTAGAAATCATATCAAAGTTTTTTTTTCTCGATTTTTAGAAATTCGGAAATATTTTCTGACGGGGAAAACATTTAAAACCTTAGAAAAATCAACACAGAAAAAAATCCAAAAAGTTTTCGGCATGTCGGAAAAACCAAATTTAAACGATAGGATTACACCTAGAGGATATATTATGTGGCTTAACATAATATATAAGCACCGTTGCTAGTATTATCGATACATATATAGGTAGTATAATTTTTGTTCTTAAAAATTAAGAATGTAATGTTTTTGGGGTGAGGACAGGCCCTGGACTTGATGCTTGTAGCTTTTTAGGCTTATTCGAATTTGAAAAAAAAAAAAGCATGTGCTGGACACTAACGGAGGGCAAATTTCTCTCTTCGTCCAAAAAAAAAAGTGCAATCTAGAAGCTGCTGCGGATTTGGATCTTCCCCTTTCTTTCTTGCTTTGCAAGTAATCCCTTACTTTGGTTCCTTGAGCAAAAGATAGTGCTTCACTATGGATCCTCTGCTTTGATCTATGTGATGCATCGGCAAACAGAGATGAGCGTAGAGGATGAAGCTCTCTTTACTTTTCAAAGAATAGAATAGAATAGTTTTTTTAACGTCCACGGAGACCAATAGGTCATGGGACCCATACAATGGACTAGTACAATCATTACTACTAGGATTAAAAAACCCCTGCCTCGAAAGGTTTTCAAGGGAAAAACCTTTGCAGTAATGATGATACTAGACAAGCTTAGATAATGACTACTGAGGGCTAAGGTTTTTAGACACTTCATTATAAAACATGGGATTTTTAGCAAACAAAGAAATGAAAATGTTTGTCAGGCTAGCTTCAATTTGTGATGCTATGGTAGTAGACGGACATGGCATGGCGAAGCCATGGCATTATGCGGGGGAAAAAAAAAAAATGCGTGAGGTATGAAGAGTGTTGGCTTATTCTGATTGCCAGAGTAATGTTAATAAAGCATATGAATCCGTGAAGAAAAGATGTTAGGAGTGAGTTATTTGACTCTGTTTGTTCTCTGAAACAATCAAATCAAACTTTCGGCTTTGCTTAGGGGATGCAATGAAATTACATGGATGACAAGTGGCTCATTGGCTTTGGTTGTATTGTTAGTAATTATGTATAATTACAGCATGGGAGTATTTGGTTCAACTCAAAATCCAGCTGCAATGGAACAAAAATTGAGAAGTGAATAAAAGGAAAAAATATTGCAGAATCAGTGATCTACTTTTTAGTAGGGCATTTCGAAGAACATAAAGTAGATGCATGTCAGTTTGTAGAGTTTGGAGCATACGTGGTGAGTCCAAACAATTTTTGTGTAGTTCATCCTCCTTCAAGACCAATTCATGTTTTTGGCAAACCCCAATTCAAATATATCTGGAATCCTTCATCAAATTCAAGAACATGGGTCATAAAGTTCATGGCAGAAAATTTTCTTCTAGATTGGGGCAGAACAAGATACACATGGGGCTATGGGAGAACATACACAGTTGTTGTATTAAAATGCGATTTCGTTCAAGAAGTAGGCAGCAATGCAAAAGGAGGAACATTGTCTATAGAAGCATCAAAGGGTCAAGTTGTAGGTAAAACCCTAGTGCTTGTGCCGTTTTTAGCTATGGAAGAAGATGCTAGAAATTTCATGAGGAAATATTTTGAGCCTCCTTTTCCATATGACAACTTGTACTGTAGATCACCTGTCTATGGATATTCCACAAAGAGTGAAAGAATGGATTGCTTAGCATGCTCAATCTTTTGGGCTGCAGTCTCATATTGTTCTTCATGATACAGGAGAAATTGATTCAGGCGTTAGAAGGGTTCTTGAGCCTTGGGTTAAACTTGGTAGAGGGACTATCCAGGACCTTGGACAGTCAATGATTGCCTTCTTAAATATAAATTCATGGCAAATTGGACCCTTTTCTTTAACCTTGATAGATATATGTACATTCCACCATACAAGACATTGGGCATGGTACTTGAAGATTTCAAGAACTACCCACAAGTCCTAATTTTGCAGGTTGAAATGTCCACAAATCTGTGCATTGAAGAAGACGAAAAAAACAATAATTCAAGGTAAACAATAGAGAAAAGAAGTTCTTCCTACTTTAAAAGAAAATTCTATGAATGAGTGGAATTATATTATTCTATGTTGCTAATTGTTTAGGCAATGGAGATTTGAGAAGCTAATCTCCAAGACATCAAAACAGGAGTCTAGCATATAAAATATACCATTAGAGCTTGGAAAGCAGATACTATAGGCAGTTCATCTTTCTAAAGATGTAACAGGAAAAACGACAAGAAGTCTTAAGACTGCAATTCAATATTAGCATTACCATGATATAATAGACAAGGAGGGACAGCTTTGTAGCCAGTTTTATAAATTGAAGAAAAATGCACAAACATGTACATGGTTTACCCGTTGGTCTGTGCAATTGGAACACTACATGGTGCTTCCTAGTTCTAATTTTAAGCTTTTTATAACAATATCTCGATGGTCGTTTTTCTCAAAAGATATGGAATGCAGTTACCTTGGCCCAAGTTAAAACTGGTCATTATCATTCCCACTTTGGCATCAAGACCACAAGCTTATTCTTGGTTTATTTTCAGAAAAGAGATTGAAGCTATTGCATCAATTCGTACATGGTCCCACAGGCTACGGATTGAGACAGGTAGATGGGAGCGTCTGCAATTGCCACGAGAAGCAAACTTATGTGCATGTTGCCAGTTACAGATTATTGAAGATAAAAGCTACACTCTGCTAAGGTGTCTTGCTTTTGAGATGGTCAGGAATCGTTATTTGACTTTAATATTCTATTCGACGCTCCCATAACTTCTCAAAGCCCCATCCATGCATGACACGTATATACACTTGAGGTTCTAGACGAGCATCTTCAATTACGGAGTCCTCAGTAGTCATCATGGTCTTCTTATATTTTTTTTTCCTGCTTATCTAGTATCATCATTACTGCAAAGATTTTTTCCTTGAAACTGTCGAGGCAAAGGTCTTTTAATCCTAGCATTAATGGTTGTACTAAGCTATTGTATGGGTCCCATGACCTTTTGGTCTTCATGGATGTTAAAAGATCTGTTTTATTCTATTATATTATGCTTATGATGATAGCATGAGAATCCTTGGAACCTTTGTCACGGACCGTGAGATCCAACAAATAGGATTGCAGGACTAATTCATTTTTGTTAAAGAGTATTAATCAAGGTGGCTATAGACATTTGATTAATACTGTATTTTCATTTTTTTATAGTTATCGAGGAACCTTATTCCAAGCATTGATGCAATAAATAGATCACTATGTTAGGGACAATGTTCCGTCACGAGACATTATCTAGGGTACGGGCACTCGTGAGCTACATTCGTGATGCTTTCCAAAGAGCCTGAACTACATAACAAGCACTCATCATTAATTCTTTATGTTGGAATATCTAGTCAACAATCCTATACACACAACAAATCTTGTGAGCTCTTAAGAGAAGAAAATAATACTGGTACAATGGCCATTGTTACAGCTTGAAATAAGTATTTACCCTAGCATGATTGTACTCGTCCAAACCACAACTTAAGTACATATAGCAAACACTCATCATTAATTCTTTGTGTTCGAAGATCTAGGCAACAATCCTATACACACATCAAATCTTTGGAGCTCCCAAGGGAAGAAAATAACACTAGTGCAATGTGCATTGTTACAGCTTGAAATGGGTATTTACCTTGACATGATTGTACCCATCCATGCCACAACAGTTTCGTCCGCCATGCCATCTCTAATATTGCGACTCGCATTAATCACCACAAACATTGCATGGAAGCTAGTGTTAAAGAATCTGAAGAATCTGTCATATTATCTCTACTTCACACAGACATTGCATTATCAGACGGATGTTAATAGTGGGTCCAAACTCATATGTTTGGAACCAAAGAAATGTTCGGGGTGGCCTTGGCCACCGCGATAAATTTCTTGCATTGTTAAGTATAATACAACAAGTGCCAATGTGCCATGGACTCCAATACTATTTCATCTTCGTGCCGCCACCTCCTATAGGCTCTTGACATGCAGGCTACATACATGGCATACATGTGCCGAGCCAATGTGTACTGACCTTGTACATGTCATCTAGGTGATATGTACTGTGATGCGGCAACATAATTTCTTATCACCTTCTGCCAAGGCACCACTTGCTAGTTATTTCATTACAACTTAGCAATTTGTAACCTATAAGTCTTCCAGTATTTTAAAAACCTTACACTTTTAATACCGACTACCTTGAAATCCTCTATAGCTGTGAATAGCCGCCTCCCAGTAATAAACCCAACCATGCAAGGATCGTTTCAGGGCATGGTTTAGGTTGCGTTTTTTATCCACCCCATTTGATCTGATTTAATAAGATGTTTGAAATGTTAGAATTGGTCATCTAGGATTCGTTAGAGAATGATAATATGCTTGTCATAACATAGCAGGAGGCGGTTTTGAACAAATTAAATAAGGGACCATGTAAAACAAAAGAGTCGAATTTTTCACACAGAAAGGCTAGCCGAATTTGCCCTAACAAAAATGCAGAGGTTCAAATAGGGGATATGAAGTTGCAGATTGTTGTAGAAGAATTTCAATTTAGAGTTGAAGTATATGTGTAGGACATAGCAGATTGGGCATAGCCGATTTGAGGCAGGGGGGAAAAACTCGTGGAGTAGGTCGAATTTTGCAAACAATTGCAGGTTGGGCCCTTCCATACCAAGGCAAGATCTATGACAATAGGGGAAATTGAAATTTACAGAGATCAAAAGATGATAATACATGTGAATATGTAGCACAATAACAGGGGGTTGTTTTTGTATTTTTATACTTTTTTCCCTAAGGTTTTTATATGATTTGGTGGTGTAATCTCGTGGATGTACTAATGCGTACATCTAGAGTGCGCATACAGTTTCATGTTTTTTTAGTGGCAATTGCCAATGGTTTGACCCATGCTAAAAAAAAAAAACCCAAAAAAAAAAACAAAAAAAACAAAATCTAGAGGCATGCAGGGCTCGATAGCTTAACTTTAGGGTTGATTTTCGCTTGGTCGGTCGGAAGGCATGGAAGGCATCTAGGCTTCCTCGATTTGCAGTCATCCAAATCGGCCAGAGTTATAGTTTTGCCAGAGTTATAGTTCAAGATGCAAGTTGCAGATTCCATTTCTAGCATTAGTTCTGATTTACAAAAGCTCTCAAACATTAGTTCTTGGGCGAGATTGAGAGCTCCGTTCTATCATCTTTTTGATCCGTGTGCAGAATATCGTATGGAGTATGTTTTAACAAAAGTGCAATCCAATCTGCTGCCGAAGAGGCCGAGCTCATATTTTCTGCAGAATCATTAAATTCTGAACTTCTTGATTTGCTGCTGACGGAAGAATTTGGGCTGCATTTTTCGCCTGGTGTTCAGTTTGCGGTATGTCTTTTTCTGCAATTCTAGACCGTATTTCATGTTTTTGACAATCGGGTTCTTTTAAAATGGTCATACGAGTGTACATGCTTGCAAATCCACCTACAGGAAGGCAGAGAAGAGCAAGATCTGGCAAATTGTTTTCTTTTGGTAATAGGCAAAAAAATGCCCCCCAGACTGGGATTGTCATATATACAGATATTGCCGTCGATGCACAAATGTCTCCTAGGCTGCAGCATTCAAGTAGGCTACAAATTCCTGCACATACCAGACCGCTATAAACAGCAGGGCACCATGAAAATCCCTGTATTCCTTGTACAAAGTCACTGATTCCATGTGGGCTGATGGCTATATTAATGATTTCCCAAAACGTATTGAGAACTAAAGCTGCTGCCAAGCTTGTTGCATTTAATCCTTTGCCATCTAGTTTTCCAAAAAGAGCTTCAGATCTCAACATTTGGATTCCTGAGATTACAAGATCGAGAATGGACCAAAAGCCTCCTAGTTTGGGAACAGAAATACTACTCCATCCAGCTCCTTCCCCTTCCAATATGCCCAGATCTGTGATTATCAAGAAACAAGAGATCAACGTCCAATCTAAATACACATCAAGTGATGTTTGCACAACTTTTGTAAAGCACTTACCTAATATGGAGACTATGGATGTCATCCATGTGAACACATCCGCACGCCAGCCAGAAAATTGCATCAAGATGGGTAGAAACGAGAATCAAAATTGGGTTGTGGGCATGGTTAGACTTAGAACCTTATAGTTTTCATTGTTTATAAAAATGGCGATAGACTTTGAGAGATTTGCCTCTCACCGTGAGTCCAAATATAAGAGAAACTTCATTTGAGACACCAACATTTGCCTTATAGGTTCCAAGTACATTGTGCAATAATCCCAAAAAATCCAAGCTCCAAACCAGCCAAGACAACGCTTTGATCTCCTCGAGAGGCGGTTGGAAGAACAGGCAAAACACAGGCGGGCAAAGAGGGATCGACAAGAGAGTTTAAGCTCTCTGGCACCTCTAAAGAACCATGATCACTCATCTCGCACCACGCGCAGTTCACGATCCATACAAGGCAACCAATATGTGAAGCATGAACAAAAATTTGCCTTTATGTGGCAAAAAAGCAGAGAATTTTAGAGCAAGAAGTCGGTGATGGTGATGGTGATGGTGATGGTGAAGGGTCGACTACGAGGCATTGGCAGGAACTTTAATTTCTTTGATGCTTTGAATAGATTCTTGCACCCGAGTCTAGAGACAGCTCTTGTGGGGATGATCTGCATCATTGTGGTATGATCGAGAGACAGGCACTGTGCAGATGCAAGAGAGCTGTGAAGCTGCATCTTGACAGGCACTCTAGATTAAATTTTGCACCCTAGACCAAATTTTGAAATGGCTACTTTAGGATTCCAGTGAGGAAAACCTTTCTGGCAAGCTACAGCTGAAGGTGGTATGGTTATTATATGTGAGAAATAGGGTCTACCGCTGCAGCAAGAACAATGCAAAGGGAAGTTGGTATTATATAAGGAATTGGGTGGTGACGCTCAAACAAAGGTGGCTCTCTTAGAACTCAGAACCTACATGTTCTTTTCCTGGCAAAAACAAAGCAGAAGGGCTCCAACAACTGTTGCCACTGTTTAATGACGTCACAAAAAGCTGAGGGCCCAACTCTTTTTGTAGTTGTGTTGACCCGAGATGCTGCTTGTCCATTCCGCAGCCTCCTTTACATAAGTCGAGGTTGTTACAGGTATTATATTATATGTTGATAAATAACTTCTTTTCTTGTTTGCATTGGGAGTTAGCCCAATAACAATAATGAAATTAGTTATTACTGTATGCAGGACCAACTGGAAAAATCATCAAGGATGAGATTATTAACTTTATTCCTGGCATGGCCTTGAAGCCTACAGACTTGGCTGTCTTGTTCTTCACTCAATCAGGAAAACTAGCAGGGATCAATAAGGGATATAAAATATTGTTCCGACAAAAATATGTTCTATCAAGTAATTTTGACGAGCTTGAACTAGTAAAAACAAGGACAATAAGAGATATTCTAATGCAGAGTTCAAGTTATTTAGCAGTGAGACCATTATTGCCATCTTCATTTTTGGGCTTAGGAGATAATGAAGAACAAATGAGAATATCAAACAAAAGGTACCTAGAGTGGTTAGATAAATAAAAAACAATGTCAGTATTGCATGTGTCATTTGGATTGTGAGGTTGTTGCGGGATTTTTAAGTCATTGTGGTTGGAATCCGACGTTGGAAAGTATACGTGCGAATGTACCCATGATTGGTAGCGTTGCATTCCTTCTGCAAGGGCGAGAAGGAGAGATTTGTTGGAAGAGAAGGGATAGAGGAGGCTTTGTAAATGTGTTAAGATGTCCTACCATGAAAACCATGTTGTGTTGCATATTCGAATTTGTTAGGGCCCGAAGGGCCAAAAAATACACATTACCTCATTTAACAGTCTCTCTCATTGTTTTTAACATTTAGTATAGTTCATAGTTCTTAAATTTCTTTTATAAAATCATTATAATTTAAACGGCCTCTTTTCTAAGGCATTGAATGTGCATTGCTCTTTCGATTGCTTTGTTAGGGCCCGAAGGGCCCAAAATTTTTTTTTCATATAATAAACAACACACAACTACCATTAATATTAATTAACACAAACCATTGCATTTAACACATTTAAATTAAATCCCCCTGAAACCCCCTTTGGTTTGAGTGCATATTCACAGGGGGGGTGACGTAGGGCAGCGAGAGCCCCTAAAATTATGTCCCGCATGTACGAAATCAACACCATGTGGTATATTACCTCAAATCTTATAGTATTTTGCAAATCTTGTTATACAGTATAGCAAATTTTGTACATGGATATCCCACAAACGAGGAACTTTATGTACGGTGTAGATTAAGGCATAAAGGGTGAATATGCCTATCCAACAGCTCTCGATGCCCGGAGTCACCCCCCGTGTGAATATGCACACAAACCAAAGGGGGTTTCAGGGGGATTTAATTTAAATGTGTTAAATGCAATGGTTTGTGTTAATGCCCTCTAAAGATGAGAGCATATTCTCGAGCTCTCCGACTATGGAGTTCTGGCAATACGACATTTACATTGTCTGAAAACTAAAATGCTACCAATACAGAATCAGAAGCTTTCATCCAAAAAAAATGGCAAGAACTTCGTTAATCAAATTTGCAAAGACCCAATTTCACCAAATTTCTATGGATCCATCAATACTAAAAATGGCTATGGAATTACCCTCCTCTCCACCATCCCTGTTTGAAACATACAGGAATACATTATCTTCATATAAGGCCAATCCTGCTGCAACACGCTCTTATTTTCCACTGGTTCATCTACAATGGACCACGGTTTCACAGATTGAAGAGTGTCTAAATCCATGTCAGATCTATAAAGAATAATAGAGCTCTTCAATCGTTGACGCCATAAGCAAAGGGACAACTAAAGATCAACGCCGCGAGTGGCGGCGTCGCCAGGTTTCTTCCAGAAACCGTCTGGTGGCGTAGGTTACTTTATACTAATACCCAACTATCAAGCAAGTAAATTTTAGATAATACAATAAGATCTTAAATCAAAGTGCAATTTCAACAGCAGAGATGAACGACCAAGATCTTGATCCTGGCACTAACATCCTATTGGTTACTGAAATGTTATTTTATATTTGTTCAGATCAAATTTGACGCTTGTTTCCTGCTGCCTTGCCGCCTTCGATTTTTCTTGCCGCTGTTTCTTGCCGCTTGGTCTTGCAAATAATATCCAGGCAAACTCTTGTTACTGTTTCTTGTTTCCTTGAATACCATGCAGGCGAACTCTTGAGTTTTTCAAGGCGCCACTGCAAATAATATCCAGGCAAACTCTGCCACTGTTTCTCGTTTCTTGCCTTTGCAGAGTTTAAACAGGGCCAAATCCCTGGATATAGTGGCGCCCCTTTAGGTAGCTCGTTGGAGCAATGCGGTTGCAAATATCTGAGCAGTGGAGCTTGCCTTACCTGGCCACCGATTGAATACATGGAGCTCATATTTTCGGCCGGATTGGAATGCCAATATCTACATTAGAACAAGATATTTGTTCTCATGCTTTTGCATTATGTTTGTAGATTTGACAAAGTTTAGTTAGGGAAATAGCTCCTGAAGGTTTGCTCTAGCAAAGCTCCAGCTGCAACGGAGCTTCTGTTGGCCATGGCTCTTCTTCGAGATACACTGTAATCATCTAGTTTTGCAAGCTCCAGAGATTTTGAAATCCCATAAGTTGGCAGACATGCAGGGGGATATGAAAAATAGAGTATATATTTATGTGCTCCTGCCTCTGTGATCAATCTGATCAGAAATAACACAACTGCTTTAAACAATGGCACCCACAGGAAGAATAAAAATTTCTTTGGCTATAGGATTTGGGGAAAGGGATCCATCTTCACCAACGATTAATTGATGAATTCAGTTGGTACTTAGATCTGAAACAAACACAAACCTACCAGATGGATCGGTGATAATCTAGTGAAGATGAGTCGTTTTCTGTCCGTCCGAATTGGGGCCAGATCCTACTACAGAGATAGGAAGAGATCCGTCAGAAGATCCTCCTGCAAGAAAAATTGGCAAGCCATCTCTGATAATCCAGTTGGGTCAGCATCAAATCTAACGTCTAACGTCAAGACTCACGAAATATTTGAGTTTATTAATGGTGGCAATAAATGCCCTATAATCAATGAGTGCACACATGCCATGCTTTAAGAATTTTTAAGGAACAAAATAAGGGAGAACAGAAATGGACACTTCATTACATAAGAAGGATAACATAGTATAATATATACATATTTATGTCTATAATATACTAGAACATTATCACTCATATATAAAGCATGTTCATTTTTTGCTTCTTTCTATTTTTTTGATGCAAAAAAAACCTGGGAGAGACACGTGTCTTTGGAAAAAAATGAAAAAAAAAGGAGTGACGGCTTCTGAAATTGGCTGGAAGGATTGCCCGGATCTATGGAAAGATTGCGGTCCGTACATCATTTGCACATGAAAATAACAGATGAATCAACCATAAAGCCTTTCTTCCGATCCCTGCTACAGAGTTTGATTTGGATTTGTTGGTCTAAATGGAGAAGTTCCAATTAAAATTTCAAGCCCTTGAAGCCCTATCTGCTCTGTTCCGAGCTTCAAAAACCCATAGCCAGCTACGACGGTCTACTCCGGTGGCAAGCCAGAAAGAGACAATTCCATTAATTGGACAGAGACTAATTTTTCGCTGTTGAACCACCGTATTCATGAATCTACCAGTGCCAAACACAATAATCCAAGTTGAAAAATGGTGGATCTCTAGAGAAGGCCACAGATACAACTGGTCCGGCCGGCGAACCCAGAAGCCTATTCAAGCTCAAAAAGCTCTAGCTAAGTGCCCCATTCATATGCAATGCTGCATCGGCAAATCGTATCTGTACGCCCATAAGAAAACAAAGAGATTGATCAGAGTGGTCTTAGATATTGCTGGGTCGGCCAACGGCTCTGGATCCATGTAAAAATTGTGGTGCAAATCCACATGTTCTATCTGCATTCAAGAATTCCGACCTCAAGGTATCAATAACAGTAAAGAACAAAGAGGCCGAAGAAAGAAATTTGGTTCAAATCTGTCTAGCTCACATCAAGCTGAATGTTTTACCGTCTCGTGCTAAGGATTTCGGCTGTACGCTAAAGATTCTTTCATGTCGTTAAAGGTTTTGGCTGTGGCAAAAAATTTCGTCTCTGTGATTTTGGCTGTGGCTAAAGTTTTTGTTATTCTTTTATGGATTAAGGCAGATCCTTCTACAACAAGCTTGCCTGCACAAACGCACTGTATGCTTCCCAAATTTTTCCTTTGCGCATGCATTTTTGAACAAAGAAACAAAAGCAAATATGCTAGAGCTAGATCGCACGGCAATGCAATGGATTCGGCCTCCATCGCATATTTATGAATCCAGCAGAGCTAATCAGGCATCGATTGTTTTGGTTCCTTTTGGCAAATTACTAGCTTCAGATTATCATGTTGCAAAGAAAAAAACAACCATAGTCGGATCTCTTCTCTAAAATAAGGAGCATTAGAAGGGGAGTTTTAGCTTTGGATCATCAGTTTGCAAAAGGAACACCTAAGAAGATAAGCTTTTGCGGCCGAACTACTAGTGCTTCTGGGGCGCAAGTGAGCAATGACTATCATATCCAAATAGAACGGAGCCAAAATAAAAATAAAAATGAATAGATAAAATGAAGAATTTTTTTTTTCCTAGCCTAGTGTGTGTCGTTTCTTTGGTTTTTATTTAGTACTGTTGAGTACTATTACAGACGTGGCAAAGCAATAACGGAGGCCATAGATGCTGATCCTGAAGGCACCTCCATTGTGAAGTAAAAGAATAATAAGGCCCAGATTCTACTATGGCGGCAAGTTGAAAGCTCGATCACAACAACTAGCAGGTTCTTGGCAAGAAATCAGAGGCAACTACCGGAATTGGCATTCTATTACATTCATAGGAGTTTGTGGATTAAAGCTTTATTTAGCTTAGTTGGTTGGATCTTGATGCATCTCTCGAGCAAGCTCCCCTGTCACAAAATTCTCTGATATCTGACTCCACATCAAAGACTTCCATCCTGTTTTACTTATTTGTAGCTCTCCGGATTTGCTCCCACCGAAACTGTCGGACTACTGGAACTTAGGCCTAATATTAGATTGCATAGGGGACTTAGGTCTTGAAGGATTTCTGGGGTATATGTGGTATATGGTTTTGTGTACAACTTGTTGATTTAGAAATTAATATTACGTATAGAGAAAACAATGTTTGGATAACCTAAATGGGCACAACATTAAAAAAAAGGGGGGAGGGGGGGTACAATGAAGAAACATTCCTCCTTGCACAAGGTTGCCGTGTCAAGCATGCATCATTTTTCCTAACATCGTTCTCATTTAGATTATCGTTCTCATCGTTAACATTTTGTTTCAGCAAAGGTAAAATTTAATCTACTACGTTTGAAACATTTCCATACATTGAGCAGAGCAAATAATCCTGTTGGATAATATTGCATGACGGACCATCTCCATGATGCATATTATAAATTTGTTCTTACCATATGGAAAGCTATTGGGTTAATGGGTTCATGTTTTATTCATATGCATTTTGAATAACCATTTTGCATAGATATATTGGCAACTACGGAGGTTAGAATTCCCCATGCTCAAACACAGTTCAATTTTTGTATGTTCGGAACTTAGATTCTTTTGATTCAATGCAAAACATCTTTCGTGAACACAAGGCAACAAAATGCAGGTTCAAATTCTGCATGTTCTGGCCGCCGCGATAAGTTTCTTGTAGATAATAATGGATATTCCATAGCTGCATCATACAAAAAACCCAATTATCCAAACGCCTCAATTTTTTTATTGAATCTTAGACTAGGCCTAGGGCAGAATGGAATTTTCATTAGATCTCAAAAGATTCCGGAAAAACCTTAGGCGTATATCATATGAAAAAATAAAGTTTTTTTATGCAAAAAAACGTCAGTAATTATAGCTTCTAAATCATCTGATATGCCTAGTATATGCCACAAGATGCCCAATTGCAATCTAAACAAAAACCCTCCCCTAAATATATGCATAAGCATAAAGACACACGCAAAGAATTGGATTGAATTTAATTTTTTCGTGCACCAAAATTAAAGAACAAATGCATGAGGAGCATCTAGTTGAGTAGGGAAACATTTTTCACGTTCTTTTTTTTTCTACCTACCTATTTTAATGACCCGATTTTATCAGAGCATATTTTCACCATTGCGGTAAATGTCGGATGTGGGCATGTTATAACCAGCCTAAAATGGCAAAAAATCCGCTAAGTCCACAAAAACGCCGTGTAATTTTTTTGGCATGGCTATAATATGGAAAAAACACGAATATACCACGGATATGCCCGTGGTCGTGGATATAACATGACGGCGTCCGATATATACGCGCTACTTTCATATTTTCATCGCTAATTTTAAACAGGTCATAGGCGGCGGCTGCGACTCCTTTAAATAGGAATTGATTGGGGTACTTTGAGTATTATTATCCTTGGAGGAACGATCTTCAGAAGTCTTGCGTTGGTTAGAGGAGCTATGGAGCTTCCAACAAAGGCTCGTGTTGCTGGAATTGATTACTTAGCAGAGGAGCGAAAAAATGCACAATTTGATGTGCAAGCTATGAAAGTTATTTGGGCAGGCAGTGAACGCGAGCTTCAAATTTCACAGAAAATGGCAGCTCTTGTTGCAAGTGACCCGGTGATTTTCTTACCTAAATAGCAAGAGTAGCGAGTTCAATTTCCTGAATACTAATCTTTGCACCATGGTCCTGATAAACAATTAAACATTTGGTTTATTTGCTCTACTTAATTTTATGAACACTGATTTAGGTATTTAAGAAGGATGATCGGCCCAGGAAAGATCGTGTGGAATTGTATAAAGACTCCTTGAAAAAAGCTGCACATGGTTGGAGGCGCATTCAGGATCTCAAGCTTTCAGGCAAGAAGACCATTTGAAGCGCCATAATAATTTCGTATCGGAAGTCGCTAAAAACTGGTTGCCAATGAGCCAAATACACGATTTATATCGTACACAGCCTTATTCAAGTGAAATAGAGCTCCTCTTTCGATCTTTAAAATGACGCTGGCTGAACAAAACCAATCCATGCCTAGTCTCTAACTGATTGTCATATACGTTTCTGTGAAATCTGCTAATTCTCACCTAAGGGGCAATAATGCTCCTATAAGTAATATGATGCCATTTGACTCTTATGTTCTTGCAGACTTATAGCAGGCAAGAACAATTGTTTAATAGTCTCGGGAAGATGTGAGCATCTTGTGAGTCTGATCATGTTTTTGCATCACATGCAGAGGAAGAGGCTATTAAATTCAGGGCATTTGTGGACGAGCCAAACTACATGGACCTTCATTGGGTAAGTTATAGAATTTGAGAAGCGCATGATCCAGATTCTAAGTGGAAAGAATCAACATCTGTATCTTCTAGACATCTTTATTTTATTGCAGGTATACTCCTTTGTTAAAAAACAAATAATAATGATATGCATCTTTATTTCTAGCAATTAGAAGCAAGATAAGGACCTTAAAGTCAGTCCATTTCTTTGTGACAGAATTACGTACCCATATTTGTAGGACTGAGCCCAGAGTTAGTCATGAGAGATTACTCATGAGTAGTGTCTTGTTAATCTAGGTTTCTGATATTTTTCTAGTTGGCTATAGGGAATGTTCATTCCTGCAATGAAGGGACAAGCAACGGAGGAGCAGCAAAAGTATTGGCTGCATCGCGCATACAAGCTTTCTATTATTGGTTGTTATGCTCAGACAGAACTTGGTCATGGGTCCAATGTTCAGGGCCTCGAGACTACTGCTACTTTTGATGTTGCAACTGATGAGTTCATAATCAACAGTCCAACATTGACTTCGTCAAAGGTAAGTGTCTTTTGACAAACAGTGCTTGATCTATGCCAATAAATGGAGATTGATTAATATAAAAATAGTAGAGTAGCAAATAACCAGGGTTTATCCAATGGCAGTGGTGGCCTGGAGGTCTGGGAAAGGCATCAACTCATGCCCTGGTCTATGCACGCCTCATAACAGATAACAAGGATTATGGCGTGCATGGTAATCTCGAGTCCCTGGAATACATCAGATCCCTTTTTATGACTGCATGTTGCGAATGGTCTTCTATATTGTCTATTTATAAATCGTTATATTCTGTTTCTGGTAATCTTTCCATTGTTTAGGAAGCGTGAATTGTTCTTCAGTCATTTAGCATTTGCTACAGGTTAATGAGTTGTTTGAAGAATCATTGGAAGTCTATTTAGTCCATTATAGAAGATGGGTAACTATTTTAACAAGCCGTGGTTAGTGGGTAAGGTTCATTCTTTAAATTACTGAAAAGAGCTTATGGGTGTGTTTCTGCCGCAGCGTTTGTAGTTCCAATCAGGAGCCTTGAAGACCATAAGCCTCTCCCTGGCATCACTGTTGGGGATATTGGTGTTAAGTTTGGAAATGCTGGTTATAATACAATGGACAATGGATTGTTGCGGTTCAATCATATTCGTATACCACGAGATTATATGCTTATGCGGTATGTCAAGGCAATGTGATGTTAAAGTGATTATACAACACATTTCTGCATGGGCACATTTTAACAATCAGAAGTGCAAACAGGTTGGCTAAAGTTACAAGGCAGGGTAAGTATATTCCATCTGATGTCCCGAAACAGATTGGATATGGAGCCATGGTGTACGTTAGACAAAGCATCGTGTATGATAGTTCTGTGTACCTATCTCGAGCTGTTACTATAGCAGTAAGGTACAGTTGTGTTAGACGTCAGTTTGGAGCTCATAATGGTCAACCTGAAGTGCAAGTAAGAATTCTATTACTCCAATGAACCATCCTGACATTATTTATTAAGAAACTTAATTTTTCTATGTAGGTTATCAATTACAAAACACAGCAGCATAGACTTTTTCCTCTTTTGGCAACAGCGTATGCATATCGTTTCCTAGGACAATGGATGAAATGGCTTTACTCGGATGTAATGGCTCGTCTAGAAAAATCTGATTTTTCAACACTACCAGAAGTTCACGCTTGCACGGCAGGCCTGAAGTCAGTGACAACATCTGCAGCATCAGTAAGTCATTATCTTGAACTGTGAGCTCACAGCTGCAGATTGGTAAATGCTTTTTAGCCAATGCCGTTGCCTTTTCTTGAGTGTATAATATCCTCTTGTTCATGTTCCTGATCAAAATCAAGAAGGAATTCTAATTGCTACTTTATTAAGGGTTTAACACCAACCTCTTAAAGCAATAAACCGAAGAGCTGCTGGGGAAATTGGTTAAATGAAAGTGCAATGTCAAAATGGAGGTTGCAACTAATGTCACTAAATGATATCCTTGCGTAAAGAAAAGATTGAAGGAAGACAAAGAGTGATTTTGGGTTTAGAAGAAATTGCAGCTAAGGTCATTAAATCACATTTTTGCAAAAGGAAAAGATGGGGCTGCATTAGAGGAGGTTGCATTGAAGGAAGAGACAGGCGTTTTCTGTCTTTAAACCACGTCTTGCAAAAAAAGATGAGGCTGCATTGAAGGAAGACGCAGCATTTTGGGTTTCTCTTCGAAGAGAAAATTTATCTTTTATGCTGCAACATAAATGCTAACTTGCCCACATGCGGATTCAAAATGAGGCGAAGTAAGAATGGTGATGAACTGCAGGCTCACTTTGCATTGCCTTCCTTATTATGCTAAGTCATTTTTCTTTTAAGCACTTGTTGGCCTTCCATTGCTTTCTTAATCACTATACTATACTGCTGATATAACATGAGAATATCTTTGCAAATAGCAGGTTTCTGAGTTTGCATCCAGACCTGCAATGTACGGTGATGCTCAGAAAAATTGAAATATATAGTTGATTGCCATGCATCTAATAGGTGCCTTCTCATATCCTCCTTGGAGCTTCCAGACGTGGCATAGCTCTATCCTATCTAAAAGTCTCAGAAGTGATCAATATGCTTTTGCACCATGGGTCTGATGAGAACTCCCATTTTTGTTTTGCACTCAAAATTTTGCTTACTCTTCCGTTTTCTTATTTCATGTGTGGAACATCTAAATGGCAAAACATTATGGGCATAAATTGTTTTATCCTGATGAGTCTCCTTCACTTGCTGTGACACCTAACTTTTAAGTCTTAGAAAAGCATGTCGCAAGGCTTGCTCACTTGGAAATTGACCTCTTACCCATTGTCATAGGATGCGATTGAGGAGTGCAGAAAACTTTGTGGCGGGCATGGTTATCTCTGCTCAAGTGGTCTTCCTGAACTATATGCAGCATATGTTCCAGCATGCACATATGAGGGCGATAACATTGTCCTTTTGCTACAGGTTCTTTCTGAGAAGACTATAGCCTACTACATTGACTCTTTTAAAGATCTAAAATCTCCAAGATCCTTTGCAGGTGGCCAGATTCCTTATGAAAACTCTCAACAAATTGAAGAGTGGAGATAAGCCTGTGGGTACAGCATCATATCTGGCCAGGATCAGGGATCTCCTTGAACAAAATTCCGAAGTTTCAAGAGGTTCATCTATAAGGCTCTTTCTCTGTATTTTCACTCAAGGCACATTTATGTCTTTACTAATTGGAATTTTCTGACTTTATTATAAATAAAATCTGTAAGCTGTGGCATTGGGAATGACGAAAAAGTTTATTTCTATAACTAGAATGGCTTCTTGTCTATGCTTCCTGAAGTTATATGAAAAACAAGTCTGTACATTACAGGAGAAGATTGGTTAACCGGAAAAGCATTACTGGAGGCATTTGAAGCCCGGTCTGCCCGAATGAACTTCAATTGTGCCTCAAAACTTGCACAGGCAAAGGACATGGAAGCGGGTATTTGCTTCTGTCTTGCATCCCCATTGTCATGCTCAACTCACAAAGCTGTACCTTACGAGTCCTTACCTGAGTGCGCTTAATCTTATAGGTTTTGAAGAATTCGCGGTTGATTTAGTGGATGCTGCTCGAGCTCATTGTGAGCTCATTGTGGTCTCAAAGTGAGTCCCGCATGTTCTGAATGCTTTGGACCTCTACGAGTCCTCATGAATCTTTCCTGTTCATTTGCATTTTTCAGATTCCTTGAACGGACTCAGCTAGAGTATTCTGGACGCGGCATATCTCAGCAACTTCAGATTTTAAGTAGAATTTATGCATTGTCATTGATCGAATCCCACGCAGGTGATTTTTTATCAACTGGGTATATAACCCCAGAACAGGCAATACTCGCAAAGGACAAGCTCTGTGAACTCTATGCACAGGTTTATATCTAATATATATAAAGCAAAAGCCTTTTCTGTAGATTGCTACTGACAATGGGTTTCTATTGTCCAGGTTCGGCCAAATGCAGTAGCCTTGGTAGATGCCTTTGATCATACAGACCATTATTTGGGTTCCATTTTAGGACGTTATGATGGGGAGGTCTATCCTCATTTATATAACGATGCATGGAATGAGCCACTGAACAAAAATATTGTGACGGAAGGATATGAGGCTTATCTCAAGCCTGTCTTAAGACAAAACGTGCAGGGACCTTCATCCAGATTATGAGACCTGGGGCATACATTTTTTAAGTTACAAAATTGTTATGAGAAGATGCAAGTTTGTACGCGACAAATAAATGTTAAAATCAGGTTATGTCAAATGAATAACCTGACGTTAAAACACGACAATTTATATATTTGAGATATTGAAGAGTACCAATGCAGAAGCAACTTTGTCAATAGAGAAAGAGCTTAAAGGAGTGCTTTGGTTTATGTACCCATGGTAAGCTTCCTTTGGGAGCCTGAAGCCGTGCTGCCCCGTGCTGACCTCTTTTGTGTGGAAATATTTTTGTCCAGTTTGCTGAATTCACTCGGCTTGTTAAGCACTGCCTCAGCCGGGCACAAATTTCAACTTAGCTCTAGCATCGTGAGCGGCGCGATGTTGAATAAATTTTTTTTAGCTGCTGATGAAACGGCCCAGTGCTGGAAAAAAATGGCGCGATGTTGAATAAATTTTTTTAAGCTGTCGATGAACGGCCCAGCGCTGGAAAAAAAACTTCATCATGAAATAGTGGGCCTAAGTCCGATGGATTGGAGTCTTAAGTGGTTGATTGGCAGCTTTGTTGGCATGTTTCTTTACATCATGGCTAAATGTAGATCACTAGCACAAGAATTTTTTTTAAAAAGATGCCTAGCATCATGAACTCCACATCGTATCAAGGTACAAAAATACCAAAAACCAAAAGTTGGCGTAAAGGTCTAAGCTGCCTCCAAGGAATTGAACTTAGGCAATGTTCAAAGGGTTAAAAATTCAAAGACATAACTTCTAAACAATGTCTATGTTCTGAATACGTCCCCAAAATTTCAGTTTCCTAAGATTATTGTGAAGGTTGGCCGAAAGAAGGGGGGAGGAATTTTTTATGTGCCCTATGGTCTGATCGAAAATCATTTTTGTCTATGGTATCGGAAATAGCAAGGGATAAAATTGCACGGGACATGCTAACAGCAGCGCGATGGATCCGGCCGGACACTTGGAGCTCTGTACAAATAGAGGATCTGCGACCAAAATTTGCCTGTTGTGGTGTGTGTTCTCCTCCTTAGCGATGGCTTCTCCGGCATCTGTTGGTAGCGCAGGTAAGATTTGAGTTTGTATTGTAGAACGCTAGAGGATGTTGTTTCGCAAGCTTGCAAGAGCAGCCGGGAAGGGGTCTTTGGATGCAGAAGGGAGACCCCCGGAGAGCAGTGCTGTTGCTGCTTGTAGGAATCTATGGAAGGGGTTCAAGCTTTCTGATGATTGCAATTTCCACAACAGTGTCCACATGGAAGTGGAGCAATCTGTTGCCTTAGATGCTCAAGGCCTGTTGCATGAGGCTGTGGTGCCTCATGCTCCTGCTGTGCAAACGTCTGAAGCAGCAATCCCTTGTGTGAGAGGTGTGAGGTTGGCCACAACAGGCTCCCGCTTGGAAGTGGAGCAGCCTATGGCTATAGAAACCCCTGTGCAGCCTTGTGTATCAGCCAGGCCTTCTGCCAAGGCCGTCAATTGTACCAGTGTAGCTGGTGTTTTTGTAGACAGAGGTCCAGGGAAACAAGTTTTCCCTGCAGGCAAGAAGCTTGCAGTCAGAAAGAAGGTGATCAGCAAGCCCCCAAGGCATGGTGCTGCTAGTAGAGACGAACCTTCTTGCTTGGACCTCAGTGTCACTGTGAGTGTCGGTGGTGTAGATGTTTGGGAATCAATATATACTGCTGTTTGTGGCTTTCTAGAGTCTGAGTGTCTGGGGGGTGTTGTCAGCTTGGAGAGGGGCTCCAACCTGGACCATCTTCATGTTCAGGCAGTGTTTAGAATGGCTGTTACCAGTCCTATTGCTGTGAATTTGAGGCTGAAGAAGGCCCTGGGATGGGACACGCATAAGCCCGCTGGAGGCGTTATCCTGTGCAAGGCGCTCAAAGACACGAAGATGCATTGTTACGAGGGCATGATAGGCTATTGCCTGAAAGATTTTGGTAAGCTGCATCATAAGCATCACATGAAGAATGTGACAGCAGATCAGATCGAAAGGGGCAAGAATCTCTATGCTCTGTATGGGGCTGGAGACATTAAGAACTGTGTCACTCTTGATAACCGTAATTTGTTTGCTAAAGCCAAACATTTCCATATGTATCATGGCCGTAGACATGTTAGTGCGTCCCTTATTGAAACTATCTGCAGAATGCTTCAGACCGAGAAGTTTGTCTTCAGTGGAGCATGGGTGCTGCCAACAAACACGGCCTTTATCTCCCAGCAGCGTGTTGAAGCTGCTTGGAGAATAACTTTGGACCCTGCCCATGCATCCCGCAGTGACGTCAGGAATGTGCTATTTGGTGTGCCTCCTGGAGTTGTGCCTCTGGAGCGAATTGGCAAAGGGAGAAGACGATATTGGGATGCTCGTGCAGATGTGGGTCTTGGTGAAATGAGTGGTTGTCAGATGGAGAGTGATGACGACTTGGATGATGGAAAGGAGTGCCCACAACCTGCACATGTGCAAAACCGCAGCCCTTGGGATGATTTCATACCTGTGACTGTGGAGGACTGCACTTTTGCTGCTACGTAGCTTGTTTTGTGAATCACTACTCATGTACATATTTGGTGTTTCTTGTAGGAGATCATAAGGAGTTAGAGAAGCTTGAAGAACTAGGAAATGGAGATGGAATTTTCAGCCCAGTGATCAATCTTGACACTGATTCTGATGAAGAGCGCATTGCAGATGCGCATGCTCATGCTGATGGCAGGTCAGAGTGCTTGCATTTGCACGTGGATGTAGACTTGCTGGCTAAAGAGGCAATGATGTCCATTCGTGAATCCAAAGCAGCTCTTGGCAATACCTTACAACGCTTACATGAAGCTCTGCATTGCTTAATCTGGATGATCTGAAGGTATCGCTCAAGCAGCGGCGGGTGTTTCGAGGCTATGTGAATCTCATGAGAGCCACTCTTATTAGGCACTTGAATGGATTGGAGCGCCTTGCTCGACAATCTTTTCGAACTATGCAAGCTTAGTGTCCTGTTTGCTTTGTACAGCTGCTTTTCCCATGCATTGCTCTTGTAACTGAGGCTCCGAGGTGATGGCGGATCCTCCTTTCGATGTCTGTTTCAGTGGTACAGCATGCCCTGTGGTGGTAGTTGTTCGCCACTCCATATGCATGCAGCTGGCCACTTCTGTTGTGCACGTGTTCTGAACATTGTAATATACAAGCCATGTCTTATTTGCATGTAGAAGTTGGTGTTCGTTTCCTTCATAGCTGCTGTGTTTTCATAGACGTTGACCATGAGGCATATACCGTTCTGTTGGGGTTTACTTGCACTGTATTTAGAACATAACGGAGAGGTTTTATATATTGTGGTAGTTTGGCTTTGCCCACGAAGGCTTCTATATGGAATATGAGGTCACCTTCTTTGTTAATTTCAATGTATTCCTTTGTAATCTATCTAACCTTGGTTCTGAATTTCAATGTATTACTTTGTCATGTACGTATGTTGGGCGTATGGGGAGCAGAGTTGTATACATGGGTGTGAGGTGGAAATTGGACAACCGTGGATCTAGCACATTCTAGAGATTATACCTTCATCTAATGGACAAAAAAAAAATTTAACACATAGAGGCATTAACACATGTCATCAACTGCAACTTGCAACAGGACAACAAGCTCAGCAAAACAATAAAAAACATTTGAAGAGATTTTGCATTTAAAATAATAAAGACGGAAAGAGCAAGAATGATTCAGAATAATAAAGAAGAAAACAATAAGAATGGTCTTATCTCACTGAATGATGTAATCATCAATGTTTAAAGAAATGTACTCTACATCCAAAGGGACATCCTAGTATCCTACCATCCCAGATGAATAGTATAATCATCAATATTTAAAGAAATGTAATTACATTCATAGAATAGAATAGAATAGAATAGAAACATCCTCCAAAGGACAGATTGTGTCTTTTGGATCTTCATCCTTAAAGGAGGCCTCTGTTTCACTACATCTTTTAATTATCCTAGTACTCTTGTTGGCAGGCAACAAACGGACCTCGGGACTTTTTTCACAATTTTCAATCAGGGTAAAAATATTCGGGTAGCCTATTATCTGTCTCTTCTTGGATATATTAATATTTTTACCAAAGGATATTAGATAGATAGCTGTTTTAACAAACTTTTAGAACAACAAACTATCGTATGCTTTGAATAGGATATCTATCCATCTCTATATGCCAGAATGTTAGGGAAATTGGTTGAATGTTGAGTAAACATGTTGAATGTCAGGTAAAAGTGCGTGAATAGAATAGAATAGAATAGAATAGAATAGAATAGAATAGAATAGAATAGAATAGAATAGAATAGAATAGAATAGAATAGAGTAGAGAAATTGACATGAGGCAAAAATTTATTGATATTTATAAAAAGAAACAGCGCCACATATCAAGGTTCAATTGGCAGATAAGAAGGAATTTAACCTAAGTTTTTTTTTTTTTTTTTTTTTTTTTTTTTTTTAAAACGTAATGGGGCTTCCCCCTTGTTTTATTTCATTTTGTTTATAATGGGGCCTTGTCTCCTTGTTTGTTTTGGGCTTAATGCCCTGCTCGTTATACTATCCCATAGCTCTTTGTGGTCTCTCTGGATGTTAAAGGCTTCTCTCTCTATCTATCTTCTTAACTTTTTACTCTTAATCTCAATACTTTGATTCAAGGCCAGATTCCACATACTGAACTATGCATATAGTGGAGTATGGTAGGATTCCATTATGGGCATATTTGCTACGGAAAGTAACGACAAAACAACCAATCCATAGCTCTAAAGGCTATAACAAGAACATGCCACATGCAATGTATAAACTCTCTAAATAGAAGAAATTATATGGCAAAGTGCAACTAAAAGTTGTAAACATCACATTCAGTACCTAAACTTTGATGTGAGTATAGTGGCATTTAACTTCCACTTGACTATAATGGAATTCTACCAGCTCTGTCTGATATTTCAACTTTTAGTTGCTAGTAAGGGGAATGGCCTTGTTGGCCATATGAAGTGCTCTTCCAAGTTGACACCTCAGAAGTGGCCATCTAAGCACCACTTGGGGCAGTTTCAACCCTTGATCTCAAATGCCATAGAATACAAGAAGTAAAATGATGGGTAATAAATGTGTCATAAGCGTGATGCTGGGTAGAAGAAGAAGAGGGGATTAATGCTTCCCTTGAGTGGCGTAATAACCCATGAAGTGGGTTCTTGTGTAGACTCGCTTAAATCACAGGTTGAGAAATTTAGCTCCATTTTAGCCCCACGATCAAGAACAAATATGATAATCAGCGAGTAGATCAGTTTCAAGAGGATATCAATATAATCTCCCAATGCCTAATCTCCTATTGTGATGTGATCATCCTTTTAACAGCTCAAGATCTAGGAGCCTATTGTTCTTGATAAATTGTGATTTCATAAAGATCTTCTAAAGTATGGTTGGCTGACAAGGGCTGAATTTGGCGCCTAAGTGGACGAATATTTAGGAATTTTAGCTTATTTGTTTAGCAAAATTGTATGCAATAGTTTTTGCCGCAATTTACTTTAGAATGATAGTTAACTATATATTCTCCACTAGTTATCTTTGAACTTCTTGTTTTCAATATTGACATTTCTTCTCATGGGCAAATGTTGGTAATATCTTTTTTCTTCTTTTCAAAGCCAAACAACCATGCTTGCACTTATTAAGATTGTGTAATAAACCATTTTAAAACTTTGACTTGTATTCTAACCCCTTTAAATTTCTTTCATGTTGGTGGTAATTTATGGGTGTATTGGAAGTAACTCAATGATGTGAAAGATAACCAAAAGATTAAAAGAATAGAATAGAATAGAACGTATTTCTATCGTCCGTTTAGACCAATTCGCCTATGGGACCCAAACAAAGAGGGCAGATGTGGATAAGAATAAAATAGATTTTAAACGCCCACGAAGACCAAGAGGTCATGAGACCCATACAATGGACTAGTACAACAATTAGTATTAGGATTGGGCTCGCTTGAAACCGTCAAATCTCCTTATAGGCTTTTCATTCAACTCAGCACTTTTCTACAATGGTTTAGAGTGGGTAGTTGCACATTTGTAAGCTACCCACCAAAAAAAATAAAAAACATAGGAAATATCCAGTTATATCACCTGGACCTCAAAAATAAAATTTCTACAGAGGTCAACTTGTGTATCTACCGAGAACTTATCGCCGGGATTAAAAAACCTCGCTCTTCTGGGTTTTTGAGGAAAAACACTAGCATAAGACCTTGTCAAGGGACTTGGACAAAAGGTACGGTTGCAAAAAATGCAGCCACAAAATAAAACCCATGATGCAAGGAGAAACTGGAGCCGTGCACCCCACTGTACCTTCACATCACCAACACTAGAACACAATGATAAGAAAACGACAACCTCAAAAGGCGAGGATTAGAGCACGTGGTGATCGCTGCAGACGACACCAACAACATGAGCTATACCGATGAGATCCAAAGGGACATCAAAGAACCATTAGTACCCTTCATATCATAGGAACGCTATGAACAATGCGAGAGAAGAAAACAAATGGGAAAGAATTCCATATATACCAACAGAGAGGTTAGGTTAGAGGGGATACAAAGTTTACTTTCAATGTCATCTTCCTCAATTTATAAAAAACATGACTATGGCGCAGCTTCTTAACATCTTTCAAATAGTAGCCTATCATTCCTTTGGAAATAATGAAGCTTAGAATCCTTGAGGGCTTTATATATAATGAGACAACTAGTTGGCTTCACAATTTTCCAACCAAAGAAGTCCTTCAATGTTTTATTCAGAGAAGCAGCACTAGAAGCAACGATCTTCAGAACAATGCACCATGCTAGACATTTATTTGAAGAAATATTCTTTAGATTCCCAGAGACATCCTCCACAGGCCATAATATATTTCTTGGATCTCCATCCTCAAAGGAAACATCTATCACGCGCTCTGTCTTTTTATCATCCTAATATATTCTTTTATGCTTTTCCACTCTCTCTATGCATTTCATTCTCACATGTACCATAGATAATAATAGCGACATAACTGCGGATGCAACGTGTAGAAATCGTAGTGCTGCATGGACTCCAATATTTTGAATATAAGCAGAACAATTTGCATTGCCCATCCAGTAGAGAAAGAAAATGACATGTTTTGATCACCTTGATTACAATACCAAGGCTAGTTCAACTTCTTAGACAATTGATAATTCCTAAAGTGAATTCTAACATACCATTTTTCTTCATTTGCATTGTACTTAGCACCATGTTTACCTTGAATTATATCTTCCTCAGTGACATTATGAAAGACATGACTATGGTGCAACTTAGCATATCATTCATTGGAAATGATGGAGCTTAGAACCTTTGTGGGCTTTACAAATAATGAGACATCTAGTTAGCTTCTCATTTCCCCAACCAAAAAAATCCTTCAACATTTTATTCATAGAAGTAGCACAAGAAGCAATAACCTTAAGAACACACTATACATGCAAATACTTTAACTTTGATCCACATTCTAAACTAACGCACTATGCTAGACATTTTACTGTTAGAAATCCACTTGCTTTCTCATAGAATCAGGGTTCAATGTCTTGCTTGCTTGAAGTCAAAGTCACATCCAAGAACTGTTGTCTTATGGCTTATATATTTTTCCCTTTCCCTTTTTATTTCTATGACTCTTCCGAGCTCCATTTGTGATGGCTTTGCAGCAACCTTGACTACATTCCTCATTCCAACTGGTCAGGATTTTATTTAGGTGCTCCAATTAGTTAAATATAGAGACATTAAGTGGAGCCTTGCCACATCAGCAAGGATGATCAAAACGTTAGCTTTGAGCTACAATGTTCATAACTTTAGAAAGACAAGCTTTCATTATTTGATTTGGTAGCTAGTAAGAAAAGATTCGACCCTCTCTCTTGTAAGAAAGAAGGATCCAAGATCAATGAAAATGAATCTTAAATCTTACAAAATAGATCAAATATGTCACTAAAACATGTAGATCACTATGAAATATAACAAAAACTATATTAAATTGAAAAGAACACCTGGCATTCCAAAAGCATTACCTACTTGTCCCATTCATTACCTTCTACTTTGGTAAACCAAGCAAATATCTCCAGAATTTTGGCCTAGATATAGCCCATGTGCCTCCAACTCAGCATGCATTGTTTTTAACTAAGCCAGGTGCAAAAATCTATCTCCGTCTAAGCCAGTAGTGAGAATCTACACGTATCACCAAGTGCTTGAACAACAGTCAGCCAGAAATCATGCGTTAAATGCTTCTTATATATACTTGCCCTTTGTTCTCGCATTGTTTAGAATAATATATTGTTAAAAATAATCAATTTTTCTTTATTACTTATTTTCAAAGAAAACTTTGATCTCTTCGTGCTTTTTGCTGGACAATTTTCATACATTTACTCGCATTCTAGTGTGCTGGCAGAAGGCACTCAGTGCATTGAGGTGTTGTGGCATACTTGCTGGACTGTGTGCTAAGGGATCCACATGCTCTGCTTATATCAGCAGCCAAATGATATGGTGAGAAAATCGGGGCCCCTCATCTCCACACTGCATTTGCAACTTTTCAAGGTCCCCAACTACGTTATCCATTCCCACAGATTCTCTCTAGGGACTGTGTCAAAAGCCTTCGCGAAATCAACAAAACAACAATACAGACCTTATTTCGTATTGATCTTGTTGCATGTCACCAGTTAAGTGCTCCTTGTTGGTGGACACCTGTGGAAAATAATCTTCCACTTTGTGCCTCAATTCATCCATTAACTCAACGACGTTGGAGGTTAGCAGGAATCTTGACAGTTGCAGCATGGTATGATTCTGGCCAGTTAGCGACATGGCAAATCTTTCAAACAAAATTCTTATTGTCTCAATGGGACAGATCTATTTGGCAAAAGGTTGCTAGTACTCTGCAATTGGTTGCTCCAGATATGCTATTGAAGGGTGCATGTGGATTTCCCAGTATAGGCTGGTTATCAATGGTGATATCCTTCCGCCATCCACTAAGTGGTCCCTTCAGCTCCCACCTCCTAGTTGGAGACGTATGTGGACTTGGGCTTGGGATAAACTACTTCATCTTAAGGTGGCTGTGTTTTGATAGCAGATTCTTCACAGATGCCCTCGTGTGAATGTGCTCGTCCACAGATTCAATCCTCGAGTGTCAGCATTCTGCCCACTGTGCAAGCAAGGGGACGAGATTATTGAGCATTGTTAGAGTTCTATCAAGTATACCTTTTTCGTCATGCAGTTTCGGTTGCAGTTGCTAAATGACTTCTTCTTTTTTCTGCATTTGATTTTTCTTCTACAACTAAATTCACTCACATCTCATTCAACATATGGCACATGCATTCCTTTGATCCTTAATTAAGACTATTTGGCCTTCAATCATCTGAATGTTTTACAACAATCGCCTTCATTGATTCCAGTTAACAAAACCTTTAGTCTCAAACGCATTTGAGGAATTTTTCGTTACATCTTTTCTTGTTACAAACAGGAGTATCTTCTTTCATGTTTATCCTGTAGCACTTATATTTTATAATTTGCAGCACTTGTACTAATATTATGTTCTCACGATTCCTTTTGCCGATGTGCAATTCGTTGATGAGAAAGTATATGCTAACTATTTTCTAATCTCGTTGCACATGGCCTCACCTTAAATAAGTATTTTTATTGGAGAAACAGGTTGTGAGGCACCGAGAGCTTTCCACATCCAAGTGACGGAGGCTTGTCCGAGGCGACAATGAAACATTAGCACGCAAAAGCAAGCCAAAGCAGTTTCCAACTCAGACAGGCATCAGGCCACCTTAGGTCGACCAATGCTAAAACCGCAAGGACACTCAGATACTCATCTTCACCATCTACTTGTCCCACATAGGATATTGTGATGTCGCTCGAAGAGCAACGGGAATAAAGGATTAAATGTCATAATATGGGTCCAAGGCCTAACAACGGAGATACATGGAGCTCACAAGAAGATCCAGACAATGGTCCTCTTTAAAATTGGCTTTCATATTCATGTACACATTATCAGGGCATCCCAGCTGAGACTTGGACGTCATAGCCAACCAAGTATTATGAAATTCATAGTGGCAGATGCTATAGTAATACTCTGCAAGACAATAAAATAAAAAGACACCTCTTGTTATGTAGAACGGAATGGGGGAAGCCATTCTTGCTTCCCCCTGACCTGCAGAATCTAAGAGCGCCGTGTAGGCGCGACCGGATTCTGCAGGTCAGGGGCAAGCAAGAATGGCTGACCCCATTCCGTTCTACGACGTCAAGGTAAGATGAAAACCGGATTCTACAGGTTTGCTCAAGCCATTTGTCATTCTGGACAAGAATGAATCAAGAAAACGTCGGAAGACTCATCCACTTACCTTGACGTATGTGGACTATGACCGCACACACTACATCAAGAGTCGCGTCGATGAGAGCTGGTACATGTAAGAGGCATGTAAATACTGGTGCCACTGCTGCATTAGCTCATGGTAAGGTACAGATTTTTCATCCGCTTACCATATTGTGACAGTATCTACGGCGCCACAGCTGCTGATGTAAATGCGACTACTTCTACTGCTACTGCTACTGTGCTGCTGATGAAAGTACAACTAATGTGGCAACTGCAACCACTCGCGGCACTGCTACCTCATTTGCATATGCCACAAATAGCAGGATTGTATATACATTTGGTCTTGTGGAATTGTTGGGGCTTTCTATGGTAGAAGTGGGATAGCTGAAATTCTATAGCCAGGGATATGGATTTAAAAATGTCGATCTGAGGATGGTGGATCTACCATACTATCATCATTATTCATTGCTCAATGAGTGCATGGGCAAGCGGGGATATGGCAGAATAGCATGTTTTTATAAGACATCACTGACACCTTCAAATTTTTTACACGAGATAGACAGGCAAAATTGCTACATGTGGATACTGGTACAAAACCAATGTGGGAACCCTCTTTATATGGTTGCATGTTATTTTCCACGTGCAGACTCCAATTCTATCACATACATTCTGTGACGACCATACGGATATGCATACGTATGATACGGATATTCGTATCATACGAACATTATACTCGTATATACAAAAGATGGTCGTCATATGGATGCAAAAGGGTAGTTACACAAGACAAGGTTTGAACTTGCAACCTTTCAGTTGCGAGTCACACACCTTTGCCAAGTGCGTTACCAATATTTGTTGAAGACGTTCCCATGACACATTCAAATGTAGATAGACTAGACCCATATGTCGATCTTTATGGTGATATTAACAACACGTGCAATTGGGACATGTATTGTTAGTTGGAGAATTCAAGGCACGCACAACAACAGAGCAACTAACAAAGTTTAACCCTCTGGCCATAGATATATTACAACTTCAAATGACAAAAGATCTTTGGCCACGCACATCAACTGACGATGGCCATCCTATTATGTGATTCGGAAGGCAGTTGCTTCAGTTGCAAAATCTTAACTTGATTATTTTGTTACGGCTCGATGCCGGCTTGGGGGAGCGGCACAGGCATGATGCAACACAAGTTATTATTCCTAGGCTAGTAGTTAAATGTAAGGGCAATTCCTTATAATACTTCAAATGTAGGAGCATTAATATATTAAAGCATAAGGTCCAATGGTTTAAATTAATAAAGGGGCGTGGCTGGTAACGGCCCGCGACCCCTTCACGTCGAAATAATCAGAGGTTGCATCAGAGCCTCCGGAAACTAATGAAAAGGGCCGAATCCATCCAGATAAAGGCTGAATCTGGGATACTACAACTCGAATCCCTGTTATTAGCTTGTATCTTCCTTTTTAGAATGATATTTTTACTCAGAAAAGGACCAAGCGGAAATAGGTAATCTGGCTTTATAAATACAACCGTTTCCTTCTCTTGTGTTCATAGAAATTCGGCTTTGCGCTTTAAGAACTCCTGCACCTTGCTGTAGTTAGTGTGAACAGACCTGTCTCATATATTCTTAAGTCATTTGGTTGCAGTCCTAAGCAAGTAACCATTAGGGCGGATTTGAGGTCTGAAAATGGCCCATATCTTGGATGCCAGAATTCCACGTCATGTTTCTCGCGACCAATGATGTTTGCGCATTTTTTTCCAAAGTCAGTATTAGTTGGCAAGTAGAAAGAGGAGCAGGCTTACTTGGCATCCACATGGCAAAATTTCATAGGACATGTTTGTGCATTCATTGCAACCACATTAATGGCCTGCATTTTTCGAAAATCGTATCGCGGACCAAAATAATGGCTACTTTTCCCGCCTACTGTGCACATGCCCACATGCACCAACCACCTTATCAAATTTTGGCACCAAGATTTCCATTGTTCACATTAGCGCCGCTACGTGCATCCTCTCCGCTTTCGCTCTTCATTTGGAATCCAAGTCTCCAATAGTATCTGTGTTTTTGCGGAGCGAGCATAGAGTTAAGCAACAATGGCGAGGCGATGTGCGGACAAGCAAACGTACGTTACATGCCATGTTTTTACTGCCCAAATTTTCATTCTGAAGTTTTCCTACTTTTCAGCTCTTCCCATTCATCGTATTGCTCCCTGCCATTCATTTTTGCCTCATATAGACTTGAATCTGGTTATTTTGCAGCAAATGTCCCTGTCTTTCTATCAGAAACATCAAGGCAGCTGCACTCTTTTCCAGTCTAGGATATCTTAGCTCAGTATCAGACCACATTTTGCTGGCAAAAGCAATAACATGGTCTTTTTGTAGCAATGCAACACCAATTGCCCTTTTAGTGACACTAATATAGGCTTTGAAAGGCTTTTCTAAGTCTGGGGGCTTTAGCAGAATAGAATGGCAGATGGCATTGATGATTCTATCAAAGGATTCTTGACATTCTTCTCAACCAGAATATGTTTGCTTTCACTCTTGGAGAATTTCCCAACCTTTGTGAGGTTAGAAATTGGATTCATAGTGTGTGAGAAGTGAGGGACATACATTCTCAGAAAACTAGTCATTCCCATGAAGCATTTTACCTACTTGAGTATTTTTGGAGGGGCTAGCTTCTTCAAAGCCTCAATTTTAGCTTCTGCTACCTGAATGCCTTTTGTAGACACTACATGTCCAAGCAATTCTCCTCTTGAGCAGAAAAAGACACATTTCTTTGGGTTTAAACTGACACCTCCTTTCCTGCACAAGGTAAATAATTTAGTTAGAAAATCAAAATGATCTGTGAGGGAAGTTCCTAAGCAAAGATCATCCAAGAAGACACAAAATGCATTTGAAGGCATATCCTTGAAAATAGTGTCCACGGCCCTTTGGAAAGTTGCAGACGCATTCATTAATCCAAAGGGCATTCTCTTCATTTATCGGCCACTTAGGCCAAAGCTCCTTTTAGAGTGAATAATAATCAAGTTTTTGGAATATATGTATATGATGATGATATATGTGTATAAACTTGTAATTCACTTATAGAGAAACCGGATGTAAGTTCTCAGCTTCATCCTCAATTACTTGATCTTTTGGAAAGATACAAGGATGTGTTTCCCGAGGGGTTGCTTATAGGGTCACCTCCGTCAAGGGGAGTGGAGCATGAGGTTGATCTTGAGCTTGGAACTAAACCTATGGCAAGAGCACCTTACCGCTTGAGTCCTCTGGAATTAGAGGAAGTAAAAAAAAAAAGTTAAGGAGTTGCTTGAAAAGGGGTTTATCTAGCCAAGTAAGTCTCCTTTTGCGGTTCCAGTGTTGCTGGTTAAGAAGAAGGATGAAACTATGTGCATGTGCATCGATTAGCGTGTTCTTAACAAAGCAACAATTAAGGATAGATATCCTTTACCACTGATTGATGATATCTTAGATCGCTTAGGTGGTGCAACTTGGCTCACCAAAATTGATCTAAGGAGTGGATATCATCAAATTAAGATCCATGCGGGTGATGAACCAAAGACTGCCTTTCAAACTCATCAAGGCAACGACCGATCTGTATCTCTAATTGCATCCATCATTGCTCCTAGTACTTCTACATTGCTTCTGCCGTTCATCACTTACAAAATAATAAAGGCATGACGGTGGAAGGATATCTATCCATAGGCTTGTGGGTGAGAATGCTATCCTTAACGAAGGGTGACTATGGAGTTACATCGCCAGAGCGACATTCATACGCAATGAATAGGTAGAACTATAGGGTTCAAAATAAATGCTATGGATAGTATATTGCAAAAAAAAAAGGGAAGGGAGGGTGGGAAGGGATTTTAAGAGGAGGATATTTGCAAATTTGCACCCTCAATAATACATGGATCACACCATGCGAAAATGCATATGCACTTTGTAAATGTGTAGTGAGATTTCGCGTCATGTGATCCTTGCTTCTTTTTTCTTCCCTTTTCTTGATTTATATTCACTCACTGAATCAAATATTTTTCTTTGGGCTATATTTATCAGATGTTGGGGATTTGAGACTAGGGAAAAGCATTACTAGCATCGTTGTTGTCTAACATATGGACATAAGAGACATGCTTTTCCAAGATATACATTCAGGGCAATGGGCATCTAGTTTTACGTTGTAAAGTTGTGGGAGTCGAGCTTGAAAGTCGTCCCATGACCTCATTTAAGCGAATTATGCAAGCCTCAAAGTTATGAGAATGGTGTCCTTGCAATGAAGAAATGTTTGATAAGACGTGCATCCAGGGTTGTTGAAAAAATGAGTTACAAGATATTTGCTCCATTAGAGGTGTTTACTAATGCCACGACACAAAAGCTCCAAAGACATATTGTGACGTTCCAGCACAGTATACGCCCCAGGACGTATACCGTACTGCCTCGTCATGCGTACACGCCACTCCAGCTGACGTGTACGCTAGCGTGTAGCCAGGTGAGTAGCCCTAGGGGGCAACTTGCCAGAAATATGTGCAACTATTAATGTGCACATTTTCCAATGTACACATTAATGTGGGCACACATTTCCAAGTGGACACTTCATGCCAAGTGGGCCACACCCATAGGTGCAATTAATGTGCACATTTTCCAATGTACACATTAATGTGGGCACACATTTCCATGTGTGCACATTTGGCCACCTAGCCCTTAAAGGCAAGTGGGCCCATTTCCAATTATCCCACATGCCAAAAGGGGATAATTGGAAACCCTAACCAACCCCCTTGTCTATATAGGGAAGGAAACCCTAACTAGCCCAATTTTCGATTTTAGGGCTTTAGAACTCTGTTTTGGCTGCCTCAACAGCCAAAACCGCATCCCAGACTCTGCCTGGGAGAATTGCATCCTTAGTTTCCCTTGATTCGAGTGTCTCAGCAGGATGGTCGAGCTCAGGTCAGGAGGAGCCCCTCAAGGATCAGGTATTTGGCCAATTAGATAGTCTAAACCCTATTTTAGTCATTGAATCAAGTGGGTTTAGCCTATTAGATTGCCCATAGCAGCCCTCTAGATCTCTAGATAGCGGATCCTAACTAAAGAACCTAACTCTATGTTGTAGATTAGATCTAGTTCTTTAGTTCTCTCGTGGAAGTATATGGATGATGCATCTCTATGAACTCCTTGTATTGGGAAGGGGGTAGAGACCTAAAGCTTTGTAGTTGATGCTCCTAGAGTAGCCTCTCTAGCACACTTGTAGATTCGGCACATGCACAAGAACCACACCCGTGTGGGTGAAGGGGCCGACCGGGCTTAGAAGGGGGTTAGTGTTCGACTCTTGAACGATCCCTATGGTGTGTTAGTGCTACCGGGGATCATTGTGACTAGGTCTAATGGCTTACCAGTGCGGGGTAAGGCATGGGCTCGGCACCCGTGAAGTGGTGTACACTTTCCGGTGGGTTCAATCAATCACGGGCAAAGGCCCTCTAGTCACCTTTGAGTCGGCATGTAGACCTGCGGAGGGAGTGATCCCTACCTGCCCCATCGAACCGGGAGATGGAACCCGTGAATAGCCCTTTTGGCTATGCATCCGTGGAGCTCTGGTCGAGTCCCAACACTTTTCAGCCTACTCGCAAAAGTGTGCACGGGAGGGGCGGATGGAGTGGACAACCCTAAAGCCATGTTCATAGGCCCAGCCAAATCCATTGCCATGAACTCGCCTGCCCGAATGAACTCGAGACCCAAGCCGTCACCATCCCCTTGAGTCCGAGCCTTGGGTAGGATCCCCTATGTGATGTCTTGATCTTTGTCTATGCAGAGATATGTGGAGGACCATCCTTCGGGATGGTCATATGATGTTGATGTATGTGCTCTTGACATGTATGTTTACGCTTCCGCAGCTAGGTAGGCCCCGAGGGAGACGGGTGCAATGACCCTTCCACTCTTCCCACTTGGAACCCGTCCACGGTTCGCGGTGTCATGTGGAGGGCCCCGTATTAGCATGGAGCTGGTATGGGGATGAACTCCTGTTTGTATCACGGTGAGTGCAATCAGATCACGAGTAGGGGACGTCACGGTGGTATCGAGCTATGTTCTTGGAGACCAAGAGCAAAACACACGCCATGTTCCCGGTAGCACTAACTTGATAGGATCCTCAAACCTCGAAAAATGAGAAAAAAATTTTTCTCATTTTTTTAGTTTATGCTAAGCTAGTAACAGTTAAAATGAATAGAAACGTAAAAAGACTAAAATTGATGAGCCAACATCCAAAAAGTAGGGTGGTCTCACACGTCGGCGCCGGGACGATTTCTACATTCTAGAAATCGGGCCGGGTGCAACGCGTCTTGACATTCAAATTTTGACACCAAAAGTTGTAAATTACAGAAAATACCTTGATAATTCTAACTTTAAGCTAAGAGTTAGTAGATTTAGCATGTTACATGTTAATTTAATAGTGGGCCCCACCATGTCTCACACGCCGCCCAGACACGGGTTTCTAGATTCTAGGAATGGGGCTGGGCAACGCGTGAGACCTTGCTTAATTAGGTGTTTTTAGGTGCTCTAGACAACCCAAAAAGGTAGTTTAAAAGTTGACCTAAAATTGGCCCTATAAATAGAACCAGACCCCTCCCATTTTTCCTGTTCTTCCCTAGAACTTCGCTCGTGACTGTCAAGGCGATCTTCTGGCGCTTAGCTCCGATCAACAAACCGTAAGATGATGGCCCGCACAAAGCAGACTGCAAGGAAGCCTAGCCGAAGCGGATCCTCCCGCAGCCGCCCCTCTTTCACCTCTTTCACGAACGCCTCTTCGGGGAGCGCCTTCTCCCTTCGCCGAAATTCGTCGGGAAGGTGGTCGGACCGAGCGACCGCGTAGCTCTTGGAGGATGACCGGCCAGATGTTATGAACCAGATCCTCGACGAAATCGCGCGGGAAGAGGAAAGAAGCGGGCAGCAGCAGGAGCAACACCAGGAGGACGCCAACCCACAGGAAGAGCAGAGGGAACAGGCGGACCCATCAACAGCCCAGGAGCAACCCCAGGCTGAGATCCACCTGCAGGAGGAGCAGGGAAGAGAGGAGCAGCAGCCGCCGGAACTCACCCCGGAAGAAGAGGCCGACCTCGCACGCTTCGTCCACAAGTACGAAGCCAAGGAGCGCCGCCGGGAGCAGAGGACAAAGAGTCGGGAAGACGACCGACTACAAAACAACCGACCCAAGAAGAGGAGGGCCAAAGCCGTAAAGGCAGGCAAGAGGAAGCTGGTAAAGGTCGGGAAGCGAGCCGAAGGTCCCGTCATCAACGAGCCGTCGGGAGGGGAGACCCCGCCCACCACCGACGACTCGGATGGAGACTACGTGCCGGGCGCAGACGGGGCAAGCTCTTCAAAGCCCCCGGTCGTAGAGGAAGAGGTCCCGGAGCAGACAGCCCAAGAAGGGGAGGAGACTGGACAGCTAGCAAAGCCCCCACCGTTTCCAACGTGGGATAGAGTCAAAGCCCCGCGGCCGCAACGGGAAGCATATGTGATAGACCCCCTAAAGGTCTACCAGAAGAGGATCAAGGAGCACAACGCTTATATGGCAAGGTGGGAGGCGTACAACGCATATTACCAGGAGCACCGGGTGAGAACGATTGAAGGCGGACACCCGACGAAGAGCCAGACACTGAAGCCCCCTCCACCAAAGCCCAAGCCTCCCCGAGCACCAGGGAAGAAGCGGAGCAAGAAGAAGAAGCTGGAAGACAGGGCACTCAAGGAGATCCGCCACTTCCAGAAGAGTTACGGACTCGATTCCCCCCCAGCCAGCTTTTGGTCCGCCCGGGTCATACAAGAATACAAACACGCATTACGCGCCAAGTGAGGCGAGATGCTGCTGTGTTTACAAGAGGCGGCCGAAGCGCACATAGTAAAGCATTTTGAAGACTCAACGGCCTGCACGGTGCACGCGAAGAGGGTTACCCTCATGAGGCAGGATATGTATCTTGCCAGGCACATCAAGGGTGAACGACCTTGAGTTTTGTAAACAACTGGAAAATTTTGTTAATATAAAGAAAATTTTGTGTAAATAAAGTGTCAAACCTTGTTTAAATAGGTCAAGATATCGATCCCTAGCTTTTGTTTTAATTAAATTAGAGTTTTGAGCAAAATTGAGACGATGTCTCACACGTCGCGCCAGGACAGGTTTCTACATTTTAGAAATCGGGCTGGGCGCAACGTGTGAGACCATGCCCAAAAATGCCCAAAATAGCTCCAAATCGACCAAGTAAGGAGTCAATTCTGCCTAACTCGATGAGTTTAGTAGAATTACAGTCTTAGATCACCTAAATTGAGTAATCCTAGCCCAATTAGGACCCATGTCTCACACGTCGCGCCAGGACAGATTTCTACATTTTAGAAATCGGGCTGGGCGCAACGTATGAGACCCCGTACCATTTCGTCACCAAATGATCTCCAACTGTACAATAGGTTCAGTAGCTGTTCTTAGCATGCTCAAACTCTAGAAATAGTCTTCAAACTTGCAATTGCATCCCTTAATAGATCAGAATTGCCTAATCTCAGTAAAATCTAGGTCATCCAAAAATTAGGGTTTTCCCCTTTCTATAAATAAGTCCCCCATTTCTCAATTGGCACCCTGCAAATTTGCTCCCCACTGCTTAGGCGATCTTTCAGCTCCCTGAGGCGCTTCTGCATCCGTTTGATACTCCCTTCCTTGCTAGATCAATGGCCACTGCTGATTTCGGGCGATGGTACAGCGCCAGTGGCCATGCTGCTGAGGCGGATGTCAACGACATCTTCCAAGTCTTTGTGAAAGAAATCGACATCCAAGCTACGCTGAATGCAACCCCAGCATATAGGCAGGTGCTAGCAGAATTTCAGGCTAGGGTAGGACCCTCCCTTGTCCAAGTCCCCCCTTGCATAGGATACTTTGTTCCCCGCCCATCCCTTCAAGCAGCCTTGGGCGACGTCCCCAACATCGCCAAGTACTTGACTAACAAGGCGCAGAGACTACCTGACTACATGGTCCTGACAGCCAACAGGACCAAGTACTTCTCTTACACCGCCGCCCTAGCCATCTTCTTATCCCATCAAAGCCGAGAACCCGATGGGGGCAACCTCTATCCCTCCGATGGAGGTAGACCCCATAGCGGTGCAAGAGGAAGAGCGATCTTTGCGCATCAACGCGAACAGGGAAGCAAGAGAGGATGAAGAGGAGCTCGGACGGCGAAGGATACACCGAGCTCGACTTCGCATCGAAGAACGGCGCCAAGGAGAGCGAGGAGCTGATCAACTTCGGCGAGGCGCGGCCCCAAGAGGGCATCGAAGTCGCTCCCCCTTTCTGCTAGGCATCACAAGCCTAGCCCCGTCATCATTAATCGGAGAGGAGTATCTACTCCTCACGACATCCGTAACCTTCCCGAATGCGGGAGAGGGAGCTCAGGTTGGACCGAATCGCTCCACCAATCAGGCACCGACATGGACGACTTCATCGCGGGGAGCCTCGAACTTTCCGGGCTGAAGTGAGAGAGGCCGACACCTACACTGTGGGAGACGACCTCCCGATATCCAGCCTACAGCAGCGGATAAGGCAAATGATGGACGAAATGAGCTGCCAACGAGGAGGAGAGTTCCCGCCCTCCAAGACCGTGATGGGGATCCGGGGAAGACCACGAAAGCATCCTAATGCCGAAGTCCTCCGACATCACCCCCGCTAAAAGGAGAAGGAATCGACCTCGTGAGGCTCGGCCGCACAATGGAAGACTACAGGGAGCTGACCGAAATTGAGGTCGGCAGCATGCCGGGCAAGTACGTAGCCGGAGGCCAAACAAGCGGAGAAGCCGGCGACACACAACGACATGTCGCCGTGTACTACTTGTCATCGCTGATGGATGGGAGAATAGCGGTAATTCACCGCAAGTTCAGTCCCAGAGGCGAAGAAGGAGTGTTCATGCTGATTGCACTCTCAGGCTTCGGCAGGCATGCTCGAATAGCAGCAAATGTCGACTATGCTGTCTTAGTCAAGAGGGCAATGGCACTTGACCTCTTCGACTTCGCCATACCCCACCGACGTCAGGCGAGATTGGCAGTGACTGCGGCCCTTACATCCGACCGCAGGGTAGAAGACCTGGTGAGGGCCATACAGGGAGGCTCGTCGGCAAGCATCATCAAGAACTTGGGTCATTCGGTAGGGACGGCCCAAGTTAAGAAGTTTCTTGAAGACAACCCGTCTTACCGGCGATTTCAAGACTAGTTAAACTCTTGATCCCGGAGACTTTTTGTATCTGAAATATTATATGATATATGAATATAAATCTTATTGCACTTTAAATGCTTTGTTGATGTATTTTTGCCCCATAACTATACCAACAAACATAAATAATGCAAGAGAACAAATGAAACTAATCATATAGCCATGAATTGCTTGTGGATGCAGCTAGAGGCCTAAACGCAGGGGAACGACAACTGCGAGATCTTATAGAAGAGCAAACCCCACCCAGACCACCCCCGGCAAGGAACCTATTTGAAGATATGGAACCCATGACCCCAGAGGAGGAGATAGCCCAGATGAGGACGGACCTGGAGCAGATAAAGGCATTACTGTCCGCGCAAGCAGGAGTGGGTTCGGTGGGCAACGCTCAGTTGCCGCAAGCATCAGCTCGGAGGGCAGGAAGAGACAAGAAGAGGAGCAAGAGAAGGAGATCCTCCAGCCCGGAATCTTCCGACTCAAGTTCAGACTCAGACTCCGACTCCGAGGAAGAGGAAGAACAGGCTCAGGAACGAACAGATGGAAGGCAGAGGAATACCCCAGAGGGACGACAAAGAGATACCAGGGCCTCTGACTACCAGAAGAAGGTAGATTCCGCACTGGGCAATGTATGGAAGGCCGGAACTGGAACAGTTCTCGGGGAGAAACAGGTCAGGGATTGGAAGCGAGATGGCATGGCCGGACGAAATGAGCGAGTACTGAAATGCTTATGGCATGAAGGATAAGGACAAAGGCGAGTTGCAACAGCCAACTTGAAAGGAGCCGCCGGATTTGGTGGAAGGGTTATGCAAAGGCACATGGCTTAAAGCGGGGATGCTTGTAAGTTGAGAAAGTTTGCTAAAGCCTTCAAAGCCCATTACGTTCCGAGGAGCATAAGTCCAAAGATGATGGCTTTTTCTGAGTTGCGGCAAGGCAACAAATCACCCGATATCTGAGAGGAATTCATGAGGCTAAGGTCTGTACGCGTCGGGTTGGGAGAGAAGCATGCAAAGAGAAAGCTATATTGAGGGGTCTGAATGAGGAGATCCGCAAGCTTGTGAGGGCAATAAACCCTAGGACAAGATCGTGAGGCTTAATCCAAGGCTATAAGCTTACGGGGCCGGGACCTCGAGAATAGCGAGGCGGCAGCGATATTTCGGGGATAAAGGCAAAGCGGCGGGGAAGCTATAGCCCCGTGGCAGCCGATCCAGTCCGGCTAGAGCCCCATATGGTGGGAACCGGGGAAACGGCGGGGAGAAGCGGTGTCCTTCAAGGACAAGCGAGGAGGGTCAAACTACTCCAAAGCGGTCGCGATCCTTTTGCGAGCAATGCCCAAGGAAAAGAGGCGAGAGTGCATAGAAAAGCAAGCGCGCTTCGTGTGCTTCCAGCCAGGCCATAGGACTGAACCCGCCCCCCCCGCCATGAGTGCAGCTCTAGCGGAGTTGGGAGATTGGGATGCCCCCGTCCGGACGACGACGGCGAAGAGGCCCGCGACTACATTCGTGGTGAGTGTCATATCTTTGCCGCAATAGATACTGAGCAAGCAGAGAGCCAAGATAAGGTAATTTCCACGGTAGGGGAAGGCCAAGGCCAAGTCCTTCATAGTCTTGATAGACTCGGGAAGTAGCCATAACTTTGCATCCCCGAATGGTTCGATGTTGAAGTTGAAGCCGCTAAAGTCAAAACCAAGACCCGTTGTCTTAGCAAGTGGTGCGATAAAAGGCGGGGCGGGCAAGAGAATTAACCGACATCGACTTGCGGTTTAATATCCGGATGGGGGCAGAAGTAATGGGCATTGGCAAGTATGACTTGATCATAGGAATGGAGTACCTTGGGCGGCCGAGGGCCATTATCGACCGTGGAAAAGCGGAAGGTGACCTTCCCAACGGACGGCAAGATCATTGAGATAACGGTAAGGAAGTTGTTCCCATCATGCGCTGTATGTCTTCTAAACGGTTGTTCAAGTGCATCAAGAGCGAGCAGGTGGCATACATCTTCAAGCTTGAGATTAGTGAGCGAGTCGGAAGGAAGCAAAGAAGACAAGGTGCTCGCCAAGTTGCCGGGCAAGTAGCTAAGCTGATCACGGAGTTCCATGATCTCTTCCCAGATGAGATCAAGCAGCTCCCTCCATATAGGGGAGTTGAGTGCGAGATTGCACTCGAGCCGGGAACAAAGCCAACAAGCAAAGCTCCATATAGAATGACAACGCAGGAGTTGTCGGAGCTAAAGAAGCAGTTGCAGGAGCTGCTGGACCTAGGTTTCATTAGACCTAGTGTGTCGCCATTTGGAGCGCCCATTCTCTTCGTTAAGAAGAAGGATGGCAGTTTAAGGATGTGCATAGACTATAGGCAGTTGAACAAGCACACCATTAAGAACAAGTATGCGCTCCCTAGGTCAGATGACTTGATGGATCAGCTCCAAGGTGCAAAGATCTTCTCCAAAATCGACTTAAGGTCAGGTTATCATCAGATCAGGATAAAGGAATAAGATATCCATAAGACCGCCTTCAGAACGCGGTATGGGCACTATGAGTTCACGGTAATGCCTTTCGGCTTATCGAATGCCCCCGCAACGTTCATGAGGCTCATGAACGACATCTTCAGGGAGTTTTTAGACACCTTTGTGATTGTTTTCTTTGATGACATTTTGGTGTATAGCAGATCCCTTGAAGAGCACGTACAACACTTGAGAAGAGTGCTGGAGAAGTTGAAGAGACACCAGTTGTACGCCAAGTTGTCGAAGTGCCACTTCGCAACAGGGAAGGGGTAAAAGCATGTTAGGGTGTACCACTTTTGGAACCTGCAAAAGTACATACACTAGGTACTTTAGAACTGGGTACTTTCTCATTTTTATCTTCATTAAAACTAGTCCAAAAGTCCAAAATAAAAGTCAAGGACGCATTAATATTCAAAGTTAAGATAAAGATAATGCTACCTGAGACCAAAATATATATAAAAGTTCTAGAATGTACCTTTTATTGAGATATTACACAGGTACCCAGTACCCAGTCCTGGGTACCTTTTTAGGTACTTTTTTAGTCACTAAATAATACTTTTTAAGGGACACCCTAACATGCTTTTACCCGAAGGTGGAATACCTTGGTCATGTGATCTCGGCAGAAGGCATCTCAACGGATCCTGCAAAGATTGAAGCCGTCATTCAGTGGCCGGCGCCGAAGAATGTGCATGAAGTCAGAAGTTTCCTCGGCCTAGCAGGGTACTACAGGAAGTTCGTAAAGAACTTTGCCAAGATAGCAGCCCCGCTAACAAACTTGACGCGGGCGGAGAAAGTGAAAGATTGGGCAGAGCATTGGCACAAGAAAGCCCAAGCAGGGTTTGAATTGTTGAAGGAAGCTTTAACAACAGCCCCAGTCTTAACCCTGCCGGACCCGGAGAAGGATAAGCTTGTAGCAACAGATGCGAGTAAGATAGCTACAAAGTGCGGTGCTTATGCAAGAAGAGCGCGTGTAGTAGCGTATGATTCCGGGAAGATGAACGACGCCAAACGCTACCCCACCCCACGCGATCGTGAATTGCTTGCGGTTGTCGGGGCATTAAGAATTTGGAGGCACTACCTTTTGGGAAGGAAGTTCCAGTTGGATCTGAACCACCGTAGCCTCCAATATGTATTCACGCTAACCACACCTCAACCCGAGGCGCAGAAGGTGGATGGAGTTCCTTGAAGAGTACGACTTTGATATAGTCTACAAGCCGGGAAGCTCAATGTGGTAGCGGATGCGCTTTCAAGGCATCCCCTGACAACTAGAGTGCATTGCAACGCAAATTTCGGCGATATCCAGCTGACTTTGGTAAGAGGATTGAAGAGTCCTTGCCAACGGATGTGGATTTCGTGGAAGTATGGGCAAGCCTTTCTAAGGAGGCTAGAACAGATAAAGAGCGGAGGCCTTCAAGCATTATAAGAAGGAAGGCAACTGTTATACCATAAGAACAAGTTGTGCGTGCATCTCAATCATCAGGTGTAAGGAAGTTGATCCTCCATGACACGCACAACAGCCCAATAGCTGGCCATGCGGGATTCATGAAAACATATTTCAAAGTGCGCAGCAGCTATTATTGGCCAGGAATGAAGAAGCAAATAGCTCGCTACATCAAGGAATGTCAGCTATGCCAGCAGACGAAGGCGGAGCAGCCAATTCGAGGGGGCATTAGAGCCATTAGCGGTGCCAAACGCTAAGTGGGAGGTAATCAGCATGGACTTCATCACAGGACTCCCAAGGACAGCAAGAGGGAAGGATGCCTTGATGGTAGTGGTCGACAAGTTGTCTAAGATGGCACATTTTGTGCCTTGCAGGACCACAGATACAGCTATGGATACAGCAAAGCTCTTCACCAAAGAGATCTTCAGGCTTCATGGCATGCCAAGGGAGATCATCTCCCAGGGGATCCGAAGTTCATGGCGCCTTTTGGCAAGACCTCTTTGGCGACAATCCGCACGCTATCCATGAGCACGGCATATCATCCTCAGACGGATGGCCGACGGGAGCGGACCAACAGGATTTTAGAGGACATGCTACGAAACTATGTCTGGAATAAGCAAAGTATGTGGGAAGAATTTATTCACTTGGTGGAGTTTGCATACAATAGCACCAAGCAGGAATCATCCCAAATGTCGCCGTTTATGATCAATTACGGCTATCAGTGCCTAACTCCAGATACTTGGCACAACCCCGTGTCAAAAGTGGAAGTTTCGCAGCAGATGTTGGCCGATATGCAGCAGCTTGTGGAAGAGGTTCGAGGGTATCTGCTAGCAGCAAGAAGTCGACAAAAGAGCATCGCCGACAAGCATCGAACAGTAAGAGAGTTCAAAGTTGGAGATGATGTTTGGCTCAAGATCAAGGTGAAGCAGGCGAAGCTCAGGATCGGGAATTGCAAGAAGCTTGCTCCAAGGTGGGCCGGACCCTTCAGAATAGTCGAGAGTAGGTAATCAATCCTACAAGCTAGATTTGCCAAAGACACCTAAAGATTCATAAGGTCTTCCACGGAGTTTGTTGAAGAAGCATACTCCAAATCCGCATCGAAGTCTTGGATTCGCCAACGTTGTTGGAAATGACTCGAGGAGCAGTTGGAAATAGTTCCGCAATTGATTCTTGATAAAGCTTTCAAGAAAACGAGGAGATCGAATTCCTCCAAGATTTGGTCAAGTGGAAACACTTACCCGGTGGAAGATGCGACGTGGGTACTTAAGAAAGATTTAGTAAAGCAAAGATCCACGGTTTATGGAGCAATGGGGCGGCAAGGTCATCTCCAAGAAATCGCTGGGCATGTCGATTTGTGTAGGTTAATTCGTGTAGTTAAGATTAATCTCACGCGTGCAACCTATGCTTAGTATGGGTCACATGCGTTGTTACCGATGATGGGACCACTACGGTGATCTCTAGGGCGGTGTAATGTCAATGTAGGCATGACCGCGTTTCCTTAGCTTGAAGTGGAAGGTAGATTAGAAAGTCTACTGTCCCCACTAAAGTAGACGCGACCTCGAGAAAAAGGAGGTCATGAAGGAATGCATTGATAGGGAAAGCACCTTTAGCCCCATATATGCTTTGATAGGGAGGAATCTATCCTTCACAAACCCCACCTTGAAGGATATCCTCCACCACCGGGCAACTAGAGGTGTAGGCATGAGCGGCATATAGGCATATAGGCCGTCTCCTCGACCATAATGGAAGATTCACCCTCTTCCCTACGGGAGATTAGCCATGCATCCATGTAGATAGGTGGGGTGGTCACCATATAACCAAAATTTTATTAATAATTAAATGATACTAACGTAGTGTCGACCTGCAGCCGAGAGAGCCGATCGATAGGGCAAGGAGGTCGAAGAGAAGACTTGCAACACAAATTTTTGTTGGAATGTGTTGCAAGGAATGAAGAGTACCTCGGACGTAATTTTAAAATTTTGATAAACTTAATCGTAATGTTAAGTGAATTTTGGAGTAACTGCTTTAGTAATGTTGTGAATTGATAAGTTATTTCATAATATAATGATGTGATAATGTCATAAAAATATTACCTTGAGGTAATTTTAATAAATGTGTAGGAATTAGAGTAGTAATCGTATGTATCAGGTTGATTGCAGGTTACGATGATCCCAAGGTGGGGAGACCCACGATGCTGCGGACAGCATCATTTCAAGGTGGGGAGAATGTGACGTTCGGCCGATATCCCCCGATCGCGTATCACCGTCTTGCCTGCCACGCTGCACCGCCTACCCACCGACGGTGGCGTGCCAGCTAAGCGTGTAGCCAGGTGAGTAGCCCTAGGGGGCAACTTGCCAGAAATATGTGCAACTATTAATGTGCACATTTTCCAATGTACACATTAGGGCAAAAGTATGCTGGTGGGTATCAAATAAACGCGGTTCAGCACCCAGCACCCAGCACTTTCCAGCACTTTCCAGCACTTTTGTTTTTTTGTTTTTCATAATCGGCCATGCAATTCGATCATACATGCAAAATTTCAGGGCCTAATTTGGGATATTGAATGAGCAATTAGAGAAAACCCATTTCTGCAGCAATTTTGGTAAAACAGAACAAAATTTCTTAATTCAGCCCAAATTAAGCTAAATCAGATGGGGCTTTTCAGATTTTCATAATCGGCCATGCACCCATATCCTACGTGCAAAATTTCAGAACCTAATTTGGGATATTGTGTGAGCAATTAGAGAAAACCATTTCGCAGCAGCTTTGGTACAAGAAGAATTTTTTAATTCAGCCCAAATTAAGCTAAATCAGCTGGGGCTTTTCAGATTTTCATAATCGGCCATGCACCCATATCCTATGTGCAAAATTTGAAACCTAATTTGGGATATTGAGTGAGAAATTAAAGAAAAACCATTCTTGCAAATGTGGTTTTTGTAAAACAGTGAGAAATATCTTAAGTCAGCCCAATTTAAGCAAAATTAGATGGAGCTTTTAGGCTGAATATGGTCGAAATGACAATCCTACCTTGGTGGATAAGTTTTATGAAAAGATATGATGGATTGAGCAACTAATTGGAGATTCACATGCCAATTTGGAGTTTGGGTCAATCTGCGCACTAATCAGACTCCAATCTAATGAAATCGATGCTAATCTGATGGAAAATTCGAGCATTGTGGAATGATTCTTGGCTGAAGAATCCTCTTAACAAATGAAGGGTGTAAAAAAATGAACCCACCAGCACCCACCATCACCCAAAAAAAAGCACGAAGCATGGGTGCTGAAAGCATGCGTCCGGACGCATGCTTTTGATACCCACCAGCATACTTTTGCCCATTAATGTGGGCACACATTTCCAAGTGGACACTTCATGCCAAGTGGGCCACACCCATAGGTGCAATTAATGTGCACATTTTCCAATGTACACATTAATGTGGGCACACATTTCCATGTGTGCACATTTGGCCACCTAGCCCTTAAAGGCAAGTGGGCCCATTTCCAATTATCCCACATGCCAAAAGGGGATAATTGGAAACCCTAACCAACCCCCTTGTCTATATAGGGAAGGAAACCCTAACTAGCCCAATTTTCGATTTTAGGGCTTTAGAACTCGCTTTTGGCTGCCTCAACAAATAAAAACCGCATCCCGCAACTTCTGCCTCGAGAATTGCATCCTTAGTTTCCCTTGATTCGAAATGTCTCAGTGGGATGGTCGAGCTCAGTCAGGAGGAGCCCTCAAGGATCGGGTATTTGGCCAATTAGATAGTCTAAACCCTATTTTAGTCATTGAATCAAGGGTTTAGCCTATTAGATTGCCCATAGCAGCCCTCTAGATCTCTAGATATGCGGATCCTAACTAAAAGAACCTAACTCTATGTTGTAGATTAGATCTAGTTCTTTAGTTCTCTGTCGTGAAGTATATGGATGATGCATCTCTATGAACTCCTTGTATTGGGAAGGGGGTAGAGACCTAAAAGCTTTGTAGTTGATGCTCCTAGAGTAGCCTCTCTAGCACACCGTAGATTCGCCTGCACATGCACAAGAACCACACCCGGTTGTGGGTGAAGGGGCGGGCCGGCTTAGAAGGGGGTTCGTGTTCTGACTCTTGAACGATCCCTATGGTGTGTTAGTGCTACCAGGGATCATTGTGACTAGGTCTAATGGCTTACCACTGAGTGCGGGTAAGGCATGGGCTCGACACCCGTGAAGTGGTGTACACTTTCCAGTGGGTTCAGTCGAATACGGGCAGTGGCCCTCTAGTCACCTTGAGTCAGCATGTAGACCTCTGGAAGGAGTGATCCCTACCTGCCCCATCGGAACTGGGGAGATGGAACCCAGGAATAGCCCTTTTGGCTATGCATCCGGCGGGCTACAGTCAGGTCCCAACACTTTTCAGCCTACTCTGCAAAGTGTGCACAGGAGGGGCGGATGGAGTGGACAACCCTAAGCCATGTTCATAGGCCAGCCAAATCCATTGCCATGAACTCTGTCTGCAATGAACTCTGGAGACCCAAGCCGTCAGTCATCCCCTTGAGTCTGAGCCTTGGGTAGGATCCCCTATGTGATGTGCTGATCTTTGTCTATGCAGATATGTGGAGGACCATCCTTCGGGATGGTCATATGATGTTGATGTATGTGCTACTGACATGTATGTTTACGCTTCCGCAGCTAGGTAGGCCCTGAGGGAGACGGGGTGCAATGACCCTTCCACTCTTCCCACTGGAACCCGTCACGGTTGCAGTGTCATGTGGAGGGCCCTGTATTAGCATGGAGCTGGTATGGGGGATGAACTCCTGTTTGTATACGGTGAGTGCACCATATACGAGTAGGGGACGTCACACATATTGTATAAAATGTCACTTTCATGAGCCTTTGGATCAGTTAACTCAAAGTGTCACATATGGAAACATTGTTAGGTTTGATAAAATAACATAAAAATCTTATTTAATAAAGCTTTGGTTGTTGGTAAAGTGTTGGCTTATTGATTAAGTATTTGTATTTTGCTTTGGGACCCTCTTTGAAAAAGTTTAGTTCATAAAACATAATATAACTTGGAATGATACATATTTTATATGCAAATGGGAAACTATTGATGAGGGACTTGGTGTTATTATCTATTGACAACAAACAAGAAAGTGGATCACACCATGCGAATTTAGTATATTCCAACATTTTAGCTTATACAAAATTCGCTTGGTGTGATCTTTTTGGAAAAAGATGACTTCCTATAGTAAAATTACTTTGATTATCTTTTAATAAAAGAAATATATATGTGTCTTATTTGAAGTTAAGTGTGGATATGTGACGTGCTCATTTATTGATAAAGTGTTTGCTTTTTGCAAAGGGCTAATAACTTTATGTACTACTAGAGTTGGTAAAGTATTTTAGATGCAAATAGGATGCTTGATGTGATCCTTCTTAAAAAAAGATATGCTCTTTGAAAAGGACTAATAACTTTATGCACTTGGGGTGGTAAAGCATTAAATGAGAAGGGGTACTTGTGTTTAATTTTAATTTGACAACAAATAAGAAAGTGGATCACACGATGCGAATTTAGTGTGTTCCATTTTTGTTGCATATGTACTATTCGCTTGGTGTGATCCTTCTTGAAAAATAATATGCTCTTTGAAAATTCAATCCACAATCCTTGCATGCCACCATCAGACAATTATGTTTGTGCCACTCTTCATCTTCATCCTTAGGGCAGATCATTTGCCTCCAAAAATCACTAGTGGATTTATAAACATGGTTCTTGGCTGCACAAAAGTTACCATCACCACAAATAGCACAAGTACAGTTGCAATCTTTATGCACGCCATTTGGATCTGTTCTGATTTTGTTGAGTGCTTGCATCACATATTCAAAGTGCATGTGATATTGGCAGCAGCAAGTTTCTCTTTCATTTAAGCGCCTCACAAATGATGGCTTCAGCAATTCAAATGTGCGCTGGGTAATCTTAATGTCATTATATTCCTTCTTGAAGTTCATGTAAAATTGCAACTGCAAACAAAGAAGATCTATATAGAAACAGATATATGCAACAGAAGAAACATACTAAGCAGAGAAATCACCTGAGATATTTCAAGCAGTTGTATTGGATGATCAATTTTATAAGCCATCTCTTTGTAACAAACTTTCTCACATGCTTCTGTATGGTGAAACTTCGTGTGTTTTCGTCGTCCCGAACTTGTAAAACACAATTCCTAACCTCGTCACTCAATGCATCACACCTCTTTTTCCTTGAAAACATTGACCACGGACCACATTCTTGGTCTGCCATTATTCTTCTTCTGGTTGCAGCAACAACAGATTTTCTAGATATATGAAGGAGACGTGCGACAGCAGATTGGTTGATGGATTTTGCTGATGAAGATACCATTTGCAAAGTAGACTTTCTTGCTTGCAATACATCTGTCTTCCTTAATTTCTTTTGTTCATTGAGTGTCTCCTGAACATTTTTAATCACATTCTTCATGATCTTGCTTTGATCATGATCAACAAAATCCACTTCCAGTTGGCAATTTAAGCCTTCACTCTCTTCACAAATCACATTGCACCACCATTGCTTTATCCCCTTCTTTCAAAGGCTTTGTGATTTCGTTGAAATAATCGTCCATTTTTTGGACAATTCTTGAAGCCTTCTCGCTTTTCGAGCCTCGTTCAATTTCAGGGGTGCAAGTTTTCTTTCTCTCTCTCCCTTTCTCTTTTTATTTGTCTTGATTACCTTCTTCTCTCGGCTTGAATTTCCCCGAAAAACTTTGAGTCTCTTTTCCTCATCCAAATCGGGAAACCGATTGATCCATTGAGGATCGTGATGTCTGAAGAATTTTGCGATCTGACAGAAACCGTGATCTACAAAGAACAGTTTGTTTCAAAGGTACAAGCTGAATGATCATTCCCGCCACAAAAGAATTCAAGAAACAGACCCCGCCATCTCAAAACAGACCGCGCCAGATCATTTCGGAACCGAATTTGATTTTCGGAGCAGCCATGTCATCGATCCGGAAGCAATTTGCTAAAAACGGATCATCGTGTTCCCGCTCTCCAAGCACCCCCAAGCACAGCAGATCAAGCACGAAAAGCAGAGCGTCCGGACGGGTGCTTTTGTACCCCAATATCTAACTTAGACCCATATCCTCCTTTGCAGGAGAGGTGCAGAAGGGAACCCGGCTTTCTCGACTGGCGAGTCGGGAATCCCTCAACCAGCCAACAATCCAGAGTGTACACTCCCTGAAAACTGTTCGCTAGTTGCTGCCAAACATTCCATGACCAGAACACGGAACTGTTCACGTTTACCCCCGATCCATTGTTTCCGTGCCGAGCATCTCTCAACCCAGAGAGTAAATCATCTCTCGAAGCTGAAAAATGCTGGACAAGGAAACAATAAATCCGACCAGCTTATGAGTAGTTCCATGTTCTAAACACAGACGGCATGTTCTACACACAAAATAACACAGGCATATCTGAAACTCACCTCTTCACGCAGTAATTCCTTGGGCCATTGTATCACAGATCCTGCAGCCTCACCAAGAGTCTTTGATTCTTCTGTCGGTCTCATCAAGAGTGCATTCGCATCTAACACTTGTATCAATGCGATTTTCGTGTATCCCCCTTCCATGGCGCTGCAGTGTAGAGTTCCCGTGTGTGGCAGCTCCTCTCCGCTTGCTACCTTAGCTCCGTGCTCATCGATCAAATCAACTACTTGCAATAAGACGCGCGGTTAGAAAAAAGACATAGAGCAAGGCGCTGTGAGGAGCTTACCGCGTTGTGGCGCCATTCCTGAAGTAGCTTACAGTCGATGCTCGCCTCCCAATTCAAAGTCGCCAATGCCGCAGTGAAGATAAGCGCCCGGCGGTCTACACTGCGCTCACTAAGTCCCTGGACGTGATTCAATTTCGAAATGGTATTTGGGCGGGCTAAAGCCGACCATGCTGTACCCTTAGCCCGCTTTTTTTCTGAAATGAATGTGTCCTTAAAATCAAATTTAAGAACACGCCCGACCTTTTTTACATGCAGTCCTAAAACCTCCAAGGCGCGGAAGAGGCTTAATTTACAAGGGAGTTCGAGCAGGAAGAAGATGCGGGGGCATACAGACATGACGACTCCGACCAAGAAGCGAGGCGCCGGAGCGGATGCTGGTTCTAGCGGCAGCAAGAGAAAAAATTCAGGCGCTCCAGGTGAGCTCTGAGGTTTTTCTTTGGTCGGAATACCTTTACTGATCCATCTTTTGGTCTTGCAGCATTCACTGCAGAGTCGCTACTGATCACTGGCCGAACTCCGTTCTTCGTCATCCAGGGATTGGAGACAGAGCTTCTTGACACACCAGCAGATTCTTGGTGGTATGTCGAGGTATCAACAAGTGGGAAGGAGAAACATCTGTTTCTCCACCAAAGGGATAAGAAGAGCTCCGGGGATAAGTACAAGAAGGTCGGTGTTGTGATTTCCGTCTCTGCGCCAGATTCGAAGCATCTAACAATGTATGTGGAAGACTACCAGAAGGATAAGTTCTACCACACAAAGAAATTATCAGTATCCAATTATTCTCACTCTTCAATGAGCAAGTCGAAGGGCATCGACAAAAGGCCGGCGCCTTTAAATTGTCAGAACCTTGGGTGGAAGGATCTGGAAGGGATGAAGGAGGCCGGAACCCTAACATCCAGGGAGCTTGGAATGGAGATTTCCAGAGTGAGGGAAAAACTGTTCAACACGGGGAGCTTCACGTCCAGTGTGCTGAAGACTCTACAACACTCGGCAGTGGGGAGGGAAGTTGTGGTTCATAAAGAAAAATCTCCGGACAAGACCACAGATGGAGCAGATGACACCACACGGGAGGAATCAGATGATGAAGCAGACGAAGATATGGTCGACTCCCCATTAATGGATCCAGATGAGCAGATCAGGATTTCACAGAGAGGGGCACAGAAAGTGGAGCGGTTGGCTCAGTATTATCCGTTGGGAATATCACACAAGCTGCTGCTGGACATCAGACGCCTGAAGGTTTGCACGGGAGATGCCGTCTTGTTCAACCACAGGGAATTTAATCCAGCACATATGCTGGAGATTTTGAACCTGATGGTGCGACATCCTGTTGCAGATCCAATGCCTGCGGATGTCATACCTTTCAGCAGATCGACCGGTGAGTTGTTCAGCTGGAAGTCTGAGGAAGACCTGAAGGGAAAAGACGTCCGGTTTTGGGTTGTAGACGGCCAGCATTCAGTGAGGGCAGCGCAAGTATTACAGACGGAGAAGGAGGTGCCGCAAAGGATCAAGGATAGATATAACACGATTGCAAATTAAACGGGAGTGTTGCAGCACTCCCGTTTCAAAGATTCCCTTGAAAAAAACAGCCTGATCTAGAAAATGACACTTTTTTCCTTCTAATTGGGAATTCTAATAGGCTTAATTTTTTTTTACCTCTTTTTTGGCCCCCTAGTGTAAAATAACTTGGAATTTGCCAAAACCAACACTTGAAAAGGGAAGAATTTAGACATGCTTTTGTATTCTTAAAAAGTACTATCTTGAAAACACCAGAATGTAGTGAATAAAATAATTATTATATAATGAAGAGTGTTTCAATGATACAATTTGTAACATCACATGGTGGTCAGTATTAATGTTTTTGGAAAAGACGGACTAAAGGTCCAAATCAAAGTCTTCATCATGCTTTTTGCTTGATTAACGTGCCCATTCTCTGACCCGATCCTTTTCTTGTGCCTTACCCTTGTCTACTTTTTTGCGGTGTCTTCGTGAATGGTAGCTAGTGCCACTTCTTTCAAATCTGCAAAAGTAGCTTCATCCTCTAAAGAGCTAGTGAATGGAGGTCAGATCTCGAAGAGGTCAGCTTGGCAAAATCGGATGAGGATTTGGCCCCTAACTCTTGGTGCTCATCCGGTAGGGTAGGCAAGGCCAGTCTCATCTTGATGAATTGCAATGACTTCTTTATCAATGTCCATTGCTACACAATTCCGGCCCTTCCTAAGTGCACAAGCTATTGTTGTACCGAGCCGAGAAGGCATCAAGCACCCAATCTCACGGGCGTGAAAACATGTCTAGGAGATGGTTGATTAGCTTTGAGGCTTCCGGTAGTGATTAACAATTCTACCTTGTGCACTAGGGTCCTGTAACTTTTTGAAGCACGGTGGAAATTCCAACACATTAGAAAAAATTCGGCATCTTTTTGTGTTAAAATGCTCCATGGTGCGTTTTCCATCGAAACTCCAAAGAAAGCAACATGGAGGTATTCAACCTTACTCAAAGAATCTCGGCCCACGCCATGGTAGTTTATATTTGTTTTGTACACAGTAGAAATTAGAGTGGTGTCACTAACGAAAAAGAACAAGAAACAAACAAAGAGAACAAGTCAAAGGCAATTATATTACGGAATAGAAAACTAAAACAAAAAGAAGAAACAAGCCCAACGTATTCCGAAATAAAGTACTCACCAAACCAAATTCTCATAACCAGCTTGTAATTGGGGATCCGGCGAGTTTTAAACGTGGACTCCACAAGGCCGGTTGCATGCTCGAGTGAAACACGACAAGACGCCGGTGCTTGGCCGTTGTGACTTGTTTGATGTCGCCGACGAAAAGCGTTAAACTCACGAAAATTTAAAAGGCCGGTCGTCATAACGGTACGTCCCTTTAGTTTAAAGCCATAAGGAAGGTCCGCAATCACCAGTGTGAAATCTTGTGGCTTTACTGTCCCAACCAAATTAGTGCAGTCCCCGTGAATGATGGAAAACAAATTATTTTGGTCAAATAAATTAAACTTTTCATAATCAGAAGGCTCCACATCTAGAGTTCTCCTCTCTGCCAGTGTTCTTTCTTCTCGTGCCAGTCTGACGAGGTGCATAAAACCTTCTGGCAGGTCCTTATTTTTCTTCTTGTTCTACAAACAAAGGGGAGTTTGAGACAGAGACAAGTAAAGTATGACGTGTTTAGTCAGCGTACCCATCCTTCAAAATTTGGTGCGTACTGAAGCATACGCTCGTCGGATGTAGCTATGGGATAAAGCTCCTTGCACCTCTCCCACGTCTCCACGTTGAGTTGCTCCATCAGACATGTCTGGCAGGTGATAACATTTTTTTGGCTAGAAAGAAAAACACAACCTTTTTAGCAGTTGAAAAGAGAAAACGCGAAGTAAACTATCTTCCTGCCATCTAAAGTTATTCTAGAATACAAGCGCTGTAATCAATATTTTTCTTGTTGCAGAAGTGTATTCCAGAATACACTTTAACTGCAAAGAAGAAGCGAAGGTGTATTCTGGAATACACTTCTACAACGCAACAAGTTAGAGTGTGTATTCCAGAATACGTTTTCGCTGACTGAAAGGAGTAAAAGTGTATTCTGGAATACACTTTTACACTACAAGAAGAGAGAACGTGTATTCTGGAATACACTTTCGTTCCATCGAGGGTGCGAAAGCATTTCCAGGAGCACTAAATTGCTGTTATCCGACGGAAATTCTACAAAGTGAAAAGGCGACAATGATTGTATGCTTACTTGTGCAACTCCTTCGACATTTCTTCGAGTGTGAACTCCTTGTCCACCACCTTTTGCAGAAGCTGTTCTAGTAATTCTGTGTCAGTGAACCCCTGCATCTCCCTCCAGACAGTGATGGTCATTTCTTTCTTTGGGGCCGTCCGCCTTTCTTCTTCTCAGACACCTTTCCCTTACTTTTTAGCTCACCGCTCAAACATATTAAATATTTCGTTCACGAAAGCTCCCGGATCTGCAAACAAATTAAAAAAACTTAGAAGCTAGTTGCACACTAAATCTTATTCGAATACGCTTGTAACCTTTACCCATCCACCATCCCCTAGCTGAAACCAATTGTCATGACCAATGAGTGATGCCCGTTTGTTAAGCCTCGTCAGATTTAAGGCAACACTCAATGGCACAAGCTTTTTAAGTTCAAGGGAGTATGCGGGCTTTTTGAGATCCTCTCCATATTTTTCCTTGAAGATAACATATTCTCTCAGTGCATGAATCTGATTTTGTCGACAAAAGCTCATTTTAACTTGTACTTTCGTTGTCGGCCATGAGTGTTGGCAGCGATTTTGGCTTCCTCGTCGGTCAAACCACGATGAAAGGCCACGCAGAACGACAAGTACCTAGGATTCTTTTTTCCTTGTATAATTGCCTCCTTGCCTTAAAGCATGGTTCCCACCCCAAAACATAATGCGATATGTGTCCGCATTTTCTCTATCGTACTCTGCGGGAGTTGTGCACGCTTCTCTATCAACAAGAACAACAATTGGAGCTACATGTGCATTGGGATTGCTCCGGATTCTCGTCCTTGAGGTTCCTTAGGTGGTTCATATATCTTTCGAACCTGCGGTGGTGGTTCTCCACTTCATTTTTGGAGGAAGCTTCATAGTTTGTGGACCAAACAAATAAATGACACCTTGCACAAATTTGTGCGGGTTTATCTCTTCCATTTTTCTCTTTGTTTTATCAACTTTTTTTTTTCTTTGATGGCAACGCCAGTGCTTTGCCTTTCCCCTCTTCTTCTTGTGTGCATTCTCGGGAGCATCTTACGTTTCAATGATAGCCGTTTTTCTTTTCTTAGGCTCTTTAGCGCCTCTGGTTTGCCTCTCGCTTCTTTGCCGGTGGTGGAGGTGGCTGCTCTTCCAACCTGATGAACTCACCTGGATGGGCTCGCAGACCCGTGATGGACTCCCCCGATAAATTCCCTTGATCTTCCTCTTCCCCTTGTTACGACTTCGTTTGTAGGGGAAGTCCTCATCCAATGTGCTTGAGCGTAATTAATGATGGTAGAGAGCGACCTCTTGTTCAACGTGGTGAGAAACATACTTATAAAGAGGATGTGGATTTACCTTCACTAATCTAAGGTAGGATTCATCAACATGAATAAAGCCTTGAGATGTGCGAAAAGACAATCTCCCTCCCTTACCTGGCCCGACTACCTCACTCCGCAGACGGGATGGTGCCCATGCGGACAAATTCCCCCGTCATCGTACCTTTTGGTTCGAGGGGCTCAAACGGACATGTAGAAAAGTCGGTCTTTACTTTCCGTAAGTACCCCTTGTAAAAACCATTGAGTTTGGAAGTTTTTAAGTAAATAGCAAAGATCCGGCTCCTCAACCCTTCTCTCCGGGTGCGGTTTAAACGATTTTAAGAGGCTTCTTACATTTGTTTCTTCTTTGCGTCATGTGCAGTACAAATTGTGTGTAAACACGACCTTGTTAGAAAAAAAACGTGGCAAAAGAACTATTCCGAATACAAAATGGCTTACAAAAAGGGAAAAAAGAGGGCAAAAAGAGGACAAAAATGTCAAAAAAGCACTCCAATCTTGACAAAAAAAAGTGGTCTAAACAAGCTAAAAAGGCAGCAAGAACGCCTAAATTAACTAAAAAACGCAAGGAAAAGTAACCCCTAAAACCTAAAAACACGAAAGTGTATTCCGAATACACTTTTAAGCCTTGGAGTGGAGGCTAAAGTGTATTCGGAATACACTTTAATATAAAGTATCTGGTGAAAGTGTATTCGGAATACAATTTAGCAGCATCAAGGCAAAAGTGTATTCGGGAATACACTTAAGCCTCCACTCGAAGCGAAAGTGTATTCGGAATACACTTTCGCCGAGTGAAAAGGCGAAAGTGTATTCCTGAATAAGAAACAGACATGCAAATGATTGTACGTTGTACTTTCTCGACACGTCCATGGTTTCTCTATGTGAATCGAATCTGATCTCACGAATATAATGTCGGTCCGGCTTGCTTAATTTGAGCTCGAGGACTGAATACGAACTCAAAGCGCCCGAAATTTCCTTTTAAAGGTATCATTTTCGTCTTGCTCTTTTTCTATGTGATCCTAATACGTTGACTTTACTATCCTACTCTTGTGTATTCGAAATAGCTTTTATTTTGACTTTCACTTGATTAGTCTTTGGAACTTCTACTTGTACTCACGTGGTGTATTTCGGGAATAAGAAAAGCTCGCATTCTGAAAAAGTCTCAAATCTCTTTACTATTTTGCGGTTGTCAAGATGACCGAACCGCCCGTGAACAAGCTTCCACCACCTTTTGTTGTCTCAAGCTCGTCTGCAGTTCGAGGACACGCTTGGGAACAACGTCATTTCTAGTGAAGACCGGCATTCTCCGGACTCCTACCTGCTGCTTCATCGTTGTTGCTTCTCGAGACACACCGAGTCCGGCACAAAAGGACTTCCACCACCCTTCCAACCGTCACCAAGTCCGTAGGCAAAGACACCGGCATCTCCTTCCAAAGAATCACCACCGGTTCGAACAGGTTGCCACCACCCCCTTTGTTCCATCCCCCGACCTCTGAAGCTCCACAACAAAGGGTGCTCAAGAACAAGCTACCCCCCCTTTGTAGTTTAAGCCCCTTAGCAAAACATACAAGGAATCTGAAACACAGTAAGACCGCGAGATTCATTTCGTTTCTCTCACCGGGACTTCACTACAAATGAGGGGCGACCCTCCAAAGATGCACTCCTCTTCACACAACAACGGTTTGTGACACATGGATTTGCGAATTCCAGTCCGCTCTAAAGGAGATGTTTGCAAGAACTCCTTTTCAAGATGGTACAAAGAACGGTGATGCCACAACCTCTTATGGGCCATCACCATCCTTTAACACTGCCCCCGCCTATTCCTAAACAACTTCACGTGGTCTGTTTTCCTCTACAAGCACACCACTTTCGGAACCCTGGAGGAAGTCACCCCGAGTAGAAGTTTCATCAAGATGAAGACACCAACGAGGAACAAAGAGATTACATGTTCTCAAGCCAATCTTCAAAGAAATTCAAGGTGGATTTTGGTTTGAGGGCGTGCTCCTCTGCAAGAAGAAGAAGAAATCTTATGGATGAACACAAAAAATGAGGAGACTTTTGAGAACTAAATGCTGCTCATTGGGTTGCATCAACAGATTTAATATGGCTAAATTACGGCGGTTAGAGACAACTACAGTTCCATGACATTGGCGCACCGGAATGCCTACTTAGCTTATCATGTAAGACCGGACCAACACCTTCTTGCACTACATTAACCGTCAAAGAAGTTTGCGAGTAAATGCTTTATGGTTGTCCACCGTTTAGGGTCCACGTAATGTCTAGAATACACAAAAAGACGGACAAAAATCCAAAGAATCGATGATCATTGTGGACCAAGAAGAGTTGTAACCATGCATGCCCTTCTTCTTGTGTCATGGATGGAGAAATATTTTAGAGAAACATGTGAGAAGCTACCTAACAAAGAACATGTATCATTTAACCGATAACATCACCAAAAAAGATGTTTTAATGAGTACAAAGAGACTTGCACTCAGCTTCAAAGACATCTCTTACTCACACTTCACCGGTATGGAAAAGTGAATTCGGTCTTGTGAAAATTCCTAGAAAACATAGAATGTCCTGCTTTTGCTCGAGGTGTAAATTAAAGAGTCAACGAAACCGCAAAGACAGAGGTCGAAAGAAGTAAGCTCATGTTCTCCAATCTCTCACTTGTTTTGAGAAAATGTTTTGACCTGATTTCTTCTACTACGATATTTGCAATGAGAACCTTGCCGGACATAAGTGAACAACAAGCGTGAGAGAAGAAAGCTTGCCAAGCATAGAAAAAAAAGCTCTTGAACGTCCACTTGCAATACATGTGCATTTGTGATTGATGGAATGGACCAAAAAAAAACAACTCTACCACATTTCTTGAACATTCCTAAGGATGTGCCAGAGGAATGTTTTGTTAAGGTCCACCTTGTAGGAGCTATGGTCTTCAAAGGAAGTCTAAAGTGCAAAGTATTTTTGACGATCCAAACTTGCATGGTGACCCTAACCTCACAATTACAATTCTTAACAAGGTCCCGTATGCGAGCAAGAGCAATTACCACCCGTTGCTTTATCTACAACTTGACAATACTACAAGGGAGAACAAGAATCAAACACTCTTTATGCGTCTTTGTGCCATGTTAGTGGAGCTAGGGATCTTTAGAAAAGTGAAGCTTGGTTTCTTACTTGTAGGCCACACTCATGATCAGATTGACCAAATGTTCAGCAGATTTTCTGTGCGCCTTAGAAGGAAGAAGGCTTTCTGTCTTCCTTCTTTAGTTCAATTATTGAAGATTCTTACTCGATGGTCGATCTTCTTAAAGAGATCGCTGATTTTAGAGAGTTTGTTTTCTCTCAACGCTCAAACAGAGAACAAAGCCGTGAACAAGTTGAATGATCTCACCTTTCAAAGATCATATCAAGTTCTACTTGAAGGATGGCCAAAGCTTCTTCTGAGGGAAGAAGTATACCACAACTAAGGACCTGAGTCCACCGGAGGGATTACGCTTCCTTAAATATATTCCAGACACTTCCTTCATAGAGCGTCTTTGAACAACTTCCTCTCAAAAATCCTAAGGAGTCCAAGCGGAAAAAAAGTACCCCGAGTCATCCTTAAAAGCCATTGAAAATGGAATTTCCTCGAGCTTTAAGTACTTCTTAGAAGAAGATCTGGATGTGGTGGAGTAATTTCTTTCTCGAACAGAAAATTGTTGTACAACATATAGCTCTAAGACAGTTGCAAGAACCATTTCAATGGCCTAACACCTTCCATCAACCCCAGCACCAAGCAGGTCCAAGCAGTGCTACATTTGCACCTGCAGTAGAAGACGAGGAGGACCGAGTCATGTACCTCGGACCAAGACGCAGGAATGAGCCTCAAGGTAATATCACAGAAATTACCAAAGGTATGCTAATTGCTCTTCCGACTGAGGAGGATGACAAAGGTCGGCCACTTCGGATAGCAAAAAGTGCTTGACACGGAGTCAAGGAGGAAGGCTTAGTCACTAAACTCAAGATTCATTGGCTTGCAACACGCTCAGAAAATGCTTTTGAAGGTAGATATGAGTTAGAAATGAGAAGCCAAGGAAAAGGGAGAAAGTCCAAGAAGGTGGGTTGTAGGGACGAGCTGAACCTTAATGACGTGACTATTTTGTGCTATGATTTTAAATTGAAATCGACAATCGCCTCACGCCTAAAGACTATCAATTTGCTTAAAAAGCTTGTAATTCACGAAGAAGATGATGAAGAAGGTGGTGACAATGCTTCACCGCCTGTTGATAGTGATGAGGAAGATAACTCAAGCACTTCCTCGATGACCGAAAAGAAGTGAAGGTGATGACGATGGCATAAATGAATCTGAAGACGCCCCGGATCCCTCTCTCATCACTCCTCACACTTTTGCACATAATCGAGTCTTAGAAAAAGATAAAATTTTGCATGTGAATATGAAGATTCTATCTTCAAATTTTGAGAATACTACAGTTTCAGTTACAGACTTACTTCAATTTTTTGTTAAATATTTTATCCTCTGAAATTAGAGTTTCTCTCTTTAAACATACTTGAAGAACATTCTATTTGCTAAGAAAAGTGACACTTTAAAAAAGTCAATTCTTTCGTTGCAAAAAAAAATTAGTCATTTGGGGGGGGTCAAAATAGAATTTCATGCATCTTTTTTTTTTTAACCTCGTTTTACCCCCTTTTTTGTAAAAAAAAAGGGAATCTTTGAGGAATATTCCTTTTGCTCTCGTTTCAATGATTTGCTCCCGTTTAACACGCAATCTTGTTATATGCCAAGCGAGAGTGCAGAGTTCTTTCAGCGGACACGCCAGCAACGGCGCTGGCCAGCATTAGCCACTGCCAGAACACAATAGCAGCGAGTGCCAGCTACATAAGGTAAATAACTGTCTCTGATTCGGCGGTTTCTCGACTCACGAGTCGAGAAAGCCCTAGCATCCTATCATTCCCGATTTTCACTGGCGTTTCTCGACTCGCGAGTCGAGAAAGCCAGGGGAACACAGAAATTCTAAGGATGCGGAGCTTTCTCGACTCGCCAGTCGAGAAAACCCAGAGAAGTAAAAGAAAATTAAACATTCAAGGGACTTCCTCGATTCGCGAGTCGAGAAACCCCGGGGCGGTAAAGAACATTCGAGATTAATGGTCGACGACTGAAAGCATCGAGCCTTCCCATCCTTTCTTCCCCCACCTCTTCGGGCAATGTCACTTAGTTTCTATTCTAAGTTGCATCGTTCGAAGAGGCGCGGCAAGGAAGGATTTGGGAATGAGCGGTGCTTTCACTCTGGCCTTCACTCTCGTACTATGTTCTCTCCTCTCCCGAGGGTATTCTCGACTCGCGAGTCGAGAAAGTCCCTTGAATCTTCTCCTTACTTGTGCTCCTCTCACTTTCTCGACTCGCGAGTTGAGAAACCCCAGGGTAATAGAGAGAACATTGGAGATTAATGGCTGAAGAGCAAAAGCATCGAGCCTTTTCCCCGCCGCTTAGTTTATATCATAAGTTGCATCGTTCGAAGAGGCGTGAAAGCAAAGATTTGGGAATGCGCGATGCTTTCTCTCTGGCATGGACTCTCCTATGTTTTCTTCTTTCCTGTGGGTATTCTCGATTCGCGTGTCGGGAAACCCCCTGCATCCTCCTATTTAGTGTTTACTTCGGGTGTTAGTAGATACTTTCATGCTCTAACATTGGGACATTTACTGAATGCAGCCCGTATCCTGACCAGATCATACACGCTCGGCAACAGTGGAAAGCATTGGGTTGTCCTCAGCATCCTAAAGGAAACAGGGCTCCCTCGGATAAGTGGAAGACCTTTGAGAAACTCTGCAGATATGTTCTACTGGAAGGCCAGGAAGATGATGAGGGGGAGGATGAAGAGGAAAAAAAGAAGAGAACACCAAGAAAGGGCAGGGAATCTTTATCAGACCAATATGACCTCATTCTTAGCACTGAGACGGTTTGGCAGAAATGGACCGAGATATGGGCTCAATGGACAAGAGGCAAGCTGAAGGACAGCAATGGAGAATTCCCATGCAGGCCAGACCCAAAGTTGTTCGACAGGCAATTTATGAAAAGGATACAGGGCCTGACCGACAAGGAAACGCTTGATCTACAGGGCAGAATCATGGATGGAACAATCCTGCTAAGGAAAAGTAGAAGCTCAAAAATGCAGGACGCTAAGGATTATGCCACAGTCCTAAAGAGACGGCGTACGTTGGAAGAAGGCATCACAGAGTTCTGCAATGTTGCTTCCAATGCATGCCATGACTTTGATTATTACAAGGAAAAGGCTGCCCTTGATGAAGGGAAGTGGAAAATAATCACGCTCCGTGGCCTGATTTAGTTTCCGGTAGTCCACGCAAACGCGGATCTTTCCATTGTGTTTGAGTGCAATGACAATGGGGCTCACGCATTCAGAATGTTTGACCTCATAGATCAAACCTGCAGCAAGGAGTTTGTCAATTTCTGCCTTGACGCGATCACGGTAATTGGGGTTGAGCCGGTACTGTCGTTGCTACACAGGACGTGCATCAGATTTGGTAGGAATGGTGAGTTCCCCCAAGGTTTTGTTGATCCCCCGAAGGTCTCTGTAGCTCCAGGAGAAAATGTGTTTGAACTTTTTGAAGAGCGTGACGGCCCTGTTACGATAGGGTGTCGGAAGATTGGCAGCAATGCGGACAGGCTGATTGTTGCCCACGTCCACAATCTTGACTTCAGGAGTCTGAATATGTGGGATAACTTCCGTGTCTTGGACAATATGAGCAGGAGGTTGAAGCATGACAGGATGAGGGGCGCTTTGCGTGGTGAAAAAGAGAGGTTGCTGATTTTCATCAAGCATAGGTTGCTTCATGACAGCGTGTACATCAACAGGATCAGGAGGAAGTTCGGCATCTGAAAAGTGATCAACACGTTGGATGCGATGGCAAGGAGCCAGGTAGGGGTCAAGCAAGGCCGCCACCGCGTGGTCCTGATCAAGAGTCATTTCTCCCCAAGGATCAGCATATTCGGGGTAGGAGGACAGAGGTAAACTCGCAGGTAGAGCCTGAACTTGATAGATATTCTGGGCTTCCTCAGAATCGGTGTCGGAGAGAGAGGGTTCAGCATTGTCGACCGAAATGATCTTACCTGTTTCCAAGTCCATAGTGGCATTGAGGTGACCATCTGTGATGACTAACTGATCCGTGGCCCAATAATGGATACTCTTGGCCTGGCGGAGAAAAGGTCTGCCGACCAACATTTCATAATCACCAGGATCTTCTCCAGCCTTCCAAACATCAAATTCTAAGGGGAATCGGAGATCACCAATGTTGATGTGAAGAAGAGTGTGACGCCTTGAGGTCTCGTGATATGGCCATTAGCCAATTTGATGTCATATGGGGCACGATAGAGTTGGTTGATGCCCATTTGTTTGCGGAGTTTATCCGTGATGAGATTGACAGCGCTACCTCCGTCACTTTGAACATGATTGACTTGTTGATTGCCCACCGTGGCATGGACCGTGGGTGTAGAGGTAGCCACAGCCCCAACCAAAACGGTCGGGAGTGGTAACTGGTCCTTGAGAGCAGGACATAGTTTCAAAATTGTTGCCAAACTTAAGGGAATTTTGATTTTTGCCAGCTCCTCTTGGAGTTCCAGAGGTACATGAGAAAAAGGATCTGCTGGATCCACGGGTGCTGGAGTGCGTGGTAATGAAGCAGCAACTTCTTTGAGTAAGTCGACCTCTGCAGCAATATTCGGATATGTTTGAGAGCGTGGAGGTTGTGAGGTGGAAGGTGCATCTTGTCTTTGCTGAGCTCTGGTGGTGGCATGAACATTAGCCTACGTGCGGCCTTCAGCAGCTTGCATGAGGTTCAGAATGCTTTGGCGTACTTTAGGCATGACATGAGGCATGAGTTTTTCCAAGTCAGGTGCAAAGTGAACCTTTTTGTCCTCTTCATGAGGGACTATGTCAACTGCAAAGGTAGGTTGCGTGCCATGAGGAATAATGGTTAAGGGACGTGACGCCCTGGTCTGGCGTGAAACCAAACCAACCCAATTTGACGGCTGGACTGGAGGATTAAGAGCCTGAAAAATTTCCTCCTGTGCTTGTTGATCCATCTGAGGTTGATTGGCAGGAGCTGGTTGATAGCGTGATTGCTTTGCACGCCGAGGTGGCTTCCAGAAGAACGGGGCGCCGCCTTGTTTGCCATTGGCAATCCAAAGTTGGTAAGTCGTGAGGCGGACCGAGGTGGTCTTATTGGTGCCGTGAAGCCGCATCCGAACTTGTGGAAGTTGAGGACATGCCGTGGTGGTATGACCCCATTACGTGACGATGATAACACCGAAGCTTTAGAAGGATCAAAAGGGGGTCCCCGTTGTTGCTCCCCGCTTCGATAGAGTTGATTGGGTTGAGCCCGCGGTGGTTGCGGCCGATATTGCGATTGTTCTTTGAGGTGTTGTTTGCACTTGATAAACCAGGCTTGTTGCGGAAAGGTGTAGGATGAGTGCGGGTGCACTCTTACGTGGCATGATTGCACATGTTGCATCTTTTACAATGAGGCGCCATTGGTGGAGTTGCACTCATTTGCCAAGTGGCCTTGGTGTTTGCGAGATATGGCACTAGATCCGATTAAGGCCGATTTGCGTGTTGAGGTTGGACAAAAAGCTTGTGGAACCATGGACCGGTGGAATGAAAGGGAGCTTCAAGAGCCACGCCACGGGGAGGAAACATTGGTAGAAAGTGATTGACAAGGTCGATAGCCCGCTCCAAAAAGTCTTGGTAGCAGTATTCGATCCATGAGTCGGATAGCGGGAGGAAGTCCTTGGAGAAACCGCACCAAGATCCGCCTGCGGTGGCCGGGTACTCCTTGAGTTTCTTGAAAGCGGGATGTGAAGTCGACCGCAAAATCCTCGGCCGGACTCAGTGGGCTCTTGTTGAAGGTCATTGAGTTGCTTGAGATGGAGTTGATCATCATCCGTGGTTCCATAGTGAGAAAGAAAAGCGGTTTTTCATTTCGACCAATCTTGTTTCCAAAGGCTTTTGTTGGACATAAGCCATTGATGAGGAGAGCCACGTAGTGTGGTGGAAAAGATATGGAATTTCAGTTGAGGTTGTGCATGACCATTTAGGACAGCCAGCCTCAAATTACGCCATGTGGGCCCGAGCACTTTGGTCTAATGGTTTGCCTTTACGTGTTGCCAAAGGTTGGATAAGTCAAGCTTAAGGGTCCGAAAAGGTAGAGGTGAAAGTGCTTGGCTGGACAGGAACTGGATAGGGATTATATTGAGGTGGAGTTGGAGGTGGCATGGTGCCTGAAAGACCCTGATGAAGGGGTGACTGAGGGATAGGTACTGGAGGTGCTTGATCATTGGTTTTGAGGTCGGTAAGGTTGTAAACAGGAAGAGCGGTGGGAAATGTAGGGAAGGGAAATTCCTGGGGAGGAGCAAAAGAGACATGTGGATATCCCTGTCCGCCCGGAGGAGATGATGGTTGTGAAGGCAGAGGCGTATGGCCAGAAGAATGATGGATGTAGGCATGTTCGGGGGTATGAAAGTAAGGTTGAGAAGGTTGAGCCTGATAGGGCTCCTGATAGTGATGAGGTGACTGAGGCTGTGAGCAATGTTTGCACGCTTGAGGCGGGGAACTGGGACGAGACATGACACGAGGGGTGGGTGGCGCCGACTTATGTACTTAAGAGTGGTAAAGCATTTTAGATACAAATAGGAATGAGTACTTGTATAATTTTAATTTGACAACAAATAAGAAAGTGGATCACACCATGCGAATTTAGTGTGTCCCTTTTTTTTTGCATATGTATTATTCGCTTGGTGTGATCCATCTTGAAAAAAAAAATAGCTTTCAAGTAAAACGAAAGAAAGAAATATCTTATTTAAAGTGTAAAGTGTTAGTATATAAAGTGTTGGTTTATTAAAATACTATTTGTTTACGCTAAGTTGTAAGTTCAATATTTGTGTTTCTATTTACTTTTTTACGCAAGGATCACACCAGGCGAATTTCTTATATGCAATTACTTCTGCGCATGAAGATTTCGCATCATATAAGGATGGCTTTGACCTTCAATGTTCATAAATTTTATGAATATTTGCATATAAGAATGTCACATATCATATTTTCTTAAAAAATGGTCATCAAATGGATAACTAGTCAAAGAGTTCTTCTACTACTTGAAGAGTTTCAAGACTCATTTTTGCTATAATTTAAATAGCAATAGATTTTTAAAGGAATCTATTGTTAAAAGTAGTCAAAGACTTCTTGTATTAGAGGTATCTAAACACAAACACCATAACCTTTGTACTTCAAGAATGTATAAACCCTTCGCATTGCAAAGTATAATGTCATTTATTAGCATCTTCACAGACATTTCCCCTTCCTTATCGGAAGCAGCTCATCTCAATGAACTGTATTCGATTCCGAATGCCTTCATCCTCTCTCAATCTCTCACAATATCCTAGGAGGCCAGAGTTACCGTCACCACAAAATCGGACTAAACTTGAAACGTCCTAAAATGACGGTTTCTTGCCAATCAACGGATCCAATGGATATAAACTGCCATCCGCCCAGATGTCGACACTTTTTGAGCCTGCAAGACACAACACGTCGAGGTCTTAGTTCTTATTTTTAGACCTCTTTTTTTGCGATTGAAGACTGGAGCATATTAAGTGGAGTCGAGTTCCACACATCATTTGGAGCTTCCATATCTGCGTGGATGGATGCGGCCTTGAAATGAAGGTGTACAATTTGTATGCCCCAACACAATTAAACCGTGTGAGCGAGCGTCCGTACTAACCTCGTTTTTGAAATTTGCAACGTGCATATGGAAATCGAAAAGTCCATTCTCCTACAATCCATGCTTTTATACATTAAGCAAATTCAAATTTCAATTGTAGGGGCGGGAAGCCCAGATTGGGATGAAGTAAAGATCCGGGTTAATCTTTGGGTTCACATGGATCTAATCGCTGAACCGGCTTAAAACCGGCTTGAACTTGCGGAGAGGCAAAAAAATTCAGCTCCGTTTTGGAAAATCAGCCCTTGCAAGATCCAACTTATGTGGCTGATGCGACTCGAATTTTTTATCGGTCTTTGACTCCACCGTAACTTCGGCGGAGAGCCTAAACTTCTCCATGTGAACCACCATAAAGCGGCCAGCGGCGCCTCGAAATGAAAGTCGATACAAAGCTTCAACCTACACATTCAAATTTTGAAATGTGGAAGGCGGAAGCTTGTATGGCCATGGCCTCTAAATGAAAATAAGCGCCGCGAATCGGTGACCGCGACGCTTGGTATCGACAAAGCAAGAGACACCGTCATAAGTTGCCAGTATGCTATAATGCAAGTGGCTTTTTAGAAGCGCCACATGTTGCATCAGCCTGTCTGACAACCAACAGAATTAAATACATATGGCGCCATGAATGCGCAATCCCCCTTATTCCGGGAGAATATTCCAAGTAAATCTGTAATGATGAGATTTGGTATCCTAGTTGGCATCGGAAAAAAGGAGCGGAAATATGACGTGGAATGGCTGATAGGAGGCCATTTTGAGACCCCAAATCCGCCCTAATGGAATCTTGCAGAAAGCCTGGCCCGGTTGGGTGGTTAAATCTCCTAACGATTGGAGAGCGTTATTTAATTCATTGTGTTGTTCCTTCTGAAGTGTTGTGTTAATCTTTAGTTGAATCAATTTTGGTATCAGAGCAAACCGTTCTTGAACCTGTAACGATGGCTCACCGTTACAATATCTCCGAAGAGCAATATCAGCAGGCCTTAAGAACTGCTGACTTTATCGCTACTCAGATAGCGTTGCCACAGCCTTCATCCCCAGAAGATTACCAGTATAAACTAGAGCAGATTGCTCTACTCTATGGCTTCCTTCCCAGTAATGCCCAGCCACCTCCATTACCTAGAGATCCTCCACCTGCTCATCCACCACCACCTGAAAATCCACCGCCAGAGACCGCCAACCCAGATCCTCTAATGACTGCTGAAACTGATGCGCCAACTAAAAGGAATAAGGCTCCTAAATGGTTGGAAAAAGTTGATCTGCCATACTTTACTGGCGGAGTGTCCGTTAAGCCAATGCAAGTAATAAGTTTCCTGGGGATATGGGAAAAGTTCTTTGAGAGAGTTAACGCAACCGAACAGGAGAAACTGCAAGCCATGGACACATATTTAGATGAACAAGCTCAAGTTTGGTGGCAAGGTCGCAGATTAATGCAACCTGAAGTTAACTCATGGGTCGTCTTTCGTAGTGCATTTGAAGCCCATTATTTGCCTGCGAACTATTACAGGATTTTGCAAAAAGAGTGGGACCTTGTTAAACAGGATGACGGAGAAACAGTGTCCGAATATTATATGAAATTTAGTCATTTAGGTTCACAAGTTAGAAACCTAGGTGAACACGAACTATTGAGAAAGTTTGTGAATGGATTAAGGGAGGACATATTTGCAGAACTAGACCTTATTGAACTAGTCAACATGCTGCAGAACGAAAGTTGAACCCCAAGGCTCGTAAGTTGGTTATATGGGAAGGAGCGCCTTCTCGTGAACAAAAAAGACCAAAGCGAGAAAAATTTGAAAATAGAAGACATAAGAAAAATAAAAGGGGCCGTGAAGAGCGTAAGACCAGGTTTAACGGGAGAAATGGAAAACGCTCTAATAACGGACAGAAGTCCAAACAGGAACAGAGTAAAGGGCCAAAGACTGGATGTTATAATTGTGGGGGTCCACATTATCAATCCAACTGCCCGAAGAATATAGCCCCGGCAGATAAAAATACAAAGAAAGTGCAGTTTAAAGAGCCGCCGTATAAGGAAAGGCAAGTTGCTCAATCTCACCATGTGGAAGATAGACCCGAAACTTCCAGGGAAGGAGAGGAAAGAAATAAAGGAAAGCTTGCAGCCATTGAACAGGAAAAAGGGAGACTGCAAATTGCATACCTAAAGAATTTGTCAGAAGGCGATACAAGGTCTCCAGAAGCATGGCTGTTTAAAATGAAGGGTTCAGTAAAAGGTCAAGATGTGACTGTTTTACTTGATGATGGTTCAACACATGACTTTATCTCATAGGACTTGGTGTATAAGTTAGGATTACCTATTTGTGATTTGCAAACGAAAATCACAGTGATGCAGGGTTTGAAAGGTCCTAGGAACCAGTGTGATAAATATGTGGTAGCTCCCATCCAAATAGGGCAGTATTTTGAAGAAAGAGTTTTGATTATGGCCCCTCTAGGAACTATGGATGTGATATTAGGAATTGGATGGCGAGAACAGTATGATGCCCGACCTAATTACAGGGAAAAGACAGTAACTATAATGGTTGAAGGGCAACCTTTGAAGTTGTGTACAGATTCCACATCTCAAGCTGAACCCCTACTGACATACTTTGAAACTAAGAAGTTAATACAGGGCGAAGCTGAATCATACTTTATATACTTGAGAAACTCTGATCCGCCATCACAGGTGCCTCTCGAGTTATACAGCTTTCTGAGACAATTCAACGATCTCTTCAAAGATGAGGAAACTTTAGATCTACCTCCTCATCGTCCAGAGGATCATGGCGCGAAACCTCCAAACAGGGTGCCTTATAGAGTCAGCCATTTTGAGAAATTAGAGCTTGAGAAACAGATAGCAGAGATGTTAGAACGACAGCTAATACAACCAAGTTATTCCCCTTTTGGCGCACCTGTTATTCTTATCAAAAAGAAAGATAAGGGATATAGAATGTGTGTGGATTATAGAGCTCTTAATAAGTTGACTATTAAGGATAAATTCCCAGTGCCTAGAGCAGATGACCTATTTGATGAATTACGAGGTGCTTGCATATTTAGCAAAATTGATTTGAAATCAGGATATCATCAAATCCGAATAAAGGAAGAAGACATTGGTAAAACGGCATTCAGAATGACTTTTGGTCACTATGAGTTTCGTGTAATGCCTTTTGGTCTGACCAATGCTCCGGCAACCTTCTGTCGTCTTATGGGGAGAGTTCTAGCACCCGTCTTAGGGAAAAGTGTTGTAGTCTTCTTTGACGATATACTTATATATAGTAGAACTATTGAGGAGCACAAGCAACACCTTCAACAGGTTTTTGACCTTTTGAGGCAAAATAAGTTGTTTGTTAATGAGTCAAAAAGCAGGTTCTTTATGCAAGAAGTTGGATATTTAGGTCATATCATATCCAAAGAAGGCATACGGATGGATCCTGAAAAGATTAGGGTTATTATTGATTGGCCTCGGCCAGAAAACCTCAAGGATTTGCGATCCTTTGTACAGTTATGCAGTTATTATCGAAGATTTGTGAAAGATTTTGCAAAAATAACCCTTCCTCTTAGCAGGTTTTTAAAGAAAGATACCCCCTTTGTTTGGAATCCAGAAGCCGAGGAAGCTTTCCGAATTCTGAAAGAGAACATGGCAACTGAACCGGCATTAGTGTTACCTGATTGGAATAAGCCTTTTATAGTTTGCTCGAATGCAAGTGGAAATGCTATTGGCGCAGTATTGATGCAAGATGGACATCCATTAGCTTATGTCAGCCGAATGCTCAAACCATTAGAGCAAAAGTATAGCACTTATGAAAAGGAATTGATTGCCTTAGTTCATGCACTTAAGAAGTGGAGGCACTATCTTATGGGATCTAAGTTTGTGGCTCGTTTTGATCAGCAAAGCTTGAAACATATACAAACACAGGACATTATCAATGCACGGCAATTAAAGCTCATTGATACTATAAAGGATTTTGAAGGGATGCAGCTTGAATATAAGCCTGGGAAGGAGAACCAGGTGGCAGATGCATTAAGTCGGATAAGTATTCAAGCTATATCTGCAGCAGAATTTGTTGATTTGGAACCTATGAAAGAAGAATATGTAAACGGCCCCTCCTTTGCTACTCCGTATGCACAGGTACAAAAGGATGGAAGAGATCCTTTGGCAGAATACAGAATTCATAATGGGTTATTACTCTACCGAAATCGTACTTGTGTTACACAAGCATACAGGTTGAAGGTTACACAGGAATGTCATGAACCTCCATATTCCGGTCATAGAGGAATTCAAGCTACTCTGGCAACCGTTAAAAGACGTTTCTTTTGGCCAAAACTTGAAAGGGATGTAAGAAAATATGTCGAAGCATGTCTTATTTGTCAACGAGTAAAAGCTTCTACCAGTAAGCCTGCCGGATTAGTACAGCCTTTGCCTATTCCAAAAAAACCAAAGACTATTCAAGGGTTACCAAAGACTATCCACAAGAATGATCAAATTTGGACAGTAGTAGACAGGTTGTCTAAACAGGCTCATTTTATTCCTTGTAAATCTAGCATGACTGCCCCGCAAGCAATCAAGATTTTCTTAAAGGAAATATTTAAAGTCCATGGGATGCCAGATGCAATCATAACAGATAGAGATCCCCTATTCTGTAGCAAATTTTGGGGTGGACTTATGAAAAACTTAGGCACGACTTTAAAGTTTTCCACTGCATATCATCCCCAAACGGATGGTCAGTCTGAGGTTGTTAATCGAGTTATTGAAGATATGCTGAGATCTTATGTTGCTGAAAGGAAAAGCCATTGGGAAGAATATCTTTATCTATTGGAGTTTGCGTATAATAACACGGTGCACTCAGTTACCCAAAGAACTCCTTTTGAAGTAGTTTATAGATATTCTTTGGAATCTCCAATTGCGAAACTAGGTGGAGAAGTACCTGCTTCCGATGAAGCCACTACAGACTTTGCAGATATCTTGCGAGAGGTAAAGGCGCGAATCCAGAAAAGTCAGGAATTGATGACTTCCAAACTTGCAAAGAAACGAAAAACCTATCGTTTACATTTATATGGGAAATGGACTAACTTGCACCCAGTTTTTAATGTGGGAATACTAAAACCCTATAAGGGAAGTGAAATTTCTCCTGAGATTTTGCAGAAAATGGAGCAATCGGAACCTCCCAACATTAAAGATGACGAAGAGGTGTTGGAACCGGAGAAAATATTGACACATCAAGATAAAGAGACTAAAAGTTTTTCTTATCGAAGGTATCTTGTGAAATTTAAATTTCATCCGTCCACCGATGCGGTATGGTATTCTAAGACTCAGTTAAAAGACTACGGTTCCTTGGTGGAAGAATACGAAAGATCTTTGCAAGAATAAAGTTCAAAGACCTTCAAACTACATATTTGGAATTCTATATTATTATAATTGCAATTATTTTATTAATAAAATATCTAGATATTGATATGCATAGAATTCTTTACTAACGATCGTAAAGATATTAAAACCTCTAACTGAATTGAGGTCATCCCTAACGGAAAAGGGAATGAAAATCCTCTAAAGGAATTGAGGTAAGCAAACGAAAATCCTCTAAAGGAATTGAGGTCATTTCTAGCTGAATTGAAATGAGAAATCCGTAACTTCTAAAGGAACTGAAGTTATCGAATTAAATATCCTTAGACGAATAAGGATAGACAATTTTTCCTCGAGGTTAACGCGGACGTTTAACCTCGGGAAGGGAAGGATTGTTACGGCTCGATGCCAGCTTGGGGGAGCGGCACAGGCATGATGCAACACAAGTTATTATTCCTAGGCTAGTAGTTAAATGTAAGGGCAATTCCTTATAATACTTCAAATGTAGGAGCATTAATATATTAAAGAATAAGGTCCAATGGTTTAAATTAATAAAGGGGCGTGGCTGATAACGGCCCGCGACCCCTTCACGTCGAAATAATCGGAGGTTGCATCAAAGCCTCCGGAAACTAATGAAAAGGGCCGAATCCATCCAGATAAAGGCCGAATCTGGGATACTACAACTCGAATCCCTGTTATTAGCTTGTATCTGCCTTTTTAGAATGATATTTTTACTCAGAAAAGGACCAACCAGAAATAGGTAATCTGGCTTTATAAATACAACCGTTTCCTTCTCTTGAGTTCATAGAAATTCGGCTTTGCGCTTTAAGAACTCCTGCGCCCTGCTGTAGTTAGTGTGAACAGACCTGTCTCATATATTCTTAAGTCATTTGGTTGCAGTCCTAAGCAAGTAACGAATCTTGCAGAAAGCCTGGCCCGGTTGGGTGGTTAAATCTCCTAACGATTGGAGAGCGTTATTTAATTCATTGTGTTGTTCCTTCTGAAGTGTTGTGTTAATCTTTAGTTGAATCATATTTGCAATGGTCTCTTATAGTGATCCTCCTCCTTGTATATTTGTCAGCGGAAGAATTAGAGTAGGGGGGATCCAGTGTTATGGATTATGTACTAATGGTAGAGCAAGAACTACATCTTGTCACGCATGTGCAAGTGGGAACGGATAGCAGAGATGAAGAGGTGGATTCAAATCTTCGGCCTCTCTTCTTTGAAATAGATTGGCAACCTTTGCCTCACCTTTGCCTGGATTATGATCAAATAGAGAATTATGCACAACTGCTAACAGAAGAGATACTGGGAGTTCTACAGCTTTCCATATTACGAACAACAAACTGGCTGGTCATAGCCTTCTAAGAGTGGCAAGAGTGATGTTTTGGAAGAAGACATAGAGGGTTTTCACGTTCAACAAGTTTCAACCAAACAAATGATATGATGTTCACTGCAAAAATGCTTAAATGCCAGCTCAGACTGCTAATTGATCTTACGCCCAAGTTGCAGGCCATCACACAATACAAAGTTTTTTTCAAGGAAGGAAGGAAGGAAGGAAGGAAGGTACTTTTATCGTCCACGGAGACCAATCGGTCTATGGGACCCAATACAAAAAGCGACAAAGCGGATTCTTGCCCGGATTAAAACCCCCACCCGAAGGGTTTTCGAGGGAAAACCGCGTGGCAAAGAATCGGCCCTGTGACAAACCGTACTAATCATATAAAATGCGTAAACATCCCAATATATACAATCATGCACCACCCCGGTAGTGCCTAGTCACGGACACCCGGTGGGGCAAAGGTGACCTCGCAGGTCGATTACCTCCTAGATGTATGACCCGAGACGCGTCGCGGGCGGTGTGTTCATCGGCAAATGCAAGGGCACGCGTCCGCCGCACTAAGGGGCGTGTCGGCCCGGATCGGACTGAACGGCCCGGGCAACTCGAAAAGTGTGAGACTCATCCTCAATGGCACCCGTTTGGCAACCCGGCAGCCTGTCTGGCGGGGCTCCCCAATCCACCGCCGCCTCGATCACGAAGATGGTGGGCACTGTCGCGAATGGAGGGCAATGAGTCAAGCTTTTTGGGGGGGTGGGGAACGCAGTAGAGGCTGTGGGCCCCCGGGCTAACACGGGGTTGATGTGCTCCTTGTAATGGGCCATTTTGACCTGCTCTAGAGCAATGGGGTCCCAGAGCTTGCCAAGGAAACAAGCATCTAGGTACTCCCAGCGGTATCCGATCGACATTGCGCCCAGTATGCGCATCGTGCTCACCGCGTTCCATCCGGGCGAACCACCGATCTCTCTTACCCCTCCAACGAGGCCCTAAGCCGCCGCGGACTCATGGCCCGCGAAGTAAGCCAAAAAGGGCCGAGCATCACCCATAGTAACCACTTTCTGAAAATAGACGATGTGTCTATCAAGGGCTGCCCGCTGAAGCGGCAAGAATCCAGTTTCCTGCAGCAGAATCTGATAGGGGACTGAAGGTTTCACCCCAAGTGCCCGTGCCAAAAATGCCTTCTGCACCTGCTCCAAGTCATTCCAGGTCGTCAAAGAGACGACCGGGCCCCAAACCTCGACCCCCGTCTGGAAGGGCAGTGCTCGACCGGTGCGAGCACGATGTGACTGATGGCCCCAATCATATAGCTCTGCCTGGTGACTGTTGTTCTGCATTGCATAAAGCGCTTTCCAGCCTGCTGTCACCCGCAAGCGGATAGACGCCTCCCAGCAGAGCGAGGAGGGGAACTCCACCCCTAGGTACTTGTAGGTGGGCGTGACGCCCACAGTGTGCCGCCCCCCGATATGTGAGTGCAGGAGGCATGGGGTGACGTGAAGAAGAGGATATGAGAACCACCCCGGTCTTGGCCGATTGACGCCATGATGTCCAGAGCGACAAAATGTGTCTAGGGCATCCGGTGAGATCGCATAGCTTCGGGTGTGGGCCAGCAGCCAACATCGCCCGCATAGATGAGCCGGCGGATGACCTGGTGCAAAAGTCGTATGCCATCCCCCCATGCTCAATGAAGCCGGGGCTCTAACCGACAATGTAGAGGCCAAAAGTGTTGGCGAGGGGGCAACCCCCGCCGGACCCGATACTACCGGTGAATGCTTGGCCTGGCCGGGCCGCATCCCCGCCAAAACAACTCTCATACAACTCAGATATGGCATTCTCGCACGTGCAGCGGAGCCCCTGGCTTGACGCTAGCCTAGCCCACACGCTTTTCCTGGGGACAGACAAAAAGCCTTTGCGAAGTCCACAAAGCGGCAATACAAGTCCACCCGATGATTCCGCTACTCTTCAATCGCCCGCCAGCTGTAAAGATATGGTCAATCGCTGAGTGGCGGGTCGAAAGCCCGCCTGCGTGAGGGCTTCGCGACATCCGCCGCCTCGCCTGGGGTCAACTGGCTGCTCGAGAATGCCAGCCAACAACATGGCAAATACCGAATCACCATGATCGCCCGTAATTGGCCGGACAAGTGGGTCGCCCGCCTTTGTGAATGGGAACAACCCTTGCTGGTCCATTGTCGGGGAAACCCTCCCTGCAATGCTCGTTGAACAGTAGTGAGGACCGCACAAGCTTGCCGCCCCCGCCCCACTTGAGTAACTCGGCACGATACCATCGAGGTCACCGCCGCCTTCCCATTAGCTAGCCGTTGTGTGCCCTCCTCAACATCCTCTCGCCCACGAAACCAATGAGGGGCCATCCCCGTGGGGGTATGGGCGTACGCCCCTGGCGGGTCATAGAGCTGCTGCAAGTACTCGTTCCCACGCCCCGGGTGTGATGTCCCCGTAGGGTCGGGCTGGCCTTCTCAAGCACTCTGGCCAAAAGATTTTGAGGATGAGTGTCCAGCAGTCGAACATCTCCCCGATGTTGGCAAGGTACCGCGCCTTTGTGTCCTTCGGATGGGCGCCAGACTGTGGTGGTGGCCTCGCAAGCGGGCACTGGATCCGTATGTGACGGAAGCTGCCGCTATGCTTTTTACAACCGCATCAAACCATCGGTTACGAGGGAATGTTGCTGACCCTGAGCGCGACGCTGGCCCGCCAAAGCACCTGTCCGCTGCATCCCGTAATAGCGAAGTCAGCTGGTCTGTCTGCTGCTCTAGTGTGGAGGTCTGCAGAATTACTGGGAGGGCGTCCATGAGCATCTCGGCGTAGTCCTCTGCCTGCTCATAATCGAGTCTCAACTGAGGACGGCGAGGGGCTGGCATAGTGGGGGTTCTGGCGGCTCGCCAAACCAGGTCCAAATAAAGTGGGAGGTGATCTGAGTCGACCTCCTCATCCCGACTGTCTGTGCCCACCCGGAAACGACTGATGAGATGCATATCTTGCGCAACTACAAGCACATAGTCCACCACACTAGACCCTCCCCCCTGATTGTCCTGTCTGCATGTGCACTTGCGAGAATCGGACCCTTTGTGGAAAGGCCATTGCAAATTATCAAGTCAAAAATGCCACATAGCAGGAGCAACTGTCTGCCAAAGCGAGTGACCTGGCTGTCATCCGACCCGCGTGGCCAGGCTACTTCTGCGGGGCGTAGCTGCAGGACATCGTCAGCGAGGGGGTCAAGTCGCATGGGCTGCTCTACTCCTGTCCGTGCATTGAAATCTCCAAGAAGGACGACCCTACCCAACTGCTGATGCTGCTGTATGTCATCATATAGATCGACATACGGGTCCATCCTATCCGCATCGGGGTGGCTGCGATAGAAGGTGCTGTCTGCGTGAGGGCAAAAGGGCACAATACGTAGCAAAGTATCAGCAAGGGAATGCTCTACCTCTTGGCCATCACCCAAGAATGTTTGGTGAAGCGTATTGTCAAAATCCAAGCAACCTATTGGTAACATCTCTTTAGAACAATGGGTACAGTACTAGATGCAATTTTATTATCCTAATAAGGTCTACAAAAATGTTCCAACACAGACAGGTCCAGCATTATCTAAAACTGAGGCAAATATAAATAAAGGCTTGCAACATCTTGCAAATGGCAAGGCTACAATTCTTGATGGCATGCAAGCTGAATTGTTAAAGTGGGCTAGACATCAGATTGTCCCCATTTTAATCAGTTCAATAAGACCCTCAAAGAAGGTTTCTCCTGATAATGGACTTTTACCAAAGTGATCCAATCTATAAGACAGGTAATCCTCACAGCTCTAACAACTACCACACATTATCATGGTCAGCTCATTGTTGGCAAAACTACTGTTAGGAATTTTTGAGCAACATTAACAGTATGGGCAGAGGAAACGGGGCTATGTGCACTGGCATAAGCAGAGGTTAGACCGGAGGACTCTAGTACATAACATATTTTCACATTGCATGCTTGGTTAGAAGACAATAAATGAAGACTAGATATGTATTTTGAAGGACGTCAAACTGTTGAAACTCCAAGCCAAAAGCCAGATACAAATGCACAAGCGGGAATAAAATCTCAGAGGATAATCATGATCCACTGAGTAGAAAGACCTATACATAAGACAACACACTCAATTGGAACTCAAATATCAACTGTCGCTTGGCAGGAGCAAGCAAAGAGCAATGGTAGGCCTTAGCAATTCTAACTTGTGCGTGAAGACAACTGCAGGAGGAATATCTAAATCCTGAAAGACACACAATCTTCTACGCTTCTAGATGGACCACAACAACCACCCTGATGCTAAATGAAAAGCTTGGCTCCGCAACTTATTCCAAGTATTTGGATAAATAGCCAAAAGAACTTGCTGACTTGTCAATGTCACATGAAAAAGAGAAAGCAGCCAAGACCAAACAGGCTGGAGATGATCAGCAAAACGAATACCTTTCAGAAAGAAATTAAAAGGAAAGATCCGACTTTAATTATGCTGAGAATAAACCTTAAAAACCTACAAGAATTCAAAGGTATAACACGTGCATTGAACAAGTGAAGAGATTATTGCATGTGATAGTAGACACATGTGCATCTTGTGGACTTGCATTCTGGAGAGATTATAAGTCATCATTGAAAGTAAAATGTGAGCATGAGTTCCACTTGAATATGCAAAAGATTGTTGAAGGTTTAAGTGTATAATATGTAATTGTTTGTGTAATTTACTCATACAATTTGGTGTGTAAGCTCTTGCTTTGGAGACTAACATTAAGAAATTGACATCGCTCTCAAGTATGCATTTGGTGAAGGGAAATTAGTTGTTTGATCAAACAAGGTAGTCTATGTAATTTTGGTGATAATCCTTTAATTTTTAAATTCCCCATCAGTATCACTAAAACCAATGTGAGAGGGAAGGTAATGAAGACATATGGGGGAGAATTGGTATTGGCTCCTAATAGGATAAGAAAGGCATTGGATAAAGTTATATTGGCGACGCCTTAGAAATCTTCTAATTTGAAGAAAAAACAGATAAACAAGGAGATAGGTGCAAAAGAAGAAAAGAAACAGAAGCTACCTCCAAGATTGTAAGAACTTCTAAACAAACTCTCTTCCTTGAAAGGCCATAGAAGAAGAGATTGTTAGCACGAAAATCTCCAAGTCCACTTAATGCATCAAGAGAGAGGCGACATGTTATAGCCATGCATGTATTATACTAGTATTGCTAGTATGGGTCACAATTGGTGTAAATATCAGACATGGTCATGCTAAAGCGAGCTAAATCACAAAAAGTGCGCTTTTGTTAAAAATGTTGTGTATTTTTTTTATGTGATTTTAACACAACAAATGGAAATGACATGGATATGCCCATGGTGTAAATATGACCATCTCCATTGCTTGGAGCTATTCATAGAAAAAGAAAGGAAGAAATATCATTGTATTGTACCATAAAAAGCAGCACTTGGCAAGGGCTCAAGAGAACCTTCCCATTGTACCAAACCCCAAGTGTCTACATTCAAAGGCCAAAAAAAACCTCTTCATTCTCTACATTCCTTTCAATGCGCATTTTAATCAGCAGCAAAAGAAGCAGAGAACATGGATCCCAGCTATGAAGGCCGGATTCATGGAGCTTGCAACTACCTAGTTGCTCAGCATGTTCTTGCGCATCTGTCTACTAAAAAAGATGCAACTCTTTGCCCCACTATTTCAAATCTAGTTCTCAGAATATTGGCTTTCTCTTTCAGCTTCATAGCTTCTGCAGCAGTGATCAGAAATAACCGATCTGGTTTTACATACAGGGGCACCATTTCTTTAGTGTGAGTAGCATAAACAACACACTTCATTTTGTCTTACATAAAAATACTGATATTTATATTCATATTCATCTTATCTCCTCAGGTTTTTGGTTTCTCTCAATTCCCTGGTATGTCTCTACTCTGCCATCCAAACAATTTTTATAAGCATCAGTCTTGCAAACAGAACATGCTGGCTTCAGAATCCTGTTGTGCAGTATGTGAGCTTTGTGGCAGATCAGGTTAGATTTTCTTTTGAAAATGCTTTACATATACAATTGTGAGAGGTTTTAAGAATGGTATGGCATTTGGGCAGATGATTGCTTACCTTCTCTTGGCATCTTGTTACTGGGCTTCTACAAGCATACAATTTGGCAAGGACCAGATTGTCTTGGAAAGTTTTTGCTCACAAGTGCAAAAGTCAATAAACATGAGCTTTTTGGCATTTGGAGCCGTTTCTTGCTCTGCTGTCTATTCAGCTTATCATCTGTACATATATATTGCAGACACTTTGATGCCCTAAGATTCCTCTTGTTTTGCCAAATATTGATCTTATTAGAATTCAAAACAGATTCAACAGAAAAGCCCAACACTTATATATTATTTCTAATATTTCAAATAAACAGTCAGGAGCAGAGCTTCGTGAAACGAACTTCTCAAAATACAGAATCATCAAAACAGATGCAGCTAATCTGCCAAATAAACTGCTGAGGACCCATCTGCCAAAAATTATCATCTGTTTCTTGTGGACATAAAAGTGATCTTCAAATCTAAGTCTTGTTGCTGCAGGCACCAAACGTGCCTCGGGATTTTTTTTTCACAATTTTCAATCAGGGTAAATTTCTTCTTGGATATATCAATATTTTTACCAAAGGATATTAGGGATAGACATTTGTTTTAACAAACTATCAAAACAAATAGTAACAAACTATCGGATGCTTTCAATAGCGAGCGAAATATTGGCTCCTGAAAGGGGGTTGGATTTCGAAAAACGGCGAGCCGAATACGCCGTGCATAATGATTACAGTTTATTATAATATGAAAATCAATTTTATTGTGATAACGCTGTGTGACGGAGATCGTCAATTCGTTCGGTTCTCAACTTCTTGCGCGAGTTCGAAAAGATTTTTTTACTTTGGGGGTGTATTCGACTCACACAATGTGTTTTGGGCATATTTGACTTACATAATTTACATGCGAATCTACGAGTCGAATACCCCATTTTTGGTATTCGACTTGCAAAATAGAAGCCAATCTACGAGTCTAATACCCCATAGGAATCCAACCCATAATCGGGAGCCAATAAAATGCACCGTTTGCATAGAGTATCTATCCATCTCTATATGCCAGAATATTAGGTAAATAGGTTGAACGTTGGGTAAACATGTTGAATGTCAGGTAAAAATGCCTGAATAGAGAAATCGCCACGAAGTAAAAATTTATTGGTATTCATAAAAAGAAACAATGCCACGTGTCGAGGTTCAATTGGCGAATAAGGAGGAATTTAACCTAAAGTACTTTTTTACGTGATGGGGCTTTCCCCTTGTTTATTTTGATTTTGTTTATAATGGGGCCTTGTCCCCTTGTCCGTTTTGGGCTTAATGTCCTGCTTGTTGTACTATCCCATAGCTCTTTGTGGTCTCTCTGGATGTTAAAGGCTTATCTATCTACCTCTCTATCTATCTTCTTAATTTGTTACTCTTAATCTCAATACTTTGATTCAGGGCCACGTTCTGCATATTGAACTAAGCGTAATTGGAATAATGGAATATGGTAGAATTCCATTATGGGCATAGTTGCTACAGAAACTAACGATAAAAGAGCCAATCCATAGCTCTAAAGGCTAGAACAAGAATATGCCACATGCAATGTATAAACTATCTAGATAGAAGAAATTATATGGCAAGAGCGCAACTAAAAGTTGAAAACATCACATTCAGTACCTAAACTTGGATGTAACTATAGTGGCATTTAACTTCCACTTGACTCTAATAGAATTCTACTCGCTCTGTCTAATATTTCAGCTTAGTTGCTAGTAAGGGGAATGGCCTTGTTGGCCATATGAAGCGCCCTTCCAAGTTGACACCTAAGAAGTAGACATCTAAGGACCACCTGGGGCAGTTTCAACACTTGATCTAAAATGCCATAGAATACAGATAAGTAAAATGATGGGTAATAAATGTGTCATAAGGGGGATGCTGGGTAATGTGCAGAAGAGGGGAATCATGCTTTCCTGAGTGGTGTAACAACCCATGAGGCCAATAGGACAAGTGGGATCTTGTGCAGACACGCTTAAATCATGGGTTGAGAAATTTTGCTCCATTGTAGCCCTACGTCAAGAATGAATATGATAATCAACGACAGATCAGTTTCAAAAGGTTATCAATATAATCTCCCAATGCCTAATCTCCTACTATGATGTGGTCATCCTTTTAACACCTCAAGATCTAGGAGCCTATTGCTCTTTATAGTTTGCGATTTCATAAAGTTCTTCTATAGTATGGTTGGTTGACAAGGGCTGAATTTGGCACCTAAGTGGCCAAAAATTTTGGAACTTTAGCTTACTTGTTTATCAAAATTGTATGCAATAGTTTCTGCCACAATTTATTTTAGAATGATATTTAACTATATATTCTCCACTACTTACCTTTGAAATTCTTGTACTAAATGTTGACATTTCTTCTCATGGGCAAATGTTGGTAATATCCTTTTTCTTCCTTTCAAAGCCACACAATCATGCTCGCACTTATAGGATTGTGTAATAAACCATTTTGAAACTTTGACTTGTAATGTACCCCTTTAAATTTTCCTTGTATTGGTGGTAATTTGTGGGTCTATTGGAAGTACCTCAACCATGTAAAAGATAACCAAAAGATAGAAGAATAGAATAGAATAGAATAGAATAGAATAGAATAGAATAGAATAGAATGGAATGGAATGGATGTATTTTTATCATCCACTGAGACCAATTGGCTATGGGACCAAAACAAAAAGATTTGGATACGAATAAAATAGACTTTTAATATCCACGAAGACCAAGAGAAAATAGGATCCATAAATCTATTAAGATTGGTCTCCCATAAACCGACAAATCTCCTTATAGGCTTTTCATTCATCTCAGCATTTTTCTACAATGGTTTAGAGTGGGTAGCTGCACATTTGTAAGCTACCCACCAGAAAAATAAAAAAACGTCAAAAATATCCAGTTATATCATCTGGAACTCAGAAATAAAATTTCTACAGAGGTCAGCTTGTGTATCTGCCGAGAGTTTATCGCCTGGATTAAAAAGTCTCGTCCTTTCGAGTTCTCAAGGAAAAATGCTAGCGTTAAGTCCTCGGCAAGGGACTTGGACAAAACACACGCCCACAAAAAAAAGAAAAAAGCCATGATGTAAGGAGAAACCAGAGTCACGCATCCCACTATAACCGCACATCACCAATACTAGAACATAGTGACAAGAAAACAACAACCTCGAAAGTGAGGGGTTGTTCAGGCGTGCCATGCCACAAACCCCGAAAAGCGAGGGCCTGGTCACGCATGCCACACGATAAAACAACATTATATGAATATACAAAAATTAAGAGGAGTGTGGGAATCACGGTAGAAACAATGAGAGGCCGATGAAGAACCCTGCAAGAAATAGTTATCTCCCGAATGAACAGGAGGCCCAGAAAATGTATGCAATGCATGCATGTGAGACATGCATGCTCTCCCATTCTAGAATCTCAATCCGATGGCATGAAATGATGGCATTCTAGAATTAGACTTGCATGAACACAACAAAGCATCCGAGAAAAAGAGAACTTCAATCATAAAATGAGATCAAGAGTGAAGGTCGAAGGAATTGTCGAAAGGAGGGACAAGGCAGAGAAAGAGCAAGTTACAAAAGGAAAGTGACGCCAAAGTGATCAAGCCAAGCAGGAATAAGCCCCTCCCCTGCATGGTTTCAAAGAAATGGGAATCAGGGGTACTGTTGAGAAATGAGAAAGTGACGATGAGAAGCCAATGAAGAACTGTGCAAGAAATGGCGATCTCCCCAATGAACCAGAGGCCCAGAAAATGCATGCATACTCCGCCATTCTAGAATCCCGATCTGATGGCTCGAATCGATGGCATTACTACTAGGATTAAAAAAGCCTTGCCTCAAAAGGTTTTGAAGGGAAGAACTTTGTAGTAATGATGATACTAGACAATGAGGAATAAGAAAACTTGAAGTAGAGAGTTACAACATCTAAAGCCTTGATAAGAATTTGGTACCATCTCCAACCCTTCCATAGAATAGAATAGAATAGAATAGAATAGTTTTTTTAACGTCCACGGAACATACAAAATTTACATGTCTCAGCTAACTGTGTAAGCACAAAAAGATGCCACAAGAGCACGAGCCTGGAGCACAATGTACTTACTCCAGAATAGGAGACTAATGATAAGAATCAATTCGAAGATACTGAATCTAGATGTGTTCCATCATTTCTGATTCAAGGGAGGAACACTCATAGACTGCCAATATCTTTTTCTAGGCCACCGTAATAAGACTGCGTGCAGATGAATTAATGCCCTGAAAGATGTGGTGTCTGCGACGCTCCATATCGACCATAGGAGCCAACTGGAACCAACATGGAATGCCCTTTGTTTAGCTGGAGGCCATACATTGGGGTAGGACGCCAAGAGGATGCATCAGTCTAGTGTACTGTTAAACAAACCTTGTAGCCAGGACCACGCTGTTTGAACCTCAGGACAATCAAAGAGACAATGCTCAAGAGTCTCAACATCTGAAAGACAGAGAGGGCATACTGCAGATATGCGAGGATCATAGCGATGTCGGAAAGCATTGACCCGCAGGCACCTGTGGATAACTTGCCACCATAGTACAGAGACTTTAGGGTGGAGCAACCTATCCCAAAGCCATCATCATGTACGACACAAAATGGGCTGTGGAACTTGTAGATGCCACACACTGGCATGTGGGTGCTGGATACTGCCATGTAAGGCGTGAGTGTTTCTTTCTTTTGCAAAACTGACCTTGTAACTTGCTCCCTAGGGTAATTTCGCCATTCTGGATGACTTGGCGAAGTCGAATTGCCAATCTGGAGCCTCCGCAGTGCCCGAATGACAAAATACTCCAGTTTCTATACGGTCGCCCTCAGGATGCTTCGGGTTTGACAAATTTCCCCCGACCGATCTTGGAATCTTTTGGACCTTCCCGAAGAAGGGCACTTGAACGGAGGATCCAATGGTTGGATAAGGGAACCGGGCTCCGGGAAGGTGGTCATTAGCGTACTGCCCACCGTGGGAGCGATGCCAGGAGAGGCTGCCTCGAGAACGTTTTTGGATCCCGTCTCCTGGGGTCCGGACTCTCCCCACTTGTGAGGCAGCCATGCAAGGTCCTGACCTTGTTTGACTTGGGGAAGGGTGTCAGCTCAGTTGCCCCACAACGGGCTGGCCTGACCGTTCTAATGCTAACCCTTTGATCTAGACCTTCTCTAAAACTTCTGAAAATTGGGTTGTGTGCTGGTGATGAATTCGGAATCCAGCTAGCAAAAAATCAGAACTTAATTTTGTACAATGCATTAATTATGAATGTTTTGCCATTGCAAAAGTGCCCCCCGACTGCTAATTGCCACATCGGGAGGAGGACAGGCCCAAACTCCGTTTTGTCAGTTCCTCTTGCTCCACATTCTCAATTGCAACTTCTAGGCCATGTCCCAACTGCAACAGACCCAAACTCGGCCCCCAAAATGCAAATCCTTCTAGAACCTGGCAACCCATAGGGTTTACGTTTCGGAGGCTCTCTCCTTGTCAGATTCAGACGGGACCTTGCGACGTGGCTTGACATGGAGGGGGGTGTTAATGCCAGAGCACGGACCTTAAAATCCCCCCAGAAGCTGCTTGCCCCAAAAGTCCTCTCCCCAAGGCCCTGGGGACGGACGGGCAACCTCCCCTCTGCGGAAACCATGATTTGGCTCTGCCAATGGACTCAGAATGTTGACATTGCCTTGGGGACCAAGTTTCGCCGCCAGAAGACCGTCCCTCCTCCAAGAAGCGCCAAAGTAGCTCATGTCCAGCACACTCATAGTCAATTGGCCCTAGGATGTGGATGTCGGATACTGTCGTGTAGGGCGTGAGTGTTTCTTTTTTTTTTTTGCAAAACTGACCTTGTAACTTGCTTTCTAGGGTAATTTTGCCATTCCGAATGACTTGACAAAGGCGAATTGCCATTCCGAGACCTCTGGCGTGTGCGAACAACAAAACACTCCGGTTTCTACATGGTCGCCCTCAGGACGCTCCGGGTTTGACAAGTTTTCCCGGATCGATCTTGGAAACTTTTGGACCTTCACGAAGAAGGGCCCTTGAATGGAGGATTGAACAATCGGATAGGGAAACCGGGCTTGGAACCGGACCATATAGGGTGTAAGTGTTTTTTTCTTTTGCAAAACTGACCATGTAACTTGCTCCCTATGGTAATTTCACCATTTTGGACGATTTGGCAAAGTGAAATCGGCATTCTGGAGCCTTTGCAACGCCTGAACTACAAAACACTTTGGTTTCTACACGGCCCCCAAAACGCCAGCGGTTTAACGGATATCGTGGATCGATCTTGGATTTTTTTGGTCATGTTCGAAACAGGGACCTTGAAAGTATGAATCAATGGTCGGATAGGGGAACCGATGTCCAGGAGGGTGGTCATTAGCGTACAGCCCCCCAAGGGAGCGTTGCTAGGATAGGCTGCCTCGGGAACCTTTTTGGGGTCCGTCTCCTGGGGATGGGTCTCTCCCCTCTAGTGCGGTGACCGTGCAAAGTCCTGGCCTTGTTTGACTTGGAGAAGGGTGCCAGTTATGCTTGCCCAACAATAGGTCAGCCTACCGTTCTAATGCCAACTCTTTGGTCTGAACCTTATCTAGAAATTCGAAAAATGGGCATGTATGCTAGTGATGACCTAGGAAGCCAACTGACAAAAACTTAGAATTTAATTAATTACGAATTTATTAAGCATATAAATGCAATAAAATGCATAACTAAAACAATATGCATCGAAAAAAGGTGAGTCCTTGAGAAGGGAGAGCCACAGGGCGATGCAGATATAAGAAAACAATTTTCACTAGGATATGCAGTGTTGGTGCATGAGAAATTCTCACAATGTTTTGTTACTGCAAAAGCGACGGACGAGTAATTTTTCCTCTCCGGAACCTGTGACTTGGCTCTTCCAATGGACTCAAAATGTCGATATTACTCTGGGGACCAAGTTTCGTGGCCAGAAGATCACCCATGTTCTCCAAGGAGAAAAGTACACTAGATGCCGCGTATACGTCGCGCGCGACGTCACGTCGCATGCGTCGCAAAGTCAACGGTCAATACCGACGTCATGCACCCGTTGGTGCCACGTGGCCTCAAAGTATTGACACATGGCATATACAGTATTGCGACATTGACAGCCCAGCTGGCATGACACACGCGGCCTTGTCATAGCGACGTGGTGGCAGACGTCGCCGCCTGTATCATGTCAGGCGTCGCAGTAGACGTCGTATGCGACATCAACGTCACGTCGCTACTGGCGACGTTGACGGGACCTGGTCATGTCAAATGTGATGTCGCGTGACCCAGACGTCACTACCCCACGTCGCTAAATGCCCATTTTCTTGTTGTGATTGTGACTGTAACCTGCCGAAGATGTAACCTCTTGGTATTACCTAATGAAGCTATTCCGGTTGCATCTCCTCGGTCTGATGAGGTAGGAAGGGTTTCATCTCCCCTTCCCAAAAGACAATGGCTCGATAGGCGGCTAAACAATCGTGTTGACACACGTCCTTACCCGACTAGACTTCCCAAAACAAGAGCCAGGCCAACACTTGCAACTCCTGAGGGTCAGGACGACACCATCGATCCAGGAAGTGACCCGACCTCTTGAAGTAACCGGCTATAACCCTAGCTCGCTTCAAGTCCCCAGTAGCCATGCTCAGCAGGGACTCCCTCTATGTTACAATTGACTCCGTTGTGTGGTGCTCAGTCATAGCCTGGTCGGCTGTATGCACAGGCTGCAACTAATAGGAACTGCGGGGTCTAAATTAGGAACATCATCTAAATAATGGTTGCTAGATCTCTATCCCCCTTGCCAATACAAGAGAAGCAAACATGATCAACCAACATCATAACTAGAATACATGATAATAATAAGAATACATCTAATCCTAATCGCATGCATCTAATATAACTTACAGTTAAGTTTCATTGATTAGGGGTTAAGATCCGAACTGAGGGTTCTAGGAGGGCTCTGCTCTACTAGAAATATAAGATACTAGCTCATCTGGAGTCCTAGCCTCCAGATGATCTACCTAGAAAACTACTCCAAATACCTCTTGGCTGAAGAACTTCCACCGCTCTCTGGGTCTCCATGGCTTGCAAGCAATCCGAAGTAGCCCCCACTCCTTCCCGACATGAACACTATCTTGGGGTCAGCGATGCATGCTATCTTTTGCAACTCCGCGGTTCTCGAAACGGAGTTTGGGGAAAAATAGGGTTCCAAGGTGGTTGGGAGCTAAAAGTGGCTTAGGGTTAGGGTTAGGTCATAAATAGGTTAGAATTGCCATGTCATGGCACACAGCTCCAATAAGGTGCGTCCATGTGGCGGGTGGCCAATAGGATAGGAATGTTATTCATTAGCACCTCTAGTGATAACCAACTCACCAAAAGGGCGGATCCTTCAAGAAAATCGTTATCCAATGGGCCCCAACCTTTCCAGGCTTTACCCCATACCCCATAGACCATATCAATTCCTCCCCCTCCTCGAGATGCTTGCCCTCAAGCATGTGGAACACACCAATATTGCCACGAGGAATTGAACCTTGGCTCTCATAGCAAATGTTATGCATTAGCACCTCTAGTGATAACCAACTCACCAAAAGGGAAGATCCTTCAAGGAAATCATTATCCAATGGGCCCCAACCTTTCCAGGCTTTATCCCATACCCCATAGACCATATCAAGGGCCATGTAGAAATGGTTCCATACCTAAGGTTGGCTAAGTTACTTAGCCATGCTCCCCTAGCACACTTGGAGTATACAAGGCTATTATATAGTAAGCTTGTATGTATGGTGACGTGGCCTTAAATTATATATATATTTACAAGAAATTTAATGCGTCCTATGGTGCATGTCCGAGTTTTAGCATGTTCCTATGCTGCAATCTAGATTCCATTAGATTTTCGTAGATCCTCCAAGATTCTATGAAGATCCCCCTAGATCCCCTTAGATTCTCTTAGATCCCTTTAGAATTTATGAGATTGCCCTAGGTTCCCTTACATTGTATGAGATTCAAGGAGATTCTATAAAGATTCCCCTAGATACTCTAAGATTTCATCAACATTTTTTTAGATTCCCTTAGATTTTTTGAAGATTCCCTTAGATCCCCCAGATTTTAAGAGATTCCCTTAGGTTTGTAAATATTTTCCTAGATTCTCTTACATTTTATAAGATTTTCTTAGATTCTATTAGATTCTTCTGGATTCCTTTACATTCTAAAACTTTTTAGAACATTCTAAGACTTTCTGGAACATTCTAAAACTTTCAATATATTCTAGAACTTTCTGGAAGTATTTCCCTAGATTTCCTTACATTCTCGTAGATCCCCCCTAGATTCTTATGTTCTAGAACTTTCTAGAAGATTCTAGAACTTTCTAAATCCAGAACATTCTAGAACTTTCTTGAACTAGCTAGAATATTATAGTCTATTTTATCTTAATGGGAATATTACCCTTAAGTATATTTAAGACATAAATGTTTCATGAAATTAATGCTTGGTCTAGTGGTTAGAATGGGCGGCTGGGGGGTTAATGCCCAGGGTTCGAATCCCCCACGCAACATAAAAATTTTAAAAGCCTTTTCCTAAAGAGATGAGCATTCAACTTGGGCCGTAGGATCTTGGACCCGATCAAGGGTCGAGATCTCACCACGTGACAATAATTAAAGCAACATAAGCCATAGAATCTATTACATATAATTCCCAAAGTCATGTGCACCGTAGGATATGTGCCAAGCCACGTGAGCCGTAAGATCTCAGATTGACGATCAGGATCGGATCAACCTAGACCATAGGGTCAATTACATATAATTCCCAAAGCCATATGCACCGTAGGATGTGTCCCAAAGCAACATGAGTCGTAGGATGAGTCGTAGGATGAGTCGTAGGATCTTGGACCGACAATCAGGATCAGATCAATCTGGACCGTAGGATCGCTTACATATAATCTGGAACAAACTCCCAAGCCATCTGGGCCGTAGGATACGTCCCAAAGCCACGTGAGCCGTAGGATCTCGGATCAATGGCCGGATTCAGAAGGACAAACATAAGAACATATATATGTATTTTAAGGGAATGTCGCAATGTATTTTCTTCTTTTGTTGCAGTTTTTCTTGCTCTTTTTCTTGCTCTCTGCTGATTTCTTTTCCTTGTACTTATTTTCCTTGTTGTATTTCATGTTAAGCACATTCAAAAGACTGCTTAAAATGATTAGCACATTCAAAGCAATAACATGCATAAAAAGACGGGACATTGAAAGTAGTAACGTGTTTAAGAAGATTGCACAATCATAAAGTAGATTTATTCAAATGTGATGCACTGATCTTGGACATGATTTTCTTCTTCTGCACATTACACATCAAACCAATTAATAAGTGACTAATGAATAGTAAAACCAAGCTTAGATGTTAAATGTTATCAAGCAGGCATTGAATATCAAAGCTCTATTCTGGAATTCTGAAATCCTCTGCAAGATTAACACTCTTACCACTATAACAACAAAAGTTTGTTTCCTCCACATCATTTGCAAATGAAAAAAATAGAAAATCACATGTACCATCTTCCCCACCAAATTAAAGATCCCAAGACATGCTCAAAGAAAGATTACTAGGCATGCATTCATGGACAAAAGACTATTGTTGAACATGGAGAGAACCAACAACATCATGAGTAGAAGAATTGAATTGAATTGGGCCAACAATTTTGAAAGCCAAATGACCAAATAGCTGCAAAAATTGATGGAATTGCTCTCAAGATGATGCAAACTGGACAATAATTTCTTAGAACTTGCTCTATGATTTGCTAGAGATGAGAGAAATGTGCCTTCTCAACTCCCTTGCATTGGAAAGCATCTAAAAAAAGAAAGGGCACCAACTACATTCTCCAAGAAGAAAATGGAAAAATTTGCCCATCAATTGCAAATTCAAAGCCCCATCCAAGCAGCAACATACTAGGGATCGATGACGTGGACACTAAATCAGCCACATCTTCATAATTGCGGAGGCCATGATCCAAAGGTTGCAAAACTTTAGTGGGCAAGTAAAAACTATGACGACGAATAAACTTCACCTTGAAGAGTCATCAGCACTCTTTAAGCACCCTATGTTGCACCGTGCTGATGTACACCGCTATTAACACTAGAGTGGTCCCGGGGACCATTCCTGGTCCATGGACCAGAATTGGTCCAGTTGACCCACTGTCACTTAAACCAATATATTTGCGAATAGAAGCTTCAATTTCGCGATGTATCACCACCATATCAATCTTTACTTGATTCTTAATGACTTTTGAGAATTTCAAGGCCAATGAACTCACCTATATGTTGTAGTGGTTGTTCAAATATTAGAGAATTTGACAGTTTCTGCAACAGTCCAGAACTGCAATCTTAGGTTTTCCTAGCATAAACAGGCCTAAACCTTGCTAAAATTGGAAGTATTTGTCTATTTATGATAGAACACATTGATTTGTATGTTTTCAGCTTTGGTTGCTATCATCTAACGTCCGTGGAAGCCGGCAAACCCTATTTTGTTCAAAAATGCTGCGTGCAGTTTAGGAATTATTTCTCTCTTATTATTACAAGTTTTGGGTTAATTCTTGTGGCCATGGATTCTTAACTATATGAAGTACAATCTTATGTTTTTTTGGAGTGTTCATAAGTTATATCAACTTCAAAATCTAATAGAGAATTTCCTATACAGAATTTAGGACAAAATTATATGTTAAAATGCTCCAAAATCACCACCTATAAAGTATCACGTGGGTAATGAATGATGCATTCTTCTTATATCTACATAGAAAATTACTCTATCAACTTGCATAGTAAGCACAATTTCATTATTTTTGGACAATACCTGAATTTGTGGACAATTTTTGAGATTCTTGCTTCAATGACAGTTTTCATACTGGCTGCGTGTGCTTCAAGAATGAGCATCAATTTTGACAGTATTGGGAAGCTTCTTCTTGTTTGAGTACGGTATCTACCGAGAGTAAGGTTCTCCTGATCTCCATCGAGCACGTTTCTTATGGCAATACTGTGGCACGCCTAGCACAAGCTCAAATAAATGCAATGGTTAAACATTGTCGAAAGATGCAACTGCCCCATCTCCAACTTGTTTAGATATGGATTCAAACGTAAGATTTAGAAAATATAACATCCCTCTAAAATGGCAACATATGACAATTAAATAACAAGCATACCCCATACTGCCACAGCATCAAGCCTGGAGCGAGGGATGCGGCCGATTCGAAAGCTAAGCCTGGAGCAAGAGATGCGACTGGAAGCCATCGCCAAGCCAACATCAGCAGGAGGACAGGCCCAAACTCCGTTTTGTCAGTTCCTCTTGCTCCACATTCTCAATTGCAACTTCTAGGCCACGTCCCAACTGCAACAGACCAAAACTCGGCCCCCAAAATGCAAATCCTTCTAGAACCTGGCAACCCATAGGGTTTACGTTTCGGAGGCTCTCTCCTTGTCAGATTCAGACGGGACCTTGCGACGTGGCTTGACATGGAGGGGGGTGTTAATGCCAGAGCACGGACCTTAAAATCCCCCCAGAAGCTGCTTGCCCCAAAAGTCCTCTCCCCAAGGCCCTGGGGACGGACGGGCAACCTCCCCTCTGTGGAAACCATGATTTGGCTCTGCCAATGGACTCAGAATGTTGACATTGCCTTGGGGACCAAGTTTCGCCGCCAGAAGACCGTCCCTCCTCCAAGAAGCGCCAAAGTAGCTCATGTCCAGCACACTCATAGTCAATTGGCCCTAGGATGTGGATGTCGGATACTGTCGTGTAGGGCGTGAGTGTTTCTTTTTTTTTTTTGCAAAACTGACCTTGTAACTTGCTTCCTAGGGTAATTTTGCCATTCCGAATGACTTGACAAAGGCGAATTGCCATTCCGGAGCCTCTGCTGTGCCCGAACAACAAAACACTCCGGTTTCTACATGGTCGCCCTCAGGACGCTCCGGGTTTGACAAGTTTTCCCGGATCGATCTTGGAAACTTTTGGACCTTCCCGAAGAAGGGCCCTTGAATGGAGGATTGAACAATCGGATAGGGAAACCAGGCTTCGGGAACCGGACCATATAGGGTGTAAGTGTTTTTTTCTTTTGCAAAACTGACCATGTAACTTGCTCCCTATGGTAATTTCACCATTTTGGACGATTTGGCAAAGTGAAATCGGCATTCTGGAGCCTTTGCAACGCCCGAACTACAAAACACTTTGGTTTCTACACGGCCGCCCACAAAACGCTTCGCGGTTTAACCAGATATCGTGGATCGATCTTGGATTTTTTTGGTCATGTTCGAAACAGGGACCTTGAAAGTATGAATCAATGGTCGGATAGGGGAACCGATGTCCAGGAGGGTGGTCATTAGCGTACAGCCCCCCAAGGGAGCGCTGCTAGGATAGGCTGCCTCGGGAACCTTTTTGGGGTCCGTCTCCTGGGGATGGGTCTCTCCCCTCTAGTGCGGTGGCCTGCAAAGTCCTGGCCTTGTTTGACTTGGAGAAGGGTGCCAGTTATGCTTGCCCAACAATAGGCTGCCCGGACCGTTCTAATGCCAACTCTTTGGTCTGAACCTTATCTAGAAATTCGAAAAATGGGCATGTATGCTAGTGATGACCTAGGAAGCCAACTGACAAAAACTTAGAATTTAATTAATTACGAATTTATTAAGCATATAAATGCAATAAAATGCATAACTAAAACAATATGCATCGAAAAAAGGTGAGTCCTTGAGAAGGGAGAGCCACAGGGCGATGCAGATATAAGAAAACAATTTTCACTAGGATATGCAGTGTTGGTGCATGAGAAATTCTCACAATGTTTTGTTACTGCAAAAGCGACGGACGAGTAATTTTTCCTCTCCGGAACCTGTGACTTGGCTCTTCCAATGGACTCAAAATGTCGATATTACTCTGGGGACCAAGTTTCGTGGCCAGAAGATCACCCATGTTCTCCAAGGAGAAAAGTACACTAGATGCCGCGTATACGTCGCGCGCGACGTCACGTCGCCAACGGTCAATACCGACGTCATGCACCCGTTGGTGCCACGTGGCCTCAAAGTATTGATACATGGCATATACAGTATTGCGACGTTGACAGCCCAGCTGGCATGACACACGCGGCCTTGTCATAGCGACGTGGTGGCAGACATCGCCGCCTGTATCATGTCAGGCGTCGCAATAGACGTCGTATGCGATATCAACGTCACGTCGCTACTGGCGACGTTGACGGGACCTGGTCATGTCAAATGTGATGTCGCGTGACCCAGACGTCACTACCCCACGTCGCTAAATGCCCATTTTCTTGTTGTGATTGTGACTGTAACCTGCCGAAGATGTAACCTCTTGGTATTACCTAATGAAGCTATTCCGGTTGCATCTCCTCGGTCTGATGAGGTAGGAAGGGTTTCATCTCCCCTTCCCAAAAGACAATGGCTCGATAGGCGGCTAAACAATCGTGTTGACACACGTCCTTACCCGACTAGACTTCCCAAAACAAGAGCCAGGCCAACACTTGCAACTCCTGAGGGTCAGGACGACACCATCGATCCAGGAAGTGACCCGACCTCTTGAAGTAACCGGCTATAACCCTAGCTCGCTTCAAGTCCCCAGTAGCCATGCTCAGCAGGGACTCCCTCTATGTTACAATTGACTCCGTTGTGTGGTGCTCAGTCATAGCCTGGTCGGCTGTATGCACAGGCTGCAACTAATAGGAACTGCGGGGTCTAAATTAGGAACATCATCTAAATAATGGTTGCTAGATCTCTATCCCCCTTGCCAATACAAGAGAAGCAAACATGATCAACCAACATCATAACTAGAATACATGATAATAATAAGAATACATCTAATCCTAATCGCATGCATCTAATATAACTTACAGTTAAGTTTCATTGATTAGGGGTTAAGATCCGAACTGAGGGTTCTAGGAGAGCTCTGCTCTACTAGAAATATAAGATACTAGCTCATCTGGAGTCCTAGCCTCCAGATGATCTACCTAGAAAACTACTCCAAATACCTACTGCTGAAGAACTTCCACCTGCTCCTGGGGTCTCCATGGCTTGCAAGCAATCCGAAGTAGCCCCCACTCCTTCTGACATGAACACTATCTTGGGGCTGCTGATCTGTGCTATGCTGCAACTCACGGTTCTCGAAACGGAGTTTGGGGAAAAATAGGGTTCCAAGGTGGTTGGGAGCTAAAAGTGGCTTAGGGTTAGGGTTAGGTCATAAATAGGTTAGAATTGCCATGTCATGGCACACAGCTCCAATAAGGTGCGTCCATGTGGCGAGTGGCCAATAGGATAGGAATGTTATGCATTAGCACCTCTAGTGATAACCAACTCACCAAAAGGGCGGATCCTTCAAGAAAATCGTTATCCAATGGGCCCCAACCTTTCCAGGCTTTACCCCATACCCCATAGACCATATCAATTCCTCCCCCTCCTCGAGATGCTTGCCCTCAAGCATGTGGAACACACCAATGTTGCCACGAGGAATTGAACCTTGGCTCTCATAGCAAATGTTATGCATTAGCACCTCTAGTGATAACCAACTCACCAAAAGGGCAGATCCTTCAAGGAAATCATTATCCAATGGGCCCCAACCTTTCCAGGCTTTATCCCATACCCCATAGACCATATCAAGGGCCATGTAGAAATGGTTCCATACCTAAGGTTGGCTAAGTTACTTAGCCATGCTCCCCTAGCACACTTGGAGTATACAAGGCTATTATATAGTAAGCTTGTATGTATGGTGACGTGGCCTTAAATTATATATATTTACAAGAAATTTAATGCGTCCTATGGTGCATGTCCGAGTTTTAGCATGTTCCTATGCTGCAATCTAGATTCCATTAGATTTTCATAGATCCTCCAAGATTCTATGAAGATCCCCCTAGATCCCCTTAGATTCTCTTAGATCCCTTTAGAATTTATGAGATTGCCCTAGGTTCCCTTACATTGTATGAGATTCAAAGAGATTCTATAAAGATTCCCCTAGATACTCTAAGATTTCATCAACATTTTTTTAGATTCCCTTAGATTTTTTGAAGATTCCCTTAGATCCCCCAGATTTTAAGAGATTCCCTTAGGTTTGTAAATATTTTCCTAGATTCTCTTACATTTTATAAGATTTTCTTAGATTCTATTAGATTCTTCTGGATTCCTTTACATTCTAAAACTTTTTAGAACATTCTAAGACTTTCTGGAACATTCTAAAACTTTCAATATATTCTAGAACTTTCTGGAAGTATTTCCCTAGATTTCCTTACATTCTCGTAGATCCCCCCTAGATTCTCTTATGTTCTAGAACTTTCTAGAAGATTCTAGAACTTTCTAAATCCAGAACATTCTAGAACTTTCTTGAACTAGCTAGAATATTATAGTCTATTTTATCTTAATGGGAATATTACCCTTAAGTATATTCAAGACATAAATGTTTCATGAAATTAATGCTTGGTCTAGTGGTTAGAATGGGCGGCTGGGGGGTTAATGCCCAGGGTTCGAATCCCCCACGCAACATAAAAATTTTAAAAGCCTTTTCCTAAAGAGATGAGCATTCAACTTGGGCCGTAGGATCTTGGACCCGATCAAGGGTCGAGATCTCACCACGTAACAATAATTAAAGCAACATAAGCCATAGAATCTATTACATATAATTCCCAAAGTCATGTGCACCGTAGGATATGTGCCAAGCCACGTGAGCCGTAAGATCTCAGATTGACGATCAGGATCGGATCAACCTAGACCATAGGGTCAATTACATATAATTCCCAAAGCCATATGCACCGTAGGATGTGTCCCAAAGCAACATGAGTCGTAGGATGAGTCGTAGGATGAGTCGTAGGATCTTGGACCGACAATCAGGATCAGATCAATCTGGACCGTAGGATCGCTTACATATAATCTGGAACAAACTCCCAAGCCATCTGGGCCGTAGGATACGTCCCAAAGCCACGTGAGCCGTAGGATCTCGGATCAACGGCCGGATTCAGAAGGACAAACATAAGAACATATATATGTATTTTAAGGGGTCGCAATGTATTTTCTTCTTTTGTTGCAGTTTTTCTTGCTCTTTTTCTTGCTCTCTGCTGATTTCTTTTCCTTGTACTTATTTTCCTTGTTGTATTTCATGTTAAGCACATTCAAAAGACTGCTTAAAATGATTAGCACATTCAAAGCAATAACATGCATAAAAAAGATCGACATTGAAAGTAGTAACGTGTTTAAGAAGATTGCACAATCATAAAGTAGATTTATTCAAATGTGATGCACTGATCTTGGACATGATTTTCTTCTTCTGCACATTACACATCAAACCAATTAATAAGTGACTAATGAATAGTAAAACCAAGCTTAGATGTTAAATGTTATCAAGCAGGCATTGAATATCAAAGCTCTATTCTGGAATTCTGAAATCCTCTGCAAGATTAACACTCTTACCACTATAACAACAAAAGTTTGTTTCCTCCACATCATTTGCAAATGAAAAAAATAGAAAATCACATGTACCATCTTCCCCACCAAATTAAAGATCCCAAGACATGCTCAAAGAAAGATTACTAGGCATGCATTCATGGACAAAAGACTATTGTTGAACATGGAGAGAACCAACAACATCATGAGTAGAAGAATTGAATTGAATTGGGCCAACAATTTTGAAAGCCAAATGATCAAATAGCTGCAAAAATTGATGGAATTGCTCTCAAGATGATGCAAACTGGACAATAATTTCTTAGAACTTGCTCTATGATTTGCTAGAGATGAGAGAAATGTGCCTTCTCAACTCCCTTGCATTGGAAAGCATCTAAAAAAAGAAAGGGCACCAACTACATTCTCCAAGAAGAAAATGGAAAAATTTGCCCATCAATTGCAAATTCAAAGCCCCATCCAAGCAGCAACATACTAGGGATCGATGACGTGGACACCAAATCAGCCACACCTTCATAATTGCGGAGGCCATGATCCAAAGGTTGCAAAACTTTAGCGGGCAAGTAAAAACTATGACGACGAATAAACTTCACCTTGAAGAGTCATCAGCACTCTTTAAGCACCCTATGTTGCACCGTGCTGATGTACACCGCACTAGAGTGGTCCCGGGGACCATTCCTGGTCCATGGACCAGAATTGGTCCAGTTGACCCACTGTCACTTAAACCAATATATTTGCGAATAGAAGCTTCAATTTCGCGATGTATCACCACCATATCAATCTTTACTTGATTCTTAATGACTTTTGAGAATTTCAAGGCCAATGAACTCACCTATATGTTGTAGTGGTTGTTCAAATATTAGAGAATTTGACAGTTTCTGCAACAGTCCAGAACTGCAATCTTAGGTTTTCCTAGCATAAACAGGCCTAAACCTTGCTAAAATTGGAAGTATTTGTCTATTTATGATAGAACACATTGATTTGTATGTTTTCAGCTTTGGTTGCTATCATCTAACGTCCGTGGAAGCCGGCAAACCCTATTTTGTTCAAAAATGCTGCGTGCGGTTTAGGAATTATTTCTCTCTTATTATTACAAGTTTTGGGTTAATTCTTGTGGCCATGGATTCTTAACTATATGAAGTACAATCTTATGTTTTTTTGGAGTGTTCATAAGTTATATCAACTTCAAAATCTAATAGAGAATTTCCTATACAGAATTTAGGACAAAATTATATGTTAAAATGCTCCAAAATCACCACCTATAAAGTATCACGTGGGTAATGAATGATGCATTCTTCTTATATCTACATAGAAAATTACTCTATCAACTTGCATAGTAAGCACAATTTCATTATTTTTGGACAATACCTGAATTTGTGGACAATTTTTGAGATTCTTGCTTCAATGACAGTTTTCATACTGGCTGCGTGTGCTTCAAGAATGAGCATCAATTTTGACAGTATTGGGAAGCTTCTTCTTGTTTGAGTACAGTATCTACCGAGAGTAAGGTTCTCCTGATCTCCATCGAGCACGTTTCTTATGGCAATACTGTGGCACGCCTAGCACAAGCTCAAATAAATGCAATGGTTAAACATTGTCGAAAGATGCAACTGCCCCATCTCCAACTTGTTTAGATATGGATTCAAACGTAAGATTTAGAAAATATAACATCCCTCTAAAATGGCAACATATGACAATTAAATAACAAGCATACCCCATACAAGCATATACCTATTTTTTGTTTTTTTAACACAAAATTCACGTAGCAAACAAACAAACCCTAATTAGGTCATCTCGTGTTAGGTTGCCACAGCATCAAGCCTGGAGCAAGGGATGCGGCCGATTCGAAAGCTAAGCCTGGAGCAAGAGATGCGACTGGAAGCCATCGCCAAGCCAACATCAGCAGGAATCTGTAGTCTTCCAGAAGCCGAGGTAATATTACAATCTGTCATTCAGGTCTCAAACGCATATACATGATCATGTTTCTTGCTTCTGTTGATACTACACACAGGTTCATGAATCTGGATCTTGCGCACAATGACCTGATAATAAGGCCATATTCTCTATCTCGTTTATTGAGCAGAAGACAGTCAGAAGACATTTGGCTCCAGTATTGTGCAAAGAATGGGTCATATGCCTTGCAAAACATCACTGCTTTGCTTCTATAAAATATGTCACAGGACCTTAGAATCTCTGTATGGCCTCAAATCTGGCCTGATATGCTTTTTAGCAGGTTAACAAAATGCTCCTTCAATCTTAGCATCTGTAAATGCTTCTAGTAATGATATCCATCTGTAAATGCTTCTACTATGGAAGTCTCTAGCCAGAAGGGCCTTTACAAACAAGGGAGTCGCCCAATTTAAATGCTAAGAAAATGAGGATTCAAATGCTCCTTGAATCTTGGGATATATAACAAGCAGATCACATGTGGGGAAATTTCTGGCAAAGAGGCTTACAAATAGGGCAGTCGCCCAATTTAAATGGTTAGCAAATGCTTTGTAGGTCTGTTACTGCTGCAGGTGCATCTCTACAAATTGGGCGACCGCCCAATTTAGGTGGTGTTCTCTTTTTTTTTTCTTTTCTGATAACCACCTTTTGAACGGTTGGCCTCTATAACATTATCTCTACAAATTGGGCGACCGCCCAATTTAGGTGGTGTTTTCTTTTGTCTTTTTCTGGAAAGCCCCTTTTGGCAAGTGAGCAGCTCTGCGGATTTAACATATGCGCCAAGTTGCCTTATTATTTCTTCAAAAGATGGAATGAGCTAATAGGGAAGGCTAGTTCCGGGTGGCCACTTCTACCATCTATCTTCATGCCCATTGATATGACAAATTGGGCGACCGCCCAATTTAGGTAGGAGAAGACTATGATGCTCAAGAAGAACTGCCTAGGTGCAGCCACTAAACTAGTGAGATCACCCTAACATATTGGGCGACTGCCCAACTTAGATAGGAGAAGATTGTGGTGCTCAAAGATAAACTACCTAGATGGGCTGACTTTAACTCTAATAGATGGGCACATAATATGGGAAGAACATTAAAAAAAAGTACATATACTAGAGCTACTCCAATATTCGAGTAAAACACAACATTTAAATAGAAAGAAAAGGAACATGATAACATCCACGAAATAATCAAAATACACACATTGGTAAAAGCTACATACCAAGAAAACATACCGAAGAAATCATACTTCTATTTAGAACACAACAGAGACAAGAACCAAATTAGAATCCCTAGGTGCCATTAAACTGGGTGCCATCCCAAGATAACAAGACATAGATTGACAAACAACAAAATATGTAGAAAAAACCATACCTCTATTTAGAAGATATCAGAGGCAAATAGAATCGTAGGCGCCGAAGACATCAATCTTTGCAAACTCAATGATAGAGGAGATCTTTGTCGATAATGCTTTGTTGAATGAGATCTTTAACGCCCAGAGAATGCTTTGATGAATGAGATAAATAAATCTTCAGCATCTAGAGAATGCTTGTAGGCGATAAGAAGCTAAAACGCATTGTTGAATGAGATAGAAAGATCTCTAGCGCCTAGAGAATGCTTGTATGTGCCAGCCAAAATGGTAAAAATTTGAATTTTGGGCGATATATTTTGGGGGGGGAATTCAAAATTCAAACAGGCGGGCGGAAACCTTCAAATTTAAACGAGAGGGTGAGGGGGGAACAAAATTTAAATGAGCAGGCGCAAATAAGGGGGGGGACTTTAAAGCTTAGCGCCTACACTGAGAGACAACGCCTTCCTCCAGCTAGATGTCGTCTCTAGTATGCTCCTTGCCCCCAGTTGGCTTCCACTCCATTGGGCTTCTTCCTCTTCTTTGTGGCACTCTCAAATCACGTCAACGGTAAGCTATTCTCGTGGTTTTCTATTCTTAATATGTGCCTGCGTTGAAAACCTTTATTAAAACCCCATAGCGCAATATGTAGGAGTTAAGCTAGGTTAGATACAAATCTAGTAAGCCATTTTCTAAACTAACCCAATTGTTAGATTGTCACTAGTTGTTTGCTTTGCCCTATCCTATTGTTTGTTTGTATTTCCATGCAAGTACCCAGATTGTCACTAGTCATTTGCTTTTCCCTATCCTTTATGAAATTAAAAGCCACTGTACTTCTACCTTTTTCATTCCACTGGATCTTTTCTAGAATATTCACAATTTTCATACCTCTATCTCTTCATGAAATGCTAATTTCCTCCCTCTTTTGCACTTACAATTCCATGCAACTCATCTCCACTCATAGCTTGTATCGAATTTGGCAAAACCAAGCTTCTCTTCCCTATGTTCCTTCCGTGCCTTCCCCGGGCAAATTGGGCGGGCGCCCAATTTGGCTCCTTTTTTTTTTTTTTTTTTTTTTTTTTTTAGGGGGCCTGAGTTTTTGTGTGGGGACCTTCTTTGAACAATACTAGCCAGTTTCCCAGGCAAATTGGGCCGGCCCAATTTGGCCCTTTGTTTGGCTGCCCTGGGGGGGTTTAACAAAGACCAAATATGCCTCCTGAACAAATTGGGCTGCCCCAATTTGGCTCCCCTGTTTTTTTTTTTTTTTTTTTTGGGGGTGGGGGTGTGGGAGTTTTGTGTGGGGACCTTCTTTGAACAATACTAGGCAGTTTTTTCCACAGGGCAAATTGGGCGACGCCCAATTTGGCCCTTGTTTGTTTGGCTGAGCTTATGGGCCGGGGGTGTACACCAATAATACCCATGTCCTCCCATGGCAAATTTGGGGGCTTGGGGAGGGGAGAGGACTTTATTTTTTAATAGTACCAGCCATGCCTTCCCCGTGCAGGGGTGGAGTTTTGTGTGAAGACCTCCTTTGAACAATACTATCTAGCCTCCCCTTCTTTATGTGGTTGGCACCGGGGGTGGGGAGGGGTACACCAGTAGTAGCCATGCCTTCCGCGAGCAAATCTGGGGGGCTTGGGGAGGGGGGAGAGGACCTTATTTTTTAATAGTACCGGCCATGCCTTCCCCGGGCAAATTGGGCGGACGCCCAATTTGCCCCCTTGGGGTGGGGGGGCACTAGTAGTAGCCATGCCCTCCACGAGCAATTTGGGCGGGCGCCCAATTTGACCCCTGGGTACCTGGATCTGGACCTAGATTTGCACAAGCCATAACTGATGTGAAAGTAGGTAAAGAGACAGATTTGTTCACCGGCATCGACATAGTGCCAGATGAAGTAGTTTTTGTAGCTGACAAGTATACTTATGCTACTTAAGCAGTCACCTTGCAATTAGAATCGAGTGCCTGCCCAATTTCTGAAATAGAGATCTATAGACATTATGTATAATTTTAGGCCATGTTACTTCTCTTAACTATTTGAAATGTTTCAGAAGTCACATCCATGTGAGCTAGAGGAAGGAAGGAAGGAAGGTTCTTTTATCGTCCACGGAGACCAATCGGTCTATGGGAGGAGGAGGGGACTGGCTCACTTAGGCTCCACAAGAATTCAGAGAAAGAATGGAAGTTATAAAAGAGGCTACATGGAACCTTCATAAAAGAGGCTACTCAACCCCTTCGTGAAGGACATGGAGAAGCTCAATCGGCTGAAATGCAACCTAACACTTGAGACTTGATTATTATCCATGCAATTATTCAGTGAAGAATTTCCTTGAAGTTGGGCGCCTGCCCAATTTCAAACTGCATGAATGTAGCCTTTTGTTGCAATGTTTAATGCTACATCCGTGTGTAAACGTTAACCAATTATATAATTTGAATACAAGTCTCGCATCTTCATGTTATTATATCCCATTAAGTTATTCTAATCACCCTGTATTCTAGACATTAGCTAGCATTTGGGGCACATATGGACTTGCGGAAAGTCCAAATTTAATGAAATTGTGCTTTAGTGTGTAATTAAGGTTTAACCATGCAATTAACTAGATTTAAAGATCATGTACAACCATAGAATTAACACATTAGAGGTTAAAAATTTGAGTTAATTCCAAAACTATAGGCTGAAATCTCATCATTTACTAGCTAGTGATGTATATTGATGAATGAAAGTGAAGATCGTGAAGTTTAAGTATAAGAGTCAAAAATTAAACCATATGACCTTTGATGCGTCTTTCTTACCTTTGTAGAGAACACACTACATTTCTCCAAATAAGCCTTTCAAATTGTTCAAAATATGACAAGGGACATATATATAGGTCCCCTATATAGGTTGTGTGGCTTTCTTGCAAAAATATACGGAGAAACATGGTTATTTTTTACTAGTATAAAACTGGTATATCCATTGCTGCTACAAAGCATTAGAGTTTTAGTAGGATAATGTTACAAGTAGGTCATCTTTTATGTACACTATATTTTTCATGAATGCGGGCCTTCTTTTGCAATATAACTCTCTATTTTCATATTGAAATAATATACTATTTGAAAGATATGAATATAATTAAGCATGAACCATTTATGGTCCATAAGTAGACCAATTGTATAGAGCATATATCTCTCACTAGCCCTATCCATTTTGTCCCCATAATGATACCATGGTTTCTTACCTTTAACAACATAATTTTTGAAAGGTGTAAGTGGAAGTCCATGTAGATTCAATTGGCGAATAAATACCTCATAAATTCACAGTTGTTTGTGCTTAAACATTGCCCTCAAATTATGCAAGCTTGTCTAACCAATTAATTTTACCCCATAGAGAATTGTACGCATAAACTATATTCTAAAGTTGAGATCAAAATTGATTAAGATGTTGCCTCTATTAATTTTTAAACTTTCAATCCTGTGGACCAATAATGGTCTGCAAGTGGAGCTGCACATAACAGTCTAACTTGACTTTTTGTAGTCATAAACTTCCATATTTTTCTTTGAATTTTTTTCCATTGATTTCATGACATGGGACATTTTGAGAATGTGTTTTTTCAAAGTCATATCTCGAGGCATAAATCTAGAATAAACATAGAAGACATATTTGAATTTGATGTTATAAAGTTTAATCCAAATCTCAAAGTTATGATCAACAAATATTTTCATTATTAAAGTAAATAAGAAGCTATTCATATCTCAAAATTCAACTTCAGATCAATTAACATAAGGAAGTTATTGATTTTAAATGGGCCTATGGACCAATAATGGGCTCAGGTACAGAAACCTTTCTTGATTTCTTGTGACCATGTCTTTTGCTTTTTTAATGAGCTTGTTTTTGCATTAGTTTCATGTCATTTTACCATGATTTTTTGGAGGACATCATAGAGTAAGTTTTGCTCTACATGAGGAAATATTAATCATTATTACAAGTTACCTAAAATTGAGATCAAAAGTGAAAGTCCAAACGTCAAATTCAAGGCCAGCCAACATTTTTATGGGATGAAGAAACTTGTCAACTGCTTATATGTCAAATATTAGCTCAAAATGCATTTCCTTGTAAAAGTAGTTGTATTTAAACTACAACTGCCTTCTGGGAACCATAATTGGTTCTGAGGAGGCAGAAAGCAGTTTTGACCCTGTCATGTTTGAATGGCCCTATCCTTCTTCACAGACTTCGAATTGACATGTGGTTTTTTGTGTCGTTTTCCCTATCTCGTGTAGAAAAATATCATGGTAATCAAAAAATTTGAAAAAATCGTTTTGTCGAGACAGTTTTACTTTATGTAAACATGAAGCTTTTAGTACTTGACCCCCTGGAGTTTGCTAGAGCATAACTTACAAGAATGGAGGTGTATATATTTTTAGGTATTTTTCTAGTGGACCATGACTGCCATATATGAACTCCTAAGAAGGGTTCGAATAGATTTTGTACCATTGATTTTATATGAATTTTAAAGTGAACACTGCAAATGGACCATTTCTGGTCCATCACCTGACCACTCCAGTGTTAAAAAGGACCCATATAGGGACACTTGAACAAGCTCATTCTTCCACATAAGAAGAGATTGTTGAGATAAAGTCCAAGTCTCTTCCATAGACCATTTCGTCATAGAGAGGAATTCAACTCGATTTACCAACTTCTTTTATATGCCTAATGTATTTTATGTAGTAGTCCTTTTGATGGTGATGAATGCATCGGGCATCACGGTGAACCTGGTTGCTAAAAAATAAAAAGATCTGCCAAAGTCACTTCTATCTACAAGAGTTTCCTTCTAGTTTAAATTCCATGGTACCAATGGGTGGCATGGATTCCAGGGCAGAATTCAAACTAGAAGGGAATTGCTTGAAAAGTAAAGTTTGATTAGATGCAATTCAAGTGAAAATGTTGGATAGAACCTTCAAAAATGTCGAGTAAAATAGTAGAACATGGAGTAAAATTTTCTATAAAGAGAGGAGAACATCAAATAACACAGTTAAATTGTTATTGACATTTGTTAAAAAAACATCTAGTAGCATTCATGAAAAGAAATCTTGCCATGTGGCACAGCGTGGTTGGCCAAGGGGCCTAACCAAACTTTACATAACTTCCAAAAGCTCTTGACTGTGTACCTAGTTACAATAGCTTGCATGTATTATACGGTGGGCCCTAGTATTGCTAGTAATGTTCATGGAGGTATTATTGTACCACAACAAGAATGGCTCTTCAGACCTTCCGATTGTACCATTGTCGTCTTATTTTATCTTATTTTATGCAACTCCAAGTGTCTACATTCATAGCTGAAAGAAATCCATCTTTCTAATACGATGTGAAAATAAATCTATCTATCTATATATCTATCTCCTTCCTACCTATTTAATTGCGCATTTTAATCAGCAGACAAAAGGGACAATGATGTGAAAAACTATCTGTCTATTTATCTTTCTCTCTCTCTCCTACTTAATTGCGCATTTTAATGAGCAGACAAGAGGGGCAAAAGAAGCAAGAGAAAGAACGTGGATCCCAGCTATGAATGTCTGATTCATGGAGCATGCAACTATACATCCACCAAACAAGAAGCAAGTATTTGCCCCACTATTTCAGATCTAACGCTCAAAATACTGGCTTTTTTTTCCGGTTCCATAACTTCTGCAGCAGTGATAAAAAATAACAGATCTGGTTATACATACAGGGGGCACCATTTCTGTAGTGTAAGTAGCATAGACTACATTGCATTTGTCTTGCATAATAATACTATATGCATAATTCCTCTTCAGGCTTCTGGTTTCTCTCAATGCCCTGGCATATCTCTGCTATCCAAACAATGTTAACAAAGCATCAGTCTCTTGCGAGCAGAACATGTTGGCTTCAAAATCCTGTTGTGCAGTATGTGAGTTTTATTGCAGATCAGGTTAGATTTTCTTTTGAAAATGCTTTACGTTGCAGCATAATATAATTGTAAAGAAGCAAAATGATGGGTCAAAATGATGGGTAATAAATGCGTCATAAGCGGAATGAGTGGACGAAAATTTTGCAGCAAAATTAGTTTCCGCCCAATTCAGGATGAGATTTAATTTTCTTTAAACTTCTTGTACTCAATGTTGACGATTCTTCTCAAGGTGGTATTATCAATTTGCTTCCTTTCAAAGCCCACTTGTTACCATAAGACATAGGATCCTGTAAAAAACCGTTTTGAAACTTTGGCTTGTATTAGAAGTACCTCAACGATTTGAAACATAGCCAACACATTATAAGATTTGGATAAGGAAACCTGAATTACAACATCAAAAGCCTTGATGAGAATTTTATATCTTCTCCAGCACTTCCATAGTAGTCACTATATCCAGTAATAATCTTATAGATTGTTATTATAGTTGCCAGTGTTCAGGAAAATTGTAGTATATGCGGGTTTTCTCCCTCCTTTTTCAACTTCTCTGTTTTTTCGTCATGTTTTATATCATAACTGATTGTTACCACTAAAGGTTTGTCCAAACTGCCAATTAGCAGGGGCCACGTCGCGGGAAGTAACAGTCTTACCATCACTAGTAGTGACCATGAAGGAAAGGCTCTGGCCAATCAGGACTCTTGGGCTCTGCCAATTTTGTCCCCAATTTCTGAAAAGAGGTTGCCATCCTGTCCTAGATCCCTTTACAAGCACTCCATGCACATCCCCTGCTCCTCCCACATTCCAAATCAGCACCAACATGAAGTATCTGTGACCATTTATGGTGAAGTGTATCCCTCCTTTTCTTACACATGGAACCCTGTAAAATAAACAACTCCCTATTATGCATAGCTGACACCTTTCATATGAAACAAACTGATGTAAATTCGTGCTCATCAAATGCATTCAAGGTAGAGTAAAGGACCTTCTGTACATAACAGGAACAATTCCTCCTTTATACTTGGCTATGAGCTCGAATGCGGGCTGAGCCATGTCGAAGTGCTTCAATGGAGGATTACACCATCCACCATTGTTGTTCGGCAGATCATAATTTGGAGGACAGTAATTGGTTGCTGTCACAACAATGGATGGACTTCCTGGTAGACACCATTCAGGGTCTGCATTACATCTTACTTGGTAACATGCTCCACATGTCAAGCCTTTGTTGAATAATGCAGTGCTTAATGCAGCTATCTTTACTCCATATCCCTGGCTGTAAAGATTGCCATAGCCACATGCACCGCCTGAACCAACAGATCATAATCATCATGATCATTATCATATGCAGTAAATAAAATGACATAACTGAGTGTTACAACATAAAACGGACATACAGATTGTAAAATTATAAATTGCAACTTGCAACATAGCAGCTGATATTATATTAAAGACAAGTAAAATTTACTTGTTGCATAAATGGAAATGAACCCTTACCCATGGTGCCTGCTGCATCACTGCCTCCATAGAATGTAGCATGGGCTGTGCTCCATTCTTGCCCTTGCATAAACCCTGAGCAGCATATTGCACCAACATTAGCCAACATCATCCATACAAGCCCTTGAATCTTATATGTTACCATTTTGAATCTGCTCAAAAACAGAGACCTAAAACTACAGAGCTTAACACTTGAGTTCTCTAAATATTAAGCAACCCAGAGAACTCAGGTGGGATGTTAAAAATGAGATCTTGGCTTATATAACATTCAGACAGCGTTCAGAATAAGCTAATTACCTGGATTTCACCGAGACCTTTTAACTTTTACTTGCCTTTCAGTTAGGGCGGTTGATGCAGGAAGGAAAAAAACGAATCCATAAAGCTTTTCACATGCAGATATGGCCCAGCAAGCATGTTAAAGAGCATCAATTCCTAACTTTGCCTTTTCTTTTAAATATTTATGTGGGCAAACTCAAAATCGACTCCTCATCTTCCGTTTTGCCGTGATGATCAGCCGCTTTGTTAAGTGGAGAAGTGGGGCACCTGCTTCCCACTCTGCATGAAGCTCTTTTAAGCCATGCAAATAGGGAGCCTAAGCACATTCCCAAACCTATAAGGGAGGGGCCCCAAACCATGCAATTATGTCTGAAATAAAATAAACATCTTTAATGGTTATCGCGCATATTCATAATGTCTTAGCATACCTTTTTTCCAAAGGCATTGTGAGCACTCAACCATGATGAGAATGATTTGGGTAATGCAACTTGCATGCATAAGTTTTGATATGCAGCATCTTTCGAAGACTGCACAACTTGTAGAATTCAACAAATTGCAACACACAAGAGAGCTAGCCATTTTGCATCATGATAGGCTAAAACTGCTCCATGTGAAGTTTATGGATAAGGCTATACCCCATCATTATACGTTGGAGACCACAACAACCACCTTTTCTAGTTTTCAACTCAGAAGGATGAAGCATTCAAGGCTTGCTCTGCCATAAATAAAATCTTGAATGTTAGGCACAACAAAACCTTGGTACTTCATTGCAACAAATGTGCATTGTAAAACACTATAAAAACATTGCCAAACCATGCTCTTGGGCTGCATGTCACTCCTTGGTGGCCTGCCTAGTGCCATCCATTGAGCTCGTGCATGATGGTCAATATAAGGACTGCAAGAATGTTATACCAAAAAAGTCAGTTCTCTTGTGGCAAATTGTGCATAGAGCATTGAGGACTAATGTCCGAGTTCACTCCTTCAAGCCGAATGTCAGTCCCTATGTCCAATTTGTATGGGTGCACTCGAATCAACTGAGCATTGTTTTCTACTTGATCCCTCTCGCATCTTGTCGCTCGTCCTTTCATACTCGCCTCACAAGTCAGCAAATTCTCTTGGACATCTACCCTGGCAGATGGGCTCGCTTCAAGAAGTGGATGTTCAATATCTGCAGGGCACTCGTTTGTTGGGTGATTTGGAAGCGCAGATGCCATTTGGTCTTCAAAGGTTTGAACATCCCTTCCGAAGGCCTCTACTAAGAGATAAAATCTCATCTGCATGATCAGTTTCTGGCTTCAAAATTACGTTCGGATGTCAAGGATGAGGTTTAGGGTTACCTCAATCTCCCTTGACTTCCCATTGTAGTAGCATCTTCCTATTAATGTAAAGTTTCTTTATTCTTCCAAAAAAAAAATATTAAAGAGTAAAGAATCCGCAATATATATGCATATTGTTCTCCAAATTGAAATTATAGACATTCGTCTGTTCATGACTGCTAAGGGAAAATATTGATATTGATAGTGTGAAAGGAGATTAAGAAGATGTTTTTATCACTTTCAGACAAATGTCTAAAAGATGTATATATGTACAAACAATACAAACTTCCAAACATTTGTCTAAAAGTATATTGTAACTTTTGCTAGAAGTAACAATCTCTGAGATGCTTATTACTTCCAGACTGATGTCTGAAATACTATGACAATATTAATACATCTCATTTACAGTTGTTCGTCTCACTTATGGTAGTTTCAGACACATACTTTAAGTCTATCATTAAATTGTAAAAGAAAAGTTAATGTATTAAGAAAGATGTTTTTGTCACTTACAAACATATTTAAACATCGTATGTACAAGCAATACTAACTACAAGAAGCTTATGTGAAACTAACAATTTTTAATTGCTTTTACTACTTTAGACTGACGTCTCAAAGAATATGACACAAAGTTAATACATCTCGCTTACAGGCATTCATCTGCAAGTAACGACATACCTCAAAAAATATACAATGTTTACAACATGGATGCAAATGCAATATAAACACTTTTTAAATATTTTTCTAAAATAGATGTACTTTTCATCACATGCCAGAAGTCTACCATTAAGCTATAACATCGATGGTATCTAATATGAGATCAATGTGTTTAATATAAAAAGAGAATGTACTTTTCATACTTGAAAGCTACTTTATACTATTTTGCGCATGACTTATCATCCATAGTTGAATGTGAGTGTTGCTATATAGAACACGACATGTTCATGTTTTATGCAATACAGAGAGCTCTAAAGCTTTGAATGGATTGAACACGAGGACTTGGACTTCATTTAGATATGCGATTCATGATGCATAACAAACTATGCAAAAATATAGGGGAATCAGAACCACATCGGTTTACATTGAGTTTCCTCCATTGTTTCCACAAGCAATGTGCATTAGAATATGTAGGGAGATAGGCCGTACTGAAATGAGAATTACGAAAATCCAAATAACATAGAATGGGATGTGAGCAAGCAGGCTGCATGTTCCAAAAATCGTTCAGAGTGAATAGATTCGTACCAATATTTGGACATCATATAAATCGAGCAACATCAGCTATGTCTTCCAACAAAAGACCACTTTATTCAAAACAACGTCTATCAGCAAAGGGAAATCAGCAAATCAAACTATTATCCCATTATGTTTTCTTGAACATAACCCCTTCCAAATTTGGTTGGTAGCCTTGTTACACATCGTTATCCTCAAAGAAGAACTTCAAAGAAAAAGTCTTAACCTAATAGAGTGCATGTGGTTGAGAAACTTCTTCTCCTCTTCGCCTTATAGGCCAATGTCCCATTCGGGCAAACCCTTTCAGCATGACCATAACCAAGAAAGGAAAATGGACATAATGCAAGCATCAAAGAGAAAAATACCTTTGTGATTACCTGTTACAACGGACAAAGACTCAAGTTGTTGCCGCCAGAAAGAAGAAAGAATGTGCATCCAAAGCAGATCTTGAATCCCTGATTTCTTGAAACTAGAACTTTTTTCATGCCCTGCTAGACTTATATTAAGAATCATCATCAAGGGAGCAGCGGCAGTGCCGGATTGTGGGAAAGAAGGGCGGTACCTCTCCCACGGCCGCCCTAGTCGCAGACGACGGTGCAGGCGCCAAGAACATCCATATCCTCTCTGCCCCTTATCTAAAACTTAAGGTCCCTTTTGTGATCTCGGTTACCAACTCCTGGATCACTTGCTTGATTTGAGGGAATCTTGTCAGTACCGTCATGAGTGCCGCGATTTTTGCTAAGTTAAGACCGCACTCCACGGGTTTGGTCACTTGTCACCCCTTGTCCTCTTCTTTGACGGGGGCATGGGTTTCTGCGTGGGCATGGGTTTGCTACCTGACGCTCCTGCGTGACCCTGGCCCTTGTTTTTGGGCTCTTGTGTGCTGGCTTGTGTAGTGCTCAAAAGTAGTACAGTGCCTTGTGGCATAGGACTAATGCATGGCATATTATTAGGTAGAATTGTTTTTGACCTAGGAATTGCTATTGACCTGACAAAACTAAAGTCATATTTGAATTACTGTCACCAATCAATGTGAAGCAATTGCAAGCCTTTTCAGGCCATGATGAATATTATTGTCGATTGCAGATAAGGTATTATCATTAACATCACTGCTTAAGTTGGGAATGAACATAATTGATCTATTGAATGTCAAAAAGCGTTTACAATGTTGAAAGAAGCATCTTACTGCACCTATACTTAAGTTTCTAAATTGGATTGTGAGTTCCATATACATGTAGATGCATGCGCTTATACAATAGGAAGCATTTTGCCCCGAATGCAAAAAAGATGGATGGGACCACCCAATTTTTTATGCAAGTAAGCAATTATCTCATGTAGAAAGAAATTATTCAACTACCCAATGGGAAGGGTTAGGAATGTTCCATTCTATTATAAAGTTTCGTCGTTACTTACTTGAGAAAGAATTTATTTTCTATATAATCAGGTTTCTATCTTCCAGGATGGGTAAATCACTCGATGGTTAATCACGTTAAAGGAATTTTAATTTTGGATGTTGTGGAAAGTAGGAAGATCCCGTGCATCTGTTGACCACTTATCCAGATTATTAGCAGAGCTTAAAGATAAAGGGGTTAAAGATGATTTGCTTGATGCTAACTTATTTGCAGTGATTGCATTATCAAAATGGTATTCAAAAAACCCACCAAAACAACATCTTCCATAACACACCGAAACAAAAAGTTTCAGTTTTTTTTTTTTCGATATCAAACATGACCACGATAACATCATCTCTTCAATATTTTCATAAAATCTTATTGCACTACAATGATACAGGACAAAAGACATGACTAGAATGATCAGCTGGACAGGAAGTATAATTTATACAAATCACGTTTTAATCATGTGTGAAACCCTACCAAATCCGCTCAAAAAATTGTTGTTTTGACCCATAAAACTTAACCAAATATAAGCATATCATACATCATTAGAAAGATCCTAGAGAGAGCTCTCCACACAATAAAACACACGAAACAGAGTCCGATTAAAACTTATGATAAAAAATATATTACCAATCAAATATGCACTTTGTAAAAAGGTATCCGGATCGAAAGTACAAAAAGCATGTATCTATCTTGATAGGTCTGGGTCAAATCATATGCCAATAAAAAGCTCTTTACATAAGCTTTTCAAAAAGCCCAAGATCATCTGAATCTGATCTTTAGCTCAAGTTATGAGCGCGGAAACAATTTTGACATTTTCTATCTATGCTTCTCTTGTTTATCTATTTTTAGTGACTTAGGTATTACATACAATGGTTTCGTAAAAAAGAACCTCTCATAAATATCTTATTTTTTTTATTAAAACCTTTTTTCCCAACCGAAAATTTGTAAAAAGCATTTGCAAATATAATTTAGACATGGCAGAATTTTTTTCTACGAATGAAGTTCTAGAAAACACAACAAGAAAAGGGGCATTTAGCGACGCCAATAGCGACGTCTGCGCGACGTCTACGCGACGTCTGACGGCGTCGCCCAGACGTCGCGCAGACGTCGTTGCAGACACGTCGCATGCGACGTGCGTCGCATGCGACGTTGGCAGGCGTCGCGCAGACGTCGCGCAGACGTGACACAGACGTCGCGCAGACGTCGCATGGCACGTGACACGTGAAATATACACGTGGAATATACACGTGGAATATACACGTGGAACATCACCAAAATCCACGCGTGCCGTAAAAGCCACGTGTATACGTCGCATGCGACGTGACACGTGGAACGACACGTGGTATATACACGTGGCATATACACGTGGAATATACACGTGCAATATACACGTGCGTAAAAGCCACGTGTAGACGTCGCATGCGACGTGACACGTGGAATATACACGTGGAAAATTCGAAAATCCGCGTATAGAAAAGCCACGTGGCAAAAAAAAAAGCCACGTGGATACGTCGCATGCGACGTGAAGGGGAAAAAAATAAATTAAAAAAAAATAAAAAATATATTTATATACGTCGCATGCGACGTGAAGGGGAAAAAAATAAAAAAAAATAAAAATAAATTAAAAAAAATAAAAAATATATTTATATAAAAATATTTTTAAATAATCACAAAAGTGTTTTTATATTCATATTTTTAAATAGTCACAAAATTATTTTTATATTTATATTTTTAAATAATCACAAAAGTGAATTGTATTTATATTTTTAAATAATCACAAAAGACTCGTTAAGAGGAGTATCCACCCTTTTAGCCTAGAGCTACTCTCTCTCAGATTCAGTGGAGTAGTCATCCGAGTACGTAGTTAGAGGACGCACGGTACGGTTGCGATTGGATGCCTCTCCATCGACGTTTGCAGATCCCTCGCCGCGCCCGAGCCCCATGTCATGCTCTAGACCTTCATTCATATCCGCCACTGCTTCCTATAAAAACCAAAAGAATATGGCGTTAATGTAGTTCATAGAATTATAATAATTTTCTACAACGCACCCCCGCATTCCCGCGAATTGGGAGAGTTCCCTCGTCGTATAACTGTTGATACAGATAAACAGCTCCACGTTCCGTGGCTACTTGTACCTGCTGCTTGTTAGGGGCAAACCCGTATAGATGTTCCTATGACAATATAACGAGTATTAGCTAGTGACATTTAAAGTTCTTATTAAAATTAATGTGAACTAATATAGCTCTTACGAATCTATGGAAAAACCCTTTTCGACCGCCGGAGCCCAAATGAGACGCATGGCGCTCACTTTTAGTTGCTTTGTCGGTCCGAGCTCTATGTTTGCCTTCTGGATCCTTTGCACGTTCGAATGCAATCTGATTGCAAGGCACACAACATTATCACAAGTTAAAGTGAACGAATGACAAAAAAAATAAGAAATACCTTGATATCTTCCTTGTGGAGATTAAGTGGTTTAGGGACTTTTGACCAATCGCCTCCTTCTTTTTCGCAAGTCTGCTTCAGTTCCTTGACCACATGGTGCCTTTGACATAAATCGATAGATCAACGCCATATCAAAATAATAAAAACAAGACTATGACTAGGTCATGTACCTCCTTTTTCGTATAAGCTCGCCCATCATCGAAGTGAGCTTCTTCCAGTTAAACGCCTTTGCTTTTTCTATCTCCTCGGGAAACTCGCTTTCATTTTATTTTTGACGCTCTCTATTTCAAGCGTTGGTCATAAAGCGCCGGGCCACTCCCCCTACACCGCGGGGAGGCCATAAACGAGAGATATTATTTGTGACCCGGCGTCCCTCGATTAGTATAAAAAGACACTTCCCTCATCATCCTTCTTAGGAAGAGCGCCCCCTGAAGCATAAATGGTGGGTATATAAAAAAGCGTGTTTATGTCTACCAATCAATATACATATCCCGTCCCGATTAAGAACCTTTTGAGCACTTTTACAATGTATTCTAAGTGAAGAGAATGAACAAAACAACAAATTTAGATGACAAAGTACTAATATTTAAGGTTGATATCTTAAATAATATGTTCACATAACTTACATCAAAAATTATTATTAATATGATAGTCGGGTATATTCGGGGCCAAATCACCCGCGGACTTACGTGTCTAAAACAAAGCGAAATGGACGCTCTTCTTCGATGACACGTGGGCGTCGTCGGGATCCTTCCCTCTCAAGTCGGCGGCGACCATGTTCTTCGGATCCCCAACCCGTGATGATCGCCGCGATCTTGAACGTTAGAGTCTGTTGCTCCACTACTTCTTGACACGAAGTAATGAGAGAATGAGCATCTTTAACATGCCGCAACCAAAGAAATGTTTGGTGCGTAGTGGATATATATTTACTGTTGAAATCTTCCTCCAAGTTCCTTGCATTAGAAAAATCGTTCCCGCCTCTTGCCTAGAACGGAGTCCATACTACGCCTAGCATTCTCAATATTCTCGCGAGAACGTGGAGGCCGATAATCAACACTATATCGCTGGGGAATAGGAGCGGAGGCTGCCCCTAACCGGGCGTTGGTGTCAAAGAGGCAAAATATGTTTTAATTTGGTCTCTCTCGGGGGAGACATGTTTGCGAGGAAGGCGAGAGCGGCGGGAGGAGCGAAGCATAATAAATATCATGCAAAAACAATTCATTTATTTATTATTTTTATAAAAGCTATCTTAATACCCAAACCTGCTTTGGTGTAGTGATAGGTGGAGGTTGGCGTCTTGGAGGACCATCAGCACGATTGCCCCTACCTCGTGGAGTCCTCCTCCTATTTTCTCTAAACTCGTCCCTTTCCTCTACACAACAAATTAAAACTCCATGCATAAACTCACATACCTAATTAGAGGGTAAAGCGTATAATAAAAACTATATAAATACTTACCTTCGTCTTGCTCATTCTCCGATGCGATTCATGATTACCTCTATTCATCGCCGAAAAAAGAGCACACCCTAGATCAAAAAGAAATTGTGAGAGAAACATTTGATAACCATGAATGATATTGGTTGCAATAATAGAATGATACTTACAAACCATAGAGATGAAAAATAGTATTTTTATGGTTCGAAATGTGCCACTAATGAGCCCCGGCAGACTTACTGCAGAAGTCTTGACCGTCTTGACCGGGGGCGGAGGGGGAGACGCATAATGCCATGAATATTGCATCAGCGAGAAAGAGGGCCACAATGAGGAAAAAACGCTAAGAATTGAGCCTCGCCATGACTATATATATTAATTTGAACATAACGAGAATTAGCGAGAAAAAAGCTTTGAACAAGTGTCTTTGAATAAATACCTAAATTTATATTCTTATCTTCTTATTTATATTAGAAAAGTATCTCATTATATATGTATGGGGTGCATATCGAACTCTAGGTTGCCATATTATCGTGCCATGTATCATGTCATACAATCGAACCCTAAATTATCCCATCGTGGCATTTTTTTAGTGCCACATCATGAAACCCTACGCTATGTGGGCACATCATCAAACCCTAGGTTGTGTCACGTCAGCGACTTCCTATTGCCACATCATAGTAAGTGCCATGTCATCAAACCCTAGCTTGCGTGTGCCACATCATCAAACCCTAGATTGTGCCACATGGCATTTACAATCTAGGGTTTGATGATGTAGCACACAAAACCTAGGGTTTGACGTCTGTAGCGACACTTTATCTACAAGTTATGATTAATAATTTATTTACCATTAATAATAATTTTTTTGATTAATAAATTACTTTTTTCATTAGTAATTTTGACTAAAAAACATTTATTGGTTGCAACAAGCCTCAAATAGGAAGACAAAATTATATTAATCACTTCTTGCAAGCATTTAACAAGAGGCTTAGCCATCTCAAGTGGATCACCACACTTCATATGCCGTCTCTCTCTCACAACTATATCGAGAAGAAAGCCCTGCTGTTTTGAACACATCGACGACGAGAGCAATAGATGGGCGATCCATGTGCACCAGCTCTCTATCCATCATCATTTGGACCTTCATATGTTGGATGATGTCCAATGTGCTAGAGTATCGGTCGGTTGGGTTTATCTCAACACACAACCCCATAAGCCGCATTGCCTGGACAAAATCAAGGAGCATCTCAGAATGTAGCCCGGGGAATATATGTCGATATCTCATGCCCCCATGATGCTTGGTCATCTGATGATGATGTAAAAACTCTTCTCCCACCAAGGATATCGCACCGTTCCATCTTGTAGTGTATAACGGCTCTTCAATTTGGGCATTAAGCTCCTTGCAAAAAAAAAAAAAAACGGGAGGGCCGTGTCCCAATCACCAATAGCCACCCACACATTTGTAAGGGAGTCATCAAAATGGAGTTTGACCCTTTTGCAATTGAGCTTTGTGTGTGTCCAACCTGGGCGTGGATGGCATAGACTCCTTCTCAAGCAAGAGCTATTTACAGGGGCGTGCTTATACACGAGTCTCATTTTGGCTTTCCACTCAGCACTTATCTTCATATCAGCCCTTCTTGGAGCACTATGCATTGCATTTGACCATCTCCTATAAGAAGAGAATTGGCTCGGAAGATGGTCAAGTAATTACTCCAAAAGGTTCCTCCATTCATGAATGGCGGGACTACCATTGGTCCCCGTGGCTCATCTCCACAAAAAAGACCTCGGGGGCAAGTCCAAGGGTGTGGCCAATCTTTGGACTTGGGCTCTTGAAACGGATATACTTGTCACCAACAACCATGATGCGACTCTATCTTGGCCTCTCCACACAATGCCAATTATAATAATCATCTTGATTAAAGTACGTGGTTCCCAAGATCTGGATTTGGTATATCCGCGCCTCTTGTTTACTACCAATGCACTTTAGAACGTTTACACATCCACGGGAATGTTTGTCAATAAATGCAACACATTTATCATGAGCATGTAATGATAATCTAGCCCCCGCACCAATAGAGCTCCCACCATGGATAAGACTATCTAACTCCTTCACTGCTCATCATTGAGACCTCAAGCATCGGCCATCTTGTGATCTTTAAGTTGGACCTTTGCACTTCGGCCACGAATTAGCCCATCGTCCCCAATGTATGCCTCGGCAAAGATAGGGGCTCATAAGTGGCACTTTATACTTAAGTAGCATCCTCAATTCTGGCTCAGGATTGCAAACCCAAGACTTTAAGTTCTTTCTCATCATATCTTCCAACTCAGACTCATGCTCTGGCCACCTCCCACATAATTCAGACCGACATTCTTTCTCAACTGATGCTACAAAACGGTTAATTCGATCATCAGTTTGCATATGTCGTTCCGGGTCAGTCTGTGCGCATATTTGATTGATGAGGATGCGCCTAATTTCACTAAGCATCTCTGTCCTTACTGAGGCCATTTTTATGCCTACAAACAAAACAAAATAATGAATACTAAACTTATCTTCGCACCTTGTTCGGATTAGTTAGCAAAATTAACTAAAAATTAACTAAATTAGAAATTAGCACTATAGAGGTCACTTTAAGTTTAGTTAAGGGTGGAATCACACTAGTGACTGCCCAAAACTGTGTTTTTTATGTCTTGGACGGGTTGCAGATGCCCAAGAAAACTGGGTATCACATCTGCGCCCAAGAACGAACTGCCATGTCAGAAATATCTCTGAAGCAACGGATGAACCCTAAAATCATCTCTTGCAGCTCCGATTCTGCCCTGATTCTGCTCTGGAATCGCTCAGGTTCCTGAAAAACATTAGCATTACCTGTTTATCTGTAAATCAGTTCTTCAAGCAACGATTTTGGGCATGTTCAGTGACGATTTTGGGGCTGATTAGCTCGATTTTAGGTTGATCCGATTCGGTTTTCTTGCTGCTGAGGCATCATTATAAATTCCTTTCGCAAAACCGGCTTCAATCCGCGTGAATCCAGTGCTAAATCGTTCCAATCTGCGCAGCCTTTAAGCAGGAAGAACCCTAATATTTGCTCTTCGATTTTTTTTCTGCAACGTGGCTCTGAGGTGGCAGTGGCCAAGATCTTGGTCAGGGGGTAACCCCCGACCAGGAATATGTACCCCGCCCAGGAAAAATTGCATCCTGGGCACCCCAAGTGTGATAGAGGGGGCGCCCATGAATTTAAAAAACAGACATTTGATTGGTGGATTGAAAATTAGGCTCATGGGCGGCCACAAGTGTGATTCCACCCTAATTGTACATATAATTTTTTATGCCTTTGGCTAACTTAACTAGACATGTTCGAAATAATTTAGTTAATTAGTTAAGTTATTTTTTTACCAACGCTTTTAGTGCGAATTAGTACTACATTAAGTTAGCCTAACCTATTTTTTTTTAACTAGCACGGGTGTGAAGGAAATCATCCAAGCCATCGTTAACTTAACCTAGCCCTAGCTACCTCTAGCTAAAACCGACAATAACGCGTGAACTAAGGCCCGAACACTGGTCCTCCCCACTGCATGGGTGGAGCCGACCATGTCCCTTGCCGTAGCCACATCTACCTAAGAATGAGAAGAACAGTGGACTTGGACCCGGACACCTAGTCCTCTCCACGCAAGGTGGAGCCGACCGTGCCCTTGAACAATTTCATTTTAAACCTAAAAAATAACAAGTGGAACTGGAAGTGGACTTGAACCCGCACGTGGTCCTCTCCACTCTAGGTGGAGCCGGCCCCGCCCCCTTGAACAAGCCACTCATTAACCTAGGAAACATTTATGATTGTAGTGAAAGTGGACTTGAACCCGGGTACATGGTCCTCCCCACTCTAGGTGGGAGCCGACCCGTGCCCTTGAACAAGCCACTCCATCAATTTTTTTTTTTTTAACCTACTTAAAACTATAAAAATAAAATGCAAGTGCGATCAACTACTTACCAAAATAAGGACGCCGTGTACAAGATCCCCGCTGGGTCCAAATCGTAATAGAAAGTCGCAAAGTAACAAAAAGCATTAGAAGAATAAGAACAAAGAAGAAAAAGATCGAAGAAGAAAGAAAGGAAAAAAAGGGGGGATAGAAAATAAGAGATAGAAATAAAACAAGAGAAAGAAATAAGAGAATAGAAGGGAAGAAATAAGGATAGAATAGAGAAGAAATAAGAGAAGAAACAAGAAAGAATGAAGAAAAATAAGAGGAAATAAGAGAAGGGAAGGGAATAGAATGGAAGGAAGAAATAAGGGAAGGGAAAGAAAAGGATCGAATGGAAAGTGAGGAAGAAATGTGAAGAATAAGAAACAAATGAAGAATGAAGAAATGAAATTAAAAAGAATGAAGAATAAGAAATGGAAAAAAAATGAAGAATAAGGAAGGGAAGAGAAGAAAGAAATGAGGGAAGGGAGGGGAAAGAATGAGGAATGAGAAAGCATGAGAAAGAATGGAAATGAGAAACAAATGAGAAAGCATGAGAAAGAAATGAGAAAGAAATGAGAAAGCATGAGAAAGAAATGAGAAAGCAAGAAATGAGAAAGAATGAGGAAGAATGAGAAAGAGTGAGGAATAAAGAATGAGAAAGCATGAGGAAGAAAGAAATGAGAAAGAACGAGGAAGAAAGAATGAGAAAGAAATGAGGAAAGAAGAAATATGGGAAGAAAGAATGAGGAAAGAATGAAGCATGGAAGAAGGAGGAAGAAATGAAGCATGAGGAAGAATGAGGAAGAAATAAAGCATGGGGAAGAAAGAAGGAGGAAGAATGAACGAGGCATGGAAGAATGGGAAGAAAAAAAATCAAGAACAAAGAAGAAGAGGAAGGAAAGGAAACCAAAAAAAGAGGAAGGTTGGGCATGCACCATTCAATCCAAAAAACCTATTCAATCTAAAAAACATGATATACTAACCTTAGAATACTTGCTTGCAGGTAGATCAGGGTACTAGCGCCGCGGATCGCCCAAGAAGCTCGAAGAAGTAGGGCCCTTAAATCAGTTCGAAGAAGAAGCATGTAACCAGTTGGTGTTCTAAGGGCCCTTAAATCATCATAAATAGCTCGATGGTCAGCCCTAGCAATAACCCATTTTGCCGGAGGAAGTGGTTGCCCTTCACCTCGGATCCATGCCTCTTTCTTTGTATTACTTACCTTAAGGTCCATCCTGGCATTTGTTGTGTCTTTTTGACCAAATACATGCTTCCATAAAGAGTTTCCCACGTTCTTGAAGATATGCATCGGGTCTAAAAGGTGTTGAATCAATAGGTCGGTCCAATATGGTAGTCTATAAAAAAACGGACTTCCTTTTCATATTGGCAAGAAAGACTTCCTCCTCCGCGGCTTCCTCGCCACCATCAGATAATTCCTCATCCTCACTTTGTCTAGGTCGGCTCACGACCTCCTCATTCTGCAGGTGCCCCCTACGGTTTTTCCTTGCATTTTCCCCTCTTCCTTCTTATCCCAACGCTCACCCCATTCTCATTATGGTATTTTCGCTTGGGGGTTCTCAGAGTCTCTACAAGTACCACCCGAATTGTGCACGCCGCTCGGGGTGCGTGGCGGCAAATACTTCCTAAAACCCTCGTGATACTACTTTCTTGGATGCTTAGAGTGACGGTGCTGCAACTTTTCCCCACATATCATGCAAGGGAAGTGCCCCCGATGTCTTAAACCCGGAACACTTTAAGAAACCCGGGAAAGTCATGCATAGTCCACAATAGTATACCTCTAAGATTAAAAACGCCATTTTTATGGGCATCGTGGAGACCTGAATACCTGTGTTCCACAAAGGGAGTAACTCATCCACAATTATTCTTAGGTACACATCTAAATTACTTGGTTTTTTCTTCCCAGGTATCAATAAAGTCATCATAATGTGCCCACTCTTCATCAACAACCATGGGGGTATGTTGTAGTTCACTATCATCACTGGCCATGTAGACCATGCAGTCGATTGTGTACCATATGGGTTTACGCCATCGGTGGCCAGGCCCAAACGCACGTTACGTGGTTCTTTTTTCAAAGTCGCCATGTCGCATCGACATGCTTCCAAGCTGCCGCCGCCGCCGGGACTCGCATCACATCATCACTAGATGCATGTGTAGCCGTGAAGTCCATTAGGCTAGCCAATGTCTTGCAACGGAACATCAACTTTAACCTATAGAATAAATTATAGGCAACATATAAGTACCGAAAATAAGTGAATTTACAACTATTTGTAAGAAGTGGTGATGCATATACCTTGGGATTATTGGAAAGTGTCGAATAACCTTCTGAGGTACCGTTTTTTCCTTTAGGTCATTCCTCGTATCTCTGGTTCATTACATAATGAGACAATGAGTGGACTTCTCATGCTCGGCAGGGGGATAGAAGATCATACAATCATTTGGACATGCATGTATGACTTTATAACCAAGGCCGGTCGCTTGAATCATTTTCTTAACTTGAGATCTGTCGGTAGGCATATTGTTCTTCTCTGGAAGGATCTTCTCGTGCAATAACCTGCGCATCTAAGAGTGGTAAGATAAAAGATGGAGATGGTGGTAAGATAGAAAGACTTGATAAGTATGTCACCTCAATAGAGCAGAGACACTTGCATTGCTCCACTTGAACTTGGTTTGGAGATTGAGAATTAGCAGGCACGCCGACAAACGAGAGGTTCGAGACGCAGGAAATAACTGCGTTTCTGCTTCGATAACAATAGGGTCATCGTCAGTACGACCAATCCTCGAAGGGTATCCCACATCTTCTACCATATCCTCTCCACCACCATCCTCGACATCATCTAAATCAATATCAGGTAATTCTTGAAGAGCGTGCAACATATCAAGCATCGGCTCGTCACGAAAGACTTCGTTCTCGGGTTCGTCAATAGTTTCATCCTCTTCATATTGATCGTATGCAATATCTTCATATTGGTGCGCTCTGGCTTGAAATTCACGACGATAGGTTTCCCTTTGCCTGTAACTTAGAACTAATGGATTGGGATGGAGACCGCTCTGAATGAGTTCATTAAACAGGAGTAACGTATTAACCATCATGTCAAATAATGTAATAAGTATAAAATACATACAACCATTTGTATAGACTCACGAATGACAAAAAACATATTAAAAAAAAAAAACCTCTTTATTCCTTTTTTTTAGTACAACAATACTATTGTTCCATCTCAAATGGGAGAGGTCTATCATAGCGATAGTTGATGAATAACTCATCTCCAATGTTTATGCTTTTAATAGCACACACCATGATATATCTGCTTTTTACAGATCTTGTAAAAATCTTCCTCCCTCCTTGACACTCTAAAAATTCACAATTGCATCGCCCACGCTTGTCAATAGAACTGTTGATGAACCCCGCAATATTGCCATGAACCCCCGACGCACCATCAATAAACTTCAACTCCTCATCACATGCCCCCACAGCTATCGACGCAGCATTGGAATTCATTCCATAAATCCTCATACGCCAAGCATATTTAGTCAAAGTTTGCCAAGTTTTCCAATCGTACTCGGGACCTGCATATGGCATTAATGGAATGTGGGTATCTCGCCCACTTCTATATGCGTCTTTTGAGATAAGGCCAATCCAGCTTCGGACAAATGCGGCCAAGATAATGATGTATCTTCTTCCCCAATAAGCAAATTCTTGATCCATAGGGATAGGTAAAGTCCACGGCCACAAGCCAAATGTCTTCATGATTGCCTAACAAAGGGTCGGACTAATCTTTGCAATTCTTCAGAATTTCACGCCGAGCAAAGGAGGCCAAGCGTTCTTGGAAATGTGCGACACATGCAATGTTCTCATGATTGTAGCCCTTCGTGTTCTTTCACGCTAGGGGAACACTTCTCAATTGAGCGGTACCCATCCACATTATTGATGAATCGGTTACCGCTTCCGCCATATGCCTCTATGGACAACATTAAACCAAAATCCACATCTAGTTTGGAGGAGACATCAGCATCATCTACCTACATATTTAGATATCATAAACATCTTGAATATATACTTGAACCGAGAGATACTCTTAAAAAAAAAACAAATAATAATTGTATACCAACCTCGATATCCATGACGAAAGCATCGATCCGGGTTGGTTGTTCAAATGTACCAAATCTTATCGATGGTCTTCAACAACCGCTCTAAGTCGCCTCTTCAGCCCCATACATCTTTTACAATCGCAAACTATTTTGTCCCTCCGCCAATTACAAAAGGTAAGTACTATATAATCGCACAATAGTTTGAACGGCCAGTGATAGATACAATATATGGTAGTATAAACCCTAAACCCTAAACCCTAAATCCTAAATGGGCAGAATTGGGCTCGACACATAGTCCTCTCCACTCAAGGTGAAGCCGACCATGCCCTTTCCCCGAAAGTAACGACCCTTATATAAGTTTCAATTTCAATAAAGATCTTTTGGAGACGCCAGCCCTCGATACATAGAGTCCCTCCACTCAAGGTGAAGTCGACATATGACCTTGACTACGCGACACCTCAATTTTGTAATCTACATTGTACTTAGTAAGGTATGAAGGTGAGTTTGGGCTCCTGCACACCGGGTCCTCTCCACTCAAGGTGGAGGCGACCGGTCCTTGACCAAAAAACACCGCGTTTTTTTTTTACTACGCGCAAAGTTACACGCCCTCTCCTAGTTTATATATGTCTAGGCTACTAAATACAAGAATCGATTAACTTACATGTGACGGTTCCGCATATCCAAACCTCCCCGTGGTAAGACAACATCAATCAATCTCCCCGCCATCTCCAAAGGCCGATCATGCCGATGACCATGGCGATCCATGTAGGGCGCCAACAAGTATAAGATATGGTTAAAAGAAGAACACCAAAGGCGCTTAGGGCCGGAAGAGGAGCGAAAGAAAATAACAATGAAGGCCGAAAAAACGTTGTTTATATAGAAATCTTTAACGTCGATGCGACGTGGCGTCGCCGGGCGACGTAGTGTCAACGGCCACATGCCAGTCACCTACGACTTGGCAAGACACCCCGGCAAGCACGCATGCACGCACATACGCTTCAGAGACCACGCCGCATGCGACGAGATAGTCAACTGGTCAAAATCCAGTCACATGCGACCGGCAAGACACACGTGGCAAGTACGCATCGACGCGTGTCTTATATTCTCAGAATGTCACATGACGTCGCATGCGACGTCTGACATTTGTCGTGACATTTGTCGTGACATTTGTCGGTTATGAAATTTATGTATACCTATGCTGTTCTGAGCAACCTAAAATCTGAGCAAGTTTTGTGTAACAACCTAAAATCTGCATACCTCAAAACACTTGAACATAGCTTGATTAGCTGCATCACGCGAGCAAATTAATTGGATGTGTCCGGACATTTGCCGTGACATTTGTCGTGACGATGCTAGCCAGGTGGGCGATGACATTTTTTAGGCAAATTTTGATCAGACGCTTTGACACATGGGACATTAATGCCTTGGATTTGCAAGGAGTCGTCAGAAGCAGTTCTCCCACTATGCTGGACACCAAGTTCCTCATTCAGATTGCATTTTGTTGCTTCTCTAAAGATGTTGGACTGAGGATATGGGAGTCCCACTTTTTGACTACCCAATATTCTCGTTGTAGAAATTCTAGGGGTAAATCCATATGTCATTTCTAATTCCTTCTTTTTTCTCTTTCTCTGGATCAACCAGAAGCTAAATTATGAGCTCAAAAAATTTTGGATCAACCATCTCCAACTCCATGTCCATCACTAAATTCATCTGCTTCAAAATACCCATAGCACAAATAGGCCTATACAAATTAAAACAAGCAATATTATTGTCATATCGTTATTCATCGTGGCATTCATCTTCTTGATATCCATCCTGATCATATTCATCTTCTTCATATTTTTATCTTCAAATTCCATTTTGAAAAACTGATTTCAGAAATCTATATCATATCATATATCCAGTTTTTTGTATTCTACATCATGCTTATATACATAAGGCAGTGCCTCAAAAATTTCGGATCAACCATAAGCTAAATTCGAAGTTCAAAAATTACGATCAACCAGAGCTAATCTGAGCTCAAAACTACCATATTATAGTTATATCAAAAGATAGAATTTAAGTTGCTTCAATACCAAATATCGACTCCAAAACAAATTAAAACTTTTACGCAAAGGGTCATTTGCATCCTCGCATCAACATCAGTAATTTCCAAGACCGCCAGAAGGATCCCTTCGCCACCGATGTAAAATTTTTTACCTTGATATCTCTCTCAAACGAAACCACATCATTCACCGCAAATTCTTTGCCTTGACAAACCCTCGCCCAAAATTTTATGAAGACATAACTTTGCTAACTATCCCAATAACAAGATCTAAATTTCCACATGCATTGATTTTCATCTATAAAACGTAAGCATCTTACCTTTTTTTTCTCCACAATTCCATCGCAAAAGGCAAATGTGCTTCATGCTGATTTTTGGAATGACGAGATGAAACAAAAAATCCAACGCAGAATCGCTTATCAAATCAAGCCAAAGCCCACTTGGTTGCAAAAGCACGAAATGAAATGCCGAGCCTCAAGGACTTTCTTATCTAACCAATCCACACTATCTTGAGAGCCAACTAGATCCACCACGTAAAATATCCGGTGGAGTGTCTAGCATAATATCCTCTAGGTTGAACTTTTGTATACGCATGGCTCAAGATCAAACGTGAATCCAAGCTCTCTAAAAGATGACGCTGCATCATTTTCTATACTCCTTGCCAACCCCCATCATGAAAACTACGAATATCTTCGTCACACTGGAGATTATTTGCAGGGTCAGAACTTGATAAGAATGCATTCGCCGCAGCTACAAGCTGAGACTCATTTGTGCACAGTCCCATATTAGCCATTCGCAACCAGACCTGATAAATTGGTTAGAATATTAGAATACAATGGCAGGAGATGAAGAAGCAAATCTAGACAATGACCTGATAACAATAGAACTTCTGAAGCACCAGGTATGACTAGATATATTATTATTTCATATTTTATAGCTGGGTGTAAATATGGTAATGCTACCCAAAAAAACGCGAAAGCACTTAGCACCTAAAGCACTTCCAAGCACTTAGCAACCCGTAGTTATACCTCCCACAATCTCGACCTCGGTTCCCGCGCGCACCTAGCTTCCATGCACCTTCCTTTTTTTTTTATCCCAATTTGTGTTTCTTTTGCTCTGTTTTTCTCCCGCTCACATCATAGATCAATTATCCGGAACTTACATTCGTGAATCGATTACAATGGTAGAGGAGGCAGTTACAGCTGAGGATTTCGAAAGGATACACGGCCTTTCAAACCATGGTTTGCACCTCGAAAGCATTCAATTGGTCGGCAAATAATGTTACACAAGAACAAGGGAATCGGTTTGGCAAGAACCCCTCAATCCCAAGTCGGGTCGGCACTAAAGTTGCCGCTATTCAGCCACATCCAAGGCCAAATTGGACAGCTTTGTTAAGGATTCTTTATCCGATGGGGTTTCAAACAATGAAATCGTGAAGCAATTTGCCCTTGCATTTGCTTGGGAAAATTGCCAAGAAGGTCTTGAAGATCCCGAAGGCCATCAAATCAATTGGGCCGCATATGGTGCAAAATTTATGGTTTACGTGCATAGCAGCCGAGACCTCGTGGTGTTAAAGAGAAACAAGAAATTGATTCAAAGCCTCGCCGAAAGCAAAAGAGGTAGCAAGTAGTAAACTTGATCGCACAAACTTGAAACCGATCCGCAGATAGTGACAGAGAATCTGAAAAACTTATGATCAAGAAAACTCGATGGAAAAAGAAATGCAGATATAGTTGTTAGCCCGGCAAATGAAGAAAAAAGTCAAATGACAAAATTTTTAAAAGGCTAACCTAAAAAGACACAAAGATGGAACAATTGAAATCACCGATTGTTGAAAAGAGGGCCCTGCTCATGACACGTGAAGTAGAACAGAAATAAATGAGTTGGAGAGAAAGTTAATGTTTGAGGAGTATGCCGCAGAGTCCATGGAGTCATTATGCACTGAGATCCGTGATCTGATTTTGAAGAAGGGAAACTTGGAGGCGTAATTAATTCAACCGATGGTGACATCAAGGCAGCCAAGGAATATGCAAAAACCTTGACAGCCTAGGAGACATCAAGAATTCAACTTTCGCATCAACACCATCAAGAGAAATCTTCCGTGTTTTTACAAAAATTTTTGTAATGCTTGTGGTTTGGGATTTCCTGATAAGTACAAGCTTTCTTTAATTCTTGATTGCTCACATGAATATCATGTGATGTGTGCTGCCTTGTTAAAGGAAGGCAAATGTTTGAAATGTGAATGCCTAGTTCCTGAAGACCTTTATGTTGAGCTTGGCTTGAGCATTCCTGTTGCAGTTGAGCAGGTTGCTTCCTTTGATCCTAGATTAAGTTTCAGGAAATCAGATTTGGGATCAAATACAGGTCGGGCAATTGAAGATGTAGTAGATGTGCAATCTGACCAATTGAAGTCCCCAGATGTGCAATCTGAACAATTGAAGTCCCCTTCTACTAGCACGAAGAGAAGAAGGTTGAGACATGTCAGGGATGATTCTGATATTGAAACAGAGAATGTTCTCGGGGACAGACCCCCAAAGGCAGCTTAAGAAGTGGCGAAATTTCGTGAAGAAACAAAGGTCGCCGTGATGAGGAGATTGAGTATGTCTTAGACACTCCAACCAGGAAGAAGCAGAAGCAAGATCAAGAAGAAAAAGCTGATGTGGTTGTGAAGAAGACAGGGAAGGAAAAGAAGACATTGAATAAAGAAGAGACTAGCAAAAAGAAAGGAGGTGGCAAGGCCAAAGCAGCTGTTCAGACCAAAGCCAAGGTTACTAGAAAGTATCCTTTGAGAGGGAGAGGTCAAAAGAATGATGGGAATGATGCAGGGCAACAGAACTTGCAAGGCAATGAAGAAGAGGTTGAGAAGGATGTCATGGACAACATAAACTCAACCCTTGCTGATATTGCAGGTGCAGGGTTTGAAAGTTCAAAAGAAGTTCATGAAGAGCAGCCAATACTAGAACCTCCGCACCAAATGTACAAGCCGCAAAGACTATCCGTACAAGATAAAGGTACAAAACTTGCAGCAATGATTGAATCCATGAGGGGAAAAACAACATCCCCTTGAGCGTAATAATTCATTCCCCATTGTTTAATTTGAATTCTTAAATTATTGTATTCATTATTTGAGTTGTCTTCTCAGAATCTTCGTGGAGTGACCAAGTAGTCCAAAGTGATGAGGACTTAAATGTATCCCAATTAACTTCCGTGTCTTGTGCTTTTTAATTTAGTCTCAATATTTGTACTTGAATTTGGGTGTGTATTCACTTGATTAATGTTGTGAATGTTAGGTCCACCAAGTACAAAGTGTAAATGTAGCTTCAAGTTCCACCGCACCGCCAATTGTTATTAGGCAAAAGAGATTGCTGATTCTAGATCTTAATGGCGTTCTCGAAGAGCTTTAGAAGAAGTAATCAATTGAGGGATGATCTTAAAAAGATAAACCCTCAATTATTAAAATCATCAACAACTAACAAAGTAGTTGTATTCAAAGGCCGGAGTACATGCTTTCTTGGAGGAAGCATCTTACCGGGTATGACTTAGCCATTTGGTCCTCTATGAACAGATTTAATGTTCATGAGGTGCTTGATGTCCTATGTCCCGCTAAGAAAGACAAATTCATCTTCATTTGGGACCGTAGTTTCGTGATGAGATGCCTTTCAAGTATCCTTTGGAGTCTTCTAATCCTATTTTTATGAAGCCACTCCATAAGGTATATGCAAATTTTCCCCGAAATATGGCGTAAAAATGTAATTATTGCAGATGATGAGGTTTACAAGACATTTCCCCCCCACCATTTACTTCCATCATGGTGCCTACTTTCACCGTCACCAACCGATGAAATTCGATGTTTATTTGCTTCCAATACTTAGACAGTGTCACATGTCAAGATACTTTAGTCAGATCAAGAATAACACTAGAGCGTAATGTTATACAAGTATTTCCCTCGGTGTTCTTGAAGAATTATTCCAGCCAGACATTGGAGCAGATAAGAAACCGCTGGGTCAAAGCATACCGCAAGGGCCGATTCGGGTTAGTTGATGCACATCGAAATGTCTTCGCTTGCACCGCTTGGTTCATCTACGTAAGTTTTTAGATTCCCCGATCCTCGGTATAAACTTTGTAAATTGCCTCAATTTTGTTACATAGAGGCATGTAACTATGTGAGTGCAGATTTGCCTCCATTTTGTACGATAATATGAGAGTGCATTTGCTCCATTTTGTAACTACACAAGAATTTTGTACCATCTTGCAATGTAATATATCTTCATTCTCTTTCATTATATGTTCTCGTATGAATTTTCTTTGAAATTGCAAAGTTAACTGTGCAGATGTTATGCTTTCCCAATTCAAGAAAAAATAGTTTAGACTATAAGACTCCTCACAGCCACAACCCAAACCTTTTGCAAATGATTTTAATCTTGGCAGAACTCAAAGGAGTTGAGAAGATGTGGATTGAATTTGGACCCAAGTATTGCATCGCACCTTGTTCATATTGATGACACCGACCAGTCAAAATTTGGTCAATGTCCCCGTCAAGTCAATTTTTGCGCATATGTATAAGCCGGGAATTTTGGACTCAATAAAAGCAAGATATGTAGAACTAATTTGAAAAGTAATCAAATGTCAAGAACAAATGTGAACAAGAATCAAATGTCGTGGTGCACGATAATTGAAAAAGAGAAATTTTTCACATTAATAACATTAATAGCCCCGCAGTTCTAATTTAAAAGACATCCGAGCCCGCAAAATTACAAAATTGGAGCAAAATTACAAAAAGGATGAAGACGGATGGCCTACTCAAAATTGGTAGGTGTCTAAGTACTTGAAGTCTTCAAAGAAATCAGGCCGATTATTGTCACCGCTTGGCCGATTCCACCATTCAACACCGCCAATGAGGTACTCGTGATTGCAGGTTGCCATATTTAGCGTAATCAAATTACCATAAGCATCCGCCTCGACCTCTATGATAGTAATAGCATTCTCTCGTAATGATCAAACCGGAAAGCGTAAGTCATGAGAGGGTTGTTCCTTTCTATGAAGTAGTACAAAGATCGCTAACCGGTAAGTTGCTTTACAAAATTCAACCGCCCATTTTTTCTCCTTCTCCTCGCACAACTTCGGTCCCTTTAAATTGTACCTCGCTTCTTATCACTTTCCTTCAAGACATGATCTATATCCCGCTAGAAGATTCTCAAAAAGTCTCTTTCCTTTGCCTTTACCAGCCCCTCAAGAACTAGCAACCCACCCACTTCCGCATTTCTTGAGTCGGCAAACAAATTTTGCTCTCCCAAAGTCACAAACCGTGTCCAAAGTTTTTTGCAGCTTTCTAGGTATTGTTTGAAAAGCCTAGCGTAGGGAGGGCACCGCCTTTTAAGGGAATCCAATTCACGAGCAAATGTAGCATTTGTCTTGATCACATACCTCTACTGTGGGGACCCCTCGTACAAGAACTCCTCGATCATCCGTAACCGCAACACACCATCCGGGCCCGGTCTTTGGTTAAATTATCCCAAGCAGGAGGATAAATGGAGAAATAATCAAGCTCGGCCATTTTTCTTGACAAAAGCGACTTGCGGAGATGGATCCAAGCGAGAGACCGGGTAGATCAAGGCGAGATGAGCGGCTTCTAGGTTAAAAAGAATTCTCAATGCATTTTCGGTTTAAAGAATTTGCCATTAAGACCGGGCGAATGGGCAGGAGAAAACAACAAAGGGCAATTGAAACAGTAGAATTCTCCCCCCTTGAAGAATTCTCATCAACTTCGCCAACAATTCTTGTTCAAATCTCCTCCAATCCCTTCACCAACCTCCCCAAAGATCGTAATTCAGAATTAACCTCCCAAGATACCAAATTTTGAAGACTCTACCTCCCGTAAAAGCCCGTAGAATGCAAGTGTCAGTAAGTGCTTTAAGTTTTTAAAGTGTCCGTGGCGTTGCAGATTTTAACATGCTAAAGACAACCAAAAAAAGGAAAATACCTTTTGATCCCCGCAGCTTGCATCCATTATACTTCATCCATTACCTTCTATGAGGTAGTTGGAATACTACTCATGATTTGTTGGCAAGTGTCTTCATCCATGGTATACATGTTAGAGTCATCTTCATCCGTGATACATGTCAAACTTTGACAGCTTACAAGATGGCTATAAACACTTGCCTCGTGTTTGTCCTCCATCACTCAAAATTTAGACTACCTGAATTTGTTTGTAGTAAAGTCCCCGAGACAATAACTTCTTCTACCCCAAACACATTCCCCATCCATCCTTATAATTTTCTAGCAAAGTATTCTTTGCTTCAAAGCACCTAAGCACATAAAAATCTACCCCTTCTTCATTACCTTCTTCAAAGATTTACAAAGAAAATTATCCCCCACTTCTATCATGGAACTCATTACATCATCTTCATCCTCTTCTTCTTCCTCAATATCAAACTCGGCCTCTTCTTCATTTTCAATGTTGTCACCGTATTCCTAGGCTCCTTTAACCTCAACTCACTGTTCTCCCAATCACCAATTCGACTCACATACACACATTTATCCCACTTGAATTGAATGCAATAGTTGCAAAAGCATGACAATGGTCTATAAGCTACCTTCAAAGAGTTTTCCTTGTCACATGGCCTCGATGCGTGAATCTTTGTTGTTCCCTTCAAGGTATGGCATTCAATTCTTTCAGATCTCACAATGTTTGAAGACTCCACCTCCCGTAATAACCTCAGAACATCAAGTGTCAGTAAGTGCTTTAAGTCTTGGACAACAGAATTCAAAGACCGCCTAAAAACAACAAAAAAAGGAATAATACCTTTTGATATCATTATCGATGGATGATTTTGAAAGTACAATTGGAGAAAATTAACAACCTCATGTGCACACCGCAGCTTTGCATCCATTGTACTTCATTTGCTCTTGAGTTAGTACCCTCTTTATAACTGCGCATTCAAGACCATCATGCTCACCTTTGCCATGTGAGCTAGCAAAAAATTCCATAGGAGATCCTTACCCTTTCTCCCATAAAATCTACCAAGAAAATGGAATGGTCTTGAAGACTTGAACTGTGAAGAACAAACCATCACTCCAAAATACATGTTTCTTATATTCAATTCCAATACTTTGCAACCAATCAAAGATGCATTTGTAGACAATGTTGGACAAATTCTGTGTCATGTGTTTTGTCATCACTAATATAGAAATGAGTCTCCTTCACAATACCTTTGAGAGTTTGTTTTCTTTCTCCTTGGCCGAGTCCTTGTTCTTCTTGTTCAAGCTCTCTTCCTCTCTTCCTTCTTTCTTCTTCTTCTTCTTTCTTCATCCTCCTGTAAGTAATATGCACTAGAATTGACACCCGATCAAGATGCCAATGACAGATTGAGCTTCCCCGTTGGATCTTAAACTGTAATTTTCTGCAAAAAGTCTATGACGTAAACAATAGTATCATCCGTATGGTTGCCAAGCATTTCTTGAATTCCTTAGCTTGCCAATGAGCTTTATAATTATGTGGAACAAAAAGACTTCATAGTCTTTTTGCATGCTCATTAAATTCAAAAGGACCGCCTGCCTTGTAGGCCAATCTAGTAACCTTTGCGGGTTTCTTAGATAGCTTGGCAAGATTCTTTCTTTGGACTTCTTGTTTACGTTCAATGTCAAATGATTAGCTCAACTCCTAAAAAGTAATATGCTTGAATTTGATAGTTAGTACCTTTTCAAATACTTTCCATTGGACATTGATAGACTTTTGCTTGTTCCTCTCTTTTTAGGACATGTTGGCAACCTGCAATACAAAAAAAATAATGGCGTATGTATCGCTTTCAAAGAACTTTTCCCAATTCAAGAAAAAAAAGTCTAGACTCTAAGACTCCTTACAGCCACAACCTAATGGTTTTGCAAATGATTTTAATCTTGGCATGAACTCAAAGGGGTGAGAATATGTGGATTCACCGACTGAAGTCTTGCATCGAGCTTGTTGAAAATGATCACACCGACCGGGTCAAGAATTGGTCAATGTCCCCGCGTAATCCAAGATTTTGCACATCACTCTAATAGGATAATTTTGGAATTCTATCACCGGATTAGACTCGACAACTCAGAGAATACCCGCAAACCTTAGTGCTTCAAATAAAAGCAAGGCACAATGTGATTTAGTTACGCACTTAGTTATTTCAAGGTAGCGACTTTGAAATTTCGTGAGAACATAAATCTGTGCATGAACACTCAATCTTTTCCCTGGTTTGAGTGAAGCCGAGCATTCCTATCAAGCAGGGACACTCACATACAACCCGACAAGATAACTCATGGAGGAAAAGATGACCAAGACTATCGACAGAAAACAAGTTTAGATTAGATACTACTTAAAAGTAATGTACAAGCAAAAGGAAACCATACTTACTTTTTAACCCACACTTTGTACAAGTCTCCAGATCAAACACACGTGCTTATGCCACTCTTCACTCTCATCCTTTTGGCACACCACCATTCTCCAATAATCACTAGTTGATTTAATGGTGTTCTCCTTGGCCATACAGATCGACTGGGCCACAAACTTTGCACTTACATTTACATTCCTTGTGAACACCATGAGGATCTGTCCTCATATTATTGATGGCCTGCCTTACAAATTCTAAATGCAAATGGTATTGGCGAAGAATGTGTCTCCCCTTTCTTTTAATTTTCTAATGTAGCTTGGCTTCGGGTTCAAAAGCCTTTGACATCTTCATATCCGATGTTCCTTCTTGAAACCAAGATATAGTTGAACCTCGCACAATGAAAAAAAAATTAGTTACTTTCTAAACAAAAAGAAAGAAAGAAAGAAAGCATTCAAAATGTATGGTCGAAACTATACCGTGTCATCTCTAGCGTATGAATAGGATGATCAATTTTCTCACCTTTATCATTCAAATGCTTCCTCACATGCTTCTTATAAGGTGATACTCGGTATTTTCATCCCAATACTTCCCCGACCGTGGCTATTTCTTCACCGTGAAGGCATCTTTTCTTCTCTTCCTTCCAAACATTGACCAGGGCCGCCTTCGATTCTCGCAAAAATTCGCCTTCTAAATGCCATGGCAACAGTTTTTCGTGGAATAGATAGAACCCTTGAAATTGCAGATTGATTGATCCCCGGGCCCGAACAAAATGCCATTTGTAGAGTGCTCTTTCTTGCTTGCAAAATATCGCTTTTTTTTTGCATTTTTGGGCCCTGCATTGTCTCTCTGACATTGGAAATCATGGTATGCATTACACCCGTGTTCTTGGGATCCGTAATTCTCCTTGCAATGGTAATGTGTATTTTTCTTCAAAAGTCTTTGAAGAATTCTCCCTTTGTCTAAATCCTCAAAACATTCCTCACAATGTGATTAAAAGAGTCGATTAGCTCTTTTGACGCCTCTTGCAACCTTCTATCACTCGAAAAATGTTTTCTCTTCTTCTCATTTGGTGCAATGTTTTCTTTTTCCTTTAGTTTCAATCTCTTTTTCGGATTCTCTCTTCCTCTTGGCTTCAAAATCCCGATAAATTCTCCTTTCCCCGACAAGAATGCTCTCGAATTAGAATTGGGATTGGCATTCGATTGAGAATTGCAAGTGAATTATCAGCCATGAGAACGGATCAAAGATTGAATTGGATTGAATTGAAGACAGCCGTGAAAAATCTCAATACAGAAATCTTCGAAAGAATGACAACCAAGAATTTCCCTCCAAGAATCCGGCCATCTAGAAATCCCGCCAAACATGAAAATTCATCTCCCAATTCGCGCGGGATCATCCATGTCATCGATCCCTACCTTCACGGGATGATGCGTTCTATTTCTGGAGTAATCATCAAACGATGTCGTTGAACGAAAAAGCACTCGAGGGTAAAGCACCTAAAGCACTTACAGCACTTGTCCGGACAGTGCTTTTTGGGTAGCATTACCATATTTACACCCAGCTGCAATTGACATGGTTGGGATGTAATATAGCGTATTGCCCTTGCTTGGATGGAGAAATCTGAACTCAGGGCAGATTGTCGGGGAACTCATATGTTTATAATTATCAAATTATCAGGGATTTGGAAAGACAATCTCTGCAATTGCTTTGATTTTGAAGGCTAGACCGCCAAAACGTCAAAGATACAATGTAGAAGAATGCAGGAGCACCTTGATTGTTTGCCCTAAATCGCTTTTAAAACAATGGGAACATGAATTGAAGGAAAAGTAGCACCATCGGCCAAAGCTATCTCAGTACATATACCATGAAGATCGAGAAGAATAAATTGTGTTGAACTTTGTAAGCACGACATTGTGCTTACTACATATGGAACCATTTGTTCGAATTACGTAAGCCATCCGAAGAGGATGAAAAGAAGCCCCAAAGTAAGGGCACACTGTCGAACATTAGGTGGTTTAGAATTATTCTGGATGAAGCTCAATCCATTAGAAAAGCTCACACTAAAAGTTCACGTGCTTGCTGGGGCTTAAGGGCACAATGAAGATGGTGCCTTTCGAACATGCGACCTTCTCTACGACACATATGTCACATATGTCACATATAAATGAAAGTTCTAGAATGTTCTAGAAAGTTTTAAAAAGTTTTAAAATATAAGAGAATCTTGGGTGAGCCTAAGGAATCCTTCTAGAAAATTCCAGAATGTTGTAGAAAGTTCTAGAAGCCAGATCTATGTTCCAATTCCACTTTCCATGTATGGATCTCCGAAACAAGGCCATCAACAGGTGTAGCCACATAGTATCTCGGCTTTTCAAAATCCTCATCAATGGGGTCGGCTTCATATGGAACTTGTGCAATTGAAACGCAAATTCCTCCACCATCATATATCACAAAAATCATCCCCGACGTTTGGCGTGTAAAGTTGCAAGTTCAAGCATTGCTGCTGATTCCAACCTTGATGTTGATCTTTCAACTTCCATAGTGCCATTAGAATTACTTGTATACCCAGCATGAGATTTTAGATCATAACCTTCTTCCCCCTGTATTGACGTATCCATATGTGCTTCTTTGGTTTGCTGATATAGTTCGAGACAATATTTTTCCAGCTCTTGCAAGCTCTCAAAGCCCCAAAAAAAACCATTTTTCTCAAAGTCTAGATGAAGGAGGTAATTCATGCGGTAGCCCATCTACTGTCTTGGTTCAGGAAATTTTTTAGGCCTAATCAGCATCATTCCGGCAGTCCCATACCTATCCCGGCAAGCTCCAACACAGAGGCCTCAGTTCATCCGGAAATACCAAGAAAACCTCTAATTTTCAGCCGGATCTCTTCCTACCATTTCAAATCTATCCAGCTAAATCTGGATTTTGTCCAGCAGGTTACAAGGGTTCCGGGGAACTTCCTGAACCAAGTCTACTGTGATGATGCATGCGCAGGCAACACGCTTAAATGAAGTCGCGTTGGTCGTCGAAGTCTTTTTTTCGACATGTATCAATCAATCATGATTATTGAATTTGTAATCCTAAAAAACCAAACCTTCGTGTATAAAAAATATACGTCACATGCGACCACCTACGTCACATATACGTACTGACGTGTCATATACGTCACATATACATACTGACGTGTCATATACGTCACATATACGTATGGACGTGTCACATACGTCACATATACGTACTGACGTGTCATACATACGTCACATACGTTATATATACGACGTCGCATGCGACGTCACGTCGCACCAGACGTCGCATGCGACGCGACCTGGCGTGACACACATGCCGTCCCGGGCGTGACACTGTCGCCCCATTGGCGTGACACTGTCGTCCGCTGGCGGCGTCCGCGATGTCGACGTCGCACCATACGTGTCGACGCCGCTGCCATACGCCGCGGCGACGTGTCGACGGCGGACGCCGCGATTGACGCCGCGTCGCCGCGGTGACGTTATTTGCGACGTCACGTCGCACAGACGTCGCAAGCCCACGTCGCTAAAAGTCCATTCTCTTGTTGTGAAAGATGAAACCAATTGAGTGGAAGCAATGCATTCAAAAAGTGTAAGCCTTTCACTTTATCAGCGGGAACCTTATATCGGATAGGTAAGGATGACGTCTTGCACTACAGTATATTTCCTCATGAAGTATATAAAGTAATTGTTGCTTGCCATGTTACCCTCACGGGTGCTTATTTTGTTCTTTGATGTAATCGCTAAGAAAGTATTAAATGCAGGTTATTGGTGGCCCACTATCTCTTATGATGTAAAAGCCCGTATGAAGCCCTGTGACCCTTGCCAATGGATAGGCCGACCTACTAGAAGAGGTTCTATGACATTGAACCCAATCGTTCCTATAATTCCTTTTGAGAAGTGAGGCGTAGATTTTATAGGCCCCATTATCCCCCTTCATGCCAAACCTATTATGAATATATTCTAGTTTACATATGTTATGTGACTAAATGGGCAGAAACCAAAGTCTGGTGCCATGATAATTGCAATCCTTTTTCATGAAAATATCATCATTAGGGTTGTTTTTCCTTTCGAGTTAGTGACTGATAGAATTTCTCACTTTGTCAATGGTTTCATCTAGGTTTTTCCTATGATGATTCAAATCATATCATTTTCATTTATCCATATCATTCAACTCGTAAAGTGATGCATGATAAGCTCTACCATCAAAGCAGCCAGTTTCGCTAAATGTGGTTTCCTTATTGCAAAGTCATCATTTTTTCTATTATACTCATCCGATGTTCTTTTGGCTTACCAAACATCAACTTTGCTTCCTTTTTCAATTTCTACCATTCCTTTATCGCTGGTCATCCTTCTCCATCCCAGCAAGTCTATTATGTGGTTTCAATTTGGTAGTGATTGTATTACTATGAAGGTTTTCCTTGAAAATCCGTAAAAGCAAGGTTTTTATTCCTAGGGATAATGCTTCTACTATTATATTCACTAGAACGTCGAAATACATTTAGGAGAGAATAATATGATGCAGAATATGAAGCATATCTGGTATGATCATGAGTATTATATTCTTCAAATTGGAGGAAATGTGCAATGATGGTCTTATTTTGTGTTCTTACATGGTTATAACCAAACGGTTGGCATTAAAACGCGAGATATTGGAAGACTCGATATCATCCATGGTTCAAGGCTATTTTATATTAATGGTACAGATTGTATGAAGAAAGCACAAAGTGCTTCGATTGAAAGAGATTGAAACCAAGTTTGCTTATTTGTCTAAATCGTAGAGGCCAAGGTAGTTTCCTTAAATTTTTGTTTTCACATCTTCAGGCACATGGACGGAAAGGATTATCTATAATTCATAGTTCAGATTTCAAAGAAAACGTATAAAATAAAGGCGACGTATATAAAAATCTATTTTTTTATGCATGTTCATGTCTGCTCTTTACTTCTATTGCCTAAGCTTCTTTAGTGTAGAATAGGTCCATTATTGCTGGTGCATGATGTTTTCGTTTAATATGATGATATAAAGTTTATGAGTGGACAGTTCTTGTTGTATTTCTAATGTGTGTATTTTGCTCATTCTGGAAGCCATTCCTTATCAAGGATTTACATTGAAGGATATAACTTGTTTAGTTATGGTGCAAACGTGATAATTGTTATAAATATGTTAAGTATGATAGTATTATGTCTTCCTATCGTTTCATCTGCATGTGAACAAAACCATCTTGCATCCTTCCATAATCTTATCTAGAAGCAAAATATGTCCCTGTTATGCGAAATATTACCTATCTTTAGAGATCTGAGAGAGGAATATTGGAATCATAAAATTGGCCTATAGCCAGTACTCTAAACCAAATCGATTCAACCAAGGCTAGACAACGACCAAGTTCCAGCATGTTTCTCTGCCAAATATCTACCATACTGATGAACGCCATAGCCTGGACCAGGAGGAGTCTTGATGATCTGGAGCAGTGCTGATTGTCTTATCTTGTCTTGTCGCTGTCCTAAATCGCAATAAGTCGATGCTACCCTAAATCGATTGCCTAATCAAAATCTAACTAAGAGCCCATCTCCATTAAGGTCTTCTACCAGAAATACTGTGCCATATGGCACCCTCGACTCTAGGATTTGATGTTTCCATAGCTTCCACAAAACTGAATTTGCGAGATACGGCACTGCATCTAATAGAGTTTTAAGACGCACCATCATTGCATCTGGAAAATTGAAGTTGCCCTAGAGTTTGTCGCTTGGAGGCGCCTCACATGTCACCGGCAAGTTTTTGCCGGACGTCAAGCTGTTGAGACGCTCAGGTGAACTGCTCCAACAGTTCCGGGATGAACGGTTCAGACGTCAAACCGGCCGTCTCAGATGAACTACATGTGAATGCTAAAAGATTTACATGTGAGGTGCCTCTTAGGGCTTCCAGGTAGCCTACACATTCAAACTTGCTACCTCAAAGCTTCTTGGATGTTTGCTACTCTATCACTGGAATCCAAACGGGTAAAACTACGATTGAAAATGGGAATGGTCTGCATTTGCGCATCCTGTTAATTGTTTATGTGGCAGATGTGTGAAAGTCCAATGCCACTTTAATGGAGATCTGGTCTAAGATTAAAATTATATTTCAATATTTTTTTTCAATAAGATAGCATATAAAAGCGAAAGAAATTGGTAATGATTAAAAAGGCCAAAATTTAATATATCGAAAGCATAAAAATGTTAATGGTTATGTAACTTAAAACTCATGCAAGGAGTAATATGAAAGCGGTGCAGCTAGGCTTGAGAGGTATAAAGGGAGTTGTGAGCCTAGCTGTGGTGTTGTTGGAGTAATGGATCAAGAAAAGGTTAGGCTTGAGAGGTATAAAGGGAGTTACAAGCCTAGTTGTGGTTTGTTGGAGTAATGGATCGTTTAAAATGGTTGACTAGGAGAAATTGAAATCTCCCATTCTTAATAATAAAACAGCAAGATCACATGTTGTTCCTAAGTGGTATCGTTTTATGTGGAGCACCATTTGTAGTGCATCTAACTGGAGAGTACAATTAATAATTTGGCACAAAGAATAACGTTCATATTTACATGGCATGTGAAGTAAGGAGCAAATGTGAGGTAAGGAGCGATCTTGCAACACATGTGAGGTAAGAAGCAAATTTGTACTAAAACAATGATTTATCTCTCAACTATTCAGTTTTGGTAGTCCATAATTTGTCTCAGAACCAAGAGTTCACAAGAAAACTTGCATTTATGGAACATGTGAGAGGATTTTGATAGGTATGGAGTTATGTTAACTGCTATTAGTTGGGAGTATGAGGACTATGAGAAAGGTTTCAAGGATAAGTGGGGGGGACCAAAGAAATTACCACTTCACCCTGTCGAAGAAGATACCATCAAAAGTTTTAGTAGTTACATTGATTGATCCAAGCTTGTTAGAAGATCTCCTTACGTCGTTGTTGTATTTGTGGTAGACTTTCCAAAGAAATATCACTATTCAATTGCAGGATCAAGTTCAATCTATGATTTTTAATTCTTGAAGAAACGGAGGAAAAGAAACACATTGAATTGTACATAGAGTTGACCCTTTAACTTTGCTAGTTGGTCTTATATGCAGATAATTTCACGAAAACATAATGTGAAAGCTCCAATAAGCATACACATATTATGGATATAAACCAATTTGTGGAATGTACATACGGAGTATAGATAGAGCAACGTGTGGAGTGGTGGAAAAGGACCATATATGTTTGAACATACCTAAACTTTTGCATCTAGACATTTGGACTTAAATGTCCTTTATTGTTGGAAAATCCTCCTTGCGATAATTGATGACCTGGGGGGTAATTAAAGGGAGATATTTTATGAGTAAGAACGCCCTTTTCATGTTGAGCTTGTTTTCAATTGCATCATGGTACTCCTACCATGGAGGAATACATTTGCAATGCACGAATAAATATTGTCAAATATGAGCTCAGATTCTTTATGATTCTTTATGCCATGCGCATATCAAACATTTTGGACAAACAATGACGATAACATGACATGCCAAGGTTCCAAATTTCACAAGAAAGATGCAGAAATGACATCCTAGTACACTTTGCTGAAACAATTAGTTTGAGTATTTATAGTACAAACTTTCATATCTGAAAGGATTAAAATTATATCATGGACACAAAGAATGTTCCATGAACACAAAGAATCTTCATCAGAAAAGCCATAGAACTTCATTAGTCAATATCGACTCAATATAAATGCCAGATAAACTTGCCATGTACACCTCTCTTCCTTACCATTGTCTTTCGATTACTTCCAACGACCACAACTTCAGCAACTATCTGAATTCACCATAAAGCTATTGTTTCCTTCCAATGTTGGAATGGAAGCAAAATGAACACAATAGAATGAAGCTAAGCTATTGGATAAAGGCATCAAAACCATGTTTAACTTAAGACTTCTCCTGCATCTTAGATGTATGGATACTGCATCCCTTAACTTGAAATGATGCCTTATGTCTGCAGTGAATGCATTTCCAGACAAAAGAATCTAGATAAACGATCCAGGTTATGGAAAGATACATTAGAATATGTAATTTTTGCAACAAAAATGGTCTGATAGGCATTTCTTGAAACAAATTTTAGTTATATCGTTTTCCCTTCACTCTTCCTTGCTAGCAGGAAGATCCAGGTTCTATTACAGATGATAAGAAAGATTCAGCTCGGTTTGATAAATTGTGCAGTTAATCAGAATTATTGGCTTATATTGAAGAGGGAGGGATAACAGGATATGTGGCAGTAGCTAGATTGAGTATAGAAGCACCTAGGTTGCTTTTAAGCACTGCTAAGCTTGAGAAGCCACTCAAATACTGAAGTTTGGGTGAAACTTTGGTACTGATGCCAAAGTACCTTGGCTTTCCATATGGAATTAGCATGTTGTTTGTGTTATATTTGGTTGTTGTCTTATAATCTCAGGTCGGACATCTTCGTATTACTTCAACAATTCAGGTTATTTGTGTGTTTCTCAGAATAAGAGAAATTATTTTGAGAGGCATTGGCACTTCTTGATCATCTTGTAGCTTCTGGTTTCGATGTGGAGAGACATTTCTATGCCTTAATATAGACATGTTATTAGAGCTTTTAATAACCTTCTGCAGTTAAGGGAACGAAGATGTTAAGCCTACTCCTGTAGTAGTTCTCTTGCTGTAATGAAGCATAGTATTTTCTTTTCTATATAATATAAAAAAAACCACCGTTCTCTCTCTCTTAAAAAAAAAAAAAAAAAGAGATGAGACGTAGCATTGTCTTATTTCAGCTTTTTTATCTTTGCATCTTGAGAGACCTCGTGTATTTCATATAATATTTAAGGGATTCTTATCTTGGCATACAGTTTCCTTTGTTCCTTGTTTTGTTCTTTCTGTTCTTATCTCTTTTGCAAAATCCTGCATGACACAATATACTAAGGATTTGTCTGTTTGATCAAAGGGTCCTCGCAGAGGGTTGTCTTGCAAACAATCCCGAACCTAGACCCTAAACACTATCACCGCCACCGGATTTTTCCTTTTTTCGATTTCATTATGTCTGTACGTGCTTTTATCCAGGAAGAGCTTCTTTCCCAAATTGTGACCAGATTGGATCGCCATCAACGCGGAGAAGTTGCTGGAGATTCTTATGATGGAGATTATGATATTAAAGGAGGCCGCTTTCGCTTGCGGGCTCGTTCAGCTCCTCCTACTCCTCAATTCTTCTCAAGGTCGGGGTCGCCTCCAAATTGTCGCCATTAACCTCAATCTCCTCATCACACTCGTGCACCAGACACCTCATTATTTTCAAACGCTGGAAAGTACTTATATCTATATTCTGTGACGTTCCACGTATTTATATGTCTTTTTAAGTATAAATACATGACACGTCACTATGAATAATTAATGGCACATTAATTATTCATAAGCTAAGGTTAGCTATGTTAATAATTAAATTATAAAGGTGGAAACCTAACCTTAAACCCTAATTCGAATTTAGGGCTTAACCTAATATTAAAAAGGGCTAAAATACCAAATTAGATAATATTAGCCAACCCGGAGCTGCCACCTGGCCCAAATTGATTGGGCAAGGGAGAGTTACTAACTTGGGACCCAAATTGGGGTTTTGGACCCCCATTTGCTCCAATTAGAATTGGGGGAGGTTGGTGGAGGAGGAGCTGTTATTCCACCATGTTCCAGCCGGAAGGATGGAGCACCCGAGCGATAGTGGACCTAGCTATGATCCCGGTTAGTACATAGATATCTTGGATTCGTAGATAGTCATAGGACTGACCCTTGTATGCTCAAAAGGTAGCTAGGGTTAACCCTTGTATGAATAGATGTATGGTTAATCTCTATTTTATGTTCTATTCGAAGCTATATGAATGGATGGATGTATAGGGATAGCTTTCTTTCTGTTTGTGATGTCCCCTACTCGTATACGGTGCACTCACCGTATACAAACAGGAGTTCATCCCCCATACCAGCTCCATACTGATACAGGGCCCTCCATATATCACTGCAACCGTGATGAGTTCCAGTGGGAAGAATGAAGGGGTCATTTTACCATGTCTCCCTCAGGTCCTACCTAGCTGCGGAAGCGTAAACATACATGTCAGTATACAACATCATCACATATCCACCTCGAAGGGTGGCTCATCCACATCTGCATAGACAAAGATCAGCACATCACATAGGGGATCCTACCCAAGGCTCAGACTCCAGGGGATGACTGACGGCTTGGGTCTCCAGAGTTCATTGCAGACAGAATTCATGGCAATGGATTTGGCTGGCATGAGAACATGGCATAGGGTAGTCCACTCCATCCGCCCCTCCTGTGCACACTTTGCAGAGTAGGTTGAAGAGTGTTGGGACCCGACTGTAGCCCGCCGGATGCATAGCCAATGGGGCTATTCCTGGGTTGCATCTCCCCAGTTCCGATGGGGCAGGTAGGGATCACTCCCTCCAGAGATCTCCATGCTGACTCAAGGTGACTAGAGGGCCACCGCCCTTATTCGACTTGAACCCAATGGAGAGTGACACATCACTCCACGGGTGTCGAGCCCATGCCTTACCCACACTCAGTGGCAAGCCATTAGACCTAGTCCACAGTGATCCCCGGTAGACTTTACACACCAGGGGGATCGTTCAAGGGTCAGAACACGAACCTCCTTCTGAGCCAGTCTGGCCCCTTCACCCACTCCAGGTGTGGTTCTTGTACACATGCCGAATTTACAGTGTGCTAAGGAGGCTAGCTAGGAGCATCTACTACCAGGCTTTAGGGTCTCTACCCCCCTTCCCAATACAATGAGTCCACAGAGATATATCAGCCATATACATCACAGAAGAACTAAAGAATTACATCTAATCTATATCATAGAGTTAGGTTCTTTAGTTAGAGCTGGGTATCTGGGAATCTACATGGTTGCTATGGGCAATTTAATAAGCTAAACCTATTGGTTCAATGACTGGAAGATAGTTTAGGCTATTAAATTGACTAAATACCTGGTCCCTGGTTTGCTCCTCTTGATCCGAATGCGTCCATGTCGCTGTTCTGCTTGGGGATGCGGTCAGAAAGGGAATCTGACGAGCTAGAGCGCTCGGGCAGTTCTTGGGAGTCGGAATTGACTCTTGAGGTGCGCGAACTGTGTTAGTATGCAGACTGAAATTTTCTATAGCAATAATACAATGTGAGTGATTAAGCACCTTAGCACATAGGATAATTTATCACAGAGTCTTCATCTCAATGCAAAACAAACCATACCATATAATGTAGTAGATATTAATCCAATGACTTAATAAAAACGTATTGCCTGACCATTAGACAAGATACTTGACTATTCACATTATTTGCAAACTCAGAATGAATGACTAGTTTAATCTCGAAGTTTTCCTTTCAGTAATATTTAAACATCAAATATCAAGTGTCACCTTATGAACTTGAAATGAACTCCTATTGTTCTTCTCCGGATTCAACTTCCCTTATATTTCCCAGATCGGATCTACCTCTATTCTTCTTGTATTTACAGTAATCAGTCCGGCGGTCTTGGGAGACCACCGAGCTTCAACGTAATACCTGCAATGCGATCATTCGACCGAGCTCCAATAAGTTTAACTGTCTTGGGTTCATTGGACCGAGATTGGGTCCTAGGTCAACTTTCCATATTTATGTACAATGGTTTTTCCATTAAACTGCAACCTTCGACCTTTGATAATTTTATACTGTACAAAATCTTTCCCATTAGGCTTCAACCTTTGATAAGAGAATACTCCTTCATAACTCTAAATATCTATAAGTACTTTGCTGCTTGCTGAGACTGAATAATATGATGTGTACCTAGTTCAATCATGACAACCTGAAGTTCCTGTCATCATTTAATATTCAAGTCAAGAAATATGCTGTCATATTATGCCTGTGATTTATTCTCCTTCTGCTATATGATCAATCATGAGATGAACTATAATTCAACATTCCCCTTTCAGCTCATGATTCCAACTGATTTGCATCCCATTCTTTTAGCCAGACTTGTAAATTTATTGCAGCTGATTGCCTTCTTAAGGATGTCTGCTAGCTGATCCTCTGATTTCACATATGTCAACTGTATCAAGTTTTTGTTCACCATATCTCTTATGAAATGTAACTCCATCTCTATATGCTTCGTTCTCTCGTGTAGAATTGGATTCTTGGTCATGGCTATGCAACTCTGGCTGTCACTGTTTAACATTGTACTTGATGTTTGTGTCAATCCAAGGTCTTCTAGAAATCTCCTTGTCCAAATAATTTCCTTTGCTGCCAAAGTTGATGCAGCATACTCAGCTTCGGCTGTGGAAAGTGCAACTGCAGATTGTTTCTTACTTCTCCAACTAATAGGCCCTCCTCCTAATTTTAATAAATAACCTGACGTTGATCTTCTTTCGTCTGGATCGCCACACCAGTCTGCATCACAATAGGCTTCTAAACTCAAATCATTAGTATCATACTGAATACCAACATTAATAGTGCCCTTTAAATATCTGAGGACCCGCTTGGCAGCTGTCCAATGACCTCTTCCTGGATTGTTGTTGTACCTAGTTAAAACATTGACAATAAAAGAAATGTCAGGTCTGGTGTTATTTGCAATAATAGCAAACTTCCAGTCAACTGTCTGTAAGGTACTTTGCACATTTCTTCTTCTTCACCTCTGGTTTTGGGACACATTTCCTTTGAGATTTCGCATCCTGGAAGCACTGGAGTATTAACTTCTTTGCATTCTTCCATATTGAACTTATTCAGAACTGCTTGTATATATCCTCTTTGAGATAGAGTTATTTTCTGGTTTTCTCTGTCACGAATCACCTCTATGCCAAGAAACTTTCGCAACTCACCTAGGTCAGTCATTTGATATTTGTCTTGTAAAATTTCTTTGCAATGCTTCAGAGTTTCTAGATTTGAACTTGCCATCACACAGTCATCAACATATATACCAATAATGCAGTATCCATTACTTTCTTCATATACATAGACATTTCCATCATGATTTAGTTTTCTGAAACCTTTCTCCTTCAAATACATTTATACCACTGCCTAGGTGACTGTTTCAGTCCATACACTGCTTTGTTAAGTTTCCATACCTTATTTTTGCCATTTTCATATCCAGGTGCTTGGGCCATGTACACATCTTCTTCTAGATCTGCATTCAAGAATGCAGTATTTACATCCATATGGTGTAACTCGAGGTTCAGCCCATTTGCCATAGCAATTATCATTCTCAGGCTTGCCATTTTGATTACTAGAGAGTATGTTTCTCCATAATCCACACCGTGCTTCTGGGAAAAACCTTGGGCCACTAACCTGGCTTTATATTTGGTGTGACCATTTGCATCAATCTTTATTTTATACAGCCACTTGCTTCCTACTACATGTTTCCCTTTTGGGAGATCAACAATTTTGTATGTAGAGGTTCTCTCAAAAGAACTCATTTCATTATCCATTGCACATTTCCATTTGTCTGCTTCTAGACTTTGAATAGCAGCTTCAAAATTTTCGGGTATTCCAGTCTCTAGCACTATCAAAGCCTCATCTGGATTGTCTTGCTGCCTTTGAAGCCTGCTGCTTTTGCCATCAGCATGTCTTCCATAGTGATTTTCACTTAATTCCATACCTTTTTTAAGTCTTTGTATTTATGTTTTCCTGTGCCTTATCCTGTTAGATTGGTTTTCTGCTATAGGACTGCTACTTGCCATTTCATTTTGCTCACTGTCTCCATTTGATTCAGTAACAACCTTTTCTTCCATGTCATCTTCTGTGTCCCAATTATCTATATCATCTGCTATTGAGTTCTGCCCCTCTGAGACAATCTCTGCCATCTCATTGTTGTCCGTATGTTGATCTGTCTTTGCATTATCCTCTTGTGCACCTGATTTTGTTATTGGATCAGCATGACCCTTTTGTATCTCATCAATTAGTTTTGGTTTATATAGCACACTTTCAACAAACACAACATCCCTGCTAGTTGTCACTTGTCTATTCTTTGGATTGAATACTCTATATCCCTTTGATTTTGTATCATATCCAACTAGATATGTTACCCTTGATCTATCATCTAGTTTGGATCTCAGTTCCTCTGGGACATGTTTATAAGTCAAACATCCATAAGTTTTGAACTTGTCATAATCTGGTATTTTACCAGACCACAATGTCTCAGGGCATTTCCAATTTGTGTTGGCAGTTGGAAGAGCATTCTGTATTTCTACTACTGCTTTTACTGTTTCTTCCCAAAGGAAGTTTGGCAATCCAGCATATTTTAGCATTGCTCTAGTAGCATTCATAATAGTTTTATTTTTCCTCTCAGCTACCCCGTTTTGCTGAGGTGTGTAGCTACATGTGAACTGTCTCTTAATCCCCTTTTCCATGCAAAACCTTTTAAACTTAGAGGACATATACTCACCTCCTCGATCAGTTTGTATGCATTTAATCTTCCTCCCTGTTGAACATTCGACCTCAACAGCATAAGTTTTGAAAGCCTCAAATGCCAAGTATTTGTTTCTCAAGCAGTATATTTGTGTCCTCCTGCTGTAATCATCAATAAATGTTATAAAATATCGTTTGCCAGTAATGCCAGTTACATTTAGTGGGCCGCATAGATCCGTGTGTACAAGATCTAGAATCTCTTCTGCTCTACCCTTTGCCTTATTAAATGGTAGTCTGCACTGCTTACCCATCATGCAGCCTGGACAGACCTGAGGTTCCCCTTTATTGTTTGATGCTTTGATTAAGCCATGTTTTATCATCATATCAACATTATTATAGTTTGAATGCCCAAGTCTGAGATGCCAAGTTGACAGATCTGGTAATGTAGTTAAATTTATACTTTCTATACTTTTAGCATTCATGCCATAAAGGTTTCCCACACGTTTACCCAGAAATTTCAATTTATTGCCTTCATAAATTTTACATTCAATTTGCTCAAAGACTACTTTGAAGCCCATGTCAACTAGCTGGCATACGGAAATCAGATTTCTTACAAAGTTAGGAACACATAATACATTTTTCAGATCTATGGTGTTTCCTTCCAAATCATAAATTTCAAGTACTCCTATATCTTCTATTTTTTGTAATTGCCCATTTCCAACTTGAATGTGGCCCCCCAAGTTTCCCCTGCATTCCTTAAGGATTTTGGATGTGCAAGCTATGGTTTTCTCAGCTCCACTATCTATAATCATGAAGTCATCTTTGTTAGTGCTGCTTTGTGAAACCATAAATGCATCAGATTTGCTTACCTCTTCTTCTTCATCTGGATTTTCTTCTAATTTAACTTCCTCTGCCACATTAGCTTCATAATGTGCTATTCTTCCTCTGCCACGACCTCTTCCCCTCGATCCTGAGCCTCTTCCTCCTTTGGATTTCCCCCTGAATTCATTATTTCTTGGAGTAGAGCAGGTTGAGGCAATATGACCTCTGCCACCACAATTATAACACTGAATTTCCTTTGATAATGCTGGACAATTTACTTTGAGATGCCCATACTTATTGCAGTTGTAACATGGACCTGTTTTGCTGTCATTTTTTCCTTTTAAAAATAATATTTGTGAGGCTTCCTCCTCACCAAGCACTTTTCCTTGCTCAATTTCTGTCTTAAGCATTCGTTCTGCCTCAAGTTTTGTTTTTGCAATGGTTCTTATGAACATGGAAATGTTACCTAAGCTGGATACTGCTCGAGACATGGCCAGAACTTGTTGCTGCTGAGTGTACATTACTCCAGCTCCCTCTAAGTCTGCAATGACATTGTCAAATTTCTGAAGAAAATCATTAATGTCATCATTTTCATGGAATTTCAGTCGCTTAAGCTCATTCTCCAATACATCTATCTGTGAGGATGTCTTTTCCTCATAGTTTGATATCAGGTAATTCCACATTTGCTTGGGTGTCATACCCCTTAGCTTGAGCACAATGCTGGAACTCACCTTGCTTATAATTATGCCTTGGGCCTCCCTTACCCTAGCATTCTCTCCCACTCCCCTTCTTGCTGATGTCTCACTTATAACTTCAACAGTCTCGCCATCAATTGAGATTGAACTGCCTTCAACAGTTCTGCTGGTAATACTCCTGATCCTAAATTCTCCTTCAGCAGAATCTATCAGATCCCACAAGTCTTCTACCTGCAACACATGTTTGATTTTCTCCTTCCAAACTTGGAAACCAGAGTCTCCTTTGAACACCTCTATGCCACTTAAGAGGCCTGCTCCAAATCTGCTAGACATGTTTACTGTAACTAGCTCTGATACCACTGTTAGTATGCAGACTGAAATTTTCTATAGCAATAATACAATGTGAGTGATTAAGCACCTTAGCACATAGGATAATTTATCACAGAGTCTTCATCTCAATGCAAAACAAACCATACCATATAATGTAGTAGACATTAATCCAATGACTTAATAAAAACGTATTGCCTGACCATTAGACAAGATACTTGACTATTCACATTATTTGCAAACTCAGAATGAATGACTAGTTTAATCTCGATGTTTTCCTTTCAGTAATATTTAAACATCAAATATCAAGTGTCACCTTATGAACTTGAAATGAACTCCTATTGTTCTTCTCCGGATTCAACTTCCCTTATATTTCCCAGATCGGATCTACCTCTATTCTTCTTGTATTTACAATAATCAGTCCGGCAATCTTGGGAGACCACCGAGCTTCAACGTAATACCTGTAATGCGATCATTCGACCGAGCTCCAATAAGTTTAACTGTCTTGGGTTCATTGGACCGAGATTGGGTCCTAGGTCAACTTTCCATATTTATGTACAATGGTTTTTCCATTAAACTGCAACCTTCGACCTTTGATAATTTTATACTGTACAAAATCTTTCCCATTAGGCTTCAACCTTTGATAAGAGAATACTCCTTCATAACTCTAAATATCTATAAGTACTTTGCTGCTTGCTGAGACTGAATAATATGATGTGTACCTAGTTCAATCATGACAACCTGAAGTTCCTGTCATCATTTAATATTCAAGTCAAGAAATATGATGTCATATTATGCCTGTGATTTATTCTCCTTCTGCTATATGATCAATCATGAGATGAACTATAATTCAACAAACTGGAGCTCGGAAGGTTCGTGGACGAAAAAGGGAAAATTAGGGTTTGGTTGCCTTACATAGGCTATCAGTTAGGTTTAGGGTTTCTATGACCCTTGGTATGCCTCTTTAAAGGTTAATGGTCAAAAGTGCGCACATTAATAAGTGTGCGCACCCTTGCAAGTTGCCCCCTAGGGCGCCACTTGCTTGGCTACACGTCGGCGTACACATCGATTGGAATGGCGTGTACGCGTGACGGTGCAGTACCGTATACGTCTTGAGACCGTATATCGTACTGGAACGTCACATTCTCCCCACCTTAAAATGATGCTGTCCGCAGCATCGTGGGTCTCCCCACCTTGGGATCTTCCTAACCTGCAATCAACTTGATGCATACAATATACTATTATCATACTTACACATTTATTAGGATTACTTTAAGGTAATATTTTTAGAACATTATTACACCATTATTCCATCAAATAACTTATCAATTCGTACGTCATTACAACAAGTTACTCATTAGTTTCACTTATCACAATATTTCAGTTTACCAATATTTTAATATATACAATTTTCCTCTGAGGTACTCTTCATTCCTTGCAACACATTCTAACAAAATTTGTGTTGCAAGTCTTCGTAGCTCGACCTCCTTGCCCTACGGAGCGCTCTATTGGCCTGCAGGTCGATACTACGTTAGTGCCATTTTAATTATGGAAGCCAAAGAAAAAGAGATGTCGGCAGACATCGATAAATAAGTCGACAGTGCCATTTCAGAGGAAGCGAAGGCTCTAGGAAATCATATCATCCGCTTCTTCCTATCTGCATTTAAGGAAACGCAGGTCCCTTTTGTTGCGTGAGACCTTGCTTCTAAGGTCGAGGCATCCTGGGCAGCGCTTTGTGCCTTGTCCACATTGGCAGGTCATAAGAAGATCGGTAACCGCACATCTACTACTGTGCTGGTATATCAGGACCTTGCCGTTGTTGCCCTAGGACAGGATAGTGGCCTGGATGAGCATGAAGTTGCTCCTCGCAGCACCGTTGACCACCGCCTTCCTACACGAGTTTGCGTCTGCAGCTGCGCTCACCATCAGCCTAGGCGTCACCTTACTTCGGCACCAGTCCATGGCTTATGTCATGCATGATTTCCATCTAGCTGACACTACAGACAAGTTCATTGATGGTCCACCATGTGCCTTTCAAGGGGATATCTATGCTAGATGGCTGTTACAGCAAGACAATAAGTATCTTCAAGATCAGTCCTGGGGGTTAATGCTCTTCAGACATAATACATGCCTGAGCTTGCTGGCTATTTGCCTCTTTGGATCTCTGAAGCCTTGCGTGAGGTCCTAAGAACATGTATGAGGAATTGGGGATTGGGTATGCTCAACTTTACTTACAGCACTTAGGCTCATTCAACAGTCTCCGTTCTTATCTTGAGAGCCAAACCATTCCTATGGACTGGGCTCCGCCCCCTCTCAATACTCTACTATTCTGTCCAAAATGGGGACGCTGATGTCAGGCCCTGGATCAGGATTTGCTTCAGAAATTCTGCACTCAAACTCAGCAGCCCATGATGCAGCTTTTTGTGTTGCTTTGAAATATCTTCTCACCTGCTCCTTGACTCACGGGTGTCCTGTTTACTATTGCAATCCCAATGCCAGTGCTGGTGCTTTTGGCGTCCTAACCTGTCTGCTGATTGAATGCCAGTTTGTTCTGGCAGAGGCTCACCCTGCCTTTGAAGACATGGCGTAGTCTGGGTTTCTGTTGGATGCTTCACTATCCATTGGGTTAAACACTGCGGATGCCTTGAAAGACTGCCAGGATCTCATCCAGAAGTATCATTCTGAGGCTCGCAAGTCACAGGTTTTCCACCTCCAGAGACAGTGCCCGATTTTCTCTCCTCCGAGTGTTCTTTGGTGGGGGGAGTGTTAGTCCTGTGCCACAAGGCACTGGACTATTCTTGAGTACTACACAAGCCAACACACAAGAGCCCAAAAATAAGGGTCAGGGTCACGCAGGAGCGTCAGGTAGCAAACCCATGCCCATGCAGAAATTTACACCCTCGTCAAAGAAGAGGACAAGGGGTGACAAGTGACTAAACCCGTGGAGTGTGGCCTTAACTTAGCAGGAATCGCGGCACTCATGACGGTACTGACAAGATTCCTCCAAATCAAGCAAGTGATCTAGGAATTAGTAATCGAGATCACAAAGGTTCTACCATATACCTATTTTGGGTATGAGGCAGTTATGCTATATATATCAGTAGAGTTAGACCTTAAATTTTAGATAAGACTTAATATTGTCTTCTTTCAGCTTTTTTGTCTCTATGTCTCGCAAGACCTCGTGTATTTCTTATAATATTCAAGGGATTCTTAACTGGCATATAGTTTCCTTTGTTCTTTTGGTTCTTATCTCTTTTGCAAAATTCCACATGACACATTATACTAAGGATTTGTCTGTTTGATCCAAGAGTCCTTACAGAGGGTTGTCTTGCAGATGATCCCAAACTCATTTAGTTTGTAGGATATAAATGGATAAAATGATAAGAGAGAATCCAACAACAAGACAAATGGAATGGGCCCAAGAATCAAAGAAATCTTAGACAAATACATTTGATGGGGTTTAAAGAGATACCATAGTCATGACATTTTGTAAAGCACAATCATAATGTTTTCCGATGGCCTTGGCACATGTTAGAAACACAAAAGTCATCAAAAAACACCTCCATGAAATGGCTTTGTAACAAATGTCGTTTTATCTCTGTCTTCGAGAGCAATCGATACTTAGTTGTAACCACTAAAACCATCAAGAAACAAGGTGCTGCGCACGGAGGATTGCCCTTCATGGCTGGAGGGTGAAGTGGCTGAAATCATAGTTCAAAATCATGTTTTGGCAATCAATTCAAATTGGTACTTCTAGACAATAGAATACTTGATACCATGACTTTATGGGAATTGGCCTGAAGAAATCTTTGGTGCTCGGCATGGAACAAGTATTGCAGAAGGATAAGGGCAAGTGTAAGAGAGCAGAGAATGGAAATACATGTTTTGTTAGCATAGAAATGAGAGATTAAGTTAATTATCTTGTTTATTATAAAACTTACAAGTTGTCTTTTCTGTAGTTGCAATCTCATTTCAAGCATTATTAAACATACATATAGGTCAATGCTGTCCTACAGAAGAAATACTGCCCATGATTTACACCGCTGGATACATTCATGACATTTTTCAGTCCATGAAATCGTTGTTCTATTTCAAACAAAATTTGGCATTCTTTTCCAAGCGAGGTTGTAAACGTTCAGCTTTACTTCATGGGCCTTCCCTGCATTTGTTTCAGTTATAACATCTATTGCAGCATTTGTTCCTACGATCAATAATCTATATATAATAATAAAAGCAAAATGTAGTGTGTGCAGAGCATCTCGGCCGTCAATTTCTTTTTCCACAACTTTCATTTTGGACCGTTTAATAGTTAGTTATTATTTTAGCTTTGTGGCTACACGAATTCATACAAAAACAACCGTGGTGGACCGTCGCTTCTCCACATAGCTTTTGATTTTATTTTGGCTACCTGGATGGTGCATCCAGCTTGATCCAGTCGTGGCTCTCTAAACTCTTGCTGGAGCTGTGCTTTTTAATTTTTTCAAATTATTCTTCAATATATAACTTTTTGGCAGAGGAATACATCGAGAGCATTGCCTCATTTCAAAGGCATTCCCCTGAAGTATTGAAAAGGAAGCCTAAAAATTCCTCCTTTATTTGGTCTCAAATCCCATCATTACGCCAAAGACACTATCTGGCTGGGGCAGCCCGGTCGGATTTTGGGAGTGTAGATGTTTGCTATGTGGGCTTAAAATTAAGAAAGAAGAAAGGGATAGGTATGAGTAGATACTGATTGTCGCCCGACTTGTGGGTCTTTGGAAAATCTGCTTGGGTATGTGTGGGCATTCTTCGCATCTTGAATGTGCTTTAGATTGTCGAATGGCTTGGAGTTGTCGATGGCGAAGATGGGGAGTTTATGTTGGACTGAATATTTGTGTCGTCGTTGTGATAAAAAGAGTGATATGGAGTGCCATCTTGTTCTTTTGGTTCAAAGCTGCCCAACAGGGAACTAGGGCCGTAGGCTGAAAGAGGATTGAAGGCGGCTTTAAGAGTTATCTGCGGGAACCACTCGTAGAAGCGGTATCAAAGGCTTGGAAATGTTTATTGACAAGGTTACGCAAGAGGTATTTGGTCCATGATACTTTCTTGCTAAGGTGGAGTCTAATCTTATGTGTTCTATGCCGGAGAGAAGGGAGACGATATACGTGTTGTTTTTGGCGAATATCGTAACCGGGCTTTGGCGGCGAATGCGGTATATAAATTGACCATATTTTTTTATGTCCGAAGAATGCCTGAATGAATTTGTTTAAATAACGAGGATGGGACCCTCTTCTTGTCTGTTGGATGTGTGCACCATATGGTAAATGAAATTTGAATATAAGTGTAGAGCAAATCATAACAACTTCATTTGACAGAAAGAAAATGAATAAACAACACTGACTAACTTTCGGTGGTTCATGAAGCATAGAATTTTTCAGTTAGCAAGATGTCAGCTTTCCGCAATAAGCTTTTTGCCTAAGGTAGATGGCAGCTGACACAATTCATTCTCTTTGTTGTGCCATAGTCATGGTAATAGGTATGCAAATTGGGCATGTCTAAGGATGTCAATTAGTTTGATATATTCATCACGCTAAAAGCTGTTTTAGTAACAGGAACGAAATGTAATCTTAGCATGGTTTTGTTATCGATGATGATCTTAAACTTTCGTTTGGGATGGAAGGGAATTTGCAACGTTCCCGACAACAGGGCAGCTGAGGGCATATAGAGTTAGGTAGGTTTCGTATTTATTTGATTTAGCCGTCCTCCCTTTATAACTCATTTGATTTACATCCTTTTTAAATTATGCGGTGATATCCTTTGTTCGGACCATGTAACTTGCACAACAATTAATTTTCTATTATTCTCAAGTTACAATGAATCTAGCGAAAACATAGGTAATGCATCGGATGTTTGGACCAATGAGATTACGCTATTGTTAAGCCATGGTGCCACCTTGATTGGCATGGTGCTTCTACATGATGGTAAATATCTCTTTGCTTTTTCAATTTATGTAAATTATCTTTTTCATGTAATTTGGATTAGATGGTAACCGCAAAATCCAAATTCGTTTTTATCTTACCTTCACTTTTACCTTGCCTTCATTCTTGGATGCTCATCTCAAATAAGCATTGCTTATCTTTATGCGGGGCATTTTAAACATCTGAAGGTGTTGCTCATGCATAATGCCTTAGCTAATGTTTTCCTTGGATGCTTTGTAACAAACTCTTTTTTTCCAAGTGGCTTACATAGGGTAAATTATTTTCCTATCTCATATCTTTTACCAAAATTTGAAGCATAAAATTCTTTCATCTAAAGTTTTGCCGACAAAAGGAAAGCCTAACGATTCTTGATTGCTCCCGCAGTCCCGCTTTTGGAGATGCACTCTATGGAAGAAGGAATACAAACGAGCCATTAAGAATTGATCATCATCATTCTTTCATGAAGATTTCTTGCATGCCATCAATGGATTTTCGTTGATATAAACAACTTTGATTATACCGCTTCTTAGTAGAAAGTCCATTTAAAATCAAGTGACGACATTTGGATCCAGTCCCTTCCAGGAATTTTCAAGGATGGTTTCCCTCACTTTCTATGTACAAGTAAAATAGAAGGAATGCCTTCCAATCTAGATGGAACTTCTCCTGCAACTACCAAGGTCTCACCAGTTACATATGATGCATCAACAGATCTGAAATATGCCATCGCCTCCTGCTATATCCTCGGTATCTCCAATCTACGAAGCAAAGTTTACGATTACGCTCTCTTCTTCTATTATCAAAATAGGCAACCACATAAACCATGTATAGGCAACCACATCAACCAGCCATATCCAAGTTTTTATGTTATTCACACGACGGAGTCGCCAAAGTACTTTCTAGACATGATTACAATAGTGTTGAATGTGTTGTGTAGTTATGGATCGGTTTGTGATCATCTAGACTATCTACGTACTTGGATTTCAAAGATGGGTGTCATCCGACATGGCTATACCTAGCTCGATATTTTAACATGGTGCACCGGAATAAACAAAGTTAGGAACCAAATCTAGATGGCCCGATTTTTTGAGATCTATCCCGCAATTGACATATAGCCAAATCTTAAGGGAGTGACATCTACTTGAGCAGTGCCGTGTATGGTGTTCATACTCATTGAGCTTGTGCACAACCAGTAGATACCTTACCTAGCTAGGATAAAAACTCAAAAACAAAAAAAAGATCACGGTTTGGTTATGGATCTTTGCACTATGCTTGATCATCCGTGACCGATGTTGTAAACATCATTTACCTTAAAAGCTGAAAATTCTTTCTTCAAAATAAGCATGAGGCGTGTAAACCGTACATTACGCTTTTCGATCCTTTCTCATGTGAACTATGTCTCTCTAGACTTACTAGATGGGTAATTTTTTTTCCAAAGGAACTCTTATAAAGTATCAAAGAAACAAGAAGACATGTGAGTCCGGATTTTGAACCTATGGCATAATCTGCTTCCACGGGCCTAAGTTTAAGGTTCCAATGCTTCGGAAAACTTGTGATTGGTAAAAATAATCGAGTCGGAAAAAGGATCTCATAGTTGACCTCTCTATGGTCTTTGGTCATGGCACATCCATTTTGGACTATTTTGGGAGGATCACCGGGCTATTAAAGTCCGAATAGAGAGGGTGTGGTAAGAATCTCAGGGGTAATAGGGAGGCGTGAAGTGGAATATATTATGTGAAAGGGAATATTGACAATTTTTGTAACTTGTGTTGCGAGGTTGATCTCCAAATATAAACTTCTGTGATATGGAAGGAAGTTACGTGCATGGGCAAAGATGGGGCGTGGGTTGTGTGGCTCGATGTGCGGTGCATCTAGCATGTATTACCTATCCTTCTGCTCATACATAGTGTGCCTCCATAGCCATAGCCGGGCCCTCAGATCACTCACAAAGAGCTCCTTGCCTCACGAAAAGTAGTCCTCATTTCTTTATATAACATTGTGGTCCTTGAGACATGTTCATGGTTTTCTTCTTGCATAAAGTTGGAACAGTTTTTATATCTTGGTTATCCTTTTGTTTGACAAAAGGTTTTTTTTGTGGTTTTTTTTTTTTTTTCCCTTTTGTTGTAGCTGGAAGCTATTGTTGTCGGTCATCAATCGATACAAAAGGTTGGTACCTATTGCCCATTTAATGTGGAGGTTGGGTTTTGGAAACTTAAATCGACCATGGGACCCTGTCTTGTCACTCTTGCATCTTGGACAATTACATGCCATGAAGTTCACTCCACTTATGCCTTTATATTCAGCCCACCAAATACTATATCTCATTCTTCCTTTGATTCTTGAACATGCTTGCAAGATTTATAAAAAATGGTAAGGTTTCTCATGTTCAAATTCCTTTTAAATTGCTTTTTACGTAGGTGGCCTTTGTCATAATGCTTGTTTTCTTGAAAAGCCCGGTGTTGCATGGATCGAGCAGTTATATCTAAGTACATGAACATGTTGTCTTTGGATCGGATGGTGTAAAATTACATGGTTGGTTGTTTGATTGGGTGGGTGTGCATGTGTGCTATGTTTAAATGGAAAATCGATTAGTGAATTGGAGATGCATGTGCTTGTAAGACATATTAAATAGAAGTAATCATGTCTGAGAAAAGAGCAGTTGTGCTTAAGGTGTTGGTAAGTGTAAGGGTTTGTCTATTATAAAGGGATGTTGCTGCAACGTTTATATATCAGATAAGCTTGCACGATATGTAAATTCTATTGTAAATAAGTAAAACCACGAGTGACAAAAAAAGTTGCCATAAAAAAATATTATAGCTTCTTTAATTCTAACCTTCTGTTTTGGCCACGATGCACACTTTAGAAATCTAAAAACTATTACATGCATTATGTGAATTGCAATGTAATTGTGGTCGTGCCCAAGTGTTATATTGCGCAATCAATGTCTTTATAACCCATGGGCACTTATTGTTTTATGTTCTAAACAAGACCAAGCATAAAAGAGCATAGTGTCAACCATGAAGATCTTATGATCTTATGAATTTGTTACAAAAGTTGAACCTATTTATCTGCATATCATCGTGGTATACACTTTTTACATTCCAATCCCTTGAGGACCTTCATCATTTAAGATCACACAAACTAATATGGACACTAGCAAGGATCGTACAATCTACCAATAATCATGAAATTCAAAAAGGTGAGGTGAAATAATGAATTTCCCTAAATTTGACAAACTAAGATACTACTAGCATTGTAAACATGTCAAATAATGATACTAGCAATAATTAATGCCTTTTGAACTTAAGATACTAGCAACAACCTTTGCCCTTTACATTTTTCAACTTCTGCACCATCTTTATAAGTTTTTGGACCTATGCCCCATAAAAAGCCCAGCATCGCTGGGCACTTTTTCTAGTATGACCTGAAAGAACCAAAATAGCAAAAGGAAGTGCAAGAGTGCATCAAGCAGCCATTCCAAACAATAATAAGCGAACACTGCATGAAAGTTGACCATCACCCTAATGGTAAACTAGTCTGACCTCCTTGTCACTGCAGAAGGGTTCAACGTCTGTTGAATGACCAAATGTTTAGCACCTGGCAGATGGAATGATGACACATAGATGAACTGCACAAAGATTATAGCTGATATAGACCTAGTGATGCCTAAGATTTGTGCACTTTGGTCAGGGTTCAAACCCTACCTTAGATGTCATTTCTTGATGGGAGTTGCTATGGGTTATATTAATGATGAACCCCGACGTAGTAGAACTTTCTGTTGATACATGTTCACGATGGTCCATTCGGCGCAAACTGATATGGATAGGATATGTAGGTGTCTACTAGACTTGGTTGTCTGATGACGTCCTAATATGGACCTTAAACAAAAAAAATACCCAATGATTTATATTGGCTAACTTACACTTCTAACTCATGTCCAGCCAAGTTTGTCCTCAACATGAGATGGCCATAAACCAAACAACCCAAAGGCCTGGTAAATTTCTTGGTCTCCTTCTCTTATAAAGATTGGTATCCATCATTTAAAACATTCTCATTGTAACATGCCCAGGGGCTGCATGACATGAAATCTCGAGCTCTATAAGCCATGAGAGATTGCAACGTTTTGTTGTTGTTGTTCACAAATGGCTCCATGAAGGTGTATCCTAGATGCTTCAAAATAAATTTCCATGTATATGAAATTTGTATACTTAATAGCTTGTACTGAACTACTTTATAATTCTCTTTAGCTTTGGAAGCAGGAGAGAACATTTCTGCTTTGCAACAACATTCAGAAAACGATGCTGGAATGCATTCTTCACTTGAGGAAATTAAGGAACCAGAATTGGCATGGTCTTCAACAGAATCTATATGTTCTTCCAGCAAGTATTCATAAGGAAACGACTTGTGGGATGATCGGGCTATGGAACCTCTATTTACTAACTGCATTTTGGAAGATACGGGGCTTTTAAAAATTGCCCCCAAATCGAAGGGCCATAGATTACCCATTTTTCATGAAGACCCTACGACACAACCCAAAAGCGATGTCAAACTTATGAAGCCCAAAAGTATTAGAAACGTTAAATTGCTGGATAGATGTTCATCTACTTTTCGTCATATGAAACGAAATGGTCCGATGATCAGACATTTCTAGAATGTGATTTATCAATTTCTTACTTCGCGTATATTATTATTAAGAAGGAAAAGATTTTTTGATATAAAAAAAAGGACTTTTGAGCTCAATATGACCATTATGTACATTTCTGATTCATGGATAATTGCATCATCCTCTAGCACCTTTAACAATGTCACTATACTATTTTCGCTGCAGATGGAAGGTGTCTTCTACAATATAATAAACAAAAAGTATGTGCACGTAAATTTAAATATGATACAGGTGATACGAAAGGATTAATTAAATTTCCTCCATTCTACAGTCGTCTACACTTGAAGCATCAACCTATGAAGCCACACAAATTTGTGTCAAATTAGAAAAAGAAAACAATTAAAAAAAGGGGAGAAGAAAGAAATCTTCACCTCATAATGCTTATCGTCCTGATCATCATCTATACTCCTTGTCTCTTCAATTTCTTTCTCGCTGCTTGAAGCTACTCTGTCGTCACTGCCACTAGTCTCTTCACTTTCTTCCTCTAACTACATATCATGAAGAATTAGTTATGTCTTCCACCAGGTAGAAAACGTCCACTTGATAATATTGTAGGGCTCATTAAGATGGTTGGTGTAAGGAATCTTGGCTTGTATACAATTTTAAATCCCTTAATAGGAATTAAATAATAAAACAAGTTTGAATTGAAAATCTTGCTACTAGAAGCAAATTGTATGGTACTGGTCACAGAAAGAAGAATGAAAATCTAAATCTTTGAAAACCATATCAACTCAGCTTGCAAAGTTCGAAGTTGATACACTACCATTGTTCTCCATTCTTTAAGTAGCTTAGAAAACACGCTTATGACAAGAGAGAGAAACATATTACCTTTTCCCTACAACCATCACATCGAATTTATGTACCAATCCCACTGAATTCTTTATGTGACTGCTACTTCTTCTTTCTAAGTAGTAGAACATGCATTTGGAACCAATAGCTGATTTTGATACTCTTCATTTACAAGCTTGGCACTTTGTATGCTGATCAAAGAAGGGTGTTCCTGTTTGTCGTTTCTCCAGACATCTTAGGATAGTTTCATGGAGTAGTGCAATACTCCTATCCACATTTGTGTTGTTAACCTTTGGTACACAGTATTTATCTGCACGCCTGCATAAATAATCATGTATGGTCCTTATACTTTGAATGTGTTTAATATATCTGTTCTTTGTCGGTTGAAGAGCCATATATTTTGCTCGGACTGAGAAGCGTTTTACATGTGTTTTTTCATTTGCAATATATATGACAAAAGGTATGATAGCCATAAGCTCTACCTGCTTTAACACATGCATGAATCAACAAACTTGAGTAACAACCCTAAAAAGACAATGTTTAGTGCTGCTAAGAACATAAGATCTATTGTTTACCCTTATTTAGTAGCATTCAATTTTAAGTTAAAACAGGTTTATGAGAGGCACAAAAACTATACCATGACTTGGGAGCACCGCCTGGAAAACCAGCCAAGTAATGTTGGTTTCCGTAGTGGATCGACATATCCAATTCGGTGGACTGGTAATAATTTATCTTGCAGAAGCATGAATCATTCTAGTAGTTGCAGTTGACAAATGATTCAAGGTGCAAATCCCTGAAAATGTTTTTGCAAATACGTAATCCATGTTCTCCAAAACATTATATCTTCTTCCCCACCACTGTTGCAACTTCTTTGAAAAAGCAGAAGCAAATCTGCTAGTCAAGGCTCCAACATAGTACATGTGGCCACCCACTTTAAAAGATACACATTTGAGTCAAGCTTATTGCTACAACATATGAAGATAACAACTCAAATGGATAAGAAGATGGTTGTACATGTTTTTTGTAAACAAAGAAACAATATCTGTTTTATATTCCATGGAAGTGAATGTTATGTATACTACTGTCTAGATTCCATAATTCAAGAATTAAATTGCCAGATTCATAAATGGCAAATGATGATTTTATCCATACTTCCAACTACATCTAGAAAAACAAAAAGGTACAACCTTTTTAGCCTTTGTCTGAACAGAAGAAGAGATTCTTTTATTCGCATCACAATAGTGAAATATAGATTTGAAGATTATTGTTGCTGCAAAAAGAGCCAAACTTCAAATAATGTTTAGCTAAAGAACATGCGAAACATGCATCAAAATGTACCAAACACCAAATAAATGGGCAGAGCAAGCAGCAAAGAGTAACTTGGAAAGAGGAGCATAACATCATAAATAAGATTTGTTCACCTTAATGCCTGATGTAACTTTTGCAAAGCACTTTTATGTCAAACAGTTTAAATCCATTTTCAGAAGAATACCACTGCAAAGAAAAGGTAGCAGGGACAAAACCTTCAAGAAAAATAATCCTACAGTTTAACTAAAAAAGCAAATAAAAAAACAGAGAAATCGGTGGTGTTCAAATACACCATTTTTTCACCTAAAACATGCCTCCAAAGCCATAGAAAATTGCCCCTGACAGTGATTTTTTTCCTGTAAGAACTACAACTAAGGAATCCACATACATTTTTCTTCATCTTGATCTATCCTAAATCAATCCTCAAAGCATGAGCAAACTCTATTGATGTAAACAACTATCATACCTTGTAGCTAGTCTCTTATAAACTGAGTGGATCTTCGCAGCTACATGTCTCTTCTTGCCAGGTGGAGACGGTGTTCATCCTTAATATTGGCGAATGAACCTTTCCCAAAACCTGGAGCATGGTTGCACACTTTTAAGAAACGCGATCAGAAACTGTACTCTAAGAAACTAGATTCTATGAGTTTCTTATTCTTTTAAGAAACGACATTGTTTAAGAAACGTAACTTTACAATTCCTTTGAACGATGATATCTGAATGAAGGAAACACCAGATGACACCAGAACATGGGTATAAGAAGCCTTCCATCTGGCGCCAAAAGCAGTTACAGAAATCCTCAATCACATTGGTTTTGATTCATGCCACTACTCCTGTCTTGATTCATACAACAGAAATCAGATTCGGCCACTTTTCTTCATGTTTTTGGGGACGAAATAAAGGAACGACTGCGATGTGTAGGGTTTGTCTTTTCTTAAGACTAGCTCTTTTTTTGCTCTTTTTTTTTAACGTATCTATTTCAAGTACCTAAGGAATCGATCATGTTGGTTTCTGAAAGTTTCGGAAAGAATAGAAACGCGAATCTATTCTTCCATGCCCAGAGTTAGTTTCTCAGCTTTTTTGCAGGTAGATGTTTGTAAGGAGGCTTTCCCTTAAGGCGATCTATCCATCTACTTTTTTGTTCTACCATGGTAATGCATTTTACCTTCGACTCTTCCCTTTGTCTTTTATTTGATTTTTCCGGTTTAGCAAGTGAAGCTCAATGCAGCATTGAGCTTCACTTGCTAAACCGGAAAAATCAAATAAAAGACAAAGGGAAGAGTTAAGCATTGAGCTTCACTTGCTAAACCGGAAAAATCAAATAAAAGACAAAGGGAAGAGTCGAAGGTAAAATGCATTACCATGGTAGAACAAAAAAGTAGATGGATAGATCGCCTTAAGGGAAAGCCTCCTTACAAACATCTACCTGCAAAAAAGCTGAGAAACTAACTCTGGGAACCAAACGAATGCTGAAAAGATGTAACCCAAATCTAGATAAAAAAATCATGTCAACCAGTCCTGCACATTCTATCTGGTTGCAAAGGAAACAACACGGAAATTGGGTCATTTTTTATGTCGGAAGATGAGCCATATGCTGCCACGTGGCATGTCAGTACAACACGGAATCGAAAGCGGGAAGGCAATACCGTGCCCACCAAAAATTACAGGTTATTCTCGATTACACAATTTCTTAACAGATATTACTATGTGCGGTTTGAACTACGAAACCAAGAAGACAAAATATGAATCAAAACTGGAAGAAGCTTAGAAATTTTGAAGTTTGTCTCAGCATGCAAAAACTCCTAACATAAGCATGCCGTTGCATTTCTACCAAAAACAAAGCAAATAAGTTGATGCAAACAGAGCAAACAGGGTGATGCAAATAATCTCCAAGATTGTAAGACAAAAAGAAAAAATGTGGATGATTTTAAAAGACCAGAGACCAAGAACAAAGTAACATGAAAACTTTGTTCTGAAGCTCGTAGCTAGTGTCGGAATGTGTTGGAGTAGAAAGAAGAAGGCAAAAGAAAGGACTCTTGAGTGAATCTGCCCTGCTTTTTGCCATCTACTTAAACTGTAAACTGTTTTTTGCCATACTGCAGATCTCAACCTTGCATAAACGACATTATATCAAAAGATCACAAAACGGCGCCATAGCTGACATTGCTCCTCTGGTTCTCATCGCCATAGGCACAAATGTTCCCAAAGAACTGCCAAGCGCCATTTCCGAGCACCAAAGGCTGCCCTCTCATAGCCGCCAAGTGCACTTGAAGAAAAAAAGCCAAAAAAAAAAACTTCTAATTTCCATGTTATGGCTGCGTGCCATCTGGTCCCACCTTCCAGTGGGACTGGTACACTGGAATGTGGTCCCAGATGGCATGCCTCCATACATCACATTCTATGTTGATTGCAAAGGAAAAGTTATCAACCAGACTCAGAGACATCAAACCTACCTTTGTCTTTACCTAAGTAGGTGAATTTTGATCCAAATGCTATAGAATTTATGCCATCCCCTACACCTTGTGAGTCTCCATCACCTCTAGCAACTATTCGTCAAACCGGTTAGCCGGTTTCTAAAGTCGCTGCCCAACAATAGCGGCCACTGCCAGTTTACACCCGATAGCAAGTTTGGAGAAGTCATTGGCATATTCCTGGCATATATTGGCATATGCCTAGAATATGCTATAAACCCACATGGACAAGGGCTTGCCCCCCTAGGGGCAACACAAAAAATAATATTCATGTCTAAAATTGAATCTAACACATTATTAGTCAATGGCACAGGACATCCGCCTTTATTTGTTACTACATTTCAATCATCTATACTCTACACACTCTTAATTTCTTATACTTCTTTGGAATTATAACAATTGGTGAGAGCCATTCACTATTTTCAAAAGGCTAGTAAAACCAGCTTCTAGCAATTTGTCAAATTCTTCCTTAACTACACTTGAATAATTTGGATTCATCGTATAAGGTTTTTGTCTAACAATTCTTGCATTGGGTTCCAAAACAATCCTATGTACATTCAAAGTTAGAGATCTCTCAGGCCTTGACAGCTCCATGCAAATACAAAGACATCCATGTACCTTTGTCCCTCCTTGTCCGAATTATGGGCTCCAAGCTTGATCACTTTAGGTTCTTCTTGAGTCCCTAAATTTAATTCAATAATCTCAGGAGATGTTAGCATTGCGAAGGAAGGGAGTTGAGGAAAATGACGTGCGCCATTTTTCTTGATTTTTTTGTCCTTTTCCCAGAATTTTCTGTTCAAACACCCTTCTTGGCAATTTTCCCTTCGAACTCTCTGATTTTTGCTTGAATTGGATAGAATTTGAAGGACATCTGCTGGCTGCCCCTGTAGAGGGCCAGCATCAACACATTCCTCACGATCTGAGCTTTTGATGGATGTTAAAATTTTCACAATTCTCAAGCATGGACCGAGATTTACCTGTGGTTTTCTGTCAGGATCATCCTCAGAATTATGGGACTCTTTAGTAACCAACACCTTCTTTCCAGATTCCTTATTTCGGCAAGAGTATACCTTTGTTCCTAGTTGCGTTGAATTTGAAACAGAGATGCTTAATTCTTGGTTGGAGGAATTTTTAGGTGACAAGGTTTCAAAGAATGAGAATTTTCGAGTCAATTGTGATTGGGCGGAAGAAAAAATCATTGTGAAGGTTTTCTCAGAGAATTAGGAAAAGTGTGATAGTGCTGTCTTTAGATTACATCAATTGAATGGTTTTGCTGCAAAGAATCACGCATCGAACAATATTGGCTTCTGGGATGGCAATCCGATCTCTCTTAGCTAATTATGGTTCTCTCTAGTGGTCTCTTTTTCTGTCTGGCTTTTTTCCCCCTTTTTTCGTCATTCAATTTCGTTCAATTGCTTTTGTTGTATCACCCTGACCTTTGTGATGGCTTTTAATTTCACGGAAAACCCTAAAAATTTAGCTTTTCTTCACTCTTTCGCCAATCTTTCCGCCCAAGAACGAGCCTCTGTCCTTCAAAATTTAAACTCCTTTCAAGAGAAGCCTCAGGACACCATCCTCTTCGGGAATTTTGAAAATTTGCTTCCAGTCGACTCTGCAATGGATCCAATTTCGCATAAAGTCCCGTTCTGGGATAATTTGTCTGCCGATCCTGATCATAGGGGTACTCAATACCCTATCGACCCAATCACTCAAGTTCCCCGACCTTATGGAGTTTCAAGACGACACCAAGAAATACAGTCGGATGAAGAATTGGATGGTAGACTGCAAAGAACAAGACACCCCTATCTTCGTGAAAGAAAAATGAGACTCTATGATGGTATTTCTCTCAATCTTCCGATTGTTCATTCTAAAATTGATGCCTTGTCTCAATGTGTCATATAGTTAAGATCCAAAAATGTGGTATTAAGCTTGATAAATTATGGGGATTTCTGCTTAACCTAAACAAAGGGATCATAATCCAGGCTGTCTACTGGCTCAACTTCCCTTATATCATGATCGAATGTGGGAATGCTAGATCAGCAAACTTCTTCCTTAACTATGGTCCCTTGACTTTTGAGACCTCACAGTTAACCTTCCTAAAATGGCATCCGAAACTTGATATGGACCAGATGAATAATCTTTGTATTGCTTCCACATCACTTTTCGGTCTCAATCCTATATATTGGGATGAAGAGTGCTTCAAGCTTCTCTTTAATTCAATTGGCACCTACATCTCTACTGAATACTCCCCTTCCAGACCTCCAAGAGCCTTTGTCCAATTAGACCTGTCCAAAGATATTCCTCTTTCAATTCCTTTTAAAGATGCCTTTGGTGTAGAATCATCATTAGCCCTTAGATGGTCGGGATTGCCTTCTCAATGCCAAAAATGTTTCCAAAGACACTTCTGGTACTCAGAGTGTAAGTCTTCTGCAGAACTTCAGCAAGATGGCAGATTGAATGTGAAAGCTGGTGAGAAAACTGGGGATCTCCCTCTTCATATTGGAGGTAAAGTAAATGAAAAGTCATCCAATGGGGATGTTACTCAGGAGAACAGCATCAAGGATTTGGAAACATTTCAGAAGTTGCCAGAAAACGATAATTTCAAATGGACAAAAATGAATGGCAGTTACAGGAGGATTCAAAAACAGAAAGCAGCAAGGGAACAACTCAAATCCAAAGAAAAAAGTCTTGAAGACAACTCCTTCTCATATAAGAGAAGTAATGGAATTACAATTGGGGAACCAAAACTTCTGGTCAAGGGGGTCATGCCAGAAAAAGCTAAACAGGCCACTCATGACCTATGTTTGACATTGACCAACATCATCAAGGATGCCAAAAGTCTAGAGAAGGGTCAATGTTCCTACAGTCTAATGGACTTCCCCATCAAAAACATAAGCAAAGATGGGTCATTAACTATGAAATCTCAAGGCAAAGTTAAGCAAAAGATGAATCCTACTTCAAGGACTTCACAGACTTCTTCCACTCATTCAGCAAGTCTGTCCCTTCCAAAAGTACCTTCTAATGTGCCTACTAATGGTTTGGGTATGGACTTGATTAAACCCTCAGCTCAAACCAATGATGTGATCTACATGGATGATCAGCAGCATCAAGAAAATCAGCAACATCAAGTTAAGCAGGTTCAACAGCAAACTGATCAAAATGATCCGCATATCGACTGCCAAAACCCTTTTCAGGTATTATCTGACCTAAACAATAATCTAGATGTAGATATAGATAAGAGCAGAGAATGCTTGTTCTCAAAAGCCATTCCACCTTCACATCCTTCTGAAACTGCCATAGCATATGACTCTATTTCACTCACTCCTCCCATTCAGACCCCTCTCCCATCATTAATTGATCTGGACTCACCAATTGTGGAAGAGCCTTTCAGTCCTCCAAGAATATCTAGTAAGGTGGCTGATCAGCTAGCTTCCTTGCAAATGCAAATGGTTCAGGACACAACAGATCAAGGTCTCTCTAAAGATACTGAGCTTAATGAGATAGCTTCTTCTGACTTTGTTCCTGAGACTCCAGAGGATAAACAAAAGCAAATGGAGCTTCAAGAAAATTTAAGGCAAGTACTAGATTCTATTTTATTAAATACTCTTGATAATAACTCTATGTTTCACTTTTATCCTGGTGGTTGCTCTGACTATAGTGATTGTGAAGATTATGTAAAGGATAAAGAAAACTGGAGTAAGGAGGACTATCTTATTGATAGCACAGTTAGGCCAGATGTTGATCTTCCTAGTAAGAAACATGCTAAAAAAGCCAAGAATAACATAGGGAAGGCCCTAATGAACAAGACTCCTGCTCAAAATACTAGGAGTAAAAAGAAATCTAAAATATCCAGAATCTGATTTCCCTGATTACCCTTTCTCTTTCTGGATATGAAGATTTTATCCTGGAACCTTAGAGGCATCAAAGGCCCTCTTAAAAGGAGACGAGCCATTGCTCAGATCAAATTATACAATGCTGACATAATTCTTCTCCAAGAGATCAAGTTACCATCATTTGAATGTAGCAATTTAGGTGAATGGATCCTCCCAAACTCCTCCTCTGTTTGGATTGAGTCTGTTGGAACTAGTGGTGGTCTTGCTATAATATGGAAAAGTGATATTACTCATATCACTATTCATAATGGTCCCTCTAAAACCTGGCAAGCTGTCATTCTCTCCATTTCCAACTCTATCTTTGGGGTTGTTAATGTCTATGCTCCCACTTCTCCAAGTGAAAGAGAACCTGTTTGGAATGAGATTAACTCTTGGCTATGTACCCAAAATCTGGATAATTGGATTCTTGCTGGTGACTTTAATAATACACCATCCTGGGATTTAAAGTTAGGGAATAAGATCAATATGACTAGATCTGAAAAACAGGCCTGGGATTCTCTTATAAATGACAATGGCCTGATTTACATCCCTTCTTCCACTGCTACTTATACCTGGTCCAATAAACAGAAAGACAAAGCCCGTGTGTATTGCACTTTGGATAGATATTATGTGTCCAATCCTGCCACCTCTTTCTGGGACAATAGCTATGTTTCTAGTGATGAAGGAACCTCCATCTCTCGACCATCAACCTCGGTTTCTTCACACTTCTCATGTCACTAAAATCCGTGAGGCAAGGTAGTACTCCTTACAAATTCAATATCTCTTTTAGACAATGAGAACTTCGCTCTCATTTTGTTGCCTTCTATGAGGACCTAACTGAGAGAATGAATAGTTCGGATGCTAATGATGGTAATATGCAAAGATAAGAATACCTTTTACTCTAAAATTAAAGCCGTGTGAAGTCTTGGATTAAAACTTGGTCTAAAAACATGCACCTTAGTAGCTGGAGGAAAGAAACCAACTTCTTAAGTTCATGAAAGATATCGTGTCCTTACTTGGCCAGGATCCTACAAATCTAAATCTGCAGATAGGTGAGGAAATTTTGGAAAGGAAAATTAGAAGCATTGAAGAGATTGAGGCCAAGGGTTCTGCTATCAGATGCAAGATAAAATACACCAATAAAATGGACTCTGGTAGCTCTAAATTTTTCTTTAGGGTAGCTAAGAGTAGAGTGTTGAGAAATTCTATATCTGAGGTCATTGATGACAATGGCTCCATGCAGTCTTCTCATTCTGACATTGCCACTTTCTTCAAGCATAAATATATGGATATTTTCCAAAACAAACCTATTCCTCCTAATGACTTGATAAAGGCAAATGAATTTAGAGATATAGTTAATAATATTTTGCCATCTGCTCCTGAAGTGATGAATGATTCCATGGTTACTCTTCCTTCTCAACAAGAGATTCTTTCCACTCTATCCTCTTTTCGGAAGGGTAAATCCCCTCGTCCGTATGGCTTACCCGGCTGAATTCTATATAAAGTTCTGGGATATCTTCAAATCTGATCTTACCTCCATGGTTCATGAATTCTGGAATAATGGTTATCTTCAGACCTCCATTGCTAGTGGCTTTATCTCTCTGATTCCAAAAGTTGATCATCCCTGCAAATTCCAAGATTGGAGGCCCATCTCTCTTACCAACACCACTTACAAGCTGTGTGCCAAAATCATTGCTCTCGAATTAATGTTCTTCTTGCGAGAAATATTAGTCCAAGTCAATCAGCCTTTCTCCCTAATAGATATATTCTTGACAATTATGTGGCTGCTATGGAAGGTTTGCAATCGAATAAAATTTCTAATCAAAATTGCATTCTTCTTAAAATCGGACTTCAAAAGAGCCTTTGATTCAGCTTAGATGGGATTTCCTACAGCTTTTGCTATGGTTAAACTTGGTTTCCATCCTAAGCTTATTAATCTTATTCTTGGTCTAAATTTGAGATCTAAGTCTGCATTGTTCTTGTTAATGGTGTACCTTCGTGTTTCTTCTCCTTATCTTGTGGTGTTAGGCAAGGCTGTCCCCTTGCCCCATATTTGTTCCTTGTAGCAAATTTAAATGTTATCCGAGAGTCATCTCCTATTATCGTGATAATGGATTAATCAGAGGTCTCAATCTTCCGCACTTCGATGATCACCTTACCATGCTTCAATATGTCGATGACACCTTCTCTTTCCTTTATGCTGATCCGCAAATATTGATCAAGCTTCCTTAATGTTATCAACAAATTTTCAGTCGCTTCGTATCTATCTTAACATCAACAAAAGCCTTATTGTAGGAGACATTCCCGATCACCAACCGCTTGGTATTAATGTTCTCCCATCCGGTCATGCCACTAAACTCCTGGGATGCCTTTATCTCTAGATCATAGCTTAAAAGGTCTTTGGGAGCCTATTATTCAAAGAATAAAGAAAAAGTCAATAACTACAGAATTACCTCTCCCTAGTCAAGCGTAATCAAGTATAGCAAACTCGGTCCCTTGCAAGTTCTCATGTTTATTTCTCCACCGCTCTTGTTGCACCTAAATGTGTTTACATGGATCTAGAAAAATTATCGAATTTCATTTGAAGGGCAGTCATCTAGTCAACTGAACTCCATTTGTAAGCCAAAATGTATTGGGGGTCTTGGCTGCAAAATCACATGCTCCTCCAAGCTCAAGCTCTTGCAGTAAATTTGTTTGGAAAGCTATTTATGGGAACCAATCCCCAGCCTACAAGTTTGTCGATATGGATCAATCGAGTCGACCTTCCGGTCACCCATCTATTCAAAGACTTATTGCCCAATTCCTTTCTTTCATCCTAAACCGCCCCAACACCTCTTCTCTAATGAGCAATATCATTAAAGCTTGGAATTCCATTTCTCAAAGACTTTCAATTCATCTCTCACGATAAACTTCATTGTGATACCCCTATTTTTTGGAATCCTATTTTAGCTGATCATAGATCCCCGCTCGCCATCAAACATCCCAAAAATCGTAAGAAATGGCATGAGGTCGGGTTTTACTTCATCGAGATCTGCTTGTTGGAGATAGAATTATCTCTTGGACCGCTTTTTAAAACACATTATTAGGGGTACCTCTTCCGATAGAAAGATCTATTCTCTTATCAAGCCTTTTCTTTCTAATCTTTCTCCTAACTCGGAAAGAGACCCGGGTCTTTGAATGATAAATTTGACTATAAAGTGAAAAAATGTGTACACCGCTATAGCCATCGGTCCTTTTGATAGCAAGGCTATAACTAAATGGGGCATTAATCATGATCAGCTTAAAGTTCTTTTCAAGAATGTTTGGAATTCTTATTGCTCTCCTAGAATCTCCTATTTCATATGGCTTGTTGCTAATGGCAGTCTTAACAATTTATATTCTATGTCTAAGAGATATCCAAATATCGTGGGCCAACCTGTCCTCTAAATTGTAATGTCTTTGAAGATATGATTCATATCTTTTGCTTTGTGACAAGTTGTCCGTTTCCGGATTGGATTGCTGAAAAATTTGGTATTTTGTATGATGGTCATTTTTTTTCTTTCATACAAAAATGACAACTTCAAGAACACACATTTTCATTGCTCTTTGGAATATTTGGAAAGCTAGAAACCGTGTTTTGTTTGGAAAGAAAAGGCCCTCTATTTTTTGGATTAAAATGAATTTCCAATTTGACTTTGAGACTATTGCCACTGCTTATAAAAATAAAAATATTGGAGCTAACATTGATGTGAACCGGGAGAATCATGGCGCTTTTTAGGGGTTATTATAATTTATTTGCTTCCAATCTAAATGTGGTGGACTCTAATGCCTTTCTCTCGGATGATTCTAGAATATCTTAACTTTTTGCGTGGAGAAGGAGCCCGGAAATTTGATGATGCTTCGCCTTACACACAAGGTTCCAGAGATAAGGTTATGAAGAATGACTTGGCTACCTCCATGGAATCCTTCCTCATGAAGAAAGGGCACATCAGCTATCTGAAAGACAGTGAAGATCTTTGGGCATCTATATTCTGCAGGGAAGTGGTACAGATCCACTGTCTTTGGGCTTTTCTGGCCATTAATAATTTCATCCTCACAGAAAGACAGTTGATCAGATACAGAACCATGTACTACAATCATAAACTCCTAGCTGATCTATATGGTTCCCTTCTGATACTTCTGGAGGACAAGGATAAATTTCGGCTCTTCTACACAAACAATTGGGGTCCAAACCAGTACTATTTCGGATCCACGGACCAATTCAATGCCTATTTCAATGATATTTTCTTCTCTGATCACTGATCCTCATGGCCCCAGCCTACTCCTAAATATGCATCTGCTCTTATCTAATCTTCATCTGGTTTGTTTTTGGGAAAGACTGTACTTTTTGCAGGTGTTTTTGGTGGGTACAGAGCTTCAGTTTCGTCTTTTTGGGGCTTCATCGAACTGTTCATATCCGAGATCTTACTATCTATTGGCACGTTGTTAACATTCTGTCCTTCTATTTTGTGCTAGAGCTCATAACTATAATATGAAGCTCTATGTTCATCATCTTTTCAAATGTGCTTCTCTATAAAGCACATTCAAGCTATGTATCTTGAGATTTTATAATTAATGACAAAACCACCTCTTGCTTTCAAAAAAAAAAAAAAAAAAAAAAGATGTTAGCATTGCTTGATCTACTCTAGATGCACTATGTGTAGGAATCTCCTTCAGTTTGGATTCCACCTCCTTATATTTGGAGTAGTAGTCAAAACATTTCTCCTCTTCTATTTCTTCTAAAATGGTTTCATTAGTAACATCAACACTTATAGTATAAGCATTTCCACAATTCATCCATTCTTCTAAAGCAATGCTTGAGGTATCTTCGCTAATGTTTAAATGCTCATAACCCATTCCATCAACATACGCTTGATCAGCCTCTATCACCATCACCATCACCATCATCAGGTATGTCTTCTATAGAGGAGCTAGGATTGTTATCATTTCCATCCCCGTCTCTAGATTGGATATGCACTCGAATTTTAATCTCAATATTTCCATTATCAATATGCAAGTAACTCGTAGACAAATCATGTTGGGCTGAAGCTTGCATTTACCATAGCCTACCTAGTAATAATAGATAATTAAACCCTCCACATGCCATTCTCAAAATAACATAGTCCACAAAAGAAGGTTACACCTGCAATTAGTGTTTTTATTCCCGTAAACATTTTCAATGGTTGGACCCTTCTTTGATCCGCCATTCTAACCATAAAATGCACTGTTGCATGCTTAGGCAATTCTAAAATTTTCCATATAAACTCATGCATAATGTTAACCCTAGATCCTCCAACTATTGTGCAGAATTTACAACTACCTCTTTATGACTCTTTAACGCAGATGTTAATATCTTGTGACAACTAGGGGTAAGGGTGAGTGAGGGTCTTTGATCTTCTATCTTGTAATATATCATAAGATGACTCATTGGCTAAATTCAAAACTCTCTTATACTTTTTATGGACATCTTTATCCTTGCTTTTAGGTGGTTGTATCTCATTTACAATCTCTCTTACCATTTCAAGTTGAGACAATCCCTTGGTTACTTCAAACATCTCTTGTGAATCCATCATCATTGGAATTTTCTGGCATCTGTTCCTTAAACAAATTTCCAAACTCGTTACATTCCCTTTTGTTTTTCTCGGAGCCTTCTTCAAAATTGTTCTTTAGTCGTTCTTCGAAGCACAGTAAGCACAGCATTACAGATACGAATAAATGAACAAACCGGAATGCAATGTTTGTCATTGCATCAAACTGCTTGCAGCTATTGGCCAAATCTTCTCTCTTATCGGAAAACAACACAATATTGTTTCTTACTGTACCAAGATATCAAAGAATGATCTATAAAGAAACATGCACCACTTCTGGAACAAAAAGTGTCAGGGCAACCTCCCAAATCAGCATCAGCATAACCAACCAACTGTGAACCATCAGAACCTATACCTTGACGAGCATATGTCAAAGCATAATTTATAGTGCCTTTAAGATAGCGAAGAACTCGTTTAGCTGCATTCCAGTGCTAACGCCCTAGATTAGACATAAATTGTCCCAATGTGTTAACAACATAACTTATATCTGGCCTCGTAGCATATGCTAAGTACATTAGAGCACCAACAAGACTTGCATATGGATAGTTATCCATATCAAAACGCTCGGCTTCTGTTTGAGGACACATCTGCTTAGTCAACTTAACATTAGGCCCCAATGGTGTTAACTGAGGTTTAGCATTAGTCATGTCATATTTATCAAGTAACTCAGAAATATATTTTGGTTGACTCAATTTTATGCAACCTTCTTGATGTTCTATTTGAAGCCCAAGACAAGATTTGATAGAACCAAGATCAACCATATCAAACGCAGCTCCAAGGTTGGCCTTGCACTTATTAAGAAACGGAAGATCATTCGATACTAAAATAGTATCATCAACATAAAGCGCAATGAAAGTGAAGACATCACCAACTTTTTATAATAAAGATTTGCATCAGCAGTAGTGGGTAAGTAACCATCAGAAATAAGAAATGCATGCATCTTTTTATACCAAGCACGTGATGCTTGTTTTAAACCATACAGAGCTTTCCTTAATTTGCAAACCAAATTCGCTTGACCTGTAACCGTATAACCATCAGGTTGTGCCATATAAATATCTTCTGTAAGATCTCCATTTAGAAATGTTGTTTTAACATCCATTTGATGAATATAGAGATTATGATTAACTGCAAATGTTAATAAAGCATGCACAGTTGCAAGACGCACTACAGGCGAGAATGTTTCATGATAATCAACTCCAGCAATCTGTCAAAAGTACCATCTGCTTTAGTTTTAACTTGAAAAACCCACTTACATTTTATAGCTTTACAACCAGAAGGAAGAGGTACTAAATCCCAAGTGCCTTTACTTATCAAAGAATGATATTCAGCATCCATTGCTTGTTGCCAATGTTCACGTTCATCAGAATTTAGAGCATCATGAATAGTAGCAGGCTCAGCAACAGACACAAAAGTATAATAATCACACAAAGTAATTGGAGGACGCCGTCGAGTGTCATGAAATTCTTGTTGAGACATAACTTTAGAGGATTGTGCAGAATTATCTTCAGGTGATATAGTGTAATGATCATCTAGTGAAATAAAATTTTCATGTAACTGATCAGATAAATCTTCATACTCTGCAGAATTATCTTCAGGTGATATAGTGTAATGATCATCTAGTGAAATAAAATTTTCATGTAACTGATCAGATAAATCTTCATACTCTCCTCCAACACTATCAGGTAAATCCGAGATATCAGATAAAGTAAAAGGTTGATGTGACGGTACTTCCTCAATATCACTCTCATTGAAAATATTTGCATCAGAATACTCACGAAAATTTGATAGAACATCATGATCATGATCATTAGATTGCGAAGGATATCGGATCATAACATTTTCATTAACAACAGTATCTCTATAGCAGTATAACACAACCTTTCCAGAAACCAAATCAAATAGTCGATAGGCAGGTGCATTATCAGCATAACCTAAAAAGACAACCTTTTGAGCAACTGGCTGTAACTTAGTCCGTTCCTTCTTAGGAATATAAGCATAAGCCTGAGATCCAAATACTTCAAAATGTTCAATTGTAGGTTTTTTTCCATGCCATACCTCAAACGGTGTTAAACCATCAACAGAAGAAGAAGATATACAATTCTGAACATAAACTACTGTACTTGCTGCTTCAGCCCAAAACTTTACATCCAAACCAGAATGAAGTAACATACTTCGAACATCATTTAAAACAGTTCTATTTTTACGCTCAGCAATCCCATTACGTTGTGGTGTATGAGGAACTGTATACTCTCACAAAATACCAGCATGAGCACAAAAAGAATCAAACTCATTATTTTTGAATTCACCACCATTGTCACTACGGATACTTTTCAAAGTCTTTTCCTTTTGTAATTCCACCATGACTTTCCATTTGCAAAATGTAGCAAAAACTTCAAGTTTCTTCTTAAGTGCATAGATGAAACAATAACGTGAATAATCATCAATTATCAGTAGAAAATAAATGGCACCACCAAGTGACCGTGGTAAAGGCCCACATAGATCCATATGAACCAACTCTAAGATAAATGATGCATGAGGAGCAACATGATTAAAAGGACGACTACAAGGTTTACCAAGTACACATGCTTCACAAGGCGCTAATACCGCTCTTGAATCCATCGAAAAACCATGCACAACACCATGTTTTTTCATATGCAACAAGACTGGAAAAGACGCATGACAAAAACGTCCATGCCACAAATCTCCATCAGAATTTCTTACAGTAAGTGCATAAATTAGATCATCTGTGATCTTATACTCATATAGATTGTGATGACGTATACCAGTACCAAGAATCAAGCCATCTTTTAAAAGATAACAAAAGAGTTCATCAAAGTAAATATGAATCCCAATATCAGTTAAGCGAGAAACTGAAAGTAAATGACGATGTAAGACACCACGGAGAAAATGAATCCCTGAACGAGCTTGTAATGGCAAATCACCAATTCCAAGAATTTGTTGGCGATTATCATCACCCATATAAACATACTTCAAAACATGCAAAGGATGATAATTTCTAAGCAAAGATTTCTCAAATACCATGTGTTGAGTAGCACCTATGTCAACAAAAGTACACAAAATAAATATAAAATCCAAAAGTTTTCTTTTCTCTTCTCTCTCTCTCGCTCTTTTTTTTTTTTTTAAGCTATTTTGCTTTAATTAAGCAATATTGGAACATTTGTTTCAATAATTGTTTCAATGAGAAAATAAAGCTCAATACAGGATGTGGCCCTGCTTAAAAAGCACGGTACTTGTTTGCAAAAATCCAAGTTATGGCAAAGGAGAAAAGCCATAAAATATGTTATTTGATAAGAGATGCTTATGGTGAGGCCGATTATGATGAAAAGGGCCAAGTGTGGCTTTGTATAAGTGTGGCTTTGTATAAGGTATGCTATATCCATCGCGGTCTAATTTCTAAAATTATTTTTTAAGACCATGTTCCGGCATTTGGATTTGCTTGGAAAATGCACATGGCAATCGTGGCCCTAAAGTATGGCGCCCAAATGGCCGCTTCTGTAATCCCCTGATTGTTCACATAGATCCTATGGCCATTCATGATCAGGATGCTTAGTTATGGCGGTTCTGCTAAGATAGGTATGTCAGGTTCTGCTAAAATAGGTATGCCAGTAGCCGCTTTTGCATGATGTGGAGAAAAAATCGTGGTAAGCCTTGGGTTTTATACTTTCTATAAACAAAAATAGAAGGTTGTTCTGCCCTGTAAGGATGATTTCGACCTATGCTACAAGGTTTCTGGCATGTTCTGCTCTAGCTTATGGCAGTAAAAGTGCAGGTGTTTTACCTTAAGCTCATTGGGTTCTTGCCGGTTTATCTAAGTGATGCATTTTCCGGTGGAGGATAAAGTAGCTTGACAAGTTACTATGATATCAGCTACTTCTATTCAGACCAATGGAGCAGGAAGTCAAATGGTTAAGCAAAGACAACCTACGACTGATGGGAGCGCAAAAAACTCAGGTTTTTATGCATAAAATATTTCCTGTCACATGATGTATAGAAATGTAATGCTGTAAAAAGAGCGTGATCCCAATAGTTCTACAGATTACTATGCCATTCCTTTTTAGGGATAAATTGTTTACTATATTTTACTTGCTCCAATATGAATGCCTTGATCATAAACGTCTGGTCTAATGGTTCAGAACTGTGATGTTTAAGCAACTACGGCTATAACAAAGTTTAAAATGAAACGCACTAATTTGCTCAAAACGCACTTCAAAAGGAATCTTTGAAAGATTCCCTAAAATCCCCCCAAAAATGTCCCTTTTTGTGGTATATTTATGACAAGTGTGACAATTTGAAAATTTTAGGCATCATTTTGGAGGGGGGTGCGAACTTAGCTTCCATTCAAAATTGTTTGACATCCCTTTTTGGCCCCCCTAGTTTGGTTTGCGAAATAGTAATATTTTCAAAAACTAAACAAAATAGACATTGGAAAAAACACCAAGCACACTAAAGTGCCAAAAAGGTATTTAATTCAAAGTTTTCCAAATCAGTACAAAACTATGAACAAAACTGTAAAAAATGCAACACATTTTGGCATGCCTCATTGAAGCAAACATTTTCACATGAAAGTATGCCTCATTGAACAAACTTACACTTTGAAGCGCAAGTTGGAGTCGAAGACGCTTGCTCTTCGTCTTATATACTTGCTCTTATTTGCTCATCCATCTTGCTATAGACTTATGTATACCACGATGACAATGCGTGGACATAACGTCTTCAAAATAAATTTCTGGGTGGTATAGATTTATACCACAATAGGTAGTGCTGTGCGGATATGACATGCCAGAGAGTTCGCATGGTATAAATTTATACCGCAAGTGGACTTGAGCGGTATAAATTTATACCGCAAGAGGACTCGAGCGGTATAAATTTATACCGCGAGAGCTCTCTCGATTCACTGCGTGAGCTCTCACGGTATAAATTTATACCGTGAGAGCTCCCTCGTTATACCACGAGAGCTCTCTCGGTATAAATTTATACCGCGAGAGCTCTCTCGGTATAAATTTATACCGCAGAAAACCTTCAGCCAACCAATTTATACACATATATGTGTGTATATATATATATATATATATATATATATATATATATATATATATATATATATATATATATATAATAATATACACATAATTACATATATATATCCGACAAGAAAAGAGAACTCTTGCGGTATAAATCTATACGGAGAAACGGTATAAATTTATACCGAATTGCATATATATATAAGACTTATATATATATATATATATATGTATATATATATATATGCAGTCCAGAGATAAAGTATATATCGTGTAAAATCTTTTGGGGTCTTTCTTGCTCGCCAAAGGGTTTGGCAACTGAAAACTACTAAAGTAACACACATAAGGGATAATTTTACACACTTGTTCTTAGTTTTTAGTCTAAAAGTTCTAAAACGGTTCTAAATTTTCTGAGCTTGTAATGCAATGTTAGAGCATAAAGTAGTCGAATCATGTTGTTATTTCTACTTTTTTTCTCTACATACATGCGAACTTCACTCCAGGCAGCTAAAAAATTGCTACTAAAGGCAAAGAACTCCAAAGTATTATGGTGACACAGGTGTTTGACTAGAAGGAAACCGCATGGTTTATCCAGAGGAGAGCGAGGAGTAGCAACCCCTCAAGTTTACCTATTTATTTACAAAATATATAGGAAAGGGTAAGGCGCATTTAATACTTCATCGCCAGAGAAATGTGCATGGTGCCCATCGCTACGATGATGTAATTGTGATGAATATGCTCAACATTGCTAAGGAGGTTGACTATCTTTTGAGCATCACCATGTTGTAGATTGGTATGTGCGTTCGAAATACATCTCCCAGAATAAAAAGGAGGGCATGTAATCACATGGCTTCATTACTTCAACTTTTGTATCCTCGGTATAAATTTATACTTGCATCATCAACTAAAACTTCAAATTTTAACTACAAGACATCGTGGATGTATTGATATTTGTAATACTATGTGATGCAAAAACAATGGTTTGTCATTCAAGAAGTTTGTTCAACCTCCTCCCAATGTGTTTTAGGGTCCATTAGGATGTTCACCAAAATGGTTGTGAAATAACAAATTTCCCCGCTTTCTAAAACAAAATAATATAAAAACTTTCAGGGACAAGGTACAAAAGCATCTAATTTCTTCATACGAATTTGCCCCATAGTCAATCTTTGAATTTCATTGTAGTTCTTTCCCCCTCTACAATGGGATTTTTTTTTATGTGTGTTTTTCCTTAATATTAAGTCTTCTTAAAATGTCTGTTTTCACGAGCAGTTTTATAAATCTTTGGACTAAAGGTAATAAAAGGGCCCTTTTTAGAGGGATTTTAGAATTTTATAAATTTTCAGAAGGAATCTTCCAAACGCACTTCTTAAATAAGTGCGTTTCATTTTAAACCTTGTTCTATATGGGTTTGCTTGAATGAAATAAATGGGCTGAGTTTTCTAACTGCAGTAGGATGCAGACTGGTTTGTTAACATGGTTGCACAGATAGGCATCCTGCTGGTGTAAGTCTTATGCAGGATAATGATTCACTAGTTTGTGTTATCTGATTAATACTACAGACCTATATGTGCTAGGATGCTTGTAGCATGTCTAGGCATCTATTATTTAAAGCAGCCACTGATTTATTCTTACGTGCTTGGATGCTTGTAGCACGTCTATGCATATTATGTCTAAAGCAACAAGGTTTGCTGTTGTAGTTTAAAATGATATAAATGTTTGGATATGCTATGAAATTGACTATGGTTATCAAGGTTGCCAGCTAGATTTGGGACTAAGAAATTAGTTCTCGTCTAATGGTAATGCTTGAGACCATAATGCTTGAGACCAAATGGGAAATTTAAAATATCGTATTCCGGTTTCCTTTTCTTGTTAAATGTCACCTCGGGGCAAAAGGATACAATTGGTGATCAGCGATAAGTCGAGAGACCCAATGTACCTTTTGGCCCTTTGCACATTTACCATTATCATGCTAATTGTGTATTGATTGGTCGCAGTACGGGTTCTCTCCTCCAATTGTGTTTATTTTGTTTGTTAGAGTTGGCTTTAGCTTGAAGGATATGGAATATCGAAAAAAGACATGGACAATGGTTTGGAGTCGTCATCCATTGGAATATGGGCTGCAATATTGACGATCTAACGATTCAAAGTGATTTAGTAAGACAACTATTTTAGATTACTGATACACATGGTAAGATCCTTTTGGCTCAAGTGTATCCATGCCAAGTTCTGGGCATAATGTTCAAATTATGGTACATAGAGTTTATAGTCTATGTAATCCGCATTATAATTCAATTGAATATTGTAGCGTATGAATTACATCTATTTTATAATGATTCTAATGAGTAAACAATGGTCTTCAAATTATTTAGGCTTTGGGAAAAGAGGTACTAGTCTAGACCCGGCTTGCCCAGTTTTAGATATTAGGATGATAATACCGCCAAGGGATTGATCGAGGCAGATCTTGGTCTAGCGTTTGCTAGTTCAGCCGGGTTTTTTAGACACTTCATTTCACTAGGGACACCTGGTGATGCCTCTCTCCCTTTGCTCTAGGTGATTTTGAAGATTAAACATTTTTGGGAGCTTTCCTTTGCATTTAGTATTTGGTCTTTTGTTTAAATAGACTAAGCTACATGGTTATTTATGTGCGGGTTGCATATGAGGCTATGCAGATTGCTTATGCCGGTATTCTATTCAGTACCACGTTATGAATAATAATTCATCAAGAACGTGCATTAATGGCGCGATGTCGTTATTACACATATGGCAATTGCTATATTATGCCACTTGGCTAAAATCCTTAATACAAGGATATTAGGATATTGTTTGTATGCTTATGCACGATGAAAGGGCAATGTCCAATGTTAAATTGGTCATTGCAAAGAGGAAGTTCCTACTACAAATACATATTGCAAAGAATGAAAGGGTATGTATTTGCATTAATTACATTCTATATATATGGCTAAATAGCTATAGGGTATGGTATTACCCCCATTGTAATGGTGGGGTCTTGCCATCCCTATAATTACGATTTTATATCTGTGGGTCATGTTATACTCTACTAAGGTGGTAGGGTTTTTTTATTTAAGCTATTTTGCTTTAATTAAGCAATATTGGAACATTTGTTTCAATAATTGTTTCAATGAGAAAATAAAGCTCAATACAGATGTGGCCCCGCTTAAAAGCACCTGTACTTGTTTGCAAAAAGCCAAGTTACTGAAAGGAGAAAAGCCATAAAATATGTTATTTGATAAGAGATGCTTATGGTGAGGCCGATTGTGATGAAAAGGGCCAAGTGTGGCTTTGTATAAGTGTGGCTTTGTATAAGGTATGCTATATCCATCGCGGTCTAATTTCTAAAATTATTTTTTAAGACCATGTTCAGGCATTTGGATTTGCTTGGAAAATGCACATGGCAATCGTGGCCCTAAAGTATGGCGCCCAAATGGCCGCTTCTGTAATCCCCTGATTGTTCACATAGTTCCTATGGCCATTCACGATCAGGATGCTTAGTTATGGCGGTTCTGCTAAGATAGGTATGCCAGGTTCTGCAAAATTAGGTATGCCAGTAGCCGCTTTTGCATGACGTGGAGAAAAAATCGTGGTAAGCCTTGGGTTTTATACTTTCTGTAAACAACAATAGAAGGTTGTTCTGCCCTGTAAGGATGATTTCGACCTATGCTACAAGGTTTCTGGCATGTTCTGCTCTAGCTTATGGCAGTAAAAGTGCAGGTGTTTTACCTTAAGCGGTTGTTCCAGAATCATTGGGTTCTTGCCGGTTTATCTAAGTGATGCATTTTCCGGTGGAGGATAAAGTAGCTTGACAAGTTACTATGATATCGGCTACTTCTATTCAGACCAATGGAGCAGGAAGTCAAATGGTTAAGCAAAGACAACCTACGACTGATGGGAGCGCAAAAAACTCAGGTTTTTATGCATAAAATATTTCCTGTCACATGATCTATAGAAATGTAATGCTGTAAAAAGTGCGTGATCCCAATAGTTCTACAGATTACTATGCCATTCCTTTTTAGGGATAAATTGTTTACTATATTTTACTTGCTCCAATATGAATGGCTTGATCATAAACGTCTGGTCTAAATGGCATGGTTCAGAACTGTGATGTTTAAGCAACTACGGCTATATGGGTTTGCTTGAATGAAATAAATGGGCTGAGTTTTCTAACTGCAGTAGGATGCAGACTGGTTTGTTAACATGGTTGCATAGATAGGCATCCTGCTGGTGTAAGTCTTATGCAGGATAATGATTCACTAGTTTGTGTTATCTGATTAATACTACAGACCTATATGTGCTAGGATGCTTGTAGCATGTCTAGGCATCTATTATTTAAAGCAGCCACTGATTTATTCTTACGTGCTTGGATGCTTGTAGCACGTCTATGCATATTATGTCTAAAGCAACAAGGTTTGCTGTTGTAGTTTAAAATGATATAAATGTTTGGATATGCTATGAAATTGACTATGGTTATCAAGGTTGCCAGCTAGATTTGGGACTAAGAAATTAGTTCTCGTCTAATGGTAATGCTTGAGACCATAATGCTTGAGACCAAATGGGAAATTTAAAATATCGTATTCCAGTTTCCTTTTCTTGTTAAATGTCACCTCAGGGCAAAAGGATACAATTGGTGATCAGCGATAAGCTGAGAGACCCAATGTACCTTTTGGCCCTTGCACATTTACCATTATCATGCTAATTGTGTATTGATTGGCTGCAGGTACGGGTTCTCTCCTCCAATTGTGTTTATTTTGCTGTTAGAGTTGGCTTTAGCTTGAAGGATATGGAATATCGAAAAAAGTTTGGAGCTGTCTGTCCATTGGAATATGGGCTGCAATATTGACGATCTACGTATTCAAAGTGATTTAGTAAGACAACTATTTTAGATTACTGATACACATGGTAAGATCCGTTTGGCTCAAGTGTATCCATGCCAAGTTCTGGGCATTTTCAAATTATGGTACATAGAGTTTATAGTCTATGTAACTGCACATAATTCGAATTGAATATTGTAGCAGATGAATTACATCTATTTTATAATGATTCTAATGAGTAAACAATGGTCTTCAAATTATTTAGGCTTTGGGAAAAGAGGTACTAGTCTAGACTGGCTTGCCCAGTTTAGATATTAGGATGATAATACTGCCAAGGGATTGACTGAGGCAGATGCTGGTCTAGCGTTTGCTAGTTCAGGCCGGGTTTTTTTTAGACACTTCATTTCACTAGGGACACCTGGTGATGCCTCTCTCCCTTTGCTCTAGGTGATTTTGAAGATTAAACATTTTTGGGAGCTTTCCTTTGCATTTAGTATTTGGTCTTTTTGTTTAAATAGACTAAGCTACATGGTTATTTATGTGCAGGTTGCATATGAGGCTATGCAGATTGCTTATGCCAGGGTATTCTATTCAGGTACCCTGGTTATGAATAATAATTCATCAAGAACGTGCATTAATGGCAGATGTCGTTATTACACATATGGCAATTGCTATATTATGCCACTTGGCTAAAATCCTTAATACAAGGATATTAGGATATTGTTTGTATGCTTATGCACGATGAAAGGGCAATGTCCAATGTTAAATTGGCTGTTGCAAAGAGGAAGTTCCTACTACAAATACATATTGCAGTAATGAAAGGGTATGTATTTGCATTAATTACATTCTATATATATGGCTAAATAGCTATAGGGTATGGTATTACCCCCATTGTAATGGTGGGGTCTTGCCATCCCTATAATTACAGTTTTATATACAGGGGTCATGTTATACTCTACGGAAGGTGGTAGGGTTTTTTTTATTTAAGCTATTTTGCTTTAATTAAGCAATATTGGAACATTTGTTTCAATAATTGTTTCAATGAGAAAATAAAGCTCAATACAGGATGTGGCCCTGCTTAAAAAGCACGGTACTTGTTTGCAAAAAGCCAAGTTACGGCAAAGGAGAAAAGCCATAAAATATGTTATTTGATAAGAGATGCTTATGGTGAGGCCGATTGTGATGAAAAGGGCCAAGTGTGGCTTTGTATAAGTGTGGCTTTGTATAAGGTATGCTATATCCATCGCGGTCTAATTTCTAAAATTATTTTTTAAGACCATGTTCAGGCATTTGGATTTGCTTGGAAAATGCACATGGCAATCGTGGCCCTAAAGTATGGCGCCCAAATGGCCGCTTCTGTAATCCCCTGATTGTTCACATAGTTCCTATGGCCATTCACGATCAGGATGCTTAGTTATGGCGGTTCTGCTAAGATAGGTATGCCAGGTTCTGCAAAATTAGGTATGCCAGTAGCCGCTTTTGCATGATGTGGAGAAAAAATCGTGGTAAGCCTTGGGCTTTATACTTTCTGTAAACAACAATAGAAGGTTGTTCTGCCCTGTAAGGATGATTTCGACCTATGCTACAAGGTTTCTGGCCTGTTCTGCTCTAGCTTATGGCAGTAAAAATGCAGGTGTTTTACCTTAAGCGGTTGTTCCAGAATCATTGGGTTCTTGCCGGTTTATCTAAGTGATGCATTTTCCGGTGGAGGATAAAGAAGATTGACAAGTTACTATGATATCGGCCACTTCTATTCAGACCAATGGAGCAGGAAGTCAAATGGTTAAGCAAAGACAACCTACGACTGATGGGAGCGCAAAAAACTCAGGTTTTTATGCATAAAATATTTCCTGTCACATGATCTATAGAAATGTAATGCTGTAAAAAGTGCGTGATCCCAATAGTTCTACAGATTACTATGCCATTCCTTTTTAGGGATAAATTGTTTACTATATTTTACTTGCTCCAATATGAATGGCTTGATCATAAACGTCTGGTCTAAATGGCATGGTTCAGAACTGTGATGTTTAAGCAACTACGGCTATATGGGTTTGCTTGAATGAAATAAATGGGCTGAGTTTTCTAACTGCAGTAGGATGCAGACTGGTTTGTTAACATGGTTGCACAGATAGGCATCCTGCTGGTGTAAGTCTTATGCAGGATAATGATTCACTAGTTTGTGTTATCTGATTAATACTACAGACCTATATGTGCTAGGATGCTTGTAGCATGTCTAGGCATCTATTATTTAAAGCAGCCACTGATTTATTCTTACGTGCTTGGATGCTTGTAGCACGTCTACGCATATTATGTCTAAAGCAACAAGGTTTGCTGTTGTAGTTTAAAATGATATAAATGTTTGGATATGCTATGAAATTGACTATGGTTATCAAGGTTGCCAGCTAGATTTGGGACTAAGAAATTAGTTCTCGTCTAATGGTAATGCTTGAGACCATAATGCTTGAGACCAAATGGGAAATTTAAAATATCGTATTCCAGTTTCCTTTTCTTGTTAAATGTCACCTCAGGGCAAAAGGATACAATTGGTGATCAGCGATAAGCTGAGAGACCCAATGTACCTTTTGGCCCTTGCACATTTACCATTATCATGCTAATTGTGTATTGATTGGCTGTAGGTACGGGTTCTCTCCTCCAATTGTGTTTATTTTGCTGTTAGAGTTGGCTTTAGCTTGAAGGATATGAAATATCGAAAAAAGTTTGGAGCTGTCTGTCCATTGGAATATGGGCTGCAATATTGACGATCTACGTATTCAAAGTGATTTAGTAAGACAACTATTTTAGATTACTGATACACATGGTAAGATCCGTTTGGCTCAAGTGTATCCATGCCAAGTTCTGGGCATTTTCAAATTATGGTACATAGAGTTTATAGTCTATGTAACTGCACATAATTCGAATTGAATATTGTAGCAGATGAATTACATCTATTTTATAATGATTCTAATGAGTAAACAATGGTCTTCAAATTATTTAGGCTTTGGGAAAAGAGGTACTAGTCTAGACTGGCTTGCCCAGTTTAGATATTAGGATGATAATACTGCCAAGGGATTGACTGAGGCAGATGCTGGTCTAGCGTTTGCTAGTTCAGGCCGGGTTTTTTTTAGACACTTCATTTCACTAGGGACACCTGGTGATGCCTCTCTCCCTTTGCTCTAGGTGATTTTGAAGATTAAACATTTTTGGGAGCTTTCCTTTGCATTTAGTATTTGGTCTTTTTGTTTAAATAGACTAAGCTACATGGTTATTTATGTGCAGGTTGCATATGAGGCTATGCAGATTGCTTATGCCAGGGTATTCTATTCAGGTACCCTGGTTATGAATAATAATTCATCAAGAACGTGCATTAATGGCAGATGTCGTTATTACACATATGGCAATTGCTATATTATGCCACTTGGCTAAAATCCTTAATACAAGGATATTAGGATATTGTTTGTATGCTTATGCATGATGAAAGGGCAATGTCCAATGTTAAATTGGCTGTTGCAAAGAGGAAGTTCCTACTACAAATACATATTGCAGTAATGAAAGGGTATGTATTTGCATTAATTACATTCTATATATATGGCTAAATAGCTATAGGGTATGGTATTACCCCCATTGTAATGGTGGGGTCTTGCCATCCCTATAATTACAGTTTTATATACAGGGGTCATGTTATACTCTACGGAAGGTGGTAGGGTTTTTTTTATTTAAGCTATTTTGCTTTAATTAAGCAATATTGGAACATTTGTTTCAATAATTGTTTCAATGAGAAAATAAAGCTCAATACAGGATGTGGCCCTGCTTAAAAAGCACGGTACTTGTTTGCAAAAAGCCAAGTTACGGTAAAGGAGAAAAGCCATAAAATATGTTATTTGATAAGAGATGCTTATGGTGAGGCCGATTGTGATGAAAAGGGCCAAGTGTGGCTTTGTATAAGTGTGGCTTTGTATAAGGTATGCTATATCCATCGCGGTCTAATTTCTAAAATTATTTTTTAAGACCATGTTCAGGCATTTGGATTTGCTTGGAAAATGCACATGGCAATCGTGGCCCTAAAGTATGGCGCCCAAATGACCGCTTCTGTAATCCCCTGATTGTTCACATAGATCCTATGGCCATTCACGATCAGGATGCTTAGTTATGGCGGTTCTGCTAAGATAGGTATGCCAGGTTCTGCTAAATTAGGTATGCCAGTAGCCGCTTTTGCATGATGTGGAGAAAAAATCGTGGTAAGCCTTGGGTTTTATACTTTCTGTAAACAACAATAGAAGGTTGTTCTGCCCTGTAAGGATGATTTCGACCTATGTTACAAGGTTTCTGGCCTGTTCTGCTCTAGCTTATGGCAGTAAAAGTGCAGGTGTTTTACCTTAAGCGGTTGTTCCAGAATCATTGGGTTCTTGCCGGTTTATCTAAGTGATGCATTTTCCGGTGGAGGATAAAGTAGCTTGACAAGTTACTATGATATCGGCTACTTCTATTCAGACCAATGGAGCAGGAAGTCAAATGGTTACGCAAAGACAACCTACGACTGATGGGAGCGCAAAAAACTCAGGTTTTTATGCATTAAATATTTCCTGTCACATGATGTATAGAAATGTAATGATGTAAAAAGAGCGTGATTTCAATAGTTCTACAGATTACTATGCCATTCCTTTTTAGGGATAAATTGTTTACTATATTTTACTTGCTCCAATATGAATGTCTTGATCATAACGTCTGGTCTAAATGGCATGGTTCAGAACTGTGATGTTTAAGCAACTACGGCTATATGGGTTTGCTTGAATGAAATAAATGGGCTGAGTTTTCTAACTGCAGTAGGATGCAGACTGGTTTGTTAACATGGTTGCACAGATAGACATCCTGCTGGTGTAAGTCTTATGCAGGATAATGATTCACTAGTTTGTGTTATCTGATTAATACTACAGACCTATATGTGCTAGGATGCTTGTAGCATGTCTAGGCATCTATTATTTAAAGCAGCCACTGATTTATTCTTACGTGCTTGGATGCTTGTAGCACGTCTACGCATATTATGTCTAAAGCAACAAGGTTTGATGTTGTAGTTTAAAATGATATAAATGTTTGGATATGCTATGAAATTGACTATGGTTATCAAGGTTGCCAGCTAGATTTGGGACTAAGAAATTAGTTCTTGTCTAATGGTAATGCTTGAGACCATAATGCTTGAGACCAAATGGGAAATTTAAAATATCGTATTCCAGTTTCCTTTTCTTGTTAAATGTCACCTCAGGGCAAAAGGATACAATTGGTGACCAGCGATAAGCTGAGAGACCCAATGTACCTTTTGGCCCTTGCACATTTACCATTATCATGCTAATTGTGTATTGATTGGCTGCAGGTACGGGTTCTCTCCTCCAATTGTGTTTATTTTGCTGTTAGAGTTGGCTTTAGCTTGAAGGATGTGGAATATCGAAAAAAGACATGGACAGTGGTTTGGAGCTGTCTGTCCATTGGAATATGGGCTGCAATATTGACGATCTACGTATTCAAAGTGATTTAATAAGACAACTATTTTAGATTACTGATACACATGGTAAGATCCTTTTGGCTCAAGTGTATCCATGCCAAGTTCTGGGCATAATGTTCAAATTATGGTACATAGAGTTTATAGTCTATGTAACTGCACATAATTCGAATTGAATATTGTAGCAGATGAATTACATCTATTTTATAATGATTCTAATGAGTAAACAATGGTCTTCAAATTATTTAGGCTTTGGGAAAAGAGGTACTAGTCTAGACTGGCTTGCCCAGTTTAGATATTAGGATGATAATACTGCCAAGGGATTGACCGAGGCAGATGTTGGTCTAGTGTTTGCTAGTTCAGGCCGGGTTTTTTTTTTTTTAATAAAACCATAACAATCCTCAAAACATAACACACACTCAAAGATAGCTTCATATATTTGAACATTCTAGAATGGGACTCGCATGAAACCAACAAACCGCCCGATACTTAGACTTGCTTCTCATTCATCTCAGCAGATTTTCTACAATGGTGGATAGTGGGTAGCCGCACACATGCGAACTACCCCCAAAAAATAAAGGAAAAATCCAATTATATCATTTGGACCCCAATAAAATACAATGCTAATAGAGATTGGGCTAGTGTACCTGCCGAAAGCTTATCACCGGGATTAAAAAACCCCGCCCTTTCGGGTTTTCGAGGAAAAACCCTAGTGATAAGCCTTCGGCAAGGGGCTTGGACAAACGCAAGGCATAAAAATCGCTCCCAAAACCCACGAATAGAAAAGCCGAAACAGATGTCGCTCGCTAACCTGTACCTGCACATCACCAACAAAACAACAAGACAAAACAAACCTCCCAGAGTGGAGGGGCTGATTACGCGCGTGCCACGCGATAAAAATACAAAAACAAAGAAGGGGGGGAGGGTGGGTTCAAAGAGAATAAGGTACTGCTGAGAGAGAAGAGGAAGCGCCGATGAGATGTTGATGCAGAATCGCGCCTAAAATAGCAAACTCCCAACCAGAATGGGCATGCGCCGCCCGCATGCATGCAAAACATACATGCTCGTCCCATTCTAGAATGGCGATCCGATGTCTCGGATCGATGGGATTCTAGAATGGGACTCGCATGAAACCAACAAACCGCCCGAATACCAAAGGACTTCCTTACAAACTAGGATCGAGGACGAAGGTCACAGGACGAAGGCTAAAGGCCGGAAAAGGACAACAAGAAAGAAACGCCAAATTGGCCAAACCAAGCAGGGAGAAGCCCCTCCCCTGCCTGGGAAACAAATCAAAGAGAATAAGATACTGCTGAGAGAGAAGAGGAAGCGCCGATGAGATGTTGATGCAGAATCGCGCCTAAAATAGCGAACTCCCAACCAAAATGGGCATGCGCCGCCCGCATGCATGCAAAACATGCATGCTCGTCCCATTCTAGAATGGCGATCCGATGTCTCGGATCGATGGGATTATAGACAATAATAAAGCACACACTTGTTTCTCCTTTAATTCCAACAAAGATCTCGAAATAAACATACAAATACCACCATCACCACAACAAACTTTTTTTTTTTTTTTTTTTTTTTTTTTTTTTTTAAATTGCCACACCACCACATCACACTAACACTACTCAATAGTTCTTACTTATTTAGAAGGAACATGATGCACACCTGAATCTATCATCATGTTATCAGTACTCCCTAGAACACTTGTATTAGGTGGAACAGAAGGTCCACTAGGCTTGTCCACATCATAACGTTCAACATCACGTGACATGCTAACATAATTAGCTTCAGCAGCCTGCTTCTCATCATCTTGTCTGTCGTAACATCTTGCAATTGACCAAGCCGACCACAATAATCACATGCATAAGGTTGATAACCGCGTGGCCCTCGACCACGTCCATAGCCAACACGACCACTACCACCACCACTACCACGACCACGATCATCATAACCACCACCACTACCACGACCACGACCATACGAATCATATGTTCCACTGTCACAGCCACGACCATATCCACGACCACCACCTCCATTATAACCACGAGAAAATTGAAACCTTTAGTAAATTTTTAGTGTTGTTCAGTAAATTTAGAAGAACTTTGTCTCTTTCGTGTATCTGCCACCATAGCAACATCTTTTACAATAGGAGGCGCAACAATACGACGCACATGATTCTCTAAGGATTCACAAGCATCTTCAAAAGAAATATTTTTCTTATTCATTAAGATAGAAATAATAACCCCAAACTCAGAAGATGGAAAAGTTTCTAATAACTGCATAACTAACTCATCTTTTGATATAGGTGCACCAGCTGCAGCTAATTGTTCAATAATCTCTTTGAAACAGTCAATATGTGCTCGAACAGTAATCCACGAATCAAACTAAAGATTTGCTAAACTCCTCTTTAAGAAAAGTACTTCTTGTTTCGTTCTTTTATTATAGACCAAATAATTCCAGACCTCACTAGACGTATCAAACTGATCAACATATTAGAAAGTGATGATTTGCTTGATTTTGTTATTGGTAAAAAGGAGCGTCCGAAGCAACCAGTGCAGGGTAATCAATTGGTCACTTTTGGCAAAGATTTTGATGCGTGGCTTAAAGAAGAAGAACAGTGGAAAATCAAAGATCGTGCAACACCCATATTAGAAAGTGATGATTTGCTTGATTTTGTTATTGGTAAAAAGGAGCGTCCGAAGCAACCAGTGCAGGGTAACCAATTGGTCACTTCTGGCAAAGATTTTGATGCGTGGCTTAAAGAAGAAGAACAGTGGAAAATCAAAGATCGTGCAGCACGACGTTTATTAGTTCATGGATCGAGCATTCATTAGTTCAATCCATAAACTAATAAACGCTGTGCTGCATGATCTTTGATTTTCCACTGTTCTTCTTCTTTAAGCCACGCATCAAAATCTTTGCCAGAAGTGACCAATTGATTACCCTGCACTGGTTGCTTGGGACGCTCCTTTTTACCACAAAATCAAGCAAATCATCACTTTCTAATACACATTTTATTTTTCTTTTCCAACCCGGATATCCAGTACCATTAAAAACATAAATCGTCTTTGCTGACGAATCGCCTTTCACAGTTATTACATGCTGCTCTGATACCATATTGAAACTAAGCAAAAGTATACAAAAGACTAGAACAAAGGAAGTAATCGCAAAGACTCACGCGATGTATTGAATATGAACACTTATATAAGTACATAGAAAAAGGCATGCCTAAAGGCATGTCCAAATATGAAAAAAGGCATGTCTAAACTTGGAAGAGCTAAGTTTAGATGAAAGCCCAACGTGGCATCTCAACACAGAGTTGAGAATCTTGATGGGGATCCCAGGGGCTAGTATTGTACTCGATGGGGAAGATTCATCCCTAATGCCCCTAGAGCAACAAACATTGCATGTGGCCACCCCTAATGTCCCGTTCGGGCCAGGGGCGAGGAATCCCGGGCACCAATCCAAAGTATATCTATGTTGAGCCAAGTCAGCTGTATAGGCCTTGGCGGATGACGGGGCTCGTCATCAGCCACATCCACATCTACAAGGATGATCTCCTCCCGTCTAATCTTTGGCTTGCCCCTTGTCTGTGCTCCTCCTAAATCGATCTTTTCCATCTACTCTGTTAAGCCAAGAGCTTCTGATGATAATAAATCCGACGATGCAGCAGCTAGGGTTTCTGAAGATGGAGCCAGCAGCCTAAAGTCCTCTGTTTCTGGTTTTGGGAAGAATACCAAACGGTATCGTGCAAAAGGCAAAGGCTCTTCAACACTACGACTCCAGCCTTCTGAGAAACCCCTTCTAGCGGCCCAGCCTAACGAGGGGATAAACAGGTTCGAGAGCATATTTGTCTATGCCTTGGTTGCTCTGTTTGGAGTTATTATCCTGGATGGCATCACTCTAGCTGCTACAGGTTTTTTTTTTCCTTTCATTTGTCTTGCATTATGTTAGATAACACATTTGATCAACCTAACAGCTTTCTTGGGGAAAATGGAAATTATGGGAACAAGGTTTTGTGGGTTTTTGAGTATCAATGACAGATCCTTCATTATTCATAGTTCCTTTAAGTTTTCAATGCCAAGTTTTTATACCTTAGTCATATTCCAGTAGACCTTGCGCCATCCTATCTCGAATGTTTTGCTCCATTGCAGTTCGCATAAACTTTTATGGTTTTGCTAATCTTGCATATTCTATATATTTTTATCATCAAATGGTTCTTTGCAGATAGATTAGTAGCTTGGCCACTATTTGAAATCTCATAGGAGGTGCTTTAACATTGTTCTATTCATCAAAGGAATTGTCCATGTTAAATTCCTAACCGTTAAAGAAAAAGGTAACAAATGTCTCTGAAATTAAACTGCAACCTATCTTTTGATCAAAAGAAGGTTTCTTGCCTGATACAACAAACAAAATCTGATGTGAACCTTCTTTTCTCAGATAGCTTGAAGATCATGATGTCTGAAGAATTCAAGCCTGCACTCATTAGCCATTTTTTTTTACAAAACACAAATTCAGGGAAATGCTATTTTTTCTGTTTTATTTATGCCGCCTGCATGTAATGCATCTGGTAATGATATAGGCTTGCATGACTTCCATAAAAAGTAGAAATAACACAAGCCTTACCATCTGAAGATTGAGAAATGGTGCAGCTAACAGTACTTAGGATACCAATCTTCTGCTCCTGGAACTGAAAGATGCTCGTAATCTGCAAAATTAATAGCAAGGATATCCTATTTTTATATTTTCTTCGTACTGACAGTCAAATTAATCTTGGTTGCAGGATTTTTGCCACAAGAATGGGATGATTTTCTGGTCAAAGTTTTGTATCCCTCATTTACACCCCTTGTAGGTATATTTGTGGCTGGTGCTGCAGCTTATGGGCTTTTCAAGTTCCTTGGGAGTGGAAACAAATAGAAGTTTTATTTGGTCAAGTATAGGTTACCTACTTCCTCCTTTTCCCATAGTTATTCCTATGAAACAACTTTGGCAATTTGCAAGAAGGAAAGGGGAGGCATTACATTTGTCAATTCAATCATCATAAAATAAGAGCGTGTTGCCCACTATGTCAAAAGCGTGTGTTCTCACTAATAAGATCTCATGGAACCTCAAAAGTTTTAAGGCAAAGTCAAAGGTAGAATGAGATCCAATATGAAAGGAGTGTGGCTTTTAATAGCGCCTTCCACTGTTATATGTAATGGTTGGGCGTTTTGTGCCCTTCCCTTTCTGAGGATTGGAGTACCTTTTGTCTTTAAAGTGTATGCTCAAGACATGTTCAATATGTCAAAGTAAGTGGATCACCATTCTTGCATCTTCTTGAATCATTCTTGTCAAGAATAACAACTCCCCCCTCCAAAACCTGTAGAATCCGGTCTGCCTTACCTTGACATAGTAGAATGGCATGGGGTAATCCATTCTTTTTGCCCCCATGATCAAGTTCCAAAATCGATAGCAGAAATCGATAGCAGAAATCAGGTCAAGCCTGCTTGACATTGATCTTCTAATCCTATTCTTTTAGATATGTTTGTTTTTGCAGGTTTCCAGAATCCACATCTCCCTTATAATTTCTTGTATTTTCATAAACTAATCCCGAAACACAGAACCTTAGCTAAATTCTAGAATTTGTGCAGTTGCTAGAGTGAAATTTTTAGTGTTTGTCTCTATTGTGTTACCTTTCTTAGATTTGGTTCTTGCTAGAGTGGAATCTCTATTGTCTCTATTGAATTACCCTTTTCCTCTTCCATCTCCAAATTAAGTTCTTTCTCAGAGTTTCTCTTACTCGAAAATCCCGGTTGGCTAGTGAGATTTGGCTTTAAGGGCTAGTATTTCTAATTTGAGTATTATTTCTATTCAATTTCTTAGATTGAGTGTGTGTTACGTATCTCAAATTTCTTTATTTGTATCAATATAATTGCATGCAGGAAGGAGTCGAGCAAGGATCATGCATAGGAAGGAGTCGAGCAAGGATCATGCATGGTTCCAAGGTAATGCTTATTTAAGATAACTAAATCGTGGTAAGGATGTAATTCCTTTCAAGGATAGGTGTAAGACCTTCAGGGACCTTCATATGCATCTTAGGTATATACTTGTAAGGGTAATGCAAAACCCAAAGAAGAGAATAAGAAGCACATGTCTAATTCTTGTGTATCATGTTAAAAACTTACCTATGTAACATTATTGTCAAAATTATATCTAGTGTTGATATAATCACGCGAAGACGTATGTAAATGTTGTAAATATTGTTAAACCCTACAGTAAATATAATTTTACTATCCGCTTAAATCTTGTGTAAGCTAGTAAGTACTATAATTTTACTATCGAACTAATCGTTATTGTAAAGTTAATATAGGATTAGGATTTCAAGGTGAGAAGACTCGTGATGCTGCGGACAACATCAATGCAAGGTGGGGCGAATGCGATGTCCTAGCATAGTATACGGTATAAATACGTATATTATATTACCACGTCACTACTACATACGACATGTACATGGCGAACATAAAGAACCCATTATATTGCACATGTTATACAACATGTGACTATATTCTATATTGCAACATGGCAATACCCCATATGAGCCATGTGGCCCATTAGACCCTAACTCTAAAACGTGGGCATAAAGAGGCAGAAACCCTAAAAGTGCCCTCTTTTCGGATTCCAGCCTCAGGACCATGCATTGCTCAAGCACTCGACTCATTCTGGCTTCCCAGCAGCAGTGAAGCTCATGTTCCAAATCAGCTCCTTGAAACTCGAGCATCTCAGTGGATATAGACGCCTTCAGAAGATTAGGAGCTAGTCAAGCACCGGGTGAGTGGCCGATCTGTTAGTCAACGCATGCTTTCCGACAGGCATTAGGCCGAAATTGCATTTGTTATTAGCTTTAGATGACCTCTAGAGCCTAAGAACCTTAGTCACTAATGAATGAACCTAACCATGTATGTTTAAAGTAGATAGATTAGATCTTGACTCTGTTATTTCAGTTCATTGGATGATATTATATTGCTCTGTGTGCACCTCTTGTATATTGGGAAGGGGGGTAAGAGACCTAGAACCTTTGTACACAATGTTCCTAGATAGCCTCATTAGTACCCAATAAATGCAACCTGTGCATAGGAGCCCGCCTGGCTGTGGGTGGCGGGGTTAGACCGGCTGACAAGGAAGGTTTGTTCGGCTACTGTTGATCCCTCTGATGCATAGCGCGACGGCCAGGGAACTTTGTGAGCTAGGCCTAATAGCTTGCTACTGAGTGTGGGCAATGGATGATACGTCGCCTCAGTGGGGTTCAAGTCATGTACGGGCAGTGGCTCTCTAGCTCGCCTCTATTGGCATAGACCTTCTGGAAGGGAGTGATCCCCGACTACCTCGTCGGGACTAGGAAGATGCAACCTAGGAGTAGTCCCTCTGACTATGCACCCGGCAGGCTACGGTCACATCCCCAATACTTATCAGTCTATCTGCAAAGTATACACAGGAGGGATAGATGGAGTGGACTACACAACGAACATATTCTATGCCAGCAAAATCCATTGTTATGAATTCTATCTGCATTCACTTCTGGAGATCCCAAGCCGTCAGTCGATTCCCATGAGTCTGATTCTTGGGTAGGATTTTTCCTCTTTGTTGATGCTACTGATGTTGTTGTTTCAGATGTTATATTATGGTGAGTCACCTTTTGAGGTGGATATATATATTCTATGTGATGCCATGTGCTTATCGTTTATGCGCTTCTGCAGCTAGGTAGATCCCAAGGGAGGCGGGATGAATGACACGTCTATTCTTCCCCCTTAGATTCTTGCTCACCATTAAGAGCCCGATGATAGGTAGATGAACTCGTGTTAACAGGTTTGCGCTAACAGGAGGAATGAACTTCAGTTCTATACGTGCGGGCATTGTATATGAGCAGGGGAATGTCACTGAGATTTCAAATCTGGAAGGAAAAGATCCAAAATATTTTGCAAGAAGAAGCTTTATGGGAATTGGTTCATACAGGAACTGATATTGGCAAATTGGAGGTCGAAGAAGAGAAATCAGTTGCAAGCACGCCTAGCGAAGATACTTCTAACATGTTGGAATCAATTGATACAAAAATTATTCGTGCAAAAGGTACTTTTACTAGTTAAGTTGGACCTAATATTTTACTCAAAGTAAGAAAGCTGAGCCGAAAATAAATATGGGATTATCTAGTGGATAGATATGAGGCGAAATCTTCTTCCCAACTAGGTATTGTAGAGAAAGAATTGAGATAAATGAAATATGAAGAAACTCAAGATATAGGGGAATTTTTCGAGAACATAGATATCATTTTTGCAGATCTGAAAGCAGTAGGAACTGCCATGAGTGAATAAGTATAGATAAATGCTATTGCAAGAGCAATTTCGAGGTATGAAAGTTTATCTGTACTAGTCTGAAATGTAGAAAAGGATAAAGATCATGCAGAGAAAATGGTGAGAACCGAAATCTTGCAGATGGCAGTCAAAAGAACAAAAAAGAAGTAGGGCCTTGTTTTTATTGCTATGAAATGGGACCAGTGATGACTTTAAGGTGTGAAACTTCGTAAAGTTGCTATATTTTACCATTTTTTAAAATCTGGATTCGATGTTTTACTAGGATGCGTACGCTAAAGAACTTCATAAAATCGCCAAAATTTGATAATATTGCATCCCAATTATAGTAAATTCGCCAAATTAATGGACATTTTACAGTAAAAACCTCAATTTTATGGTAAAACATCCAATTCTACTAAATTCGTTTCTATAAAAATGTTGGAAAAATAGGAAACAATCGCCACCATTTCTATAGTTTAGAAGCAGCTAGAGGACGATAAAGTCATCACTGAATGGGACATCTCAAATGGAACTATCCCAAACTAGGAAATAAGGATGGTGGATGTTTTACATATGGTGGAAGGGGACACATAGCTTCTGAGTGACCAATCCCAAAAAGAAGACAAAGGAGTAGGGAAAGAGGAGTTCAAGGGAGTACATACTCTAGAGGAAGAAGTTATGGATGAAATGGAGTAAATTTGACACAAGAGTATAAAACAGATAAAGGTTTAAATGAAGAGATCACATGTAAATGTCAATAGTATTAAGTTCATGAGAAAACATGGACTTATAGAATGCGCAGATGGCAAGTGCAGTAACAAGTTTCTGTGTAAAGGATGTATAATTGGAAAAATCACCAGGCTAATTTTTCCAAAGACTACCAAAAGAACAAGTGATATATTGGAATTGGTACATGCAGACATTTATGGACCTTTGAATGTAAGAGGACGAACATGTAAAAAATTCTTTACTTCTTTTATAGATGACTATAGCAGAAGAGGAAAATGCTGTTGCTTACTATCTAAGTTCAAGCTTTGGCTGCGTTAGTGAGGTTGAAAAATAAACAGGAAATTTTTTGAAATGTTAAGAATAGATAGAGGAGGAAAGTTCTTATCAAAAGAATGTAAAACATACTGTCAAGAAAGGAGAATAAGAAGACATTTGACATGCGTGTACTCGCGCGAATAGAGTGGGATTGCAAAAAGAAAGAATAGGATTAGAGCAATGCTCAAGCATGCTACTGGACTACCAAATTCACTTTGTGAAAAAGCTTTACAACATACAGAACAAATTGACGTCAATTAGCTTGGAGAGGAACGTGCCAGATCAATTGTGGAATAACAGGCATAATGTTCAAGATTATCAAATGCTGAAAGCATACGGATGTCTGGGATATGTCCACGTACCAAAAGAAAAACGGAAATAATTAATTGATAGGGCTATACTGGCTTATCTGGTTGGATATAATGAGGAATCCAAAGCATACAGAATGTATGAGCCAAGCTCACATAAGACAATCATAAGCAGGGGTATACGATTTGATGAGCATACTTTCTATAAAGACAGATTTAGAAAGGAAGAAATAATCAAGGCTAAACCAGAAGAAGAGAATACCACAATCATAGAAATGGATGAAACAGATAATGAAGTTAACAATGGTCATGAAAATGATACAAATTTGCTGGAGGTTGAAAGTATGGAAGATGAGATTGATGTAGACATGGATATAGATACTTCAGAAATGGATTTCAAGCAGACATATATGAGCAAGCAGAGCAGTCATGTCAACATGCATCCACAGAGATAAAAAGAAAAAAGAAAACAAGAAGTAGAGAAATTGCAAGAGATAATGAAGTTAAATCCGCGAATAGATGGTAGAGCTACAAATGGAAAAAACATGAGGACAAAAAAGGCACTATCTATTAAGGTTGTATTAGAAGCAGACGTACCAACTATCTTTGAGGAAGCTATTATTAGTGTAGAGGCAGATAAATGGAAAAAGGCAATGAAGGACGAGTTGCAATCGTTTAAGAATACATGGACTTTTGAAATTGTGAGAAAGCCAAAGATAAGAATACAGTCGGCAGTAAATGGACATTTAATTAAAGAGGAAGCAGATGGCTCCAGAAGATACAAGGCAAGATTAGTGGCTAAGGGCTATTCCTAGAAGAAGAGTAGGTTCTGTAATAATCCAAGCAAGGTGCATTGGTTTGCTACAAAATGCATCCCAAGGTACTTGAGTGGTACTCAAGATTAGGGATTAATATACAAGTCTGATAACATAGAAAAGTTAGAATTACATGCATATTCTGATGCAGACTGAGAAGATGATTTAGATAGTAGAAAATCAACCTCGGGATATATTGTAATGCTTGGAAGAAATGTTATTGCATGGAAAAGTAAGAAACAAAGCTCTCTATCTATGTCTTCTGCAAAAGTTGAGTATGTAGCAGCATCACTTACGTCACGAGAAATAATATGGTTATGAAGACTATTAGATGAAATTGGGATTGCTCAAAAGGAAGCTACCACAGTATGAGCTGCATGACCATGGCTAAAACTCCTGTAGTTCATGAAAGGACAAAACATATAGAGGTGAATATGCATTTCATTCGAAATATAGTAGAAGATAAAACTTTAGAGTTGAGGTATATTCATACTTCTGATCAAATTGCAGATATACTTACAAAAGCTTTACTCATGTCAAAGTTCACTTATCTAAAATCAAAGCTGTTAGTAGGTGATGGAACACAGGACGCATACAAAAGGGAAAATTTGCAATGAAGGGAAATGATAGAATTGATTATAGTCATGACAAATTTCTAGTATGATGATATAATGTAATGTAATGTATTAGTCAAGCTCACTTTGGGCCTTGAAAGGCCATGGAGCTTCAAAGTACAGATTTAAGCAATTTACAACTGCACTAATAAAGAACGGTGTGAATCTACCGCCTTAAAATATGAACCTAATGTTAGAGGTGACAACTGAAATAAAGATTTAAAATCCGATGCTTGAATGCCGAACTTGTCTCTTATCTCCTTGTAAGCGGGGCAGCCTGTAAAAACATGATGCTCATCCTCAATGCTATCTGACTCACAAACTTTACATAACCTCTCCTCAACCGGGATTTTATACCAACGTCCTGTCTCCATTGCAAGTCTGTGTGAGCTCGTCCTGTATCTGGCTATGACCTGCTTGAAATATTTTGGCATGTTAGCATTTATATAATCTTGACTCTTATACTCACTGATTGAATTTACACATGATATGTAATGTGTTAGCCGGCTGCCCTGAACTGTCCATAAGCGTTCAATGGAAAGCTGCTCGAGCAGTGTCCTTGTGTCTTCCTTATTTTCTGGCCAATTCGTATCAGTTACCCCCCATTTACTTGCCCAATTCTTCAGATCATGTAACCATCCCTGCTGATCCGTGGACACAAATGCTTGATATGATATGCGATCCGATGCTTGATTCTTAACCCTGTTGACAAAATTGATTGCCTGAAATAATGCTTCAAGCTCAAGTGGGAACATCCCTGTTTCTGCAAGCATTATTGCATATGGTGTCTGTGCCTTAATGCCTAACTCCTCTCGTATGAATACTTTCTGCACAGATTCAATCTGTCCCCAAAGCTTAGATGAGATACTTGGCCCCCAAATTGGTGCTCCATAAAGCAAAACCGGTTGCACTAAGGTCTTATATAAGATCTTTTTGAGCCCCCAATCTGAAAGTGATGCCTTTGAGCATTTTACAAGCATACTATATAGAGCAGATTTTCCTCCAGTTACTCTTCTCTTAATACATTCCTTCCAATTATATTTTGCCGAGAAATCTAGCCCCAAGTATTTATAGCTCTCCACTGTTTCTAGTTCTTGTCCCTGATAGACAAATGCTGGCCTGTCCCTTGTTCCAAAGACCATTATCTTTGATTTTGATGTATTTACTCGCATTGCCTTCTCCTCACAAAAGGACTCCAAGATGTCCAAGAGATCCTGCAATGCTTTCTTCTTGTTTGCTAACAAGACCACATCATCAGCATACAATAACAATTGTATTAAATGCATACCCAATTTTGTTCCTGCCAAAGAGCGATCACGCATCCATTCTTCCAATTCTTCTATGAAGAGGCCAAACAAAGTTGGAGACAATGGGCACCCCTGACGCACTCCTATAGTATTCTTGACTACCGTATCCAAATCACCTGATAATTTGATAAGCACTTCAGCGTATAGCTGTGAAATGGCGCTGCTTATCTCTACTGGAACTCCAATTTGTGCCATTCTTTCACCTAGTTCTCTTCGTGGGACAGTATCAAATGCCTTGGCAAAATCTATAAATGCAACATATAATACCTTATTTGGCTTTTTAGCTCTCTCAACGAGCACACGCAATGTCAGAGCATGGTCAAGTGTATTATGCCCTCTTCTAAAACCTGCTTGACAAAAGGAACGCTTGTTATTTACCTCCGCCCATGTGCTCAATTTGCATTCCAATAGGCTGCCCAATATTTTGGCAAAAACACTCCCAATTAGTATAGTTCTGTAATTGCTTGCATCTTTCTTGTCCCCTGATTTATGGATTGGGTGGACACGGTTCATCTTCCAGTTTTCAGGCAATCCTTGTCTGATGCAACCATTTAGCAATCTTGTAAGGGAAGATAACGTCCTCTGCCCTCCCCATTTGAACAATTCTACACAAAGTCCTTCTAGATCTTGTGCTTTGTTATTTTCCATATCAGCAATAATATCTCCTACCTCTATTTCTGTAAACAAATCCGTTTGTGTGGCTGAAACTTGCATGCAACCTGCGCCCTCCTTATTATAGATATCCTTCTAGCATGCTACAATGATGAATTAAAAAGGGCTAACCAATGGTCAAATGGTTAAGAGAAAAATCGTCTATGGTATCAGAAAAGTAGTGAAGGGAAAAACCAAGGTGCAAGATCGCATCTATGAAAATAGAATTTTGCCATCTCGGCCATCTTAGTAGGAGCCGATTTGATGTAAGAAGAGTAAAAGATGATAAGATGGAGCTGGAATTGGGCTTAAGAGGTTGATTGCCATGTTTGCAAAGTGCTTGTGCTATCAAAATTCAATTGAATTCGTTGTCCATTAAAAGCTACAATGCACTGCATGAACAATGTTTTTAGCTGGACCATTGAGTATTTTGAATAATAGTAATTTCAAGGTGCTTGTGGGCTTCTCCTAGGCCGGAAGGTTGCTTCAAATATTGTCGGACACAAAGCGTTGGTTTCTACAAAGTCGTTTTCTTTTATGGCTCTAGAGGCCGATGCTTATTCTCTTGCTCTGGCATGTCTTGCCAGTTTGATCCTCTTCATTCTTTTGTGCTTCGTCATTCTTCCAGTTTGCTCTGCCATTCTTTGCACCGTTTCTTCATCACATCGTTTCTTTTCACATTCTGCTGGCGGCGCCACTTAACAAAGGGAGGAGTGCTACTTATCAAGGGAAGCAGCAAATATGACAGCAAAGTACGTAAAGGACGGTTGTCCACATTCAGCCGTCCTGTCCAATAGATGCATGACACGTGTCCTTTTTTCAAACACCGAAAGTCGCCCAAGAATTTTACTCTCGTTTCTTTTTTTTTACGTGACCTAAAAACTATTCTATTCTATTCTGTCACTTTTACCCTCTTTTCTGATTTTCTTACTTGACATTCCGTTGTTTTTGTCTGATGCAGGTACACGTGGCGACGTCGGAGTGGTCCAACCGTACCTTTATGTTAATGCAAAGGTCCCCTGGCCTGTTTTCTGCCCGGTCAAGCAGGCCTCCGCGCTCCGCGCGTCGGCCCGCTTTCCCGGGCAGAAAACAGGCCAGGGGGCCTTTCCCTTATCCGGAAAGAAAAATGAGATGAATGAGGGCGAAATTACACCCTCCTATTTTCGTACAAATACAAATTTCCAAAAGTAATGCGCTAATGCGAGGCAAATCTTTGTGGCGTCCATATATGGTATGTCATACCATATACCATATACATATACGCGTATAGAATTAGGAGCTTATAAGGCCGTCGTGAGAGTTTTGTGTAGCAGAAATTCCTCCTCCCGCCATGTCTTCAGACCTTGTAGTCCGCCTTGTGAAGCGCATCCGATCCTTTGATTTCCTAGTAAAGCTTGGCCAATCCGACGAGGAACTTCATTTGCCTTCTAACGGCCATTCCGTCCCTCAATGCCCTTACTCTGCCGTTTCCAAGCATCCTTGCCCTTACATTTTCCAAATGCCTCTTCATTACCCTAAATATAGTCTACCACAGTATGAGGCCATGCCGGAATGGCAGCTTGATCTTAAATATAGAACAATGGAGAAATATTGGATGAATGAAGCCAAACGTGGCTTGTACACAGATATAGGTAAGTACCTACAAAAGGACACGTCTCTATACTAGAGGACATGTCTCTTCACGTGACTAGGATTGCCACCTAGGCGTGGTCACATGGCACTTGCCATGTCATCAATCCTTGATCTATATGATCACTAATATTATATTCTAACACTCCCCCTTGATCAATAGATCAAGAAGGATTGAACTCTCCTCTGGCAAATCTCCCCCTTAATGGAGAGAATTCAAATGCCCTTCAAATTTGAGAATTCAAACTCTACTTTAGCTTAATAGATCATAATGCTACGAGGATGCCTAGATCATATAAGTTAGGCCTTCTCCCCCTTGATCTATAGCATCCGAGAAATGCTAAGATCATACAATGGGATCCTCACTATTATGATGACTATTTAAGATTCTAGACACTAGAACACTGTACATAATAATTCAGAAGAAATTCGTCCCAACAAACATGGGCCTTCGTCGTGACATGAATTTCCCAAATTTAAATAGAAAAATTGAGAATGCTTGTCCATGTCGTACCTATGTGCATGGTCACCGAATTTTGTTGCTGAATAGGCATGAAATTTTAGTCTTGTATGTGACGGTTCCACCAGTCTGCGCCATATCTGGGATATGTCATCAATTTTTAGGGTTACCTTGCACCGAACTCGTGGCTTCTGCGACGATTTTGGGGCTTCCTTTTCGCCTATCGATTTGAAACTCTCAGACACTAGGGCTTGCTTGATTGGCATGATTCCGACCTCCCTAATGCGCTCTGAAATGAAATGTCCATTCCCTTCAATCTTCGAATTCTTTAAAACTATTAGCATGACATGGGCCGATCTTCGTAGGATTTTTGTTTCTGGCTTGAAATGTCCAGTTCTCCCAATTTGTGGGGTTTTTGAAACTTGATGGTCTGCTCCTCTTGGTTTACCATCGCCTACAGGATATGCTGCCTTCAATCTGCCATTTGCCCCAATATCTAGGGCTTCTTCTGCGGCTTCCATCATAGCAAACGCATAGAAAAGGGCCAAGGTCTGTAGGATGCATGCCAGCACATCTTCCGGGATTCCTTCTAGCATCGACTCTAGCTTCACAGCTTGTACTGGTGCTCTTCTAAGAATCAATTTTCTAAGATATGTGTCTGTTTCGATTTCTGTTGTAGGATTCGCAAAAATTGCTCCAGCTGGCTGCAAATCCTTTGCCTTAGCATCTTGCAGGAGCTTTTCAGTGTTCACGATGCTTCTCTGTAGAATCAAATTTTTGATGTGCTCAATTTTTGGGACTTTTGAAACTGCTTGCTCCGCTCCTCTTAATTTAGCATCTCTTCCGGCATACGTGGGCTTCAATCTGCCCTGCTTAAGAGTTTCTATAGCTTCTTCTGCCGCTCCACATGACGATGGCATTGAATCTACCTTCATAGGGAACAAATTAGATTGGGTATTCATTATTCTTCTGCTGATATAATGTTGGTGTTGGGGCCAATAATTCTGGTTTATTTGCATGCTTAGGGTGAAATCACACTTGTGCCCGCCCAGGATCTGAAATTTTCATCCGCCAATAAAATTCTTGCGTTTCAAATTCTTGGGCGCCCCCTCTATCACACTCAGGGTGCCCGAGACGCAAGATTTCCTGGCAGGTGCGGATTCACGAGGCGGGGGTTATCCACGACCAAGATCTTGGGCACCGCCACGTCGAAAACCCGTTTGCGAGAGAAATATCGAAGAAGAAAAAGATTAGGGTTCTTCTTGCTTCAACGGATACTTTCGGTTTAGAAAGATTCATCCCGGTAGTTTTACGCGCAGAATGAAGCGGTTGTGAAAAACACTTCGCAATGATGCATGGACGATAAAAGTCCAACTATCGAAACCTAAAGATCGAGCTAACCCAGCCCAAAATCAGTAGAAAGCTAACCCAGAACTTGTAGAAAGCTAATCCGTAGTGATTTTCAGGAATTTGGGCAATTCTAGAACAGAATCGGAGCTGCAGCATGTCGATTTAGGGTTCTTCGATTTTAGGGTTCTTCAAGCTCCGACTGTTTTCATGTATAAAAATCTTTGACGTGGCATGTCATTTTTGGGCGCAAGTCTGATACCGCTATCTTGGCCATCTTCATCCCCTGTCCAAGACATAAAAAACTCAATCCTGGGCGGGCTATAGTGTGATTTCACCCTTAATTCGATCTCTGCAATGCTTCCAGGATGCTTCCTTTGCCCATAATCAGCGCCAGGATTTGTTTTGTGAACAGCTATTTCTGCCCAAATTCCATATGGGGCCTGTAAATTTGTCATCACAGATGTATCTGCCTTGATTTGTGCATGGTTTCTCCCTTCCAAATTCTCTTCTGCAGGTTCGCCTCTGTCTAGAAATCCCACATTATAAAATAATTCTTTTGCTTGTAAGGAGTACCTTTCCACAACGACATCTTTCTCAGTCTTTTCTTCTTGTGGATCCGTCTGATCATTGCCAGGGATTCTATCTTCAAATTGGGTGCTTTTTGCTCTGTCTTCCGGCAATGGCCTATAATTCAGCATCTTTAGCAGCGGCCACAGATCCAAAGGGATTCTTAACCCCATCATTTTTCTTATCCCTGTGGGCTTCAGCCGTGTACCCATTAAAGCGAGAGATTTTGCTTGTAATTTTTCAGCAGCCTCTTCAAGGGCAACAGAATCTTCTGCCACTAGCCTAATCCGGCCTGATGTGGGCATCTCCATCTCTCCTACCTTATCCTCTTGCCCGCTTATGGCGTCATCGATTTCTAAATGTTCCTTCTCCTGTGGAATTTTCCTCTGAACCAGCATGCTTTCTTCCCTTCTGCATGGTTCATTCTGCTCTATAAAAGAATTCTCCAACCAATCTTCTGCTTCCTGCTGCAAATTCTTGCACTCTTCAAGAAGCTGTTCTTCCTCCTTAATAACTTCTTCCAGAAATGAATTCGTTACTAATTCCTCTTCCATAATCAAACAATCTGATTCTTCAAATCCCTTACTTCTATCTGATTGCATTGCTGCATTGCTTGATGTTAAGTCTTCTCCCAGGATCGATTCAGAGCTCAGGCTCTGATACCATCTTAAATATAGAACAATGGAGAAATATTGGATGAATGAAGCCAAACGTGGCTTGTACACAGATATAGGTAAGTACCTACAAAAGGACACGTCTCTATACTAGAGGACATGTCTCTTCACGTGACTAGGATTGCCACCTAGGCGTGGTCACATGGCACTTGCCATGTCATCAATCCTTGATCTATATGATCACTAATATTATATTCTAACACTTGATCGCTTGCTTGAGGAATATGGCCTCCCTTGCACTGGTTCTTTGCAGGAAAAGAGGGATTTCGCAATCGGTTCTTTTATTTGGAAGATCTAGGCTTCTTTGCGCCTTGTTTGCCTATAATATGGTTGTTTGATGGAGATTTCGGCAAAATATAGCGTGCTTCGAGGTGATACTTTGCATAAGTCTGATGTTGTAAATGTTCTGTAAAATTGCTTCTCTATGAAATTCTTTTTAAACCTATCTACTTTCTTCTGGAATTGTCATGAAGGATTTGAGTATGCTTTACAGAAATCTGAGGTAAAAAGTATAATTGCTACACTATTTTCTTTGTTAATGTTTGGTTATGGCTAAATACAAGGCTTCCAGAAATTACAAGGCCATATCTATGCTTGAGTTTAGACATAAACGGAACCAGAATTACAATCAGCATGTGTTCCATAGTAGCAGGAAATTAGGAAGGGCCAAACCAGGGTCCCTCATGCATGCGGTGCCTAATGAACATGTTAGGGTCATGTGTTTTTGGGTCCCATGCATAAATGGATGAAACAACAAGAAGAAAAAGACAAAGATGGAAGTGGACTTGGACAGATATTTATGACTAGTTTATCCGATCAATCGGGCCTACATCATGTTCTACAAGTCCATTGTAGGTACTGTCCACCTCGTATAGGGGAATGGCTTTGGAAAAGGGTGACTCAGTTAGGCCGAGGGCTCTTTGACTGGGCCAGAAAATGCCTAGAGGGCCATTGGCCTAACATGAAGGACGGTAGGCACTTTTCAGCCATACATTTTTGCCACATGGATAGTCGAGATTATCTTTGTTGTCAAATGTGGAGCAGCTTCAGAATGTAGACCGGAAAAGACGCCTGGAACCAATCCAGCCCTGTCGTCCAATCGTATCGCGACACGTGTCGCTAATTTTTTCTCTGAAAATCGTGCAGGAACTTTACTCACCGTTCTGCCATTTTTTTAACCCGTTTTTCTTATCCTGTATTCTGTTGTTTTCACCTACTGTTCTGCTTTTTGTTGCCACGTGGCGGCACTGGATTGGTTCAAAGCATCTTTCTCGGTAGGGCAAAGTCCCTCCGGGCTTGATTCCCGAGGGTCAACCCGGCCTACCTGCTTTGCAGATCGGCAGGGTTTCCCATCCGAATCAAGCCCGAAGGGACTTTCCCTTATTCAGAAAGTGGAGTGACGATGATGACTGATGAGATTCGTAGAAAAAATTATTGCACGTGGTCACAGTAGATTGATTTAAAGTTTTAAACGGCTAAAAATGGTTGGGTCGTCCACTACGTTCATGAGATGCACATACATTAGCTGCGTTGGGGAAGTTCCCCGGGAGACGGTAGTCCTACCGTCCCGGATGGACAATTATCCGTCCTACCTGGAATCACGACGGATTCCATCCCGCCCATTTTTCACTTATTTCGGATTCTTGCCGCCTTATAGAAGAGGGGACGGCATTTATAGGCCTATTTTTATGCTATGGCGCCATGATCTTTTTCTCTTCTGGCATTTTGAGCTTTTCTCTCGGTGCTTCCCGGATTTATCGAGCATTCTCTATCTGCGGCTCTGTGACTCTGTTGCTTGTTGGATACGGTAGTTTTTTATTGGCTTGCGGATTCATGGCTGGCTGATCATGGTGGACCTCTGTCAGTAAGTAAAAAATGGATCACATGCATTTAGTATGGTGGTTGGCTGCAGAAATGCCGAGAAAGCTTGTTGTAAGTTCTTTAAAGAAACCCATTTTTTGCATTCTTAAAACTCCCGCTTTCTACAACCTTTTTACGCCAAAGATTTACATGAAAGAGTAGCCCGTGAAGCATTTTTACATGAGGATCAAAAGCTTTTTGAGGATTCATCCGGGATTAAAAGGTTATTCAGCAGGAGATCTGGAAGAGAAGATTTTTCTGTAGTTCCTTTTGTTGCCGAGGTAGCTGAAGAACCTGGTTAGGTAAGTATTGATCACTGCTTTGTGTTAAATGCTTGTTCTCAGTTATGCTATCTTGGTTTGCAGGTTATAGAAACTGCTAAATAGGACGAAGAAAAATGTGAGGACGATTCTTGAGCATGGTTTATACGCTTCTACTGCATTATTACGTTTCAGATAAGGGATACACATGCTCCATATTTTTTTAGTTCTTTCTTGATCATACAGTGAATGCAGACCAATGTGCATAATATTACAGTCAGTAATAGATATATGTTGCAAGGCAAAGATGCGCTTATGAATCTGTCTACTGGCTAAATAAATGCGTTGGGCATGGTTTTAATGATTTAAATGTATCTTCGTGTTGCTATCACAGATTTTAGACCATTCTTACTATGGCATAAAGAGCTTCAACTTTGGCCTACCTTCCTGGAAAATTTGTTGCAGAAGAATCAGATGCCTTACCATATTTCGAATGGCCAAGTTTGAGTTGCTACAAGAAGCTTTTTTTAGAAGTACAAGTTTATAGATTTGTATATGATGCAGCACAGTTGAGAAATACAAGTCTTATATGCTTCTTCACTTGAATCTTGAGTTAAAAAATGAATGCAAGAAAGATTTTCTTTCTTCTTAAGTGCATGTTTTTATCTATTTTGCATTAAGACAAGAAATACAAATTTCTTCTCTGTTCCAACACAACATTTCTCTCTCTGTTTTATCACAGAAAGGGGCAGGTGAAAGGCCTCGATGTAAAGCTTAAATTTAAGTTTCCAATTTTAAAAATTTCCGGTTGGGAAAATAATTGTAGGGAGCTTCCGATTGGAATTTATAAATTCCGAATGACCTGGAAAGTGTTAGGAAATTTTCCTACTGGGGTGAAAAAGTTTCCCCAACACTGTACATTAGCAATGTTGCTCTATGGGCCCCAGTGTTGTTAAAAAACCCCGTTTTTAACCATAGAGTACTTCTTAAAAAACCCCTACGTTTTCTAAACGTTTGCAACCATCGGGGGTTATCAAAAAATGTAAAAAAAAAAAAAAACCATTATCAATGCCTCGAATGACTTTCATTTAGATTTTCTAGTCTAGCAAACAAGATTTTGGAACTATGAGCGGCCGCATGCATGTAGAAACATGCGGAATGCATGTAGAACCAGGGTTCTGGTTTTTTGCTCAATGAAAGAAAGGTTTTTACTGCACCATGCAAACCAGGAAACAGTTCTTGCGCCAATCCAAAACCAGTCAACCAAGGTAACTTTTCCATTCTTCTTCTTTTACAACTAATTTTATTTCGATTCATTTTTTTCTATATTGCTTCTGAAGATCTGACTGCCATAAGTGATAAATAGAAGCAGGAAGTGAACCAAAACCGTTCCAAAGGTATAGCTGCTTCAAATAATTCTTTTTTACCTATATTCATTTCTCTTCTATCTACCTCTAGTATGATAATAAGCTAAATCTTTATGTTAGTTGTTATATTATTAAGTTAACGTATTCTAAGATTTTAAAAACCAAAAATAAAAAACTTAAAAAAAACTTAAAAAACGTATGCTACCCGTATGGTATGCAAAGTATTTAACAACATTGGGCCCTACTCATCACCTCACCTCATTTTGCACGCCATCATGATTCCTGTCCATTTTGGAGGACACTTCCGTTTTGCAGCCCACCTCTTAACATGGCACAAATCCAGACCATACAATCTGGAAATAACGTCAGATGGGGGGTTGCAAAATGAAAACTAGCCCAATTTGGTTGGTCATGACTTAGAGAACTTAGCAATTCTCTCTATACTTAAAAAACAGTTAGGTTCAATTTCATCGCGTCCGCCAGTAGCGCCTTGCCATGTGGCGCGTTCCTTATATTAAATGTTAATAAATTTTTGCTTTATGCGTTTACCTGACATTCAGACTTTTTATCTGACATTCAGGCTTTTTACCCGACATTCTGGCGATGGAATTGAACCTAACTGTCTTCCACGTTGCAACAAAGACCATTTACCTTGCATTCTGGGGCGTTGCTTCCACGCCAGAGTGCAAGGTAAATGGTCTTTTTTTTTTTTTTTTGAAGAACTGTGTCATCAATATATTAAAAGAATGGTAATGTTACAAAGCAAGCGAGGAGGAAGGAGAACTGCCTCAAAGAGACAGCGATACCTCGACACTCCACAACAAACTCACAAAAGAACTGCAACTCTACTGCTGTACAAACCGACCATCACTATCTACAACACCCAAGAAGTCCCGCCAAATGGCAAACTTCCGCTCTACTAATCCCGGGAACACCAGAAAGCTTTGAAATAGCTTGTACCTGAGTCGAGGAATCGAGAGAGGCCGCAGTCAGCTCAATCCCCGAAGATCCACAACCGCCGCCCGCTTCCAAATCAACCACACCAACCAAGCCACACGACAGATGCAAGGCTTGCCGCCGCAAGAGCGGCCAAGCACCGTGATACACATGAAACAAAGAATCTGGCGGCTAGTCAATCTCACCAAAATGTAGCCCCGACCCAATCCCAGCGCACGCAAGTGAGGGCATAAAACCGCATAATGCTCCACAATTCCACGATGAAGGCCACAACAAGAGCAAAGAGGGCTTACACCCGGCCTAAACTGACTCACAAGGACATTCACCCTGATACAGCGGTGCACCACCTGCCACATACTAACCTTCGGTGGAGGAAGTGAGCTCCATGTCCACGTCCAAACCGAGCGCCATCGAGAACCCGGAAGCTGCAGAGACCACTTGCCTAAAGGGGGCAGAGTGTCATGGATAGACAACACCCGGTAACAAGACCGCACAAAACAAGAAGATACAACATCCGGATGAACCTTCCAAACCTGCACCACCACATCATCCTGAGAAACTATAGGTATGTGTAGCGGAATACTCCCCGCCACTTGTTCCCAGATAGCCGGGTCACTGCCCTTCAGGCGAAAGCGAGCTCGAAAGAACTCCCACGAAGCTAGCTGACCACCCCAATACCAATCCTCCAAGGTGAGCACAGCAGCTCGCCTCTTTCTTGTATACATACAGCAACGATATAGAATGGTTGTCTCAATGAATGTCAACATATATGCTTTGATAATATGCCCCATGTAATTCTCTCTTTGTTCACAAAATGGTTGTATGGCTGACTGTCAACATATATGCTTTGATAATATGCTCTATGAGGGTAGCATGTACTAACATATTAGATCATAGATCTATTATTCCAAAAATTTACCATTTCAGTAATACCAAGCTTCGGTTCCACACTATTGCAAGGTGCCCCACTTTGATCAATGGGATCACATATATCTCCCTTATCATCTTGGAGCCTTGTCAAACTTGTTTTGCATTTAAATATAATTAAGTTGTACAGTCCAAGTTTTGCACCACTACTTTCCTTCGTAATTAGAAAAGAAAATCATGTGCTAAATTTAACAAATACTTTTTGCAGCAATTATGTTGCCATAAACGCATATGCAGTTGGAAGCAATAATATACAAACCACATCAACTCAATTTTTCTCTTTTACGATGGAACTATAGTATACTAATGCTTGATAGCCTCATTTTTGCAAATCACCCATATCTCTAATATATAATTGTAATGAGATTGATAAGGGGGCAGCTTAAATGTGGTTATGTTAAAATATTTCTATGTTTGAGGTTGCTTACGTGTAAGCATATGAATATTTAGGAAGAATGGTCGGCTTTCTAGAAGGTACTAGGCAATTTGTGGAAGGTTCGAGCGTAGGTCCAGAATGTTTTAGATGGCTCTGTGTTTTGATATAAAATGGAGTAGCGGGCGACAGCCGAGGCCGTAGCTGAGTTTGATTGCGTTTTGATCGCAGGTTTAGCGCGGGTTTAAAAGATGGCGTTTGCGCAGACTGAAGTTACTATGAGAGTTAGGTTGGGGTTTCAGTCTTAAACTGAAGCTCGGTTTTTAGTTTCGGCTGGATTCCAGTGCCTAGAAAAAGTCTGAGCTGCAAAAACCACAAAAAAACTAATTTCAATTTTGGCAGGGTCCAGACCAGTGCCATGGAGCAAAGTTGAGGCTGCAAAAAACACGAGAAGACCACGTAGAGCCATGATGCTCCCTAATAAGCAAGAGGCAATCGATTCTTTTTTAAGGATACTTAGAGCGAAATCGAAACTTTGCTTCTTGTGTTCTGCCAAGCAATCATTGGTAACAATTCGTCAATTGACGTTTGTTAATATCGAATCTATTTGTTATCAGAAAGATGTTGCAAAAAAATTCTCCCAACGATAGTGCTACAGTAATTGAATAGCACGCATTGTGACGAGCCTGCCGAGTTGACCCTCCTGGCAACTCGGGATCTTGTTGTAAAGACTCTTGCTAGGTTGATATGACAAACAATTGATGATGGTGAAGAATTGAATCTTCCTTTTGCACAGTTAAAATGACACACTCAAAACTCAATGAGCAAATACTTGAGATCTCAATATAATCACACAACATTAACATCCAAAGAAATCCATATTCTCAATAGTTACAGCGTCCATGTTTAATAACTCAACCTTAGAAGCTTCTCGCTCATCCATGAGCCACAACCGCGCTGATGCCATCGCCTTGCTCTTTCACTGCACATGCACTCACTGGGGTTAGTCTTCGTGACTAAGTGGGGATCCCTGGCTGTCTCTGCATGCATGGAAATAATCTGGAAATCTTGGATAAGCACAAACACAGACGGAGAATCCTATGTGAGTACAGTGCTAAGACAATGACAACATAATCCAAGGAATTACTAAACATAAACATCAGAAGCAAAGAACATATCCAAAATACCAAACCATCATGACACATAGCTCCGGGACAATGGGAAGCTCAGCCAACCTACAGGCAGGCCCTGTTAGCAGAGAAATGCCCAGTCAGCTCATATATCGATGCCGAACCCTACCCTTTTGACAGCAGGCCTATGACCTTACCAACATACCAAGAGCACTATGATCACAATACAAACATGTCGAGGAAGTCACAAGCATATTGATATGAATCCAACGCATATGTACTTCATCGGTTACGCCAACACTGCTCCATGCCATAGCCATACTCAAAAGTCTCCATAAGCTTCCTATGACTCTCTTGGCCAACTACTCAATCCCATATCATGCCTTACCTTCAAAAGTTCCATCTCAATAGCTATAATTCAATCATGAGCTATGGTTTTAATATAAGTCTACTTTCCATAACTAATGGAAAATCTCAAGACCCAACACTTTCACTTAAGAATCAATGTAACATAATGACCGCAACTGCATGTAATCCTTGCGACATTATTCTGAATCATAGCTCCATCTTTGGGAGCCAAAACAATACAGATGACACAATTCTTGAGCTTCATGCTTAACTTATCGATTAGCTACCCAGATGCTCATATTCTCCTTTACTTCTATCAAGGAGGATCTACTTAAGCGCCATCTCAGAGGTCAATTTGTCAGGTTCTTTACCACTTTAGAGTCATCAACCCTTATATTTCATACTAATTTAATTAGATTACAATCATTCAAAGTAATGCATTTCCTTACTGTTGCAATTCTTGTGATTATTCTGAGCAATTTGTGGCAGTCATCACTGGTTCCATCCACATACAAGGCAACTGGGCCCCATTCCAAAGGTTTATTCTTTAATTAACTCCTTAGGTTAGCAACAAAATACTAACCAAGAAAATATAGAGAACTCTACCAAACAAATATAAACAATAGAAAAAGAAACGTGATTGGTTAGTTCCAAAACTTGTAGTCATCCAGCAAAGAAGGTTCAAGACATGCCAATTCTGTGGATTCAAGCTATCTCGGCACTTTTCAAGTATTTCAGACCTTTTTTACTTAGAATTAGCCCTTTCAGATATGTTTTCAAATGACTGGTTACCTTCCATAGCCTTATGAGTCTCCAACAGTTTCATAATTTATCATATGCACATGCAAAAATCATGTACAGACTACTCATGGCAGCTCGTAGCACCTCAATTGATCAAAAGCAAAACCCCACCTGAGAATTCCTTCATGCATGGATCTCTGAACTTCTTGCAATTGCTTGCGTATCAAAAGATCGTCTTCTAGCTCCAAGAATTAAACTGCAAAAGGACATACATAGTGCAGTCAATTCTGATCTAGCAGAATTGACATACATAATGCAGTCAATTCTGAAACTCATACGGATGAGTTTCGGCCTGATCAGATAAATTTCGGAAAGCCTACTTGAAGATCTTTCCAGTAAAAGAAGAATCACCTAAAAAGGATTTCGGGTCGCTGGGATATGATGCTCCAACGTGCTATGCTTACGATGTTCAAAGGATATATTGGTCAGTTTATGGAAATATTTCTAGATGACTTCACAGTCTACAGTGATTTAAATGATCATTTGACCAAGCTGCGTTTATGTTTCACAAGATGTCGTGAGTATGGAGTTTCTTTAAACCCTGAGAGATGTACCTTTCTTGTCAACCAAGGAGTACTAATTGAACACATTGTGTGTAATGAAGGACTACTCACAGATCCAACTAAAATACAAGCAATAATTAACATGCCTCCACCACAAAATGTTACTCAAGTGAAACGATTTATGGGGAAGGCTAATTATTATACGAAATTCTGCTCTAGATTGGCTGAAATACCATCATCTTTGAATGGACTAGTTAGTCCAAAGACGAAATTCGAATGGACAGATACTTGGCAAGAAGCATTTGAGAAAATCAAGTTGTTGATGGCATCAGCACCTATATTAATCACTCCACATTGGGACAAGAAATTTCATGTCCACGTGGATGCATCCAAATTTGCTATTGGGGCTGTGTTAGCTTAACAGATTGACTCAAAAGTTGACCAATCAATCCATTATGCTTCTAAGCAACTCAATTCCGTAGAGAGAAATTATAACACAACTGAAAGAGAAGGCCTTGCAATGGTCGTTGCAATGCAAAACTTTTGACATTACTTGCTTGGCAATTACTTCACATTTTTTGTAGACCATCAAGCTCTCCTCTATTTGGTTAATAAACCATGTGTTATAGGTAGAATTACACGTTGGTTGTTAATCTTACAGGAATTCAATTTTAAAATTGTCTTAAAACCTGTTGCCAACTTTAGTTAATGGCAGTAGGATAAAAAAATATGAACAACAAGAGATAGTTCATGTCAACATGATTACTGTCGGTGATAAAGTTTCTTTGTATGATAGGCCCTATGCCCCTTTTGAACTTGGTTAATGTTACATCCCAACGTCCTGGAACTAGGTTGCTAATCTATATGTGGGAATGGCAAGATATAGTGTTTACTAAATCTTTTCAAGTATGACTACAAAAACTTTGCCGAGGTAAGCATATATTACAACTTATTCTGGGAAAGGACTCGCGAGAGACACAAAACCGGCCGAATAGGCTTGTCATTCATCACAGCAGCAGTATACAATGTATAAGAAGAGAGAGGGGTAGCCGAACATAGGAACAATATCGGACTACCCCAAAAAAAGAAAATGTGCTAAGGCATGATAAGAGGGCAATGGCGACAAGTTCTCATCGGGATAAAAAACCCCGCCCTTTCGGGTTTTCGAGGAAAACCCTAATGAGAAATGGTCGCCACCAACCTCGAATGTGGTGCCTAGAGAACAGAGAAACCGGACGAGCGCGAAGGCAAACCGAAGCACGACCCCAAACAACCGCTGAAAACCCCATGTAACAACGAGGATGACGAACGAAACCAAAGAAGACCCCAAAAGCCGGTGGAAGATAGCGAAATCAGAAGACCAAAAACTCAAAAACACCCGTAAAAAGAGTCGAGAAACAAGCCTAGCCATAAAAAAAGAATCCAAATCAAGAAAGCCGGAAGAGATAAGGCATAAAAAATCGCATTTAAAAAGAGCGAACAAAAAAAATAGCGCCACCGACAAAGTGGAAAAGCATCACCCAAATGGGTGGAAAACATGATATATAAAGATGCATCACCCTCAAGGTGGCAATAAACAAAGATCGCCAAAAGCGAGAAAAACACAGGAAAATGCCAAGGAAACAGCAACAAGGCAAAAGCGACACCCACAAGTGAAAAACCACAAAAAGAGCAAGGACCAATACTAATACAAATGAAAAAGACGTACACGCCCACGCAGTAGGGTGGGAAGGGGGGGAAGCTACGAGCACGAAGAAAATGCTGCTGTGAGAAGACGCCGATAACCGGCCTGAGAATGGAACTAGCCTAATATAGGGGCTCGTCCTTTCCCAGAATGGCGATCCGATGGCTCGGATCGATGGGATTCTGGGAAAGGACTCGCGAGAGACACAAAACCGGCCGACTACCAAAGGACTTCCTTAACTATAAACCCAGGCGCCGCGAAACCTCCAAGTGTTGAGTAGGGTCGCAAAGGACATTTGTGTGGAAGGAAGAGTGGAGAGAGCGAAGACGACAGCAAGGTGAATCAAAATCAAATCGAAATCCAAAGCGCAAGATAGAACTCCAAGTCAAGAATGAGGAGAAGTGCCCCAACCCCTCCTGCGCATCCAGCCAAAGATACCTGCAGAAAAACATCGAAGGAGCACTACTAGATCATGACAGGAAGAGGTTGTAGACTAGGTAAAGTGACGGATTAAAAATAAAGCTAGGGCCATATATAGGGTCTGAAATACTAAAGCAAAAGACAATAGTGGACATGATAAAGGAACCAAAAACGTAATGACAATCGGAAGGGACATGATAGAAAAATAAGAACGCCAAGTTGAAATGTAAAATATAAAAGAACGCCAATAATAGGGGGCGAATGAATGTGCATGACGGCGGCAAGTCGCACAACAACTCAAATCGATGTGAGCGCTTAGTAATGAGGAAATCAACAATACATGAAAAAGAGAGATAGCATCACCCGAAGGGTGGAGAAAAAGCGTCACCCAGCGGGTGGAAGAAAAACCAGGATAAATACAAATTCGCGTCCCCATCGGGGGGGAAAGAAACAACGCCACCCACAAAAAATAGTCCAAGAGAAACTCATGTCACAAAATTGCAAAAAACGCAATATCTGGCACATCTAATCATAGCGAAATAGCAAATATGATAAATAATAATAGCACAATGCACGATGATATCCCAATACACTGTGAACAAAGAGCTCAACGGTTAGCTAGAAATGTATGCCCTGACAAATGATGCATAAGGATAGCATAATGCACAATGCACAATGAACAGCATCACCCGCAGATGGAAATAGCATCACCACCATGGTGGAAAAAAGCGGCACCCAACGGGTGGATAACAATCATGTAAAAAGAAATATGCATTGCAAAATAATGCCCCGGGGGATTCACCTTTATCACATGAGCATATGCCACCTGCGTGCTTAAGGTGAGAAGAAACACCCCTATATACGTACGCAAAAGTGTTGGAAAAACACCCCTTCCGTGGAGAAAATACACTAGAATGTCAGTAAGAGGGGGATTTAAACCCCTAGTATACGTACGAAAACATCGAGAAAAAACCCCCTTCCACACACTCACTAGGTTTATACGGGTCTTCTGTGTGAATCCCCCGGGAATAATGCTAGACAATGGTATTTACAACATCACTAAAGATAATAAATAGACATGAATGTCACCATCACGGTGGAAATAAATAGCACCACCCAACAAAAAACGGTCCATAAAAAAACGCGACATCTAGAGAAGGATAAAGCATCAATGTAAAACCATAAAAAAGAACATCAAGAACACGAAAACTAAAAGTGGCCATTAGAATGTGCCCAATATAACAGCTTGCGTATAACTACGTAATACACGCCATGCCTAGATAAAGAGAAGCATAAAAAGGAAAAAATGATCAAATATAAACCCATGTCGGACAACAACGTAGGACACCCCATATCTTTAAATAAAGAGAAGCATAAAAAATGAAAGATAATCCAATATACACCCATGTCGGAAAATCTCAATGCAGTGCCAAACGCAATATGCATCCTATCTAGATAAAGCCAAATAGCAAATATGCCAAAGATGATAAAGCCAAATAGCAAATACGCCAAAGATATATAATGAGCATACCAAATAGAAAAAGATCCGCTACAAGTGAAAAAACCCTCAATAGACAGCTAGAACCGCCAGGTGTGGAGTTGGGTCGCAAAGCACATAGCGGGAGGAGAAGAAGAGGAGCCAAACGACCGCGGAGCGGCAAGCAAGATCATGTGGAACCCCGAAAGTGGCAGCCGCCGAGGCCCGGCCGCGACGAAAGCGTAATGAGCACCATACCGAACGGATTTAAGCCGAAGCAAGAAGATACACCCGCCACCACCTCCAAGCAATCGGATAGGATAAAGGACGTAGAGAGGAAGGAGAGGAGCCAAAAAAGGGGCTGCCGAGGTGCCGAAGGATAATGACAGGCATGCAAACGGCAAGGCAAGCGAAGCAAAGAAATCGTGATGAGCACCGGCAAGTGGGTCTCGCTTGAAATGGCAGGGGAGAAAGGGAACCAGTAATCCAAGAGTCCGGGTTCAAGCGAGAGGGAAGCCGCTGACGACGAGAACCAAGAGCTGAGCGAGCCGTGGAGAAAAAAAAGCGGTTGAAGAAGAAGAGCCGAAAAGCACCCGCTATGGATCGGTATCACCAATGACCTCAAAAAGGGAAGGACATTAGAGAACAAAACAATGATAAGAAAAGGACGCCGCCACGATGATGAATCGGCGGAAGCGCCCCGCATGCCAACGAGAACGCAACAAGGCGATGAAAAAAATAAACCACGCACGCGCATAATGCACATATGATATGAATGCGTATCACGAACGTATGTCCGCGGATAGTTGAATGTGGCTACGGGCACCGGTCCGTGAATGTGGCTATTATTCCTTCTGAACCTGGGGCCAATATCTAGAGGGAGATAAGTCAACAAAGGAACCTTTCATCATGGATCCCCAAAAAGAATAAACAATAACAATAAATAAGAAGGCAGAATAACAAGTAACTGAGATAATAAGGCAAAGAGGAAAAAACGTACGCATAGGAATGTAAAAATGCATAGACATAAAGATCGAACGAAAAACATGGAGATGTTGAGTAAAATCGCACACCACGTAGCGAGCGCGAGAGGACGAGGGACCGCCAAAGAACCGTGAGTACCTAACCTCAACATGTATACCCCGCGATTGAGCAAAAAACGGAGGAAACGAGGAAGAATGATAAAAACTATGGGCTAAAAGAACATGAAAAGTCACCACGTCTAATAAAGCAACGTCTCGAAACTTACACAATGATTATGTAATATCATATATATAGTGAACAAAGCTATGCACGAAAAAGTAAGCCTACTGCGAACATGACAAAGTGGAGCTAACGAAAACAATGAAGCTCCCAAATCCATAAAATTGGTACACCGAACAATATCACCCATGTGCAAGAACAGAAAATACAACTTCAGGAAACAACAAATAAGTGCGTGAACAAAGGAACCAAATATAGAATATACATATAAGAAATTTAGCCACAAAGGACAAAGAGGTGAATAGCAAATATGATGTATAATGGTAGCACAATGCATAATGATAGCGAACTAAAAATGAAGTCCCCGAAAAAGACAACAAAGTTATGCGTTAAGCCCAAGCAGAAATACGAGAAAAGAAGAATGTAAGCCAATGAACAAATCAATAAGAAAATAACCACAGACAAGAGCCCAACAGCCAGAGAAAATGTAAAACACGGTGCCCAACAAAAAATGTAATACAAAAATGATCGACATAGGCCAAAAGATGAAATCAACACACAGGGCGTAACATAAATAGGAAAAATAATCCGAATAACACAACAACCGCTTGAATAGTGCGAGCATCAAGATCCAATGGAAAAAGACAATGGCAAAAGAGAACATAAAGTTTATAAGATCATGCTACATAAAAAGAAACCACGTGGGCAACTAAGACGAAAAATGTAAAAGGAACATATGAAAAGATATAACCACCAAATCAAGAACCCCATTACAACCCAAATAGTATAAATTGAGGGCCTCGAGAGAATTGAAAACATCCGAATAACATGAATGCAAGTCATTAACCATATTCATCCCCAGATGTTGCAAAATAAAATACACATGTAAAAAAGCATCTCATGAAAATATGCCAATTATCAATCCATAACCATACTCAAAAAGAATTAATGCCGGAAATATGGATAGAAAACAATAGCCTAAAGTAAGTCGATAAAATTGTGGAAAGAAGCAAACCTAGAATGGATACCTCACCGGGACTCAACTTGTATAAAATGCGACAAAGAATGTAATTCCCCAAGCCCAAAACAAACATCGCCAAAAAACTCACGCCCCCCATGGCAAGAGCTCGGACTAAGGAAAACATCCCCTATGGACCAATAAAAGGAGACTTTAAAAGGCCACAAAGGAACTTCCGCTAGAAAAATGGCTCAACAAACTAATTGTCTACATTGAGGATCCGAATTTTGAAACGAGAACGCCCAACCCCGAAGACCACCAACCTTCTACCAAATTTATAATTAGCAAATATAGCTCATATCCAAACCCAAGGAGCAAACCCAAATGATGATAAGATAAACCGCAATTAAATACCTACCAAATGAAAAACGAAGCATAAGTCCGGATGCAAAATTGACAGCGATGACATGCATATAAGAAATTTGGTCCAAAGAAAACCGGGCATTGATCAAGGCGAAGAACATGTGCATGCATGAAAAAAGACGAAAATGGCAAATGCATACATGATCACAATTCAAGCCGATGAGCCCGGCCCAAAATCAAACCCCAAATCCATTGATATGAACTTCCGTGAAATAATGGCAATAGGAAGTGGGCAAATGTATCATTTTATTGAAAACTTCAGAAATAAAAACTCATCCATATAACACCTAGAGAAATAAATGCAGTTCTCAATCGACCTCTTGCTAAAGAAAATGCAAAAATAAGTAAATGTCCTTTATACAATTAACAAGTCACAACAACATGATGCAATATCCAAGAAAACCCGCTATAAATGTAGGATGCAGGTGTATATGTAGACAATATGAAGATATGTGGAAAAATAAAATGCATATAGGCAAACATGAGAGCCACTTGGACTCCACGACCGCAAAATGCAAAGAGGCTAGATAGCTGCATGGAGTGGAAGAACTACATTGCAACAGTCAGAGCTAAAAATGGACTTGGAATTGCAAACCTGATGGTGGAAAGAAGAAAAGCAAATTCTAGACATGATCTAAGTAAACTAAAACTACACATCCAACCGTTCCCCTCGACATCTGCCGGGAGAGCCGGGGCAAATTAAGAAAAGGAAGAACAAGAAAAGCTAAGGCTAAATGTTGCATCTCACCTCCGCTCTCGCCAAGATGCCCCACCAAACCGGCCGAAATCCAACCTAACAGAGGAGAATGAAGAAAGGAAGCTCTGATCCGATTCAGAGAAAAACAATGGCGTATGCTTAGGCTTAGGCTGGGGCTGAGGCTTAGGCTTGGCTTAGGCTTAGGCTTAGGTGTAGTCAACGGCAAAAGAAGCGGGAGCAAGGAAATCCAAGGAAAAAGTGTTTGAACGAGGAAGCTGGAAATAGGAGAGCAATCATGGACCCGTGTGATGGCGCACGCCCGCCTCTCGTGAGATCGAAGCCAAGAACCGGAAAAGGTCTCGCGACCTTGTTCCTCACAACCGAGCCGCTATAAAATGGGCTTAACCAAAGAACAATTCAGCAGCCATACTCCCCGCCAATGCTCCAAATGACCACGCCCACGCCAAGATGCGGCTCGCACAACTCGGGTGTCCCGCCTGACCAATGGGTTCCAGCTTCTAGAATGTCCGCTTGAAGAACGAAAGAGAGGCAAGACAAAGAGGGGCTGAGAATGAAAACGTAAAAGAAAACACAGCATGGATCCGCAATCAAAATGGCGGAACCGCCTTGGACATGCAGGATCAAGACAAAGACGAGGATAGGATGGGGAAAAGAAGGAAACTAAACCGAGAGCATGCGCTAATTAGTGAACACAAATGTAATCCAGCTCTCTCGCATCGCAAATTCTTGAGCCGCAAGACCAATCATATAATCCGCCATCGCATGCAAAAGGCCGATTTACGCAACAACAAATAACTAATATAGCACCACGAAGAGGAAACAAAGGAGCATGGCTTGCCAGTTCGCATGGCTTGCCAATTGAATCGATCACCAACAAACCAATATACCTCAACCAATAGACCCCAGATGCAATTTTGTTGCTCCAAAGTTAACTGCATGTATCAAATTCAACAGAAAAACCCATACCTTCCAAAATCTTCGGTCGGATGCACATAGCCAGAATGGCCCCTACCACTACATACCGAGAGCATAAAGAAGGAGAGCATAAGAACCTGCTCAAGAACTTACTGCCACAGATGCCTGCTAAAAAGTTCTCTGGCACCAGCTATAACGCGCCCGAGAAGAAGAAGCCGTGATGTCGCTATAGATGAGCCTGAAAATGAGCAAAGTGGGCCAGGTGGACAAAAGAGTGGAGATGGTGATGTGCAGGACAATTGGGTGGAAGAGTGGAGAGAGCGAAGATGGCAGCAAGGTGAATCAAATCGAAATCCCAAGCTCAAGATAGAACTCGAATTCTAGAATGAGGAGAAGTGCGCTAACCCCTCCCGCGCATCCATCCAGAGATACCTGTAGAAAAACAAAGGAAGAATCCCAAAATGGAACCCAGAGAAAAAAAAAAGAAAGAATCCAAAATGGATTGATAGTACCATGGCTCGAACCCTCATCCATAAGATGATAAACCTACACCCTAACACGTCAACCATCTGGAATCTGTGCAAAAGACAAAAAACAATCGAAGTATTCCACCCAAAAAAACAACCCTAAACCAGAGATGCATGCGAGAAACATTACACAAGCAATTGCCATGCATAAATCAGCCAAATGCACAAGGCAAGTGTGCTAAGGAAGACCAATCACGCTGTAAAATGCATAGAAACCGGCAAAGCAAGATGAAAGCGCCTCGGATCGGGGGCTGCCCAAATCTCTATGAATTGCTTCGATCTCGACGAATCCGCCGCATGCAACAAAATACCGCAAAAAGAAAGATACCGGTCGCCGCAAACCATTAGTGGCCCCGTGAGGAAATAATCCGCATGCAATGCGGCAAAAACAAAACAATCGATGAGTTCCATCCGAAAAAAACAATCTGGACTAGATGCATGCAACAAAGTGATGCCTTCAATTGACATGCAAAAAATCAGCCAGCATTCACGAAGAAATTGCGCGAAGAAAGAAGAGATCACGCTCATATTTTGAATCCTCCGCGTAGCATGCAAAACAAAGAAAGTGCTTGCAAGAAACCATGAGAAAGAGCAAGCCAAAAGGGAAGGAAAGAAGAAGAGCAATCTAAAAGGGAAGAAAAGAGGAAGAGCAATCTAAAAGGAAAAGAGAGAAAGCAAATCTCCAAAGAGGAGAAAAGAGGATGGAGCCAAAGGAAGCTACGAGCACGAAGAAAATGCTGCTGTGAGAAGACGCCGATAACCCGCCTGAGAATGGAACTAGCCTAATATAGGGGCTCGTCCTTTCCCAGAATGGCGATCCGATGGCTCGGATCGATGGGATTCTAACTCCTCTCCCAGGTGGCATGATTAAATTTGGTGCGCAGATAAAAGCATGAAAGTTTACTCTTATGATCACCTTATGGATGCCATATACCAGATTGGATTTTGGCCTTTCCACAAATTAATCTTGTGCTTTGGACGAGAAAACAATCGTTCTTTCAAATACCATTGTTTACACCATAGATTTGACATGGAGCAGGCTAGAACAAGATATCAATTGAAACATCGGATATGGCTGCATCAACGGAGAAATCTTATAACTTCCAAGCTAGTAAAGCCATCTACTAGCTTACCATTGAAACCATTGGTTGCTGTTACACCTTCAATAAATAAACAATCAAAGCTTAAAATAACACGTTCTTTCTTATACTCCACATCTAAAGCTATGTTTCTATATCTGCTCCAGATTCTCAAGAAGTTTCCAATTAAGTTTTCCAGCTACCAAGTTTTTTTATCGCCAAAATTGACCCATGGATCTAAACATATACTTCATAAATGGGATTGCTTCCTTTTATTGAGCGTACACCAGTTGAGGTTGTCAAAGAAACATTGGTAGAATTTTTATAAAATTATGACCCTAAGACATCAACAGGATCCACAATAGCTTCTGGCTCCATTACAATCACTCCACAACTTGTTGAACAAACGTTATCTATTCCGTATTTACCATACCAAGCAATTCTCGGCAAAGTAGATCATGAGCAATATGGAGTCAAGAAATCTTCCAATGGGCAATGCCACTTAGAACATTTAGTTCCGCCCTACAGAGATGTCATCATTCATATTCGAAAGAAGCTCATACTCTAGTCCTCAAAAACCCTCAATATATGCTCTCAAACATTGTTTCGTGCTACAATATTGGCTTATCAACAAAAGAAACTTTCTTGGGCTGATATAGTCACCAACAAATTATTCAAGCAGCTTAAAAATGCCACAGAACATAAAATTTCTAGTTTTTGCTATGGTCCACATTTACAGATGCTAATAGACTTCATTACTTTTCAACAGGATGTTTCAGCATCTTCATCAATACTAAATGGGCAAGGAAGCATTCTTTAGCTTGATCCTATGCCACACCCCATGGAGATTACAATGCAAACTATTTCTAATAATGCAGATCTCACTTTCTCTACTTCAAATAATTCTCATATGCACAGTAAAATAAATCAACTTTATGATGAGATTAATCAAGATCTCAAAAACAAGGATAATGAGATAGTACGATTGCAAACTCGCATCACTTCGTTGGAGCAAAACAATGAAGAGTTGCAGCAGCAAAATAGAAATTTTGAGCACTGTTATCAAGCAAAACTCACTAATTATGATATTTTATTCACAGAAATATGATGATTTAACTTTGCAACAAGTTCAACCTCCTCTCAACCTTCACAACTCAATACTGAGAAACAAAAGCAAATATTAAAAGATTGTGTCAAAGTCATCCTGCAACAAGTGCATGATTTGCAACAAAAGAATAATGTACTTTCTACAGAACTTGAAGCTAAAACTAAAGCACTTGATGCTACAATGCAACAGGTACATAATCCTTCTCAAGAAACATTCGAGACATCCATTGATCCAGTCTCTTAAGTTACATGATTATGACTTTCTGGATTTCGTGCCATTTAAACCTGCAACTACAGATACATGGAGGAGGCGAAAACTTTTGGACACTACAACATAATTGAATTTTTCACAAGCCCCTCAACACTTGCAAGATTCTGTTTACTTTGATCCTACTTACAACCGAAGAATAGATTGGCAAACTGCAGACCTTCAGAACATCAACAACTGGCCTATCATTCCTGGTAACTCATGGAATAGTCCAAAAGAAATTATGCAAAACCTCAGAATTTTTTTTGAAGAGGCTCAACGCAGTCCCGGTTTCATCATATACAAGCAAGCCCAGTACTGTAAGTTTCTTCATATGGTCTTTGAAGCCAATGCTTCTGCTAAAGGTTTATTGATCAATATTAACCTCAATAGATCCTGCAAATCCACCATGAGGGACAGTGCTATCTTCATTAAACTTTCACATTTGCCGTCCAAGTGCATTGAACTCTTTGAAAGTATGGCCGATGATAACTTTCTCTTTCAAGCTAACTCTGCTTACTTTGACTTTACTAATGCCTTACAGGAACAACGGAAGAAACAAATTTATAACTTTCACCGCCATTGCAGGAATTACCATCTCCATACTGCTAGGCCTTGTGTGGAGCCTACGCTCCCCACAAAAAATTCGGGGATAGATGATAAGGGGACATAACATGTGAATACTGAAGAACAGGTTGGGAAACAACTTCAAGAGCCTGACGGCGATTCCGAGAATGATGACCCTTATGGGAGTCATTATAAAAGGCGGCATGGTCAGCACACGCCTACAGATGATTAAATAATATTTGAATATGAATAGGCTTGGCGAAAGCCACATTTAGCCAAATTTATTTTACTTATCTTATGAAGGAAAGACATAAAAATATAAAATTTACAAAAAACCTAAAAATTATAAAACAAGAAAAATGGCAAAAAAGAGGTGAACGTGGAGAAAAACCGCTTCGAATCTTTGCCTTCTTTGCTTTTCCTTCCTTCCTTCCTTTCGAATATGTGTTCTCCTCAACGAATTGATGTGCCAGGGTGGATCTGCCACAACTCTTAGAGTATTTAAGGAGTAACAAAGCAAGAATTGGGTATGTGTGGATGCCGTGAATTTGTGCTATCATTATTGTACGTTGGCTTATGATCAATAGAAATGTCTCCTTTTTGCCAGTTGAGAGCTTTCATTGTTATTTGTTCCATGTTCATCTCATGAATGCAATGACGAGTTTGTCATCCTTTTCTTCTATGGCATCTTAATCTACATCAAGTCTGGAGGAACGCAAAGCGGATCAAGCCGCCCATGAGGCAATAGAAACCATCTTCGAAATCACTCTGTCTGGTTGCATTTCTACCCCTGTTTTTTTTGCCATACTGACAACCTTGCTTGATATCGGATGACTAAATTAACCACCCTAGCTGATATTGAATGGCCGGATTAACCGTCAAATTTTGGCTGGATTAACCACATCCTACATGATGGACTGCCATAATCATCAAATTACAAGAGCCCACATTCTGCGTCGCATTTCATGAAACAATTGAAGAGTTTCTTTTAACTACAATTTGCAGTGTAAGAAGGCATCACAATATTCCAAGTATAATAATTCCTTTCATGCATATGATGAAATGAGGCACGTGTTGCATATAGGGCTCCACACTTACATTATATTTGCACCAGCATGTTACCAAGGAATACACTTTTCAGAAGCCTACTTTTAATAATTCTATCATAAACGTGCTTTCCTTCTGACAAATCCTTGGGACAGTTCGGCTTTTTCAAGTGAAAATTTAATTGCCGATATATTTGAATACCTCCAATTTTGAGGTAAATCATCAAGTTCATTCTAAAAAGCTCACATTAACTCTCCAACTTCTGTTCGATCGTAATGTTCTATTTCATTCCACGTAATAATGGATCTTACACCGAACATTTTTTAAAGCATCCATGATTTCCAAAGGTGCTTTGAGTAAAGAGAACTTGAGTCAACAATGCAGAAGAAAAACCCTTTTTCTTAAGCTTAAGGACATGATGATTTGCAACTGCCTGTTTGCGACGGAACAACAGGTTAACTTAATAGTCTCAAAAGGTGAAAAGCTAAGAATATAGGAAGGGAAAAAACTAACAGTTCAAAAATATTTTGTACCTTAATGACCTACAATGAACTAGGAATCAAAAGAATATTCATAGCTTCGTACAGAACAACATCAAACAAGATTTGCTCCTTCAGGCAATCCAAAAACTAAAACGTAGAAAATTAAGAGGATAAGTGTTAGATTATGTATACTCCAGTTCTCATATTTATATGCCTACAACCGTTCATGTTTTTGTTAACAATAAAAAATTACCTGAACATGATAATCCTAGCCATCACTTTCAACTTCAATGTCGGGTTAGAACTCTACAGACTAGAACTTTACTAGACTAGAACTTTACTGCAAGCAAATTGCATTGCCCTGCAAAAATTCAACACAAATCTTGGACCACAAATGACGCAAGCAAGTTGGTTTTTTGAAAATATGAACTGATCCAACGTCAAAAGGATGTAGTAGAATATCAACTGATGCATGCCTTGTCACCAATTGAAAGAACCCTGATAAGGCACAATAACCCCTTTTTCTGAATGAGAAAAAAAAAAGTTTGGACAATCTTTTTCCTCTCTAGAAAGTCCTAGGGCTACCCACACAACAAACATTCCAAAAAGATGTTAAGAAAAACTACTTAACATTGAAGCATTGGCGATTTATAAAAAATACCCATGGACATGTCTAAGTGTTGTCGTATCTTACATTGCATGACTACCCTACATTCACCTCATTTTTTTATGTCTTAGCACGTCCATGGACCATCCGGTGGCCATGGCTGCATGGAAGATGTCATATTGGTCCCATAATATATATTTTTTATTTGTAGGCCTTTGGTTTTTTTCATTATAAAGCTTTAGACATCCAAAGGAGAAGGGTTTCTTGCACGTTGTATTGGTCCCCTTTTTGCTATTTCATTTACAGGACTTAGGTACCACCTCATTTCTGTCCCATTATGCGTGTTTGTTACTTTTGACTTTCTCATGTTCGAGGCGGTCCAGATAGACAATGAGGTCTAGAAACATCTATGTTCTCTTATTTTTCTCTCTTGTAATGGGACATGTTTGCTACAATTAAATGACGAACCCACTACTCTCCTATACTGAAGAGAAAAGAAAAAAAATATCTTCAATACTATTAATTTATTATATTAAAAAAAGGAAGCTTAATAAAAAGCTTAAAGCTTGGGACGATAAAAGCTTTATTCTATTCTACTCTATTCTATTATATGAAAAAGGTATATTAATCCCATTTTTAATAAATTAAATCAAAAGCGAGGTTGTGAGAACGTAGGGTAGAATAAGTGGAAGCCGCTAGAATAAGGGCAAAGGTAATACGCGTAAATGTAATTGGCTTTTACAGTGGGTCTTTATAAGCCCCTCCCTTCTTATAACCAAAGCACGAAAACGAAAGAAAGAAAAAGAAATATATTTTTACCATGGCTCCGGAGCTCGAGTCGCATCTTGTAGGGCGCCTAGTGAAGCGCATCCGATCCTTTGATTTTCTTCTAAAGCTTGTTCAATCCGAAGAGGAGCTTCATTTTCCTCCCCCTGCTCATAATTCGGTTCCAGATCATTGCCCTTACTCTGCCGTTCGCCAGAATCCTTGCCCTTATGTTTTCCAAATGCCTCTTCATTACCCTAAATACAGCCGCGAGCAATATGATGCCATGCCGGAATGGCAGCTTGATCGCTTGCTTGAAGAATATGGCCTCCCTTCTTCCGGATCTTTGCAGGAAAAAAGGGATCTTGCCATCGGTTCTTTTGTTTGGAAGATCTAAAGCTTTTGGTGTGTTTTCGCTGCTGTGAGGATTCTTGTTCAGGTTTTGATTCTCTGTACATATTGTTGTGAAGATGTAATTTTTGTGAAGTGGAAGACCGACCGTTTCTTTGGAAGTATTTGGTGTCATTTCTGCTCGGGAGTTGTTACTTGGCGCATGTGATAATATAGTATGCTTTGATTGCAAGATCAGACTTCTTCTATCATGTGAAGCATGTTCCAGATCTGATATTCTGCTCGGGAGTTGTTACTTGGTGCATGTGATATAATATAGTATGCTTTGATTGCAAGATCAGACTTCTTCTATCATGTGAAGCATGTTCCAGATCTGATATTCTGCTCGGGAGTTGTTACTTGGTGCATGTGATATAATATAGTATGCTTTGATTGCAAGATCAGACTTTTTCTATCATGTAAAGCATGTTCCAGATCTGATATCGTTAGCAAAGTAGTAGATCTTTTTGCGATTTGAATTCATGTAGAGGTTGTCACAGAGCAATTGATCGAATTTCCTAGTTATCATGGAAGGCAATGGTTTTGTTGGTGTATAAGTTTAGATGGTCACTCGCTCTTGCTCTAAAGTTGGTTAAATTACAGAACTTTATTTTTGGACGAGTCCTCTATAACCATATGGGCAATTTAACTAATAAATTGTCATTTCAAAATTGGTCCATATGACTTAGTGATTGTCATATATTGGAATTGAGCTCGCATGAATATTACAAAAATCCATAGATAGGATTCTCATTCATCTCAACAGATTTTCTATAATGATGGATACCGCACACCCACAAACTATCCACGAAAATACTAAATATAGGTATGTCCAATTATATTCTTTGGACCCCAAAATACACAACTCGAAAAAAGTTTGACTGGTGTACCTCTACCTTTTCATGTTTTTCAGAAAAAAGCCTAGTGGTAAGCCTTCGGAAAAGGGCTTTAACAAATGCAAGGTTGAGTAATCGCTCCTATAAAAAACCCACAAACGGGGAACTCAAAACTGCCTGCCATCCTGTACATGCACATCGCCAATATAAAACATAACGTGAAAGAACAAAGCTCTCAAAGTGGAGGGGCTAATCACATGCCATGCGACAAAACAACCTCTTCAATGCCTGCCACGCGACAATAATATTAAACAATAAATTAAATGCGCAGTGTTATTGTTTAGTAGCCGCTCGGAGAATGGTTCAAAAGAAAAAAAACAAGGAATTACTTGGAACAAATTATATATCCTATAGCTTAATACTTATTCGGTTACTAACTTAACATTATATATCAAATGTTAAAGTATTAACAAAGGCTGATAAAATATCCGGTCGTTAAACAGAACATCATGGAATCAGGACCAAGCCAAAACATTTTGGAAAGGATTTATTTTTGCTGATTCAATCCGGGATTTCTGAGATGACTGCATATATAGCCTAGATATTTTGATTCTTCCTTTTCTTATTTAATAAAAAAGCTTTCCTTGCCAAAAAGGTCCATGACTTGTATAAAAGAATGATGATTCTTGGATTTGGATCATTGAATTCCTGCAACCTGAGTTTGTACCTAGCCGTTTGGCTTATATCCAGAACCTGAGATTCTTTTATTCTTGTTGTGAAGGCAAGATAAAGATTTCTTTCCATTTAATCCTGGTTGGCTGGAAGAGCCTCTCCTAAAGATTGGAGCTGAATCTATTTTCTATCTCTTTTGCTTGCTTTACTTGTTTTAGAATTGAGAATATTTGTTGAATCGTATCGGGAAGGGTGAATTTCAAGAATCAACATAAAGTATTCCTGAGAGAGATGAGGAAGCATTGATAAGAAGTTGATGAAAAACCTTGCAATAAGCCAGCAATTTATAGAAAGAACTAGAGGCCCAAAAATGCATGGGATGCATGCATGCATGCCCATTCTAGAATCCCAACCCGATGGCTCGAACCAATGGCAGTAATGTGTTACTTAATCTTAGTGATCACTAGAATAGAGCTATCAATATATTTCATTTTGGGTTACCTAACCTTGCACCTTTAATTCCATTTCTTCTAGGATAGTATGCTTACTGAAAGCTTACATGATAGTCATTGAAGTTAGTGACACAAAAATCGTTGTAGATGAATTACCATTCTGCAAATGGTTATTATTATTTATCATCTACGAGATAATAGAATAGAGTAAAATAGAATTAAAAAAGAAAAATGATTTTTACGTAATACCACATTGGAAGTATCCCATATACGAAGATATTATCTTCTTGCCAAGCATGAATATGCCAAACCCATATAGTGATGACGTCAAACATATGGTTTTGGGATTTGCATAATTGAGGGGTCAATTTCTTTGGCTTTTGGGGTCAAGGGCACGTGGAGGCGATGGTGCCCATATCTTGGAGGCAATGGCTATATTTCTTCCAGCACAGAGGTGCAGATAGGGCAGCATGTTAGGTCATGCACATAGCCATTTCATGTGGCTTTGGCAGAGGAAGAGGACAAAGGCCGTTTCATGCAATTTCACGCAGGGCAGCCGTTGCATTCATGGCAGATGAATTTTAGATTCAAAATGTCCACTCACACAGGCCATTGTTGCCACAAAAAATAATTGGTGCTTACATCAAATTGATCTTTCTGTAGAAGATGAGGCTTGATTCAATATTGATTTGCATTCCAGATGTTATTTAGTTAAGAACATTCTTGTGTCTTTGTGGGATGGGAATGTCAACATTCCTGTGTATTCTTGTGCTCTAATTATGATTTCCTTTTTTCGTTTGGATGCATGTAGTGCTTCTCTTCATTTCAGTGCATGGCAGGTCCAGAAACTTCTCAGAAACATGCACTTGCAGAGAGATGATAATGGTTGTCTCACTTTTGCTTTTTGCTGCTGCTTTGCACACTTTTGCTGCGCACAAACGCTGCTTTTTTACACTGCTGCGCACTTTTTTTTTTTTGCTGCTGCTTTTGCTGCTGCTGCGCGCGCACAATGCATGCAATGCGTGCATGCGTAAATGCAATGCGTGCATGCATGCGTAAATGCAATGCATGCGTGCGTACGCAATGCATAAATTTTGAGTTATTCTCTTTCAGCCATACCTAAAGCTCATGTGGCAAATTTCCCCTTTGCTTCTTTAGTTCCAGTTTATCATATTCACATAGAAGTAGTAAACATGTTTGTGGTGATATGCTATATGACAACCCCTTGTCTTGGCACTCATGCAAATTGTGATATCTATATTCTTCATGAACTTCGGCATAGTTCCTGGCCGTTTAAGAACACTAAGTGAAAGTGTTGTTGCATTGCTATAAATTCTCAAATGTTGATTGTACGCGGGTTGGAGTTGTGCTGAAGTCTATTCTATCATTTCTTGTCGAATGGAACAAGGCCCTCAATGCAGACCTATTACGGTTCACATTACTATAGCAGAACTTTGTTTATTGTATTTTGGATTTTGTCCTACTTACTTGACTACATCATTGATTCCTATACCATGCTCAGGAAATCTTAGGCTTACGTGGAAAAGCCTATTTGCTTCCATCTTGTTTTTGGGTGGATAACTAGGCTTGTAGAATATGGAATATCATGTGCTTGATTCTGTAAACCAAAGGTCCTAAGTCGTAAAAAAACCATTGTTATATATAGTGAACTTCATTTCTAGGCAAATGGTAAAACAATTTTATATGAATTTTAACCCCGTGGCCACATGGACCGATGGAAAAAGTAATAATAAAACTGACTTGTACCTAAACCTAAACCTAAATTTTAAAATTACCTATATTAGTGATGATTTTAAGGTGTGACACAAATATGTGATGTTCTAACAAATTTAGAAATTTGAATGATAGGATGCATAAGCACAAAAAAAAAAGAAAACAAATCACCAATATGGTAAGGTTGCTGATTTTAAAACCTTTTACACCAAACTCGATATTGCAGATTGCTCATTAGCGCAAATTGCAAGGAGGCCTTGCTTCTACAAAACCTACAATCCACATCACCAATGAGAAAATAAAATAGTAATTTTGATCTCATGTAATGTAGTCGTTTGGGTGTCGGAGGGGTTTTGGCTAGAAACGGGCAAGCATTGGCAATCTCGCTCACATCAGCAGCACTGCTTCTCAAGTTCTATATGGAAACTCTGATCACTCAAGGGTTACCTCTTTACCCAGGTTTCCATATAGATTGGGAGATTTTTTAAATTTATGTTGAATCAGGCAGGAATAGAGAGCAATCTTCTCAGCCCTCACGAAATTTAATGCTAGTTTTGATGGAGATTGGGATGCTTTTCAAATATGAATGAATGGGTGCAAAAGCAAAGAGTAATTCATTGACACAACATACATATTGATAATACACTATAACTTTCTTACGATTATTACCGTCATTATACCATAATGATTATTAATGTCATTATATATATATGTCAATAATAGTATTACTTATATAAACTACCATATCCAATTGTGTCTATGGATATGGCATAGCCATCTTATTTATCTTGACTCTAAGTGGTGGAAAAACTCCAAGAGTATAACCTATGATGCTCATAAGATGAATATGTGGCTCCAGAAAAGCCAATATACATCTTATTGTCTTGCACTATTTTTCCTAGATCCACCGATAAGCTTAACTGTGGGTCTTCAGGTTTCTCAGCTGTCTCTCCCTCTTCCAATCTCACCTCAACTGTTTTAGCCACATTGTCATAATCTATCCAAGCAGTGTACGTAGAATTGCTATCGAAGTCCATAGCTATTGTAGCATTAGAGGTCAGGCCATTAATATCAATACCATATGCTCATAAGAAGGATCCCAAACATTGGAATAAGTATCAAATTCTACAGCAAATAAGCGATTATCAGACCTTCCATCCTTTTGCCAACTAACCAAACCAAGGCGACCACCACTAGAATCCCTAGGGATATTTTTTAATGGAGATATAAAGAAAGCCATCCCATCTCCAGGAGAGTAGTTATCGAAAGTGATTATTTGAAATACAAAACTTGTACTAAAAGAGGCTGCAAGGAGGGGTACAGTCGAGCTATAGATCACCCGACCCGTGCTTTGGCCTGCCGAACCTTCTTTTGTTAATGCCACATAAGACGTTTGCAAGGAAGCATCGCCTTTCAATGTTATTCCATCAAACGAAGATGACATTGTGTAGGAAAATCCCAATGAGTCTTGAATATAGCCAAAGAAACAAAGGGCAAAAGAGGATATAATAAACAATATTTTCATAATGTTTTGCAATTGCTATTCTATGACTCGGGGCTCTCTATATATAGCTCACATTCTTGCTGATAATGAAAACAATTTCAACCATCCACAGAATGGTAGGTATTCATCTATAAAGATTTCTGTATGTTACGTTAACTTCAACAAGTTTCATGTAGACTAAGTCATGAAAAGTATTATGATAGTACTAAAAAATTTTGAATCTATGATGCCATGGGATGTTGCAGAGAATTGTAATGAGCTGGAACTCCTAATAAATGAAAGTACATTAATGCAACTGGAAGGACTTTTTTGACAAACAGAGCGTGTAAAACGTATAACTTTGACATGTTGGCTATTTTTATATGGGTAGGTCCTTTGTTAATTTCCTTTCGAGTGCTAAAAAGTAAATAACACTATATTGGCAGATTTACCTAATGAGATGACTTCTCAATAGCGCTCCATTTAATCTCATATCATCAATTCACAACTTCCAGATAAATAGGAAACAGTACCATTCATTTTGGGTTACCTAACCTTGCGTCGTGAGTTCCAATTTTTCCTAGTATAGTACTGGTACTAAAAGATTATATGACGTTTGTTGAATTTAGTGATGCAGAAGTCTTTATAGACGAATAAGTACCATTCTATGGATGGTTGATATTATTTATCACCTAAAAGAGAATAGATTAAAACTAGTAACGGTGCCCGGTAAGTACGATGGTCTCGAAAGCAATAGGGAAGCCGTAGTTTATCAAAGATGTTGATTTTAGGTGTGGTGAGCCCATATATGCATTAGAACTTAATTAGTGGACAATGCAAAAACAAATGCTAGAAATGTGTAAAATTGCATAAACATAATGTAATTTTGGCATGTTACTACACACAAGCCAATTAGATAGTGTCTCTGCTGATTGAGCAGTGGTATTAATATTAGAAACGTCACAATTCAAGTCTTAAATGCAATGTGACAACAGAACAATGGCACTAAGATAAAAAATGCCAAAGTGCTATGTGACAATGTGTGATATCATGGGGTAGCATGTTTTCTTAAGGCCATGTTATTTCTCAGGACATGTTAAGTCCATGATATTTTCTACTACTAATATTCTCAACGAAGTGATTTGGTGATCACAATCTTCTTTTTCCACTTTAATTGTAAAGCAAGCTTGGGTTAGAAGTAAAAATACTAAAGTAGCTTTCAAGCCCAAAGAGAATGTCAATTCCTTTTCTCCATTGTCGTCTAGTATAATCTGCATTTTGAATTATTTATGGATTGCATCCGTAAATGAGTAATTTGGTGGCATACAAATTGGCAAACTATAATTTCATGAAGACTCCAATATGCATAATCATTGTTGCCATCGAGCAAAGCATTTTCAATCTTCAAGGAGGATAAATTTGATGTGGTGATCAAATAAGATAGGCATTGCCTTGATTGCCTTGAGTTTGCCATTTTGCAACAATCATAGCTCAGATATGCATCATGATGATGAATTTGATATGATTTTCTTGGCACATTGTTATGATGCAATTGCTTGAAATACATTGTCACTGTGGGGAGCATTTTTGGAGAAAATAGATTTGCTTCATTGATAATGACTTTCTCACTGGGAATTGCGAATATGTAGCATAATAACAGGGGGTTGGTTTTGTATTTTTATACTATTTTTTCTATGGTTTTCATATGATTTTGAAAGTGTATTGCATGGGGACTACTAATTAGTATATCTAGAGTGCACATACGCCTGCATTAATTTTAGTGTTTTTGTTCAATGGTTTAGACCCATGTGCCATATTGTATTTTTTCTCAATTATTGAGGCTCGTTGACATGCAACCCTCGAGCCATTTAGAAATAGGGTTTGCTAGCTGAAGCACAAATTCTGCAGAGGTGGAGCACCAAAAGGTACTGGTCAGAGGCATGTCGAACATCATTTCTTTTGATATGGGATGGCGGCCTCGTTGTATTTCGATCATGCAGATCTGATGCTCTGTTGTAATGATACGGAACCAGCTCGAAACCTAAGCTCGAAACCTAGCAAATGGCAGTTTATGGGTGCCCGAGATGCTGGGCTGACAGAAGAGCTCCGCCTTGTTTATGGTGTGTCAGAGAGAACAGAGAGTGATGGAGCAGCTAATCTGCTTCAGAAGCTTCGTGCTGTCACATACACTCTTGATGAACTTGGTCAATGGTGTGCATACAAGGCAACAAGGCAAGGAATGTTCTGTCATGGATATACATATTTATTTGAAAAATGATGAAAGAGTCGGCCATCAAGTTGATGTAAAGTTTCAGGAATCTTACTTGCAAAAGGTTGTTGATATATTAGAATGTGATTTGAAGGAAGAACCCGTTGACTGCATGAATCAAGAAAAACCAATACTTGGGAGTGCTGAAGTACTTGGGAGTGTTGCAGCACTTGGATCGGAGGGATCTGGTCTTATAGCAATCACAGGTCTTCCAGGCCTGGCAGATCTGCGACGGAGGCTTTTGCCCCTGGCCAGAACTCTTGCTCTCATGCCCTCCTCTCAAAGGCACCAGCTTCTCAAGGTATTATCTTTTTCCATTTCCAGATAACGACTTATTCTGTTCATCCTTTATGTCTGACAATAAATAGGGCAGTGGATTGGGTACAGATGTGCTAATGAAGAAAGCACATCTTGAAAATGGCTAATAATAATCTGAGTGGCTCCGTGCTCTTACTGGGTCTGAAAAGCTGAATGACGTTGCAGGCTATCATAGAGAAGCACGAATCGGAGAAGCAGCAATGGCTCCTTGAGGCCTTTTTTTCACAAATGCTGAAATTAATATGTGATTGCATTGCAGTCATTCGGAATCATACAAGCTGGATTCTTGCTATGGGGAATGTAGAAATTGTTCCAGAAATAGTCAGTATAACAATAGCTTTATTCACCAAATTTGCTAGACAACTTTATAAACAAGGCTTATAAAAGCTTAGATTCATGGAGCCAAAATATGGTCACTCATCCATAAACCTTTTACAAAAAACTACAACTCCTGGCGGCGACTCTCGACACCGTAAGCCCTCCCCGCTATCCATTCCTCCAGTATTTATCTCCATATTTACCTTCCAATTCGGGTGCATCCACTTGTCAAATTGTGCATCCCCTTCATATAGAAAGTTCTCCAACTTGCCTAAAAAATCGAGTAGATAGACTTGCCTTCCTTAAAATTCGGCCCTAGTTGACTTTGACTTTGACTGTCAACACAAACCCTAAGTGGCGGGCGGGGGGGTGTCTGTGTGTTTCTAGCGAGCCCAAAGAACACCGGGTGGGGGTGCCCGCCACTTTGACTTTGACCCGCCACCTTTGACTTTGACTTTGACCTACTGCCACTGCTTCTCATAGGTCTTTCCAAAGCTTTGTATAACATGACACCATTTAACATGCCACTGCTCTAATCTACTGCCACTGCTTCTCATAGATTAGAATAGAATATCACTCACAATTATTACATGACAACTACAACATTCCCCTTCATGTAATAAGCGGTTCTCGATTATACCGGATTATTGTTCTTAACTTGAGAAACTCCGGTCAGAGTGCCTTGGTGAGAATATCGCCTAATTGTCCATCCGTTGCAACATATATCATTTGTAGCATGTTTTTCTTCACCATGTCTCTAAGAAAGTGGACTTCCATTTCAATGTGCTTTTGTTCTTTTTCGTGAAGAATGGGGTTTTGACATAGCTATGCAACCGGTATTGTCACAAGAAATAGCGGTAGGATTATTCTCGTGGAGTTTCCAATTACGCTAAGAGTCTACTTTCCCAAATCAACTCCTTTTGCTACTAAGCAAGCCGTACCAGTATTCACCTCGCGCGACTTGCGATTGCTATGCTAGGCTCGCTTTTTGCACTTCCGTGCTACAGTGCCCCACCCAACATGACTAAATAACCGAAGTGGATTTTCTTTGATCTAAATCTCCTCCCCAACGAATCACAATATGCTTTCAGTTCAAGTTTAGCTGGATTGTACATAATTCCAACTTCCAAGGAGCCCTTTAAATACCTCAAAATTCTTTTTGCAAAACGGTCCAATGAGCTACACCAGATTGTTATTATATCTCGCTTAATAAATTGACAAAGAAAGGAAATATCCGCCTTGTACAATTAGCCACATAAGCAAGACAACCAATTAAAGATCTCAGTATGGAGTTCTTTCCATTTGCCTCACCTCCCGAAAGCATTTTGGGCACATATCTTCAAATTCGGTCCGGTACTAATGGAGTATCCGCAACATTACAATCCTCGCATTTTAAAAGTTTTAACATATTAGTAATATGTGTTTGTTGACTTAAGAGTAAAGTCTTGTTTGTCCTGTCCCCTGCAGACTTCAATTCCAAGAAACCTCTTGATTCTCCTAAATCATTTTGAAATCTTTTACTCAAAATATTCTTACAATGCAAAAGAATATTCTTGCCTTTCGCTACCATAATATTATCATCTACATATAGGGCAATCACACACCATTCATCTCCACTTCTAAATCTATATAGATTCCCATCACACAAAAACTTCTCAAAAATCCTGCTTCAAGCAAATAGCCATCCATACATTTGTACCATTCTCTAGGAGCCTGTTTTAACCCATACACAGCTCGATTCAACTTCCAAACTTTACCTTCAATTTTGTCAAATCCTGGAGCTGGTTTTAGATAGATTTCTTCTTCCAATTTAGCATTTAAAAATGCTGTACTGACATCCATATGATGAATCTCTAAGTCTTCAGAATTTGCAATAGCTAACAACATTCGAAGACTATTAATCTTTACTAATGGAGAAAATGTTTCATCAAAGTCTTGACCTTGCTTTTGAGTGAATCCTTGAGCAACAAGTCTAGCTTTGTATTTTCTGGATTTCCCATCAGCTCCAAGTTTAATTCTGTATATCCATTTGCTTCCTACAACATTTTTACTTTCAGGTCTGTCCACAAGTATATAAGTATTAGTTCTATGAAATGAGTTCATCTCATCTTCCATAGCTTTCCTCCAGTCATCTTTATTTTTTCTAGTTATAGCCTCATTATAACTTTTTGGAGCCTCTTCATTTTCTAGCACTAGAATATCAAATACTGTGTTTATTTCCCCCTCACTTTCCAGCAATCTTTTACTTCTGCCATGAACATCCCTTCCAAATAATGCAATATCCTTATTTTCATCCTGTAGCATCTGTGCTTCAGTTCTTCTTTTCCTTTTTGGTTTTTCCACTATTTCTTCATGTATATGTTGAGTATCTTCTGCAGGTTTTTCAGTCCCATTTGCAGGTTCTTCTACTTGTTCTACCTCATCATCATCATCACTAAAGTCTGCAACTTTAGTCTGACCATCTACACTAGTATTTCCTTCAAGTTTAATTGACTCTTCATGCAGACTATTAGTTTCCTTTTGATTATTCATAGCTTCCTTGCCATCTGCTGTATTTACTTTAGGAATAGTTCTGTAAAACTGATTTTCAGAAAATACCACATCTCTGCTAATAATTATTTTCCTTTGAGCTGGATTGTATAATCTATATCCCTTTGAATTTTCATCATAGCCTACCAGATAACAGATATAAGATCGATCATCAAGCTTTTTCCTTAATTCTTCTGGAACCTGTGCAAAAGCCAAACAACCATAAGTTCTAAATTTTTCAAAAGATGGTGCCTTACCTGACCATAGCATTTCAGGTATGGCTCCATTTATGCTCATTGAAGGCAACCTGTTTTGAATAAACACTGCAGTTTTTAGTGCCTCATCCCATAAAAAATTTGGCAATCCTGAATACTTCAACATAGATCTGACTGCATTTAATAAGGTTCTATTTTTTCTTTCTGCCACTCCATTCTCACAGGGAGAATACCGACATGTAAGTTGTCTTTTAATACCTTTGGATGCATGTAACCATTTAAATTCATCTGACAGATATTCACCACCTCTGTCAGATCTGATACATTTGATCTTTGCTCCAGTTTCCAACTCTACATCAGCAACAAAAATTTTAAAAGCATCTAGAGCTTGATCTTTTGATTTCAATAAATAGCAATTAGCTCTTCTACTGAAATCATCAATAAAAGTCATAAAATACTTGTAACCAGATATACTAGTTACATTTATAGGCCCACACAAATCAGTGTGAATTAACTCAAAATTCTTTTTGACTGTGTTTTGACTTCTTAAAGATTTGTCTAGTCTGCTTTCCAAGCATACAGCCAGCACAAATTTTCTCTTCCTTATTTGAAGTCATGGTGATCAACCCTCTCTTTTCCAGAGCATCAAGATTCTTGAAATTTGTATGTCCAAGCCTAGTATGCCAAACTTGTTTGGAAGTACATTCAATGGAATTTAGACATGGAACATGACTGTATGGAAAACCAAACAAGTTACCAACACGTCTGCCAACGAACTTGATTTCATTATCATGAAAAATAGTACATTCCAGTTTTTCAAATACAACTTTGTAACCAAGATCAACAAGTTGACTTACTGAAATCAAATTTCTTACTAGTCCAGGAACACACAACACATCTTTGAGTTTAACAGGTTTCCCTTGTAAATCAAAGATTTCTAAAACACCAACATCCTTAATCTGCTGCACTCCACCATCTCCCAACTGTACATGCCCAACTTTCTTTACACAATTACGGCGATTTGGCTTGAAGACTACACTTTTTTCGCTCCCTGAATCTATCACACAAAATTGTCATCCAAGGATTTTGAAGCAAGAACATTATTTGAGACATGATTACCGTTACCTCAAAAATTTCATCTCCACCGCTAGCTTCTTCAATACTTTCCTCTTTTTACCAGATTCATACTTGGTTGAAACCTCCCTCCCCCCCTCCGGTTAAGCCGCGACCTCTCCCTCTTCCAGATGAAGATTTAGGACTTGGACATTCTGAAGCCAAATGTCCTTTACCATCACAGTTAAAACACTTGAACACCTTGCCCTCAAAAGTACAATTTGCTTTTAAATGACCATACCTCTTACATTTAAAACATGGCCCTATTTTATCTTTTTTGCTGATTTCGGAAGTACTTACACCCTTTTTAAACTTCCCAATCAATAGTACTTCGGTGATTGCTCTTCATCATCAAAACCCCTCGAAGTCCTTTCAAACTCTGTTTTGAATCATTTTTACAAACATGCTCTTTGCTAGTAGCCACATTCCTAATTAGTGTAGCTAAATGAGAATTATGAGAAACTGACTTGGCTAAGTACAGGTAATTTGATTTTGATCATTCACAATAGATCCTGCACCTTCTAAGTCTGCAATTATGGACTCAAATTTCTCCATAAACTCAGTTATATTGTCTTTTTCAAACAACTTAAGTCTTCTAAGTTGTTTTTCCAAAACATCTATCTGGGACCTAACTCTTGATTTCAAAATGTTTAATCATATATTCCCACATCTCCTTTGGTCATTTTACCTCTCAATTTTAATTTCAAAGCGGTTCCTACCTTGCTCATAATAATGGCTTGGGCCTCCATTATTTTAGTGGCATCAGTTTGAATTGCAGAGCTACCTCCACCAACAACAGATCCACCACCCGAGCTTTCACCACCCGAACTTGCACTTGCACTCTCAGTGGGACCACCTCCTGGATTAGTACCGCGATTACCCGGATCTAGCGGGGATGCGTATAGCCATGGCAAATGTCTTGCCATCAATTAAGCCCCAAAGATTTTCAAACTTTAAAACAGATTCAATTCCTTCTTTCCAAATTTGAAAACCGGTGTCACCTTTAAACACTTCAATCAGCTAGCAAATTGGCACCGAATCTGGTTGACATCCTGAGTCACCTTAGCTCTGATACCACTGTAGAAATTGTTCCAGAAATAGTCAGTATAACAATAGCTTTATTCACCAAATTTGCTAGACAACTTTATAAACAAGGCTTATAAAAGCTTAGATTCATGGAGCCAAAATATGGTCACTCATCCATAAACCTTTTACAAAAACTACAACTCTGGCTTCCACTCTCGACTGTAAGCCCTCCCCGCTCTATCCATTCCTCCAGTATTTATCTCCATATTTACCTTCCAATTCGGGTGCATCCACTTGTCAAATTGTGCATCCCCTTCATATAGAAAGTTCTCCAACTTGCCTAAAAATCAGGAGTAGATAGACTTGCCTTCCTTAAAATTCGGCCCTAGTTGACTTTGACTTTGACTGGTCAACACAAACCCTAAGTGGCGGGCAGGGGGTGTCTGTGTGTTTCTAGCGAGCCCAGCAACACCCGGGTAGGGGGTGCCCGCCACTTTGACTTTGACCCGCCACCTTTGACTTTGACTTTGACCTACTGCCACTGCTTCTCATAGGTCTTTCCAAAGCTTTGTATAACATGACACCATTTAACATGCCACTGCTCTAATCTACTGCCACTGCTTCTCATAGATTAGAATAGAATATCACTCACAATTATTACATGACAACTACAACAGGGAAAAGGATGAATTGACTCAAATTTTTGCAGGGGAGCTGGAGCATATATTGCCCATGTTGTTCGCGGGCTATAGTGCCACAATTTTTGCTTATGGTGCCACCGAAAGCGGCAAAACGCACACAATGCAGGTAAAACTCTAAATTTATTCTTGCAAGAAAGATGCAAATATCTCCTTTTATATCGATATCGGGATTTTTCAGGGGCGGGATGGAAACCCTGGACTTATGACCTTGGCCCTTAAAGCCATTCTTGCCCTAGCTCAAAATACCGCGAGCGTAATAGAGGTTTCATATTATGAATTATACATGGACCGTTGGATTCCAAATCAAATGAGATTCCCTGTTTTAGAAGATGGGCTTGGGCGATTCACTTAGGCTTGACTCATGTTAGTATTTACCAAGAGAAGATGTCTCGGTTAAGGGATATGTTGTACTAAAATTATGTGTTGACACGGGTAGAAGTGAAGACCATCCATCAATTTCATGAGTTATTTGCTAAGGCATGTGCTGCTAGAAAAAATTGGCCAAACCGGCCTAAATGACGTTCAGTGAAGTCATGGAGCTCGATGATTACAAGCATCGGAATAACTCGGTATAGTGACGTAAGATAAGTCTGAGAGTTCTATTATTATTTTATGTATGAGAATTTATGTTTGTGAATCTTCCTTCATGCATCATCTAGGATTAAGATGATGTGGTGTATTGACCAAAAAGGGTTGCAGGCTTTGGTAAATGCGTTGCTGGTCATATTTAAACAGACCATTAGCTTAGATCTGTATGTTCTCTTACATTGTGCAAACAGTATTGGAAATTGTTGCATTGTTGCACGAAAGCTTGGGCCAACAAACACTTTAAAGAAAAAAAGATGCTTTCGGATGGGGAACAAACGAGTTTGTGCTTTCGGTTCTCCATTCTTTGGTAAATGCGTTGCTGGCCATATTTTAACAGACCATTAGCAAAAATAGCATGATATTTCTTATGGTCACTTTGCAAAATGTCATTTTGCAGCATGAACATTCAACAGAGTGAACTATGGGCACAACAAGAAAAGCTGAAAACATCAACATTAATGATTTTCTTGTGTTATAGATTGGTCCAATTTTATTGTCCTAACCTCTTGTACATGAAGTTTTTTGGATTTTAAATATGGAATTGTGCCTTGCTATTGCTAATAAAGTTGTTTGGATTTCAAATATGGAATACTATTACGAGTATCTTCGCGAGGCTAAATATCAATTCACATGGTATTTCCTATTGCAAGCACATATGTTGCCAAAGATATGACTGCAATGATTTCAAAGATATGATTGGGTTTGAGTCCCGTGCCATAAATATGCTATTGTTCTACTATTACATGCATAAAATGCATCTTTTAGCATTCTAGTTTAGAGGATTTAGAATATTTCCATTCTCATAGATCATCGTAGTTATTGCCTTTATCTCTAATTTTTTCTTCTAATGGAATCATTAAAATTCCCAATGGTTCTCCATCCATTATCATTCACCATGTGTTATCGATATCATTGTTTTAATGTTGTGAATCCTTTTTGGCCCCGAAGGGGCCCGAAATTTTTTTAATATAACACGACCATATAACAATACATAACACTAAACCATTACGTCCAACACTTAAAAACTAAATCCCCCTTCAAACCCCCTTTGGTTTGGGTGCATATTCACACGGGGGGTGACTCCGGGCATCGAGAGCTGTTGGATAGGCATATTCACCCTTTATTCCTTAATCTACACCGTACGTAAAGTTCCTCGTTTGCCCGGGGGGTTCACTTATAGTAAGGGGGGTATGCCATGTGCGTGCATAGGGTGATCAAAAACACCCCCGTATACGATTTCTTGAAAGGCAAATTCGACCCCTTCCGTACAAAGTTTACCCCAAGTAGTGGCAAAAAAACCCCCTACCTCTTACGTATACGTATGGAAATGGGTCGAAAAAACCCCCCTACAAGTCACTCAGGCACATTGTATGGCACTTACAGTGAATCCCCCTTGCTCGTTTGTGGGGTATGCAAGTACAAAATTTGCTATACTGTATAATAAGTTTTGCAAAATACTATAAGATTTGTGGTAATATACTACATGGTGTTGATTTTTACATGCGAAATATAATTTTAGGGGCTCTCGCTGCCCTACGTCACCCCCCGTGTGAATATGCACCCAAACCAAAGGAGGTTTGAAGGGGGATTTAGTTTTTAAGTGTTGGACGTAATGGTTTAGTGTTATGTATTGTTATATGGACGTAATTCTTCTCCAAAACATGGAGTATTACGAAAACATGCAGTGATCAGAGACTTTGTAATGAGTGTTGTCCTGTCACCTGGCATGTAAAATAGGTTATGTAGGTTAGTGCAAGTTGCTATGCAAAGACACGTATTGAATTTGCGAGAATACGCAGGAAAGACTGTTCAATTAGCCATTCACAATAGGAGAGATATTCTATTCAATTTTGGACTGTTGTATTCACAATGTTCTTAACTACAATTTGTTGTCCTGAGAAATCAAACTTTAGAGCATAAGACTTAAGCTTGCCTGAAAAATAGATTGTATAGAAATAGTGTTGTGAAGATGGCCAGTTGAAGTAGCTCTGTTTGTACAGATAAGCATGAATTTCCATGGCATCCATGAAACTGCTGTCGTTGCTTCTAATTTCTCAAAATATGCAGATGATACTGATTAGCTGGAACAGAAAAGGAATCAGGTTCACAGAGAAGTTAAGGCATACATGCATGTTGTTGGTTGCCTTGGTTGCCAATGTGTTTGTTGCATAGTTTATGTCTACATCAAATGGATGTCACACACACTCAAGAAGGACCCGCAGTTAAAGAAGACCTTGCTGCACCTGTATTAAAGTGGACATCTTATCATATCTGAGCAAATAGCCGCCGATGAAATATTTAAAATTTGAAATTAAGCAAATAAATGACAGCTCATGTCGAATATAAATGGCATGTTGGGTTTCCTATAAGAAATGAGCCCTCAGCATAATGATCAGAACATTGGCAATAACATTAATTAAAAATGACAATAATACCTAAGTTGTTTGAATTGTCGAGCTTAATATATAGCAATAAAAGTTTATGATACACTGATCGAACTTCAGTTGCCACAGAACAGTTAACGGTTGCATTTTATTTGAAACTAACATAGCCATCAAATGTGCACTTATTCATCTCTGTAATACATAGCAAAATCTTAAATAAGAGAAACTGAACAAAAATCATATGCAGCAAATGACTATGATCTATAGTCAAAATTAATGATTAAATCTGCTACCTCAGAACTTCTACAAAGCCAACAATAGATATAGAATCTTCAATTTCATAAATGACATGAGGATACAACGTTATTAAAATAGCTCTTGTAAAAATGTTGAGTTCTATAATGCAATGAAGGTAATACCTTCATTGCATTATAGAACTCAACATTTTTACAAGATTTTTACATACTATGTAAATTGAATAAAACATGTTCCAAGGTCTTCAAAGTTGAAAGATAGAAAGATAGTAGTTTAGACCATAGAACAAAGTAGTGGCTTATCCTAGAACATAGAACAAAGTAATGGCTAAAGAGAGAGCTTAAAAATAGTTGGCATTAGATAATCTCATAAAATAACAAACTAAAGTTGCTTATTACTTGTTGTTTATGACGGAACTCTATGCAGACGCAAAAGTGGTAGTTCGAAGGGTAGAAATAGCGGTTGTGATTACTTCAACTGCTCTGTGTAAGAGATAGAGAAAGGTATTCTCTCATATCCATATCTGCCCAGCATTTTTCTTTCTTTGTTTCATTATCCCATACATTTCCTATTAATCAATCCTTTATATAACCACCAGAAGTCGCAACTTGCAGTGATAATGTGTCGATAGTAAATTTGAGGTTGAATATTGGAAATACCACTTTTGAAGCTATCTCATGTTAAAGATCTAAGCCAACGCTTTTTTAGATCATGGGACATTCTACTATATTTTTGCAATGAGTGTGACGCTCCCAGAGTCTATACGATGCTCCCATCATATTAATACAGAAATTCCCCTCCCATGGTGACTACATCACCATGGCAAGGCCCTCCGTCATACTCGGACCACTTGGGATGGCCAAGTCTCCAGGTGAGGAACATGGAGGTGTCATTCGTCCCACGTCCTCTATGGAAAATCCTATACAGCGGAAGCATACATATACGTTAGCATACAATCATCATGCAAAATAATATACCACCACGAAGGGTGGCCCATCCAGTATGATGAGCTGATATATGTCTAGTAAGATGAACTGGTAAAGTCCGAGCAATATATGTATTAAGATGACTACATAGGAAAACTTCTTATATTAATACATGTATAGTTGCAATTACACGATAGTCCTAAAACAAATATATCTCGAGTTTGAGGCACTCCAAAGTTGCATTCAATGTAAGGTGGTTGGAGGCAATACCCAACAAACCAATCTTTGTATGGTGAGTATGTCATATGTCCAATCTAGATGCTGCCAACATGGCTTATTGTAAAAACTCCACCACCTCCTCCTCCTTTTTCTCCTTCGACACGCCTTTATTAAGATTACTATCTAGATTATGTAATAAGAATTACAATACCAGACTTCATTCATGGAAAACACACACACACATACATATTCTTGGCCTTCGTGGACGTTAAAAAAATCTATTCTATTCTATCCACCCTGGATTTTAGCCTAGGCCACACCTGTACATCCATTCGAAAACATAAACAATTCCACCAATCAATATAGTATAATCTCCGGAGACTTAGAATACATATAACTCAAAATCTTTTTCAGTAAAAGCTTCATTTCACAATGTGGGAATCAATTTCTATACTCATAAGATTACGCAAAGCACTTGATTACTTAGTGTTCCATGCTAATTATGAGGTCATACTTGCTGCTGCTTAAGGTGATGTCGAAGTTGACTCTTGTTTCTTTGGTGTGTGAATTGCTCCATCTTGCCATAATTGCCAGCCTAGGCTTAGATTGAAGTGTCTTACTCTTAAAGATGATTGCCACCTAGGAGATGCAAACTTATGGGTTAATGAACTATTACATAAATCCTATGGCTATAAGGTTTTATCGTCATGACATTTTCCTTTGCTCACAAAAGACTATGGAATGAGTTAATTATTCTTGTTTTAGATTTAATTTATAATCTAAAAATTCTCCCTTTCTTGATCATTACCCCCTTGAAATAGTCCTACCTTTGAGCTGATGCCATCCAATAAGTTGGCCAGACTTATTAGATTGCTTCTCTTCATTCGGTTGGATTATTCCTTATGTGATGGAGGTAATCATCTTATACATGGTCAATGATAATCCTAGTAATGATTCATTCTTTTGCATAGGTAGGTGGTTGTGCTCCGTTGGATCGGTTTATCCACTGGGGTTATAATCTTGTCTTTGCATTTTATGTTGCTCTAGTTTTTAGTTGGTGAATAAAGCTTGTCGTCCTTCAAAAAAAAAAAAAAAGGACAATCGTGTATAATTTTAGTTACTCCATATGTTTTTCCTCCCAATCCTTAACTTTTGCTTAATTCTTGAGGCGATCCTTTCATAAAAGAAATCTACTCAAAATTTGCTTCCCGATCCTATCATGGATATTATCATCCATAAGTCTAACATATTCATACTATCTAACCATAGGTCCTTTAGTTTGCTAAAAGCTCGTCTACTTCTTAGTCATTGGAGTAGCAAGGCGATGTTCTCCTTGTTATGCTGGTATTTGGTCCACCATGGTGCCTCTTCTTGTCCCCCATGATCATTCTGCAAGGAGATGGTGTTGTCGAGGTTGGTGTATGTGCCCTCAGGAAGTGAAGGGAGGCCCCAGCAGCAGCAACAAGAAGAGCAGCAGCAGCAGTCTGGCCTCGATGGTTTGTAATGACTCCTTGGTCAAAGCATCTCTTCTTGAAGTCTAAATATAATACTGCCTTGGGCCTGTACGTCTAAGATGGTTGCTTGACTAGGAGTATATGTTTGGTCTCATCTCTAAAAAAAACTCGATATGAATAGTCGATGAAGTCATCTACTTGTTGGTGGCAGAGCTGTGACAATAGCTCGCCAATGTGAAACCATTTCTCGAGACAATATAGCACTTGGAGAATATCCTTGGCTAGAAGATGCTCCTTCCCTACTATGATCAATGGTGTAGGTGCCATGATGCCCATTGGTTGTTGAGCAGCCCTTCTTGGTACTAATATGTCTGTTCTTCATGTCTCAATCATCTTTTCAACAGTTTCTACTTCATTATTTATCATTATGTTCTTTGTTCTGTTAAAGTTTCCACTATAAGGTGTCCTCTGCTTTTGAATTCCTCGATGTGGTAAAGTAACTTCCATGTTGAGAGGTCAAGGATTTGCAATGAAGGTTCATATGGCCTATTTGACTGCCTTAAAGTGTATGAAGTAGCTAAAACTTCAGAAGACAATAATTATCTATGTCTACTAACTCCACAGTTCTGATATTCGTGCTTTCTATCTATTCTACCCCAAATGACCCTCTTCGCATTTGGCACATCACTAAGAGCTGAGCAAGGTGCTTATCTACTGTCATGTGGTGGTAACGAGACCTATGTCTATGGGTATACTTGGTGTGTTGAGCTAGAATATTTTGGTACAGTGGATTCCTAGACAGTTATCTATGATATCAAAGGTATGTCTGAAGAAACTTGGTGATGGTGCATCCGTAGCATGTGTTGGCATGTCATACCAACATGTGACAACAATTGCTAAACCCCTGGCAACTAGCTAGGGTGGTAAGAAAAAGATTTTATTATAATACTACGGTGTAGATGAGAAGATGCTTGGCAAGCTAAGAGTGGTAACTAAGCTGAGACAAATGCAAAATGCAGTCTACATCCAGCTTAAGGGTCTTGGTTCTAACCCAAAAGATCTTGGTTACGAATATTTTCTAAAATGTATAGAACCTACATATTATTAAGGATTAATTTAAATATGAACAATGCCCTCCCTCAATGGTTGGCGTTGTTGTGGGTTGGTGGGGGGGGGGGGGGGGTGAGGGAGGGGGGAAGGGAGGAAGGTTCATCCTTGTGGGTGGGAGGTTCAATTCTTGCTACCGCAGGAATACTTTTAAGGTGAGGTCAAAATGGATTGAGAACTAGAATGGCATGCCACAAGTCAATAGCATGCATGGAAGCTAGCTAGAACCTACTTGACAAGTTTGTTTTATAACTTTTCTTTGGGAAAAACCCCACTCGAAAACTCATGACTCAGGCTACTTCTCGCCAATGGCTTATTTGAAGCTAGCTAGAACATGCTTGTCAAGTTTGTTTTATAGCTTTTCTTTGGGAAAAAGCCAATCATGAACTTGTGACTCGACTTACTTCGCACCAATGGCTTGTTTGACTTCGTCACACTGTTTGGATTGGAGATGTCTCACCACTTTTGACTACGGGATTATGGCTTGTTTGACTTCATCATACCATCATTCTGCTGAGAGTGATCCGAGTAATTGGATTGGAGACATCTCATAACTTTTGCTTGCGATTTACTTTACTGTTATTTATACTAACCATAGTTACCTAGACTGGGATGTGGACCTAAAACTTGGAATGGGAATGGGAATGGGAACAAGTTGGAACGGAAACGACCAATATTTGAATTTTTAAAATTTGAAAACATTTTTGGCATTCCTTTTGCATAACAATCATTGTGGAACATTTAGAATTTAAGAAAGATTCATTGAGGCTACATTTATAGATGGAAAGCACTCCATAGATACTTAGTATTATATCTATAATTCTAACACATTAGAAATATAAAATAAACAAGACAGAGAAGTTAAGCTTAGCATTACAATAGTGCCATTTAATTCTGTTACATGCAGCACTATAAATCTACATCAAGAAATAAATATGACATCTTGTAACAATACCAATAATATATTGTTCAAAATGGCTTACAGTTACAACATGTTTTTGAGCACTAAGTTGGTGGTGAGCAAATCATAGGCAGTTTGCAGGTTTTTTAAGTCTGATAAGTAGGTGAGCAGGACCTTAGAATAGCACTACCTTACATTATCAAGATGGGTTTTATATATAACATGTTGCAGAACCAAAATTGGATTACTCATATACGATTCAAGACTTTGTGGCTCTCTATTCGCATGGTTGTTCATGAGAATTTTACTATTCTCATTTATTGCTCTTAAACTTACTCCTCCTTTGCAACCTAGAATCTCCCATAAGTCGTTCTTCAAGAACACATGGCTCCGAAGTGCAGCAGCTCCATGGACAGCTAGAGGATCATGGCCCATGTTTTTACTCGAATGGACTCCCCAAAACATGAGCTAGGCCGTCATCACTTGCATTGCAACTCTTGAGAGTCAGGGCAATCACCATTGGTACAGAAAGTGTAGGACCCATACCTGGCCACAGGAAGTGACTGGCTATAAGCTTAGCTTGCTATAAGACCCCAGTAGCCGCACTCAGCATGATGTTCTTCCCTCCACTTTTCCACTGACCCCATTATGCGGTGCTCAATCACTCCATACCTCCATAGCTTGAAGGGCTCTATCTGTAGGCCATATAATAATGGGAACTCATGGGCCTAAACTAGGAGCATCATATAAATAATGGCTACTGAGTCTCTACCCTCCTTTCCGATACACAGGAGGTGCAAATATGAGATCACTCAACATCATATATCAACATAACTTGATAGATAACATGAATAACAACTAATTCTAATCACATGCATCTAACTTACAGTTGGGGTTCATTGATTAAGGTTCATAATCAGAACTGTGGGTTCTAGAATGGCTTTACTAACATACGACGTGCTAACTCATCTGGAATGCTAATTTTCGTATGAACTACCTATGAATCTACTCGAAATACCTGCTCTTGAAGATTTGCCTCTTGCTCCCAGGGTCTCTATCATTTGCAGGGAGTTTGGAGTAGATGTTCCTTCCTCCAATGCGCATGCCTCTTGGGGCTACTGCCGTAGGCTATGCTATCAAAGATGATCCTTGAATCATAGATGTAACCATGAACTAGGATGAGAAGTTGGCAGAGCCAAAAGTGACCTAGATTTAGGGTCTGATCTTTTATGTGTTTGGGTTCACATGATGATTGGCTCTAATAGGGTGCGTCCATGTGGCGGGTCACCTATAGGGTGAAACCATGTGGAAATGGGTTCCTTCCTAAGGTTGGCTAAGTTATATAATTAACTTGGCCATGCCCCAGGCTACTAATGTAGATTTGTATGGTGGCATGATCTAGGATATATGCGTTTATACCATATATTTTAGGGGGAACCCCCCCCTCTCCCAAGCATAATGCTGTCCTCAGCATTACGTGAGGTGAAATTAACTTGCATCAACATTATGCAACAATTAACAATATTTAAGTTAACACTTAGAACTTGTTATAGAGATGAGATATATAATTGTATCGATAAATGTGAAGCCTATATTCACATACACAAAATTATATAGCCTTGACAACTTTTACATTATAACAATTAAGACAAAATCTTTTAACTCCTATTCAATATTTCTTGCCATCTCTCTACTGGCCTGCAAGTAGCACATCATGTTAGTTTAAATAGATTGTGGCTTCAAGGGTCCATCCGCTTAAATTTTTAACTATAAAATGCAACATTTCCCCAGCATAGGGGAGGATACTTCCCTCATAATGGCCATGGAAGAATGTATTTTATCATGCCTAAAATGGATGAATGAATGGATTATATCATGCCTGAAATGAATGCCTATACCCTTTGTCACCCTTGGCATAGGCAGTGGCCTCGCCTCCATAATGACCATAGACTCTGAGTGATTCCCTATCATGCATCCTATTCACAATCCCTACTCTAAGATGAATGGATGCACTCTTATTCCCCCCAATCTTGTTGGAAGGGGGGACCCCCTTGCTGCCTTGCACTCACCTTCAGGCCCGTTGTTGACTACGTCAGTGAGGAGTCTACCTTGGCATTGCTCCATAAATTTTGGGTATTGCTTCTCTAGCTTTGAGTACCCATGTCACACCTTCCATTGGTAATTTCTACCACTTGACCAATTGGAGGAATTGAGACCTTCTCGTCACAATGTTCAATCTTCTCGTCACAATGTTCCCACTATGCACTATGATAGCCGCGAAGTTGAAGTTGTAGATAGCTACAAGTATCTTGGTGTAGAATTCTGTAAGAACACACTTTGGGAACAGTGTATTACCAAGCGGGTGGCTGCTGGATGGAAAGCACTCTATGCAATGCAAAACAATTGTTTTTGCGCAGAAATTCATGATTGGCCACGGAAAGCTCACTTGTTTCGGGCTTTGGTAGAGCCTGTTTTACTGTATGGTTCTGAAGTGTGGGGGCCTGCCATTAGTGCTAGTGCTTGGGAGAGCTTGGAGCGGGTGCAAAAGCCCTTTCAGGTTTTTGGCCTCTTCAACATTCTGCCATGAAGTGCCATCTCCACTATATCCGCAAGGTGCACCACATGGATGATGTTAGGTATCCTGTTCTTGCACTTGCCATGGCTGAATCTCCTCAGCGTTTGAAACGACGTTGGAAAGAGCATTGCACTACATGGTTTGCCCGTTGGGTTGTGCAACCAGAGCACTGCCTGATGCTTGCCAGTTCTGATCCTGAGCCTTTGCAACAATATCTCAATGGTCATTTTTCTCAAAAGATATGGGACGCAGTTACTTTGGCCCAAGTGAAAACTGGTCACTATCCTGCACACATAAATCCCACCTTGGCACCAAGGCCCCAAGCTTATTTGCTTGCTTCATTGTCCAGGAACAAGCTTGTAGCTATTGCATCAATTCGCATGGCGTCGCACAGGCTACGGATTGAGATAGGTAGATGGGAGCGGCCGCAATTGCCGCGAGAAGCGAGACTATGTGCCTGTTGCCAGTTACAGGTTATTGAAGATGAAAGCCATACTCTTCTGAGTTGCCCTGCTTTTGAGATAGTCCGGAATCATTTTTTGATCTTAGCATTCCATTCCACGCTTCCACAACTCCTCAGAGCACCATCTGTGCATGACTTCGGAGTATGCTTCTTTAGAAGGCTTACGTGGAAGATTTGTGAACCTTCAAGTGAGTGGGGAGATCTAATTTGTAGGATTAATTACCTACTCTTACAACAATTTTAAATGGTCCGGCCCACCTTGGAGCAAGCTTCTTGCAATTTCCAATGAAGAGCTTTGCTTGTTTGACTTCTTATGTGGAAGACTTTGTGAACCCTCAAATGAGCGGGGAGATCAAATTTATAGAATTAATTACCTACTCTTTAAACAATATTAAATGGTCTTGCCCACCTTGGAGAAAGTTTCTTGCAATTGCCGATACAGAGCGTTTCTTGTTTGACTTTTATCTTAAGTTAAACACTATTCTCTACTTGGAATTTCCTTACGGTTCTGTGCTTATCTGCTAAGCTCTTTGCCTTCTTGTTGCTAGAAGATACCCATGAACTTCTTCCACTAATTGCTACATATTCGCCACTATCTGTTGAGAAACCTCTACCTTGGACACATGGTTGTGCCATGTATTTGGTATTAGTCATTGATAGCCATAATTTGTTATGACGGGGAACATCTGAGATGATTTCTGCTTACTGCTATTATATGCAAACTCCACCAAGTAAGAATAGTCTCCCCATTTTGATTGCTTATTCCACACATAGATCCTCAACATGTCCTCCAATATCCAATTTGTACGCTCCCCAGATCATCTATTTGAGGATGATATGCCATACTCGTGCATAGCTTGGTCTGGATCGTGTTAAAGAAGTCCTTTCAGAAGGCACCCATAAATTTTGGATTCCTATCCAATATGATCTTCCTTGCATCGTGTAGTCTAAAGATCGCCTTCATGAAGAGCAAGGAGGTACCTAATGTTGTATCAATGGTTCGACACGACAGAAAGTGCGCCGATTTTAATAGCTTGCCTTCCACTACCATGAAGGCGCCATGGCCCCTTGCTGTTCTCGGAAGGCCGGTTATAAAATCTATGAGCATACTTCCCACTTGGCGTTTGGCACCGCCAAAGGTTCCAAAGCTCCTGGAATTCAGAGTTTGCTCTGCTTTTGTTTGTTGGCATATCTGGCACTCCTAAATATACCTTGCTATTTGCTTCTTTATTCCTAGCCAATAATAGCTACTTCTAATTTGGAAGTATGTTTTTATGAATCCTGCATGGCTAGCAATTGGGCTACTATGTGTATCATATAGGATTAGCTTTCTTACCACTGATGACTGGGGTATGCATTATTTATTCTTATGATGTAGAAGATTACCTTTTGCTTGAAGATTTCCCTTTCTTTATCCGTCATTGCTGTAAGGAATCCTATAACTAAAAGAAATATACGTTTATACATGTATTTGTATAGTATTTTTGCATGTGTCTTTTGGTACATGTCCTTTGTGTGGACAATAGACCACAATTTTGTACATCTTGTTAATCTAGAATAAGAGATGTACTTGTGCTCTCTTCATGGATGCGTCTTCCTTGTTCATTATACATATGATCTTGTAATTACCATGGATTAGTGGACAAGACTAACGAAGTCAATCACGAGGAAAGCAATACATGTATTTGAATAGAAGTTACCTAGGGTTCCATCATCATGTGCTTATATGGAAGCTTATCTCCCGAGCTATCCTAGTGCATCAAGTTCCACTCCCAGCTATGAACTGTAGTCAATGAAAGCAATACATGTATTTGAATAGAAGTTACCTAGGGTTCTATCATCATGTGCTTATATGGAAGCTTATCTCCCGAGCTATCCTAGTGCATCAAGTTCCACTCCCAGTTATGAACTGTGTCATTCATAGCTATTTGGAATACAAGTCTGATCATTTATGTTGGCTTGCATGCAACTTATGTTGGATCTATAGCCTTGGAATCAACACATTTGATAGGAAGGAAATATGGCACAAATCCTTTGAAAATCTCCATAGCTCCTTTAATGCCACATTCTGCTATTAGTAGAGAAACAATTTCAATGCCTTTCTACTCTACTATAAGATATTTCAAAGGCAAATCAAGTATGGCCCATCTACCAAGCTCTCCATGTAACTAACAACTGCAATCTTGAACATCTAAGATAAAAAAGACTTGGAATGCACACACCATTTAGTCAGAGACCGTGGGTCTAGTGAAGGCATAATAGTGGCCACCGTGAACTCCACCACTATGTAATAGGACATTGAAATAAAATAAAAAAGGATTATAGTAGGGCTAGATATTATGATGATTTAAGCACTGAAAGATCAACTACTTACCTATGTAAATTGTATAAATTATGAACGAATAGACTTATCTGCATCAAGAGATAGCTATCCACCACCTGCTTTATCCAAATACAGCTGCAATGGGAACTCCTTATTGATCTGCATTAAGACAAGAATAGGCTATTAAAAACTACCATCATACACCATGGCCAATAGCAAGCAAACTTGAATCATAGTATCATGCATGAAATCATACTCAAAGCGTTTCAGGTGAAGCTGAAAAACATGGAGGAACTTTATAGAAAGGGCATTGTTTTTGGCATTCTTTTTTGCCTACTATTGCAAGAATTTTTGGTCCCCAACAACCAGTGCCAGAGATCAGATCTAGTACATTTACCTTCCAAGACCTGGAGAATCTCCAAAGTGCCCTAGACCTGCAAGTTCAAGGTTTTTTGCCTACACTTCGTGATCAGGTATAGACTATTCATTCTGAGGGAGGGATGACAGCCACATTTATGATCGTATCTATTGTGAGATGGATACAATTGTTACAGTTAATGCATGCTTTGGTCCCAGACTGTAATGACCAGTATGTGGGAACAAGTGATGCTTCAATGCAGATATTAGAGTCAGAATTACCGCCACAGCAGAAGCATTGTGTTGATGCAGGAGTGCAGAAACTTGAAAGGGGACATGTTGAGGTGGGAGTACAGACATCTCCATAATCCCTAGTGGACCAAGAGCCGCAACGTCAAACTAGCAAACATGACTATGTTGCCTCAGTAACTGATGCTACTAGTACCTTGATCTTGCATATTATAGAGGTTGCAGAGGCAGAAACTGATGCCCATTCAGCTATGGATGAGGCTCTGCATTTCTTCACTGACATCATGCATGTGAAGGTTGCTGGAATTATCTGTTCTACTAGGGTGGGAGCGCCAAGACCTGATCATCCTCATTATCTTTTGGTTCGATTTCATATGCTCTTAGCTGCCCACATATTCTTCAACATGGTAACCATCTCAAAGGGACTAGTTTTTTAGTACAAGAGGAACTCTCTCCTAAGGAAGAGCTTTGCAACGTCAGGGCAGCCTGCCTGCAAAAGAAATGGGCAGTGTACATGGAAGGTGCAGCAATCATTCTAGATCAATGGCCTTCCAATCCTTGGACTGGCTATGTTTAGATTATTTAAGTAGCACAAAATCATCATTAGCATTAGCATTATTTTTTTCTTTATACCCTTTTTGTTATTTGGATCCCATGGCCAATTTGGTCTCCGCGGACGTTAAAAATCTATCTATCCATCTTAAGACCACAAATACAAAGGCTCTATTCTCTTACATAATTGCATCTTTGGCTTGTCTTGTTTCACCATGTCCGAAATTTCAATGATATCCTTCCGAATGCAACTCTAAAGTACCAGCTTTCATTAATTCCTCCTCCTACTGTACTTTGGCATAGAGCCCCATCTGTCTTATCAAACGATCCATGACAAGGACTCGAGCAGCAACAAGCTTAGTCTAGCAGCACAAGCCTTGACTAGATGCCACTATATGCGGAAGCCTTGACTAGATGCCAAATGGATGTCAAAGAAGACCTAATCTTTGTCTGTTCGATGCTTCCATGTGAAGGACCATTTTTCCCATTTTTTTTCTTAAAATATAAAATGTTTTACTTAAGAAAATAATGTGGTGACCATTGAATTGCTAAGGAAAAAAACCAATGACATAAGGTGCATGAAAATACTAGGTGCACTCTAGAAGTATTGATTAGTACACCACGCGCAATACGGCCACCAAATTATAGTAAAACCATATGAAAAAAATGTACAAAATTACAAAAGAAACGCTAGATAGTTATGATGACATACATAGAGTGAAACCAATGCCATAAAGCCAAAGCCAAACCACTACCTAGCCATGATAACTTATGCCAGGAGCTTGATTATCTAGTACATATGACCACACGATTGGTTGGTCATACTTGAACACGTGACCTCGGAGCAATGACTTTCAAGGTCCCCATTACTAGACAGATGTTGGCTATACCTGAACCAATGACCTTGGTGTGGTGATACGGTCCTACCATACATTAGTAAAAATCCCCCTTAAACCCCCTTTGGTTTGGGTGCATATTCACACGGGGGGTTACTCCGGGCAACGAGAGCTGTCGGATGGGCATATTTGCCCTTTATTCCAAGATCTGGACCGTACATAGCGATCCTCGTTTGTGGGGTATGCATGTACAAGTTTTTGTATACTGTATATTAAGGTTTGCAAAATACTATAAGGTTTGAGAGAATGTACTTAATGGTGTTAATTTTGTACATGTATTGTAAATATATTTTTGGGGCTCTAAAATGCCCTTTTAAAGATATCAAAACTTTAAAAATATGCACCCAAACCAAAGGGGGTTTAAGGGGGATTTTAATTTAAAATTGTTAGATGTAATAGTTTGTGTTAATTTGTGTTAATTAATATTATAATAGTACTTATGTGTTAGTTATCTTAAAAAAAATTTGGGCCCTTCCTCTGCCCTAACAAAAAAAACATTATGTGCGATTAGTTACACGTTGACCAAATTGTTAAAGAATACAATTTTGCATATATAAAACACAAGTATTTAGAAAACACCATTCTTATTCTCGTCCTTGCCAAACTTCAAATTTACTAGTTACTCTCTTTGCCAAACTTCCACCCCTTACTCCAAAACAAGGATGCCACTCCCAAGGTAAAAAAACCAAAGATTGCATTGAACAATGCCACACCCAAGGTAAAATCCACTATATCGTTGATAATCAAGGGCACTTATAGCTTCATCCAACAAAAGTATGCATGCATGTTATCATGGAAAGCATTACAATCCATAATATATTCTTCATGTATATGTTATCAAACATTGCACGGGCATCCTAATTGGAGAGCTCGGGTTTACCATAAATTGAAAGCAAGCTAGTTTTCTAAGAACCTATCTCACCCTAATCATTGATGCAAACTTTGATCATGAATAGTAGAAAAAGTGCTATAGTTTAAAAGATTTGAGATAGCATTACATTTACAATCGGGCTCCACGGTTGAGGCTAGCATTGTCTTAAATATATGCAAACATATTGAATAGTTGCATGGCTACAACAAAGTGGAGTATATAGGACTCATACCATCTCCAAGCATCCCGCAAACCAATATATGGTCTTGGTTAACATCGAGAATCATTCATGGCTTTTTTCAAAGCATCAAATAATTTGCTTCAATCATCTGCTTTTTACTTGCATCTTCTCTTCAAAGTAGATCCTAGATCGATATAAAGCTTCTTGAATATCACGCCAGTGGCGTAGATACTTGTTTTCGAATCTTGGCACCATGCCATTGCCATTACCTATAAGGAGACTCCGACGTGGAAGAAAATAGTGTGGCTCAATCTCTCTCCCGACATCCCAAGGCTCAAGGTGGATACATATCCGAATTTGCGAAGTTGAAGTTTTCTTGATAGAGACATGTTTGCGACCCACGCTGCAAAGGCAAACAGAAAAATCGGGGGCCTTCAACTTATAAGGAATGGTCCATCCCTCATCCAAAGTTGGACCTTGGTGCATAGAAGACATCATAAAGCCTGTAAAAAATATAACTCTGTTAAAAAAAAGATAATCCTTTTTTGTCTTTTCTAGATGGATACCATATCCCCGTAGAGAAGCATTGAGTTTCCCTCAAATCAATCCAATTTGCATTACAACATAAAATATATTAGAGAGGAAGAAGGCAGTGCATGCAAGAAAATACCGAGAAAGAAGGAGCATGACTTGTTGCATCGATAATAACTTTTTGCAGATAGAAAACTATTGCCCGACAATTCAAAGAGAAATAATGCAAATATCTTCATGGTCGCCGATGAAAAAATTTCCAGTGTGAAAATTGACAAAGATGCTTAGTACAATCGACCCTTATTTACTGAACAGAAATGAGCATTTCCAAAAACATACTTCGGTCCTTTTAAGTCTTCACCAAAGAATCCAGCCCAAGGCACTTTCGAATCATTCTGTAGTTAAACAGAAAGCAGGGTCTAGGATGCCAAGGTTCAAACTACAAAGCTATAGTTTATTCATGACCCATCTACATTCTCTGTTCAATCAAGCAGCTATCTCAAATTCACTTACGGGTTGACCAATTGCATCCAAATATGCGTGTTGAGAAAACTTTGTGGTGCAGCCTTCTTTTGAAAGCCACAGAATCAATTTCTCTAATCCTTACCCATTTGATACCAAAACATGCATCTTCATCTTTGGGGTTTGATGTCTGCAATTTCTAGTACATAAAAATCTGAAATTTACAACAGAAGAAATATGCTAACAAGTTCACCGCAGGGAACAAATCGGGACTTCCCCGCTTTTTCCTTTTGCCCCCGCAAAAAATTGTAAACGAATCCCTCCAACATTCTGTCTAATCCCTCCAACCCGCCTAATCCCTCCATGGTTTTACGCCATATCTAAAACTCCCGGAAGCCAAAAAATATTCCGTGAACTCCCAAAGGATGAGTGCAAGTCTGCTTAATCCGCCTACTAATCCAAACCCGGCTTGATCTACCCAAAGGACGGAATCGGAAGCACCCTAATTCTAGGAGAACCCTAAAGTGACAGCTCTCGAGCCTTGCATGCTATATTACAAATTTTTCTTTTCAAGGACTTAAACCATTGTCTAAGTGCCATAAAAAACAATGAAAGCGTATGCGCACTCTAGATGTACGCATTAGTACATCAATTGAAATACACCACAAAATCATAGCAAAACCTTAGTGAAAAGCGTACAAAAATACAAAAGTAACCCCCTGTTATTATGCTACATATTAAGAGCATGCCTTGCATGCGCTGTCTGTGATAGAACCACTTTGATCAACAATGAATATGAAGTCAACATGTTTGCCATGGTTGTCTTTGCTATATATATAAACTAAAGAGATTGCCTTGAATAACAAGAGGGCCAAAAGAAGCAAATAGATACACAACTGTTTGTAGATGATAATGAATACACAAATGTTTTAGAAATGCCGAGCACATGAACAATTCCCTCTTATATAGGATAGCAATCTTAATCAGGATTTGAATTCATTATACACTTGTAACTAGTTCGGACAAAGGTACAATGACATACATGGAGTGAAATATTAAATGTCATTTTGAAGATACTATAAGCCATTTTTTTTTTTTGAAGGATCAAGTTAAGTAATATTAATACAGAGTAAGTACAAGAAGAGCGATACCAGGGTACTCCTTCCCAAACATGAGCAAGAACCCAAACAACACGTATACCTACCTACGACTCATGGGAGAAACCTGCTGATGCTGTCTACAATGAGGAGGGTCCTTTTCTAGACAGCTGCCTTAAACTGCTCTTTCCGAGGAGACGCCAGGTAAGAGAGATATAATTTGTATCTTAATTGCGGGATCAAAACCCGGGCTGCACCTTCTCATTCCTGAACAGCTTCCCCCGCTGACGCTTCCAAAGCTTTACACAAATAAGAGGCCAGACTCTGAAGCTGGGACCACCCACGAGGATACACCCCCAACAAAACCTTTTGACTCTCGAGCGAGGTGTGAAAGAGGCACTGGACCCACTGCCATGCCGGCTGCATGTCCGAGCAAAGAAACATACAGTAGCTCGTGGTCTCAGCAAACAACCACACATTGGACACCGGTTGATAGATCAATAGGCGGATTGATCCCTCTGTGAAACCGTGTTCACCCTCAGGGACCGGTGCACTATCTGCCATAGCAGCACCCGAATCTTGGGGGGTGAGATTGGGTTCCACACCCACCTCCAAATGTTGCCCCAGTCATCTCCTGGCACCTGGAGACTCCAGCCGTTCGAGGGAGGCAACTCATCCTGAATTGCCAAAAGCTCATAGCAGGACTTCACGAAATTCGAGGGGTCAACTTTTGGATGACAACTCCACACACGCCTTGACGCTCATGGAGTTCATAGCCCAGGAGCATTAGCCACCCGTGCCCGGGATGATAACCGCAATCCCGCTCCCACGGCTCCAACTTGTGGCCTATAAGCCATTTTGAAGATATCGAAACTTTAGAAGAATGACCCAAATCCAAAAACATTAAAGATGTTACCCTGTTTAATTGAATTTATTAGTATATCAAGAGCACACTTTGCATGCTCTATTTGTACTCCTTGCATAGAATCACTCAGATCAACTATGAATATGAACTCAACAGGTTTGTCATGGCTGCCTTTGACAAATTGCTGAGCATCTATTTGAACTCCCCAACTTAATATCCCATCTAAACTACTTCTCTTGCATGATGTAACCACATGGACCAATTCCAAATTTCATTATAAGGATCATTTCAATCTGTAAACATTGCTAACAGAGAAACCCTCCCCTACTTGATTTGGAGCATGCCATACTGGCATTTACATCTGCATGTAAAATCATTAGTCAGTCTTCCAATTTTGCCTTGAGCTACCTCATAAGTTCCCATGCAAGGTTTTTAGCCATCAAAACTGCAAAAGCATTTTAAGGCTATATGTGCCAGCATCTATTCATGACCCCTTTAACCCTGGCTAAGTTTGTCATGTGCCCATAGGCATCCCTCGTTATAAAAATCATTCTCATTCTCATTCTCATTCTCATTCTCATTCTCATTCTCATTCTCATTCTCATTCTCATTCTCATTCTCATTCTCATTTAAGAAACTACACAGTGCCCTGAATGGACGCAACAGCCAAAAACTCCAAAAAGCTTACAACTGCAAAATCACTAGTCTATTGCTACTTTGCACTCAGTTCAGAAACAAGAGCCCAAAAGAACCTGGGTGCCATTGGAATGGATTGATGTGAATCGACTTGTGAATGTGCCCAGATCATAGAGTTTACTGTTGTTTCTTGCAAGTCCTAGTGAGTAATATAAGGTCGTTGAGGATCCAAGCTGACCAGAAGATCAATAGTTGGCCAGAAAATAAAAGACGAAATAAGCCCAAACATTTTTTTACATATATTGCACCCAAGACTGTTAACAAAATTGCCAATTCCGGCAGCTACTCGCAAATCCGAAACCTTTTGTTTTTGCCAAAATCCAGATGATCTGCCATGGACTTACAATAGCAGGAGGCGTACACTCAGACACCCTAGAATAGAATATTTGATTGTTGCATGCATGCAAAGACGGTAAGCGTATGCTTACAAAAAAGAATACAAGGGGTTAAACCATTGAAAAATGCCATTAATAAGTAGTCTCATGTATGCACGCTCTAAATGTACTGATTAGTAGACCACTACACCCATCAAATCATATGAAACCATAGCAAAAATCGTACAACAATAGAAACCCCGTTACTATGCTACATCTTCATACGAGGCGTCCATCGGTTGGTCAGGCCATCGGACAGGAATTTAGAGCGATCTGGTGCGTTGGAGGGTGCATCTCATGAAAGTAAAAAAAATGGTATATGCAGTTGTAGCAATAGAATGGTCTGGCAATAGACAGGTTATGATTTCGTCATACATACATATTCTATTCTATTCTATTATTCATATGTACTTGAACCCTTGCCTACCACATGGCACCTATAAGACCTAAAAAGTAGTGGCCTATGTAAACACAAGTTCATGTTCACAAATGTATGTTCGTTCTTGCTTGATATAATAAACGTATATATTGCAACAAAAGCGATGGTACAAGTGGGGCGTGGGGTAGGTATTAGTGTGACCTATATAAACAAATAGCCAAGCAATGTTGGGTTAGGCTAAGCAACACTAAGAAGCACATGGAGATATTTTGACACTTGACACGTTAGGGGTGTACCATTAGTGGAGCACTTAAGAATCGTAGACAAGGACATGTTAAAAATATATATTTTTTTTAATTTAAATTAAAGTAAAAAAATGCATGGCTTAAAAGCTTTTGGTGCCAGGTATTGCACATATTTTTCTTTGAAAAAAGTTGGACGCATATAGCCCATAAAATCTTCACATGAAAAGTCTCTATCTAAAAAAATATGAATCATTCACATACCCCATTGTGGATCAAGGATTAAATCATTAAAATTAAACCTATTTTTTACCCACTTTATTCAATGGTTTGAGACAAAATTTCTGTATTGATGCACCATTGGAAAAATTGATCCATTTTACCATGGTCCTCTATTGGACCATGGTCCACTGTTGATGACCCTCCTAGGTCACCATGTATCAAGAATGTTTGGGATCATCTTTCGAGCATCAAATGCATATGTATTTTTCCTTAGAGATAACTTGGAGTTTGTATATCTTCTAATAACGATAGAGAACTTATCCACAACTTCCAACAATGAGGCAAATTAGGATACACACAATGCAAATAGACGTGTTTTAGATTTTTTAATCATGAGTAGTGCTTTCATTGTGAGCAGTATGTACTTGTCCCATAGGCTGATTTGGCCGTTGTGGTCGTTAAAAAATAGAAATTCAATTAATTTAGAGAAAATTCCAAATATACCCTTCAAGTTTGCAAATATTCCAAAAAAACCCCAGAAACAGGGTATTTGTCTCAAACTACAGGGTCATGGAGAGGCTTCTAGAAGGAAGGTGGCATCCGGCCTTGCCGAAAACCTGTTGGTGCCTTAGGTTCCCCATACATAATGCATGATTCATGGATTACGCTTGACGATTACTCGACTTAAATAAAGCCAAATTTTTGGTTCTTAAAAAGGTAAAACCATAGGGGAAAAATGCCGTAGAATACGTCGCGGTATAGATACGTATTCGTATAGACGGGGGGTTTTTATAAGGGGAACAGAGCTTGCTTCTTTCTTGCCAGCGATCGGCATCGCCATAGCTGTTCTTGGTAAGTCTTCCAGGCCTGAATTTTCTTCATTTTCTTCGCTTTTTGGCTATGGCGGATTCAGAGCTTTCAATGTCTCCGGTGGTCCGTCTTTTGAAGCGCCTCCGATCCGCCGATCGCCTTGGAAAGCTTGGCCGTTCCGACGATGAAATTGATCCCCCTTCCTCTCCAGAATCTTCCCCGCGGCTTATTTGCCCTTACTCTGCCGTTTCTAAGCATCCTTGCCCTTTCGTTTTCCAAATGCCTCTTCATTACCCTAAATATTGTCGAGCACAGTATGAAGCCATGCCGGAATGGCAGCTTGATCGCTTGCTTGAAGAGTATGGGCTCCCTTCCGTTGGTTCTTTGCAGGAAAAAAGGGATCTTGCCATCGGTTCTTTTCTTTGGAAAGATTTGAATTTTTGATGCTCTTGATATGAGAACATTGTTATTGATGAAGAAATGCTTGTATGCATTCTGCCCCGAAGCTGTAAATTTATGTATATACTACTTCTCTTAATTCTAAACAGGAATCTAACTAAATCAGTGTCTCTTTTTCATCTCGTTGAATGGAACTATTTCTCTTCGGACATTTGTGCATTTGTTTATGTAGATAAAATGATCCCTACTTGCACGCCCACTTTATTGGCTCCCGAAATTGAGTTAAATTGCGGGTTCGCCTCGCCAAAGTGAAAAATCTTATCCATCTAGAACAAAATGAGTTAATAGAGAATTGAATTAGGGGACAAATAGTCATAACGAATTCAGGTGGTATAGTCAATAAGTTTTGCTTGGGCGCAACCGCGGGCATGTCGTAATATAATCCGGCTGTGTAGTTTGAACCAATTGCCGAAACTCGGACCAACGTTTGTTTTCTATTTAGAAATCTATTATAGCAAACCCACGCCAGCGTCAGATCGGTCCCCTATTTCTGAACGCCTCTCTGAAACAGACCGCACAGGCCTTGCCTTCGTCTAATTCTCGTAACACGTAGGAACTGTCAAAAACGGCACTCAATGCTGGCCCACGCCGAAGATTAGTTGAAATGAGTGTTTAGATCTGGGATTGAATCAAGCTTCTAAGCTCAAATTTCTCTCAAATCCGGCCAATTAAGGGCACAGATCTGGGTTAAGGGATTTATATATTCTTTCGGCCAATTGGGCAGCGGAAGAGGAGGTTCCTTTTTAGCAGGTATAGCTTCGACAAACTGCTCTGATCCGGCACCAAAAAAAAAAACAAGTACAGAGGTAACGCCCTTACTTTGTGGGGCTCTATGCAAAAACCAGTTACGTGGGTGTGCTGCTCTGTTTTTCCTGCTGAGTATCATCATATATTTTTGAAACTTACCAGCTTACACTTATCTGAGCATCACATGAATCGGGGTTGCTCAAATTCACATAAGGAATCAGATCTATTCCAAGAATCTGTAAATTCTGCTGAATTGAACAATATTTACAAAAAATACATATCCAGGCTACTTCATGAACTGGCAAGAAATCGCTGTGATAACCCAATTACAACAAATATCTGTCTTTTTAAGCTCTGGTAAGCTAATTACAAACAAAAGAGGAGATTTCGTGCGGGGATCATGAGGATGATAACACAAAAAAGAAAAGGCGCCCTGTTTGAACAGCTTCAATCAGAGAAAATGGAAAAAAAAGGCAAGCTGCGTAAGAGCTGCTAAGAGATTGAATGGGCAAAGAAGAAGCAAATTTGCACCGGATTTAATCGAGAAGCTGGGGGAAAGAATGGAGCAAAGGAAGGATGGGAAAAGACGTGTGGAATTAGTCGGCAGAAAGCAAGATCTGTCACGTAGTGGAGGTAATGATCCAACCTGTAGAAAGCAGCAGAGGTGGAAGGCGCCATAGCTGGAGGATGCCGCCGGAGAGGAAGGAGCGCAGGGGGTAATAAATGCCCCCTACGAAACTGACAAGTGCCCCGGCCGGTGGGTTCGCTTGGGCGAACCCGGCAGGGGGTAATAAATGCCCCTACGTTTGCCAGTTCGCACGGTTGGTTTAACCCTGGTTCGGGTTCGCCCAAGCGAACCCGGTGGGTGGTGCCACGCAGCACCACGTCAACATGGTGGGTTCGCTTGGGCGAATCCCAGGGGTTCGCCTGGGCGAATTTTCTGGGTTCGCCCAAGCGAACCCGGCTGGCTCCCGAACTCAATTTCGGGAGCCGATTGAAGCACCGCTACTTGCAGGAAGGACCACTTTGCACCTAAAGATTTAAATTGCTGTTAAAGCCAAAGTGAAACGTCATATCCATCTAGAACAAAATGAGTTAATAGAGAATTGAATTAGCGTACAAATAGTCAATGAATTCAGGTGGTATAGTCAATAAGTTTTGGTGGTCTTGCAAATGCTGGCATCGTAATATAATAATAAGATTGTAGTTTGAACCTATTGTGAAGCTCGCTTAACGTTTGTTTTCTACTTAGAAATCTATTATAGCAATTTATGAATTGCAGATCTTCAAGAGAATTCAAAAAAACTATGAGTTGCCTCGTGCTCTGAATTGATCGATTACTTGAAGCAGGGAGGACATAGTGCACAATTTTAGAGGACAATGATTGAAGCAATGGAACTTTTATTTCATTACAGTTATTACTTTTGTGTAATTTATAAGCATTGCACATAATTTGGAATGCCCTTGTTAAAAGAGGCAATTTATTAGCCACATAGTAGATTTTGATATCTTATGGCACTTCTCATTATATTGCTGGTTGTGGTTTTTGTCTTTTAATTATTGGCACATAATCGATCTTGGTACCTTATGGCACTTCTGGCTTGTGGTCTCCTCGAGATAGAAATATAGTTAGATTTATGATCTATCTAGCTATCTTTTGGAATTATCAAGAAATGAACAAAACTATTTTGATCTTAGCCATCGACATAAAGAACCTTGAACTCACAGCCATTTATTACTTTTGTGTAATTTATAAGCATTGCACATAATTTGGAATGCCCTTGTTAAAAGAGGCAATTTATTAGCCACATAGTAGATTTTGATATCTTATGGCACTTCTCATTATATTGCTGGTTGTGGTTTTTGTCTTTTAATTATTGCCACATAATCGATCTTGGTACCTTATGGCACTTCTGGCTTGTGGTCTCCTCGAGATAGAAATATAGTTAGATTTATGATCTATCTAGCTATCTTTTGGAATTATCAAGAAATGAACAAAACTATTTTGATCTTAGCCATCGACATAAAGAACCTTGAACTCACAGCCATTTAAAATAATAATACAAATACTCCAACTGGAAAATAATCCGAAAGCTTTCAGCAGCTAAATATGATGTTAGCTTTTCCAAACTTAGAGATGTTACTCTTTTGAAATAATATCCAATCATATATCACGCATTTTTTTTTTTTTTTTTTTTTGGGGTATGTGGGGGCTGGTGCTGCAGTTTAGGATGCTTGCCTATTTGCGTGATTGCCAAAACTCCCACCATCACAGGTTGCAGATTTTATGCCAAATGGAGGGCATAAGAAACAAACATGCAAATGTGCTTTTGATCTAATGGTTTAATGGTCCATGATAGTCTATGTCAATGGCCAATTTTGTCATTATGCACTTCAATTCTCACTAAGCTTCTCAAGAAGGCTTGCGAAAGTTTGACTTGGATTGTTGGTATTGTGGCCCCAATACTTCGACAAACATCTAATGAGATAAAATTATAGTGGTATATGTGTTACTACAAGTCATGATAGGTGTTAGGTTTTTTGTTATACCCAAAACATTGTCCCATGTCATGTGGCCCATGTCATCGCCATGTTAGGTGACCGATGCTTTTTAGCTTTATAATGGATCATGTTGTGGCAGATGCAAGTAGTTGGTTATTGTTATGCAAAATTGCAATCGAAATGGTGACATATGAACTGAAGTAACATGTCAAAGATTTGAAGTAAAAAACTTAACCTTTGATTTCAAGTGAAACTTTGAAACTAAGATGCCAAGGACAGGCAGTTTGATGTGTACATATTCCTTTGTAGGCTCATTATTATCAAGTTTTTCTCCTCGAAAATCCTTTGGGATGTGATTTTTTAATCCTAACTAGTAATGCACTTACTGCATCCATTGTACTAGGCCTTAATAGACCTTAGGTCTCCCTGGACATTAAACTTTGATTTGATTTTATTTGATTCAATTCAATTATGTGAAGAAGCTTTCGTTTCAAGCTTGAAAGTTTACAATCTATGGGATTTCTGTAATCTAGCTGGCAACACTAGCATAGCCTGCCCTCTCGCAATTTTTGGGTCCATCTACCTATCTCAATTCGGAGGCGGTGAGCACTTGTGCAAATGGACGCAATGAGTCTGCACTTCTTCAGAGGTAAATGTATTCGTATGTACTCTTGTGGACCCCGCTCAAGCATGGGATTGATCTGGCTTTTCTAGTGTGCAGTTTTACTTGTTCAAAAGTTCCAGCATCCCAAAGCTTGTCAAAGAAGCATGCATCGAGATACTGCTTCAGGTAATTCTGATCCTCCTCGATTTCTATCTGTATGCACCTATGCTCTTCCACATTCCATCTGGAGAGCCGATTAGCCCTTTTTCCTTCCAGCAGGCTTTGTGACATTGTGGACCCATTGCCATGACATAGGTGAGGTGTAGTGTCGCCCACTGTAAAGGCAAGAAACCGGTCTCCTGTAGAAGTATTTGATACAGGACCGCGGACTTGACTTCAAGTGCCTAAGACAGAAATGCCTTTTGAATCCACTCCAAGTCGTACCAGGTGGCAAGTGATACCACGGGTTCCTATGCCTGCACCCTATATAGAAGAACATGCTCCACCAAGACCCTGAACGTAAAACTCTACTTTGTAATTATTGTTTTCCATTGCATACAGAGCTTTCTAGCATGCCGTCACTTGTTGCCAAATAGAAGTATTCCAAAATGTGGTAGTATCGAACTCCACTCCTAGGTACTTGTAGGTAGGTAAAACCTCTACATTCTATCGTTGATAAGTGAAGGAGGGCAGTCTTGATTGACGTGAAGACGAGACGATGACCATTAATGGCATGTCATAAAGTGTTAAGGTGTTAAGGGCATCCAAATGCTGCTGCATATCAGCCAGGATGTAAGCCGAGGGATCTACATCATCGGCGGCGTAGATGAAGTGCCAGACGATATGGTGCAGGCTGATCATGATCATGTGATAGTTCGTTAGGCAGTGAGAATCCCATGCCTTGTAGATGGGAACTACTCTGCTGGGCAAAGCCTTCCTGAAGTGCTCTATTGAATAGCCCAGTTATGGGAGGAATGATTTGTAGTGCTGCCCACTTGAGCACTTGTGCATGCATTCTGTTTAGATCGGCAGCCTTGCCATTGGCGAGACGCTGCAAACGCTGAGCATCTATGGGGGTACCTATGGTGGCGGGACCATCTATGGGGGTACCTTAGGCCGAATTCCAATCGGATCGTAAAGCTGATTAAGTATTGTACCCGTTGCTTGAAAGAGATGTGCCTTGTAGGCTGCAGAGGGTTCTGTAGTATTCTTCTCCAGACTGTCTTTGGGTGATAGTTCAGGAGGTAGAACATTTTTGGTTAATGCTTCGCAATGTACTAGGCCTTCTTGCATTTGAGAAAAGTGCAGTATTGTTTGATCGCTTGCACTCGCAAAGCAGGGACAGTGACTAGTCAAAGCAAGCATTTAAGTTTCTTATAGTCAGCATCAAACCACTAATTTTGGAGAAAGCTTGATGTTAGTCCTATGCCCAAAGATACAAGACTATTCCTGCTATACAAGAGCAAGTCCAATGGGAAGAATCCGAACAAGAATATGCTGAAGAAGAGACAAAGGGATCCCATGGCATGAGGTCATCATGACCTTGGAACGTGGATCCTCCAAGAATCACGGTCTTCATGAGCTGTCAGCCGTCAGTTGAGGAGATTCCTCAGGCGTCAACAGAGATCTCGAAAGCAGATAGCCGCTCTCCAAACGACAGTTTTGCCATTATGAACCCAAGGCCATTGTACTATATATATCAGAAGCATAGACTTAGAAACTAGATAGGCGAGACCTCTTGTATTTCATTTTCATCGTATGAAGAGATTCGCATTTTGTCATTGATGTTTCTCTTGCTTTCCTTGTTGTTCATTCTGTTCATTAAATCTTAGCCCTTTTTGCAAAATCCCTCGTTGATATGGTGGTGCTTGGAGAAGTGGCTATAGGAGCAAGATAAAGAGAAAGAAAGTTAAATATATATAAGCCAAATTATTATCTAAGCCAAATAATTCATGGTTTGTATTATTAACTAGGGAAAAACTACAATATACCCCTAACTTTTTGCAAAATTCACATCATCTCTAACTTTTAAAAAATTCATGAAATGCCCCTAACGTATAGGTTTTTTAGGGGCATTTTGTGAATTTTTAGGGGCATTTTGTGAATTTTTAGAAAGTTAGGGGTATACTGTCAATTTTGCAAAAAGTTAGGGGTATTTTGTAGTTTTCCCCTATTAAACTATAAGTCCATTAAACAAAGGTATGGCCTTTATTTTACTTTAAAATTACAAAACCTTTAAGAAAACGGAGCTATTGAAGTACTTTTCTAAAAAAGAGCAAGCCTTATCTTTTTGGTTGTTAACTCAATATAAGAGGGCAACGACTTCCTATTTAAAAATATCTGTGACAGAAGGGCAGACAGCGGACATCTCAGAGCAACAATTTGGCTTCAATAGAATTCCTACGATCTGCTACATTCCTTGGCAACCAGAAGCGATCAACAAAGGCGGCCCAACTATACCTTACACCCCCTGCATCAACGACGTAGTTCGGGCCGGACTTCACCAATTTGGCTATCTACATTACTTATTTCCTATTCTACAGATCTTAAGCTATACCCCTTTGTATTGCACATTATCCAAAGCCAATAGTTCTTATAATCCTTTCGGAGGTCTCTTGGTTATTCATTGTGAGATTGTGGAATTCCCAACTCTAAAGCCTTTCCTGTATTTGCTAAAGGAGTTTGAAAGTTTGAACAAGAAGGAGCTGCTATGTAGATATATAGCATGCCTCAAAAAAAAATTATATGCAGAATTAAGTTTGTGGATCCTCAGACCATAGAAGATTCCACGAAGAAAGCTATCATACCAGAAAGAAAGTTAAATCTGGATTCAATAATTTGCAGCATATGGGATGGATGTCCAGATGACAAAAGCAACAACAAAACAAACAATGACAAAACAAACAATAGAAAGACTTTAAACACGGGGAATAAGAGGCCCAGACCAAATATAGGAGATAATCATAATCAGGATCACCTGCAGAAAGCATGATGGAAAAATCAACAAGATAGATCTTCATCAAGGAAAAGTGGATGTTTCTATTGTGGAGGACCACATAAAGAAACTGAATGATCGAGGCAACTGAGGCGAGTGAAAGGACCAAGGCAAACTGGAATATAGACCAAATTCTCTCCTAATGTTGCTTGGAGATTTCAATGCGCGCACAGGGGCAGAGCAGATCCCAAAATTCGCACCTCTAGCTGAGGATGTGTTGCAAATGGACCCCGCAGAGATGGTTTGGCCAAGGGCGTCGATGACAAAAGCAACACCGCAACCACCAAAACAATGACAAAACAAACAATAGAATGACTTTAGACAAAGGGGAATAATTTGCCCGTGAACAAATATAGGAGAATCATAATCCGCTTCACTTGTAGAAAGCATGATGGAAAAATCAAATGGAAGGCGGCACATCTTGGATTACCAAGTGTTTCAAATAGAAGAACTTCCTACACAAAGACTAAACTAAACAAGTTGCATTTACAGACAAGGTTCAAGAGGAAAAGACAAATTGCTGCCTACTTAAAGTAGTTAAAAGTTTTAGTTACGTTAGTTAAGTTTGTAACTCAGTGGAGGAGATAGGTGAATTCATAGGTATAATCTTGTTTGTAGTATATTTTGAGACAACAGTTATGTCTATAGCATAATCGTTGGTCTTGTTATACATTTAAGGACTGCACTTGGAAATTTTTAGCCTAAAGGAATGGACTTGATTATTTCTAGTTGTGGACTCAACTAGGGTTGCGACCATGGACATGTGGTTGTGTTAATTTTCCATATAATTCTTTGAACAAGGATGATGGTCTCGCCAAAGGGGAGAAATTGATATTTCGTGGTGCTCAAGGTGGCTATGGGCTCCTTCCTCAAGACCAAGAAAGCCGTATACCTTTATTAAATATGTATAATAAGAAATTTGGTCTTCTTAGACTTTAAGTCCTTTAAACAAAGGTGTGGCCTATATTTTATTTTAAGATTACGAAATATTACCCCTTAACAAAGGGTGAGATATTGAAATCTACAAAAAAGGCAAGCACCAAGATTGCCTTTTTGACAGGCCTCCTCTATATAAGAGGGATGTCATAATGGGCACCGCAGCGCCCTATTCAAAAAAGCTTATGGCAATACAAAGGATGGTAATTGACATCTCGCTTCAACAATTTGTCTTCAACAATATTCTGCGGATTCTCCACAAAGACTCTTCAACCGGGCATTGCAAAAGAAGGCAACCAAGATGTACCTTTAGAGTTGTGCCCATACAACCTAGTTCACCCCCACGAATTTCCCAACTATCTCTCTCTACATTATGGTCGGGTTAAATCCTTTTCTGCTTCAGATTCTTGAGCTATACCCCTTTGTATACACGAGGATGGAAAAGCCAACAATTCTTATAAGCTTCTTTCGATTCTACTATTGACCATATCTTCACTCTGCGAACACTCATAGAGAATAGCCCAAATCAAAATTTTTTTGTATTTGCTGCTTTGATTTTAAAGGCTTTCTCAAAATGGATTTATTCTTATAAGTTGTGGGATAGATTCTAATGCTATATGGATTTATCTTATACCCTTAGGCTTGCTTATTTTAAAACTCTTAAGCTCCGGGGAGCCCTTTTGTTAGTAGCATTATAGCTTAATTGGGTGGTCTATCCCCTTAGACTTGAAACTTGGACATTGTTGTTTAAAGAATGGCTAGTTGAGCATCTTTAATCGTGATGCACCACATAATCCGGCAACTCATATATGCCGATAATGTTGATGACAATTGCATATACCCTCCCAATGCAAAGCCAATGGATGCTTTGGACACTTTCTGCATATCTGAAGAGCAATATAACCAAGCTATTAGCAATGCCCGCTATATAGCAGACCAAATGGTTATTCCGCCTCTTCCAATTAAGTAGAATGCCAAAGATAGTTAAAATACTTGTGCTTAGCTTACAAATTCCTGCCAAAGCCTCCAGCGCAAACCAATGTTCAACAAAATCAACTGCAACCTATGACGCAGATCAATGTACCAGAGTCTGCAACTGCATCTTCATGTAACTGGTTGGAAAAAGTTATAGGTTTACCCACTTTCTCTGGTGAAAAGAGGAAGTTTAGATTTATTTCTACATGGGAAAGCTACTTCAAATTAGTAAAAGCTACAAAAAAACGGAAACTTCATGCCATGGATAAATATATAACAGATATGGCTAGAAATTGGTGGCAATGAAGAAAAACAATGGATCCAAAAATATTTCTATGGATAAGCTTTAGAAAAGCTTTCGAAGTTATAACCTGACTGCTAATTATCATAACGACGCGAAATGAGAATGGGACCTCTTCAAACAAAGCGACAACGAATCAGTCTATCAGTATACCTCAAAGTTTCAGTACCTTTCTACTCAAATTGAAAGTTTAAACGAGAAGGAGCTGCTACACAGATATGTAGCATGCCTCAAAAAATTTTTATATGCAGAATGAAGCTTCGTGGATCCTCGGACCATAGAAGATGCCATGAAGAAAGCTATCGCATCAGAAAGAAAGTTAAATCTGGATTCAATAATTTGCAGCATATGATATGGATATACAGATGAGAAAAGCAACAACAATTAAAACAATGACAAAACAAACAATAGAAAGACTTCAAAAAAGGAGAATAAGAGGCCCAGACCAAATATGGGAGATAATCATAATCAGGATCACCTGTAGAAAGCATGATGGAAAAATCAACAAGACGGATCTTCATCAAGGAAAAGCGGATGTTTCTATTGTGGAGGACATCTTAAAGTAGATTGTCTAAAATAAATGCGGAATATAGACCTCTCTCCTAATGGACTCTCAGTCCAAGTGTTTCAAATAGAAGAACTTCTGTGAGGATGATCAATCTCGGGAAGGGGAGAAATTGATATGATTGATAGATAGATAGATGGTATTTTTACGTCATGCCACATTGAAATAGAAGAACTTGATCAATCTCGGGAAGGGGAGAAATTGATATGATTGATAGATAGATAGATGGTATTTTTACGTCATGCCACATTGACAGCATCCATGAGGACATATGACGGACCCCAGAGGCTTGAACACAAGATCTCTTAATTGCTAACCCAATGGACTAGCCACTAAATGTGGTGCTCGAGGGAGTGGCTATGGGAGCAAGAGAAAGTTCAAGAAGGTTATAAGAAAAATTATTATCTAAGCTAAATAAATAATTCAAAGTTTGTATTATTAGCTATAAATCCTTTAAACAAAAGGTATTGGCCTATACTTTTTAAGATTACAAAACCGTTAAGAAAGGGAGCTATCAAAATCTGCAAAAAAAAGGCAAGCCTTGCCTTTTGGCTGTGACCCCTATATAAGAGGGCATTGGCTTCCTATTCATCTGCAATACAAGTGTGGACAATTGACATCTCAGACCAACAATTTGGCTTCAATAATATTCCTGCGACCTGCTACAGTCCTTCGACAACCAAGAGCAATCAACAAGGGCAACCAATCTGTACCTTTCCGCCCTGCATTAACAACCTAGTCCGGGCCTGACTTCCCCAATTTGGCTCTCTACATTACCTATTTCCTATTCTATAGATATTAAGCTATACCCCTTTGTATTGCACGTTATCCAAATCCAATAGTTCTTATAATCCTTTCGGAGTTCTCTTGGTTATTCACTGTGAGATCGTGGAATTCCCAACTCTAAAGCCTTTCCTGTATTTGTTAGAGGAGTCCCTCTAGTGCTAAATTGATTTATCTTATACCCTTATCCTTTCTTATTCTAAAACTCAGTCTTTCTCGTAAGTTCTTTTCCTGCTCAGGAGAGCCCAATTGGGTGGTGAGCTTAGCCTTGGAGACTAGACTTTGTTGTTTAAATAGTTTTTCTTTTGCTTTATCTTTAAGTAGTGTTTACTATATTGCTTGAAGAACCCAAATTCATATCAATTGGTATCAAAGCCTCTCGATCATAAGTCCAATCTTTTGGACATGGTCACCAATCGCTTCGGCATATCTGAAGAACAATATAACCAAGCTATTAGCAATGACTGCTATATAGCAGACCAAATGGTTATTCCGCCTCTTCCAATTAAGTAGAATGCCAAAGATAGTTAAAATACCTATGCTTAGCTTACAAACTCCTACCAAAGCCTCCAACGCAAACCAATGTTCAACAATATCAACTGCAACCAACAACACAGATCAGTGTACCAGAGTCTGCAACTGCATCTTCATGTACATGGTTGGAAAAAGTCACAGGTTTACCCACTTTCTCTGGTGAAAAGAGAAACCTGTCAACAACCATCATATTAAACTTTCCAATTTTTGCCACCTATGCTTTCTTGCGACGCTAAAGTATAAATTTTGAGATAAACCTCATAATTAAAGAAGTTGAAACAAATTCCACACTCCAAAAGTTATAACAAAGGATAGGAAGGTTACCAAGTAAAGATCGTTGAGGTAGCAAGACTTATGACAAACAATTTAGATTGGAAATTGCTTCATGATCATGGTAATATGCATGATTTTAACAGGAAGTTAAAAGGAAGTCAAAATTTGTCTACAAATGGCCAATAAACGACGTCTATTTCTCTGCCTAAAAGAGATTCAAGCTGCTCTAATAATGGGAGGCATGGGGCATTTATCCAAGAATCATAGATTGCATTTTTGCACAACCTAATTAGCATAAACATATAACGGTCTTTTCAATTTCAGCAATTTAAGAAGATGAATGTCAAACAATTTTTATAGATGCAAAAATTAATATGTGGCCAGCGCACCAAGGTTCCAAAAAGATCTTTTGAATGGGTTTTTTAAAGCTTTCAAGTATTCTCCAAAAAATCTTTCAAGTAGCCATATTGTTGGTCTGAACCTTTCACCCCTTCTTTTTCCTTAGGTTTTTTTGCCATTCTTCAGCCATACGAACGTGGCTGCCACACACTCTCAAATCCCGGAAATCGCCCTCTATTTGGTTTCGATTGTTTGACGAAGAAGCAGATCTGCACAATTGCCTCGCGTGCTTCCTGGTATAATCTCATAATTGGATCTTCTGTAATTTGTTTTAGATTTCTGTTAATTTTTTTTGGTGCTTGTCTCAGCGAGCCTTTTAGGATGTATGGGTTTGAAGCCCTTACTTTCAACGTACATGGCGGCTACTTAGAAGCCATAGTAAGGGGTTACAGATCAGGTTTGCTCACAACCGTGGACTATAATAATCTTTGTCAATGTGAAACTCTGGATGATGTCAAGATGCACCTTTCGGCCACTGATTATGGGTCATATCTCCAGAATGGTATGTGCATTAGGTTGTTTAAGCATTTATATTGATGAGCTCCTACACTGTTTGACTGAATTTGAGAATTTGCTTATGTTGAATAGAACCATCGCCTTTGCATACAACTGCAATTGTTGAGAAATGCACTAAGAAGTTGGTTGATGATTACAACCACCTTTTAGATAATGCCACGGAGCCATTGTCAAAATTTCTTGAGTACATAAGGTAATAACAAGAGGTTTGATATTATCATTTTCTGCAGTCCTATGTTAGCTTTGCTACTTCACAAAGATACATTGAATGTATATTCAATCATTTTAAAATGCTCTGTTTCTTAATCAGGTACGGTTATATTATTGACAATGTCGTGCTCATTGTCACCGGAGCACTCCATGAAAGAGATGTTGAAGAGCTTCTTGATAAGTGCCATCCACTGGGCTTATTTGATGGGTACAAAAGTTTATCAATTATTTGGTTGTTTTTGCTACCCAACAGTGTCATCATGGTTTAAGACGTCTGATTATATCTACAGCATTGCAACAGTTGCAGCTGCTCATAGTATGGGAGAGTTGTATCGCTTAGTGTTAGTTGATACTCCCTTGGCTCCTTACTTTTCCGAGTGTATTACTTCTGAGGTATGTGAAATTGTTTGCTTTTTATCTCAATGAATGGATTAGACTAAGCTTTCGGTGGTGACTCCTGCAATACTATGGCAAATGCAAATAAATTGCATCCAGTTTTTGTAGATAACAAACAAAGGTCTCTTAGGTGTATACACTCGCTATATATAGTTTGATTATCTTCACCATTGAGCTTTTATATGAAATGTAGATGCAAGGAAGCTCCTGAATCCAAAACAGAAACTTGCAGATTTGATTGAAATTTTAAATCATACTGAAGCAAGTTCCTAGCCCACCTCTGAATGCACAAGTTTTCTTGTGCTTAGATAAGCTTGCAATGTGTATTTTTCTTGTGTGTGTAATTTCTTTTTTTTTTTGTTGAAGGCTAGATTTTTATTTTATTATAATAAATAATGGTACAAACACCTTATTGAGGATGGCTCAAAAGCCAGATACCTAAAGAGATAAGCACAAACAGCCATTAAGCTTGAAGGACGACTCTAAGATTACACTCATGTACTATGATCAAGGCATCCTCGACCTCTTCCTCGTTATTGCAAGAAGGTCTGGGCCCCCACCTTTTTGATCCACCCAGTACTAAGGGCATAGCCCTCTTCTCGCCCACTGCAAGTACTCAAGAAGGTAGCGACATTTGTGGGTTCAATAAAGAAATGCTCCCTGAGATCCTGAAGTGCACCCCGCAATGTATACCTGAAGGGCATGTCTCTATTACAGTAGTAATGCTACAAATTGCATGTGAGCGTTGAAAAGCCACCTTCTTCCCCTACTGGTGGTACTACAAAGGCTGAGGTCTGTTTCCAAGTGCTCCCACCATCTTGAAGCTCAATCGAAGGATGTAAGTGAGAGGATGCCCGTACTTGAGAGAACTGCCATTATCTTCCCTCCAGCAAAGTACTATAGGGTATATTTCAGCATAACTCCAATATTTGGAGCATCCCACCACCCCTTTGTGCAGCTTCCCCTACCCTTTCCTTGCAGCAGAGTTACTATAGGTCCTTCCCCTTTTCATGTAGGACCAAGGGATGAAGATCCAAGCTTCCGGCATTAATCTGTACTATAGGAGAATGCCCATCACCTTTCCAAGAGATTATCTTATTGGAATCCTCAGGCGAAATGCTGTGACCCCACAAAAAAACCAAGTCTGCCACAGGAAAACAAAGGAAGACAGGTCTGCCATGGCCTCCCGTCCGATAGCAAAGTGTCTCACCTTGGCCTACCATAGCCAACACTGATATCCTCTCCAGCTGGGATGGAGAATGGGGAAGGAAATGCAGGAACATCCAGGAAGATATTCATGCGCTTCCTTGGGCTTGCAAACGAATCAAGGTACACAACACGTAAGCTCCAGATTTTGCCCCAAACCACTATTAGCTCTACCAAGATAATCGCAGTGAGTGCGATCATCATGCCACAGTGAGTGCAGCATACACGCTGCAATGGGTGCAGCTTACACGCTGCAGTGAGTGCAGCAAAAAGGAGCCAAGATTGAAAGAGCTATCCAGAACTGAAAGATTGCACCAAGATGTGCTTACAAGATTGCTAACAGTAGCTTAAAAGATATACTTAATGCCTAGAAGAAAAGTCATGTGGAAAAGTCTGTTATGTGTTGTGAAACTGCGAGGGGCAAGTTCTGTTAGGATATGACCTTCTACCCATCAGAGGTACATGGCCAATGTAAACCAGACATTGTGGTCCAAAGAGAGGGCCTGGGCAAAAATTGTATTGACAGAATGTGTTATCTCAAAAAATGCAGGATCTTGATGACATGAATATTGAGATCATGCGAAACACACTTTACAAAGCTTACTTGGAGGACTTCTATAAATTTTGTAAGGTATGGTACAATTCCTATTTGTTCGTCTATTGTTTAAGCGCATGTCCTTTCTAGATAAGAAATTTTTTGGCATTGTAGAAACTTGGAGGTGCAACAGCTGAGATCATGTGTGACTTACTTGCATTTGAAGCTGATAAAAGAGCTGTGAACATCACAATTAACAGGTGCATTTCTCATAGCTACACAGTGGCATGGTTTTATGGATTTTACAAAAACAATGGGATCTTTTTCTCTTAAATTAAGCTATTATGTTCTTGGTTTTCAAGCCCATTTTACAAATTGCAGCATTGGTACAGAGCTTACAAGGGACGATCGACGAAAACTTTACTCAAATTTTGGCATCTTGTAAGTGATTTCGATGCAGCAAATTGCTGCTTCCATTTTGCCAGATTCCCTGTCATCATAACCTGCACTTTTCTATGCTTACGTTCTTATCATGGTATGCAGGCATCCTTATGGACATGAAGAACTTGCAGTTTCTGAAGATTATGATCAGGTATTTTGTTTTTCAGGCTCTTTTAGCGAGTTCACCTGTTCTTTATTAAAATACGAGTATTATAGGTACGTGCTGCAATGGAGAAATACCCTTCATATCAGGCAATTTTTGCAAAGCTTTCATATGGAGAAAGCCAAATGCTAGATAAAGCCTTTTACGAGGAAGAAGTGAAGAGGCTTACATTATCCTTTGAACAGCAGGTAATAAGACATAACCTTCCAGTGCCATTTTTTCAGATATTGACGCAAGTTTGTATGGGGAAGGGGAATAGAGACTATACTGGTTAGACTCCCCTAAACTGCATAAGAGCCTGTCTGATTCTGGGTGTTGGCAGTTAACTGGGTTGGATAAGCAGTGTTAGACCTATGAATTGGACCCTTGGAGTGGCAAGTTTCTTCTTGACAATATCATTCCATCTATGCATGTTAAAATCAGCCTAGAAATTCACATTGTTACTGAATTTGCTCGTTATTATTTTGATGACTTTAGGCGTTATTGCTAAATTTGATCCCTTACTTTTCATGTTGCAGTTCCATTATGGAGTATTTTTTGCATATGTGAGATTAAGAGAGCAAGAAATACGAAACCTAATGTGGATAGCAGAATGTGTTGCTCAAAACCAGAAGGCGAGGATTCATGATGGTATTGTAATGATATTTTAAATGACACAGTCCCTACTTTCAGTCGAACTTTTCCATTATAAATTTTCATACTCCAATAATTGTGAAGGATTTGGTTCCTTACATTTCTGTATCTGTTATATTTTTTGAACCTGCAAGGGTGAGAAGTTAGTCTTAGCTCAAAATGTTTATGCCCTTATTGGCTAAGTTTGTAACTCTTATAATCAGCTGCACGCAATTGTGGAACGCAGCCAATCACAGATTGTAAAATAATGTTGCATTTCCCCAATAATTTGCAAAGACGCACATAAAAATATAGCAAAGGCAACTTTAACCTTAGTGATTTTACATTGCATAGGTGGCGCCACCTGTTTGATTGTTTGATTCGTCAATACTAGAAGGATATCTTTAGTTCAACTAGGATCTCAAAGTTGTCAATACTAGAAGGATATCTTTAGTTCAACTAGGATCTCAAAGTTGCCAAGTTAGCAATAACTGACTGTAAATAAGCCAATAAAATGCACCTTTTTGCCATTACTTGCTGGAAATAATCCAACAATAATCACAATCCAATAAAAATGTCAAATAAATCTAGCAAAATAAATGGAATAAGAGGTCTTGATGTCAATGCTTGTTCTGCGCTAAATGCTAAACAATATAAAGGTTTCCCTAGATTCTGAAAGATTTTATGAAGATTCTTAAGATTGTACAAGGATTCTCTAAGATTCCTCTAGATTCTTAAAGATTCTCATAAGATTCCTTAAAATTCTTTAAGATTCTACGAAGATTCTCTAGATTCTCTCAACATTGCTTAAGATTCTATGAAGATTCCACAAGATTCTATGAAGATTCCACATGTCCCCTAATATTCCACAAAAATTCTCCATTTCAAACACATTGGCTCCAACAATGACAAAATGATAGAAAATTACCAGTCTTTGGAAAGCTCTCGATGAGAGGAATCTGATGATGTAGGTTTCGCCTTGATCTGTCGCCTTTTTAGTAGATATGGTCGTTTGAATTTGAGGCACAAAAAAGAAGCTCCATAGAAAGCTATGTAATAAATGCAATGCCACCTCACTCCTTTCCTCATGAATTTTAGTGCACATATTTAAAATTTCACATACATGTCTACTTTTTGGAATAAATTTGTTGATAAAAATCTCTAAATCGTTTAATATTTAATCATATGACACCTGTCTACATTGTTAAAATTCATAGCATTTTTGGGTTGCCCCTAAGGGGGCAAACCCTTGCTCATGTGGGTTTCCAGCATATTCTAAGTTAATGTTGGAATATGCTTAGGATATGCTGAAAACTGCTCCAAACCTGTTGTGGCCTGTAAAATGGCGGTCACCAGTGTTGCTGGGCAGGCGGTGTGGAAACTGGCTAACCGGAACAAGATATGGCAGATAATACTCTGCTTAGTTCGATTTCCTTAGTGCATGTAGTTGCCGAGGAGCCAAAAATATGGATAACGGAAGTGCTGAACAGTCACGATAGTGAAAATACATGGCCGAAATCATTCAAGGGAGATCTGGAAAAATGATTCGTGGTGATGTCGAGCTGATTAGTGTATCCGAGGCTTAAACCAAACCCTGTAGTTAGGTCTAGATTATCATGCTGCTACTCGGTTTAGAATGATGCCTAAAAGGGCTTATCCCAGAGGGCCATGTGATGCATCCCTCCCATCTGGTACTATGGCAAAAACGAGTTTGGAAGAACAACTTTGGGGCTTGGAAATTGAAGTATGGAACAACTGAAAATGCATCTCACAGAATGTTTTGGGAAGCTATCTTATGAAGTAGTTCGACTTGTGCTCATTTCGTGGCCTACGTAGGTTTCTTTTTTCTCTCTGGTCGGTTTCTTGACGAGATCTTGAGTAATGCTTTGTTTGTAATTCCCATGTGATGGATTGTCATATAGGATTGCATCTTTTTAACACTCTTGGTATTTCGTGGAAACAATATTGAGATAATTAAATATTGTGACTGCCTAATATTGTGATGATAAACACCTTTTGGAAATAATTAGCACTCTTTTGGATCATATAGCTGCTGTTAATACCTTTGCAAATAAAAATAAGGTTTAATTTGACTTAGTTGGAAAGATTTAAAGGAACTAGTCCGCTATGCATAGCATGAGAGCCTGTGAATCCAAGTGTGGAAATTGTAGAGTTTGATGCATAAGCAGAGAATAAATTCTGCGAGCTTCTTATAGACATTCCCTTTTGTCTTGATTTTGTTCTCTTTTGCTTGGTTTGTTTCTAACGCGAGATCACCTGTATAGTTGGCGTTTTGAACAATCTTTTCTCCTATCATCAATATATATTGAAAAAACAGTGATATAAAATAAGTTATGAAGATTATCTCGTTGAAACCTTGATGGATATTCAAAAACCTTAGATTCCTACTAATTCCGATACCTTCTAAGATAATAGTGAGAAAGAAGTTTCTTTAAGTAAACCATTAGTAGAACCAGTATTATGGTAGATAGTAATAGTATCATAATAGTAAAATGTTTTGAGATTTTTCATTTTACTTTGAAACTTGCAGGTGTTACAGTTTATGTACAGAAAAGTGGCTTAAGGAAGAATGTGGATGCACCACATTTTAGTGCAAAGCGTGTCCAACTTGAGGATGGCCGATATGTAGCATATGAGGAATAAGGGGTCTGTGCAGAGAGAGCAAGATACTCAATATTAGTGGTCCATGGATTTCTCTCTTCCCGTCTTGCAGGTTATAATAATTGCTTGCTTTTTATTCATAATTATGGTTTGTGTTTGAGAACTGAAAGTAACTTCTATGTTTGTAGGTATTCCTGGCACTAAAAGTTCAAAGCTTGAAGAATTCGGGGTGCGTCTTGTCGCTTACGATTTACCAGGATTTGGGGAAAGTGATCCTCATCCAGGCAGAAATTATACATCATCTGCAAATGACATGGAAAGCATCGCTGATTCATTGAATCTAGGGGAAACATTTTGGGTTCTTGCTCATTCTGGTGGTGATCCACATGCATGGGCTGCTACTAATTATATTCCTGAGAGGCTATCAGGTATGCCATCTCTTGTTTAGTGTAGTATTTCTTCTTTTCTGAAATCCAATGCAAATTCCACAGCGTCTTAGAAGGCGTCTTAGAAGGCCTGTACTCTTGGCAGAGCCCACGATAAGAAAGTGCACATTGAGACAGAAGGACAAGTTTATTATATTTGCATCAGATGGACTTTGGGAGCACTTGAGTAATGAGGACATTGCACATAGTCATCCACGAGCAGTATGCCTGAATAATAGATATCCCATTGCATGTTAAGCACTTAATAAAAAATAGAGCCTTTTTTTTAAGAAAAATGGGGTAAAAAGGTCATTTTAGTGGTTGATCGCCATCTATATGAAGAAATATGGAAAAACAAGGTGCTGCGCACAGAGGGTTGCCTTTCAGTTTCCTGTGGGTAAAGTGGCTTAAATCTAATCGTGTGGAATGAGAATTTGTACTTCTAAGCCCCCACTTAATCTGCCGAATCAATGTTTAAATTAAAGTAGACTCAGTATGTTCTTAGAGGCCCGTCCACAAGTGCCTTTCGATCAAATTGTGTATGTGATTGAGTAGTTAAGTGTTTATTTGAACAGTGAGCATGCTCGATTACTGTAGGTGAAGAAGTAGATTTTTGTTGAGCATACCTAAAATGTGCAGGGATGTGAAGATAAGTCTCCATGGATTTTTGGTAAAATCGTCAAAATTACATGGGGTATACTACTGACCTTGCAGCTGCAGCTAAGGTTGACAAAGGGTCCAGTGTTACAGTGTTGCAGTGTTTGTGTTTTGTTAATACAATTGACTGAGTTCATGAGATTATATTGTTCATCTAGAGTTGTAACCAATTAAGAAAGGCACAAGATATGGCTATTTACATGTTTGGCCCTACTCTAATGAGCAGATTAAGGATTGCAAGACTTGACATGCAATTTATCAAATTGCAAGTAATGATTGTCAGCAATTGTAGTCATAATATTATGCTTGTAAGTTAAATTAGCCTTAAAGTCAGACATCTTTGCTCCAGCTTTTCAAAGCAAACCAACATAAAAAAGAGCTAAAGAAAATGAGCCTTTCAAGATCTAGGAATATTTGAAGGCTCCAATGCGTATAAGATTTACGAAAAAGAAAGGAGGAGCTTCCAACAAAGGCCTTGCTAGCTTTTTCTTTGCCCTTCCATATTTTCTCGAGTCTTGAATTATATGTGCATCAAACCACATGCTGCATTTGCATGAATGTTTGCCTTCAAATCTACACACGTGCCAAGGCCGGGGCATTGGGCTAGAAAGAAATGGACACCGGACTAGCGTCTTAGCCAAGAAAGAAATGAACAAGCAAAAGTTTTTGTACGGACGGAATTTTCATGTTCCCTTGACTTATGTTTTGTAGCTGCCTAGAATTCGTGGAATTTTGGAGCCTCCTGGAATTTATATGTAAGATAATACCCTATTACATTTGAAAATAATCCCCGCTTTCCACCTCCACCATAAAATTACTTTTAATTGAAAATGCTCTTTTCATTGAAAATACCCTTTTGCTTGAAAATACCCTAGTAGTTACTCCTCTATTTGCTCGATAGTTCCTCTGTTATGTGGTAATTTTCTTTTTGAACCGGTCCCTCTTTCTTGAAACTAACCCAATCCATTTGCAAGTTCCTATTTCTACTAATTTTTCCCATTAGGATATATACCATTTTCCTTCAAGAATCTCCCCTTTCTACTAATCTTCCCCCTTAGCTACTAATTTCCCCCATTAGGATGTACCATTTTTCTTCAAGAGTTCCTTGTTTATACTAATATTCCTCTGTAGGATATTACCCTTTTGTTCAAAAATTCCTCGTTGCAAAGAAAACAATCCATTGCGCTTGAGTCTCATGCTTCCTTAATGGGGAGTTTTTGGGGGTTTTGAGCACTATTTTTGTTGTGTTTAACCTGGGATATGCTATTTATCATCTTGATCAACATTTGACTTTTATGTGTTTGTTCCATTTCAAACTAAGGCATAAGTAGCAGTATTATTGGCATTATATTACAAAATTACCTTAGTGGTTTCCAAATCAGGCGAAATGTCTTCCTTGGAGCATATCATTTTACATTCCATGTGGACTAGAAAGAAACTTTTAGCATGACACTTATGATTGCATTGGTTTATTTTTATTTTGTGCATGCAGTAGAAGTCTTAGTACACAATAATCAGCTTCAATAAGATGATGGCAGTTCAAAGTTTCTTAACCTTGTTTCTGAGCATGCAAATATCTTCAATTGTTAAACAATTAGTTCTCAACCTTGCATGTTGGCAGTGCAGACAACATTGAACATAGCACATAGCAGCTCATAAAGACTAGAGGTGGATTTATAACAAAACGTTTTCCATGTTGCACGATTCAACCATAGAATAGAATAGAATAGAATAGTTTTTTTAACGTCCACGGAGACCAATAGGTCATGGGACCCATACAATGGGCTAGTACAATCATTACTACTAGGATTAAAAAACCCCTGCCTCGAAAGGTTTTCAAGGGAAAAACCTTCGCAGTAATGATGATACTAGACAAGCTTAGATAATGACTACTGAGGGCTCAGTAATTGCAGACGTTTATCTAGAACCTCAAGTATGTATAATGCCAAGTCATGCACAGATGGTGCGCTGAGAAGTTGTGGAAGCATGAAATGGAATACTAAGGTCGAAAAATGATTCCGGACTATCTCAAAAGCAGGGCAACTCAGAAGAGTATGGCCTTCATCTTCAATTAGCTGTAACTGGCAACAGGCACATAGTCTCGCTTCTCGCGGCAATTGCGGCCGCTCCCATCTACCTGTCTCAATCCGTAGCCTGTGGGACCCCGTGCGAATTGATGCAATAGCTACAAGCTTGTTCCTGGACAATGAAGCAAGCAAATAAGCTTGGGGCCCTGGTGCCAAACTGGGATTTATGTGTGCATGATAATGACCAGTTTTCACTTGGGCCAAAGTAACTGCGTCCCATATCTTTTGAGAAAAATGACCATTAAGATATTGTTGCAAAAGCTCAGGATCAGAACTGGCAAGCATCAGGCAGTGCAATGCTCTTTCCAACATCGTTTCAAACGTTGAGGAGATTCAGCCATGGCAAGTGCAAGAACAGGATACCTAACATCATCCATGTGGTGCACCTTGCAGATATAGTGGAGATGGCGCTTCATGGCAGAATGTTGAAGAGGCCAAAAACTTGTCTCTTGTAAAAGAATAGCATAGGGCACCATTGTTTTAACTCCAAGGCTGTAAGTGAGAAAGGACTTTTGCACCCGCTCCATGCTCTCCCAAGCACTAGCACTAATGGCAGGCCCCCACACTTCAGAACCATACAAGAAAAAGCGCCTCTACCAAAGCCCGAACCAAGTGGGCTTTCCGTGGCCAATCATGAATTTCTGCGCGAAAACAATTGTTTTGCATTGCATAGAGTGCTCTCCATCTAGCAGCCACCCGCTTGGTAATACACTGTTCCCAAAGTGTGTTCTTACAGAATTCTACACCAAGATACTTGTAGCTATCTACAACTTCAACTTCGCGGCTATCATAGTGCATAGGGGGGACATTGTGACGAGAAGATTGAACTACCAAAAGCTTGGTCTTTTGCAGATTAACACGCAGACCTGTGTTCTCACAGAAACTGTGCAGAGCATGTAAATGTTGCTGCATACTAGCAGCAGTATGTGCCAGAAGTGAAACATCATCAGCATACATAAGTTGCCTAATGATATAGTGTGCCAAATGTGGACCTCCGCCGCCATGATTATCAAGCCATTCTTCCTATTGATCAATGTACAAGCCAAAGAGTGTAAGAGATTCATTACCAAACAAGGTCCGAAACACATGGTTGAAATTAAAGAAATGTTCGCAGTGCTCTTGACCGCTGCGATAAATTTCTTGCAGATCGTAATTAATGGGAGTGTACTCGCTATCCCTAATAAACAGTAATTTTAGATGGAATTCATTAGGCTATGGCCTTTCTCTATGGTTTCCAGTATTGCATTTGGGTGTTTGATCTAATGGTAATACAAAAGAAATATGTCTCAGAGTTTGAGGCTGCCTAGACTCGCATTCAATGTAAGGTGGTTGGATAAGATCCAGTAAAGCAATGTTTGTGTGGTGTATGCATCATATATTAAGGTGGATGTTGCCAATTGGCATATGGTAAAAATTGTTTGTTCTTCTTCTAAACTGCATTCACAACTAGATTTGACATTATATAAAGGTTAGGGAAGGCATTAGTTTTTATTTTTTAGTTTATGCCTTGCATGCAGGCTAAATGCTAAACACACATTGCCAACATAAAGATGGTCTTGCTACTTGAAGTCTGATGAAAATACATGGTCTTGCTACTTTAAATCCAACAAAAATGAAGATGTTGATGCAACGACCTGCTAAGAAAAAGTGAAAAGCTAGATGGTTTGACTACATGAACCAAAACGAAGACTGTAAGGCTTTCACATGGATCACGTCCATTTCATCAAACTCTTTTTCAAGCGAAGGTCAATGATCTTGACAATCAAGCACTTGGAGCACTAGACTTTAGAAGTGTTTTTGCTTCTAAATTGGCAATTATTGTAAGATGATTCTCTTGCTTTAAATTCAAAATGATAGAATGGTTGCCTTTGAAGAATAGAATAGAATAGTTTTTTTAACGTCCACGGAGACCAATAGGTCATGGGACCCATACAATGGGCTAGTATAATCATTACTACTAGGATTAAAAAACCCCTGCCTCGAAAGGTTTTCAAGGGAAAAACCTTTGCAGTAATGATGATACTAGACAAGCTTAGATAATGACTACCGAGGGCTCAGTAATTGCAGACGCTGATCTAGAACCTCAAGTATGTATAATGCCAAGTCATGCACAGATGGTGCGCTGAGAAGTTGTGGAAGCGTGGAATGGAATGCTAAGGTCGGAAAATGATTCCGGACTATCTCAAAAAGCGAGGCAACTCGGAAGAGTATGGCTTTCATCTTCAATAACCTCAGAATCGGCAACAGGCACATAGTCTAAGCTTCGCCACGGCAATTCGGCCGCCCCCATCTACCCCGTCTCAATCCGTGAGCCCGTGGGACCCCGTGCGAATTGATGCAATAGCTACAAGCTTGTTCCCGGATAATGAAGCAAGCAAATAAGCTTGGGGCCCTGTGCCAAAGTGGGATTTATGTGTGCATGATAGTGACCGGTTTTCACTTGGGCCAAAATAATCAAGGCCCCCATATCTTTTGAGAAAAACAACCATTAAGATATTGTTGCAAAAGCTCGGGATCGAAACCGGCAAGCATCGAGTAAAGGTTTCGTTCCACAGTTCCCAACCCGGGGCAAACCATGTAGTGCAATGCTCTTTCCAACATCGTTTCAAACGCTGAGGAGATTCAGCCATGGCAAGTGCAAGAACAGGATATCTAACATCATCCATGTGGTGTACCTTGCAGATATAGTGGAGATGGCGCTTCATGGCAGAATGTTGAAGAGGCCAAAAACCTATCTCTTGTAAAATAATAGCACCGTTGTTTTAACTCCAAGGCTGTAAGTGAGAAAGGACTTTTGCACCCGCTCCATGGCAGGCCCCCACACTTCAGAACCATACAGTAAAACAGGCTCTACCAAAGCCCGAAACAAGTGGGCTTTCCGTGGCCAATCATGAATTTCTGCGCGAAAACAATTGTTTTGCATTGCATCTAGAGTGCTCTCCATCCAGCAGCCACCCGCTTGGTAATACACTGTTCCCAAAGTGTGTTCTTACAGAATTCTACACCAAGATACTTGTAGCTATCTACAACTTCAACTTCGCGGCTATCATAGTGCATAGGGGGAATATTGTGACGAGAAGATTGAACTACCAAAAGCTTGGTCTTTTGCAGATTAACACGCAGACCTGTGTTCTCACAGAAACTGTGCAGAGCATGTAAATGCAACGTATTACGTGTGTATAAATTTAGCATTGCAATCAATAGGATGGAGATTGATATCTATATGCATTGTGATTTATCTCTCGACCCATTCTAAACAAGCACTGGTTTAAAACCACGATTATGTTTATTGTTCACCCGTTATAAATAAGTACGAATTTAAAACCAAGATTATGTTCGTAGTTGACAATGATTCAAAACCATCTTCAATAACAAACATCAAGCGAGGTCACTCTGGTAGAAACTATGAAGGGCTTAAAAATGTTAAGCATGTTAGCATAATCTCCAATAAGGAATTACTTATTTAGCTCAGTTGACAAAGTTTGCATCACAAGGATTTCGATGCTGGCGTTTATGAATGGCATGCCCAAAAGAAGGGCATAAAAAGAAGGGCGTACAATGCATTAGCAGATGAAATACGAGGCAAGGGGAATTACCACAACATAGGGAACATTCTCCTCTTAAATACAAGGAACTCCTGCCACATCATAAGGCATACTAGGTCAAAGACATATTATTTTAAGTGAACATAATAAGATGGAAGGAAAAAGTTGTTTCTAGACCAAAAAGATGCTGACAATTTAAATTTGTCGTGTTCCAGTAATAGCAGACTCAGTAGAAATTACCATATTAGCAATAGGCCAAAACCACAATGATTTTGAGATCAAAGGTATATTCCACAATCCAGAACTCAAGATCACAAACTTTCTTCTATAAAACCTTCAGTCCCCTTATGCAACATACTATAGACGATGTGTCTATTTAAATGCATTAATTATATAATTTGTAGGCATGCATGCATGCAGCACAAAGCACAAGCTCAGGTCTTCTGATTTAACACAAGTTTTTTTAACATAGTCATTTTGAAGGTTGTGTTTAGCAAGGCAATTGCTCTAATTTGAGACCATGTTTAAGCATAAAAGAGCAAAAAATGAGAGATTAAGCTTATGAACCCATCCTCTTCCCATGGGTACACTTGCAGACAGGACAATAACGGCGGCGGAACTAGTGTCGTGGATTATGTCATCTTACCGGTCGCATCGGGATGTACACCTTTGTCGACCATTTTCCGCGGGGACACGGGGACGGTCCGGGATGAGGAGGCCGACTCAGATTACCTCCCACTCTATGTGAGGCTGGCCTGGCCAGCCGCTACGGCCCCCTCAGTAGCAGCACCTTGCCGACCTCGGTTGCGCTTGGATTATGAGCAGGCGGAGGGTTACGCTGACATGCTCGTAGAAGCCCTCCCGACAGTTCTGCGGGCCCACACCGGAGCAAAGAAACCGACCAACCGGGTTGAGCTCCTCGAGCGAGGGGCATACAAATGCTTTGGGAGACTTCCCCCACGCCGAGATCGAGAGGCCGCAACCTTTCCGCTGAATGATGGTTTGATGTTTGAGTGTAAAGGAACGCATACGCCAAGCGCTCTGCCTCATCGTGGATCGGGGACACACGAAGCTCGGGCCACCACCCATTACCGCCTTCCTCAAGGAAACAAAGGCAAGGTACACGGCAAGGCACCAAGGAGAAATGTTCGCCCTACTAGACACCCACCCGAGAACTTTCTGGCAGCGGGGTACTCCAAAGGCCGGCCGCGACCCTACAAGCATCATCACGGAGCAATGGGGCGATACACGCAATAGCTTTATGATCCCCGAACACGGACGATGTGCCCCGCAACATGGCCCATCGGCCCAGATCCACGAGAAGAAGATGTCGAAGAGGGGCTGCGGCGGCTAATGGGAAGGCGGCGGACTTAGACGGCCCGCAAGTGGAGTTGCTCAAGTGGGCGGGACGGCCCATGGTGCCCGGCCCTTGTCGCCTTTGTTCAGCGGTATTTGCAAGAGGGTTTTCCCCGGTCATGGACCACGAGGCGGGTTGTTCCCATCTACAAAGGCGGGGACCCACAATTTCCCGACCCAATTACCGAACCATCATGGTCACTCGGTGTTTGCCAAGTCTGTTGGCGGGCATTCTCAAACAAAGTGTAATTAGTCAAGGCAGGCAACAAAAATCAGGGCACTTATCTAGGCAGGCTTCCGACCCCGACATTCGACCATTGGTCACATCTTCACACTCATGGCCCTGGTCGAGGACAGCAGGAACCGTCGGGAGGACTTGTACTGCTATTTTGTGGACTTTGCAAAAGCTTTCGACACGGTACCCCGGGGAAAGTTGTGGGCGAGATTGCACCATCTGGGGCTCCCTGTGGATCTGCGTAACGCAGCAGTACGTGACTGCTACGAGAGGCCGCACAGCCGCATGCAACGGAAGGACGATCATTTGTCACAAAGATTGGAGTTAGGCAAGGTTGTCCTCTCTCACCCACACTCTTTGGACTTTACATTGATCAGTTGGAAGCCTGGCTTGCTGCCAATGGGGGGGACGATATACAGCTTTTGCACCAGTTCATCCGGCAGCTCATCTATGCGGATGATGTGGACCTCTTGGCCCATACACCAGAGGGCATGCAGGCACACCTAGATGCCCTGGACACATTTTACCAGGCCACGGATATGCGTGTCAACCTGGCCAAGACTAAGGTGGTCCTCATATCCTCCTCACATCATCCAGCACCTCCGGCGCTCACTTATCAGGGGCAGATGGTAGAGGTCACACCCAGCTACAAGTACCTGGGGGTGGAATTTCCATCCTCAATGTATTGGGATGCATCCATTCGCCTTCGGGTGACCGCAGGTTGGAAGGCGATGTACGCAATGCAAAACAATAGTTACAAGGCAGAGCTGTATGACTGGGGCCACCAGTCACATTTGTTCTGGGCACTGGTGGAGCCAGTTCTTCTGTATGGGGTCGAGGTGTGGGGCCCAGTGGTGTCTTTGGCGACTTGGAACGACTTGGAGCATGTCTAGAAGGCATTTTTGACGCGGGCACTTGGGGTCAAGCCCTCAGTTCCATATCAGATCTTGTTGCAGGAGACATGATTCATGCCCCTGCAGCACGCGGCCCTCGATAGACACATTGTTTATTTCCAGAAGGTGGCCAGCATGGGCGACGCTCGGCTCCCGCACTTGGCTTACGCTGTGGCGATGAGCCCGCAACGACTTAGGGCTCGTTGGAAGGACAAGAGAGCCCAGTGGTTGGCGCGCTGGAACGTAGAGGCCATAGGTGCGTCCAGGCACACAGACGCCGGCCGGGATACGCTGAGGGGGTACTTGGACTCTTGTTTCCTGGGGAAGCTCTGGGACCACAATGCTCTGGAACATGTAAAGATGGCACACTACAAACAGCACATAAACCCCACCCTGGTTCGAGGCCCACAGCTCTACCTGCGTTCTCAGTTGCCCATGAAGAAGCGCAGGATCATCGCGTCCATTCAAACAGGGGCCCACCATCTTCGGCTTGAGACGGGTCGGTGGATTGGAGAGTCGTGCCAGGACAGGCTTTGTCAGTGTTGCCCGCTGGGGGTTGTTGAGGATGAAAGCCATGCCTTCCAGAGCTGTCCAGCCTATAGTCAGATCCAGGCTCGCTACGTCCTCTTGGTGCGACCTGGTCTGCCACTGCACGAACTACTCAGTACGCCGTCAGTTCGATCCCTTGGCTCCTACCTCCAGGAGGTTTTGGATCTGCGGACTCACCTCTGTCCCCGCGCGCCTACCTGAGGTGCCGGGAATTCATGTGTATATGTATATTTGTACAGATGCCAGCCGGCTTGTTGTTGCAACAGTTTTTCCCTCGTAAGGGGGTTTTTTAATCCGAGTAGCAACGGGCTTGCTGCACCCGTGTAATTTGGGTCCCATAGGCCGATGGGCCTCTGCAGACGATAAAAGAACCTTCCTTCCTTCCTTCCTTCCTCTCTTCAAAATCTCCTTGAGAGCTGTGATGCAAAACTTACATGCTACTAATCTACATTCCTGATTGTAATCTAAGTAATCAACTCTTAAAGGTATCTTGTAAAATTGCTGGTGTATGCAATTAATACTCTCTATGTTTGCTTCATTTCCAAGATCAAGAAATACTGGAAAGCTTACCTCATTGGAATTGTGCTAGATGTCCTGCAATCCTTTCTTGTCCAGCTTGCTCATGACACCTCCAGAACCAGTTCCAAAATAATGCACTGCGACAATCCAGAGCTTCCCTTTGCAATTCCAATTCCGCTTCATCTGTAAGGAGGACGCCAACATCTAATTGACTAGGGTTCTCATCCATTTGATTGTCAGGTTCAGGTTCCCCTGCCAGTTAACAGAAATTATGGAACAAACAGCAAGCCATAACTGCTTGAACAACATATCTCAAGTCTGTATTCATGTTATTCAAAATCTTGAAACTATTTTTCGTAATCCCAAAAGCAGTCTCAATCTTTTCCCTTGCTTTTAGCATTTGAGAGTCAAAGATGTTTTCACCAACTGCATCTTCACGACCAGCATTGAAATCTGTCATCAAAAATGGCATTAATCAGATACTGCCTGTTCCCAACCATGTGAGGTCTGATGGACCTGCCAAATGCATTAATTCTAGGGTGCAGAAGAGCTTCTCCAGAAAACATTTTCACTCAGAGACTGCTTCTATAGACATATCCCCACTCCCTATCTCGTGCGCCATTGTCACTCCTACAGGCATGCCTCTGCATCCACTGCTATGTTATCCCGTCTCGTTGTAATTTCCAGCTTGAGGCATGCATGCGACAGTAAATAGTGCAACATAGAGAACAATGAAAATTGTAGGCAGTGAGCTATCCAGCATCATGTTATCGCAAAAGGTCCCATCACTCCTGCTATCTTCTGCAATATGCTGAATATAAGCAGAGATAAGAAATTTCAGAAAACCCATTTTTCCATTTTGCCCTCCGGCCCTAGAGGGTGTGTTTGCTTGAGGTCTTTGCCGGTTGTGTGTGCATGATTTAGTACTATTCATTTTCTAACAATACAAATTTATAAATTCATATCTTGCAACCTTTATTCACGCACAGAGACACATGCATGACAATGGCACAGGATTAATTCGAATCATAAGTCAATGTATGCTAACCCACATGAACGAGGGTTTGCCTCCTTAGGGGCAACAAAAAAATTGCAAAAAAAACAGGTCCGACTTGTGTGTTTGAGAGTATACAGAAGGCAGTTCATGATGGCACTTTCATTTGATTTATCATGTATACAATAGACTTGGTCAATCTATATTCCCATATTCCTAGGTTCAATCAAAATCTATATTCTTTCCTGCTAAGTCATCCTGTCACCATCGGATGACAAGTCTTGCATATTTAAGAAATGCCCTACCACAAAGCTGCTGTACAATTTATTGTGTATCTTCATATAAACAATTCGTTTATTGATTTTTCAACGCCCTTCAATCTTGGCTTCTTCTCTACTCTCAATTAGATTCAGTTCCTGTTCTCTTATTGAATTGAAGCTAATTTTCTGCTAAGCAAGAAATTACTTGCATCTTAAGCAGTCCCATAGTAATTGTGTCAAATTGGTGCACTCTAATAAAGCCTTACAAAAGCACACAAAAATAATCCTCTTCAATTGTATTTAAAATTACATGTAGCATCTTAAAATTTAAGTGATGGATCATACAACATGAACAACTGCATACATGAGTGGTGCTCTGGAACATGGAAAGATGGCCTTGCCCTATAACAGTATTTGCTTTCTTTCATTTCATGTTGAACTATCTCAGTCTTAAAATCTACAAAGTATTAGACAGCTTGCCTACAATGAGTGTTGATCTGGAACATGGGAAGATAGTCTTGCCCACACAACAATAACTACTTTCAGCTGGATCTTGAACAGCCTGCCTACGATGAGCGACACTCAATCTTTAGCTGGAACATGGTAAGATAGTCTTGCCCGAACAACAATAACTGCTTTCAGCTTCCAGTATATACTATTATAACTCTCCATTTGAAGAAATGTGTCCACCCCGTATAGATCTGGGGGATAAATTTCCACCGGTACAAATCTTTTCATAGTCTATGAACAAAACAACAGTGATATCATCATGAAAGTGCCGCCTAACACCTCTGTCAATCTTTCTTATATCGGCATATCTCATTTCTTGTTTTCTAGCAGCAACATGAAGAGCTGCTTTTAGCAATCGTCTTGCAATACCCTATTTGGCAAAATCATAAAGAGCTGTTAATATCCGTTTAGATAAATAGACCTACAAAAAGATGTTTTAGCATTGAAAAAAAATACATCTTGCTAGCTCACTGATGACTGAACAAGAATATTTCGCTAATCTGTGCTAGTCTCCAGCCAAAGCATCATTTCCAAAATCTTAGCTTGTTGAAGAGCCCGTATTTTCTCTTGTTTCTGAGTGTTTTCCTTAGTTTAATTAGTGGTGATGTATCACACAAAACCTTCCTTGATGGTGTTTCGTATGTCACATAACATCAAGCTTCTAGCTTCCTTGATTTCGTATGCCACATAAAATCATTGTAAATCAAATAAGTTATGTGATACTATCACATCCCCCTTATAAACTAGAATACATGCTAGGAATCGAAAACAAAAAAAACCCTTTCCAACTATTCCTGGACTATAATCACTCTCTCTCACAAACGGAAAGATACCTTGTCATGCTTCTATAAATTTAAGTCGAACCCCTTTTACTTGTCCTTTATTCTTAGTGATGGAGACTTTACTCCATAAGCTATTTGAGCTGCATTGCCAATGTCATGGATCTCCAATTCTCTAACAAAATTCCTGTCTTTTATATCAAGTTTCAAAGGCCACAAAATGGATATGACGTTGAATAATTAAAGGCCCGGACTAATCCCCAACATAGCAGAGTGCTCGTACGCTTTAATAACATCTTCAAAGCCTTTATTGAAGGTCACTGCCCATGCTCCTCCTTCCTTTGCTTCAAGTAAACAAGTGCAGACTTTTGAATAACCTGACCCAAAACATACAAAGCTGGCTTCAGACCTGCCAATGCTAAATGTTGATGTATGCTCTGCCTGCTCAAGCTTGTGCAAATAACCTTCAGCCATAGCCAGATCATTACGATCAATCTCTGTTTAATAATCTTAAAAGACCTACCATCACCCTGCTGCAAAAGCAACAGAAGTATCTGTTCCTCTCAGCAGCATAAGTATCTGCTCCTCTGGAAGCATCTAAAGAAGACTTCCAAAGCCTACCTTAGAAAGCATTTGAGGTCTCTATTGTTCTAGAAAACTTGCGTTTATTGGGTTCTCACCCATTCTATCTGCAAATGCCAGCCGCTGGATCACGAGGAAAGTGATCTTGCAGCGCTCGATCACGAGGAAAGTGCCCTAATGCTATCGGACATAAGCATGCTACAACCTACTACTTTTGAAACTTGCCAAAGTACTTACATAGGTACTTCTGGATTGGGTACTATTTCCTTGTTCCTTTCATCAAAAATTATTCAGAAGTTCAAACTAAGAGCGAAATCAAAACAAATAAAAAATTAGAAAGACACCCATCGGGCACTATTTAACGCAACCCTATCACACTCGAGCCCGTCCAAACCAAAAATAAATAAATTGAATTTAAATGGCCAAGATTTGAATTTAATGGGCAAGATCTTAAGATGTCCATATGGCAAAAAAATAATGCATGCCAAAAGTTTAGACATGCAATATTGCCCGTCCAAAATTTTAATGCATGTCAAAAGCCACATCATACTTTAGGCACCATGGTGTGATACATTGGGTGCTTCTTTTATCCACATGGCAAGTTATTATTAGCCTACGTAAAAAAATCTTTGGGTTTGGATAGAAGTGTGATTTCGCCTTAAGAGTCAAAAGCATGTTAATATTCAAGGTTAAAATAAAGACGTTGGAGATCAAGATAAATGCATCCAATTTAATGCAATTGAGGTTATTGATATATTATACAAGTACCCCGTATCCAACGTTTGGTATTTTTTACGTAGTTTTATGGTCCCTTTGATAGGATGTAGCATGCTTATGCCTTGTCACTGGGGTTTCTGCCAAAAGAGGACTCGTTGAAAAGTTTATGTGATTTTGAGCAAGGGTGAAACCTTGCCTTTCGAAATTAATAGCAACTTTTATAATGTTATTCAATTGCATGTTAAAATCTTTGATTGTCGTTCAACTAGTATGACATAAATTAGACAACTAAAAAGTCGTTTTATATAATAATAGCTGTAAAAAAATTTAGATATATTTTAGTGGTGTTAGAAAATTCGATGAGAGCATTTAAGGCTTCTTCTTTGAAGGATTAGATGTCTTTCTTTGGTTTCGATTTTGTTGTATGCCAGGGTTTTTCAAATACATATCCATGATGGTAAATATGCCTGAAACAATTTATATTTTTGCTTTTGCCATGCTTTGTGCAAAACTGATGGCATTAATTTTATGTGTAGCAATTTATGACTGCGAGTTACATGTCCAGTGCTACTTGGTATGGTGTGCTCTCTTCTGTTGGTTCTGATGCCCCATGTTTTGATGTGCCCTCTTCTTCTGGTGAACAGGAAAAGCTGCCAACTTGGGGTAGGTTCCGGATCTTTTTAACAACTCTTTTGCTTCATCTTTTGCTGTTGCATTTGTTCTTGCATAACAACAGCTTATGTGCTAAGTAATAACAACACTTCTGTTTCTGTTATATTGGATGTTTCACATTGAATCAAATTGCAAGATGAATCCCATGCCTTCTGTACGACTTCCAGCATGGTTGCATTTCTAAGCCTTCCTATAATTTAAAAGATACTACGAACATAAGAATCTTGCATCTCGCACATTTGACATTAGCATGCTTATCTTTATATTGCGTAGGTATAGAGTTTATGTGTGCTACTTATTCATTATTTTCATCCATGCATTTTTTAGTTGGCAAGGACATTTAGTGTAGAAGGTTCCCACTAGGCTGTACAATTTCCGTCTTAAATGCTCTCCATGCAGATGGCTCACTGAGTTGCGGCATATTTGTGGAGGGAGTTCAACGTACTGTCTACGTATGAAATCTGTGCAGGCCCCTGCTGTTGTTGTTGTTGTTCAAATGGCGTCTGTTTGAGGTTTTACATTGGATCAGGAACAACCCTTATGGCCATCATGACATGTGTCCATGAGGCACGTGTACTATCTGCATATTTTATTCATTATACATGTTCTTCTTGCACGTTGCAATCACTGGCATTGAAATGATGGGTGGTTTATACTTATTTGATCTGCTCTATTTAATTTGGTCTACTGCACTGATTGAGGTAACCTCTTTATGGTTGTGAATTAGTTCAGGTGCTTAATTTTTGTTAGATATATGGCTTCTGATGATTACCAGCCTTCTCAATAGTTACTCATAAAATACATGGCATGTAGCATTTTGAAACAAAAATAGACATAAAAACACTTGTAAAAACCCATTATGCTTTTATACTTTTGAGATGCAAAGAAGCCAACAAAGCATGTCTACCTGATTAAGCTACCTGGTATGCTTTATTTGCAATTATGCTGGTGATGGTAACCCATAGAGTTGTAAGCGTAATATCTTCCTCCAAGAGAAACTCTTAAGAACTTACAGAGACCGTTCAGTTTGAACAACATGGATCTCCCAGCCACCTATTAAAATTTGGAAGTCCACTGATGATTTTGAATGCAAGACAACCAAAATGGAGAATAAATGGTAGTCTGTAACTAAAAGACACAATGCACGCGAACTTACCATGAGAAAGACTTCTGTAGTCTAGAGCAGACCAGATAAGAATCTTTGAAGCTTTTCCAGTTCTAAAATTTAAGCTTAAATAGAATCCATTACTTTTATTTCAGAATCAAAAGAGGGAAAGGCCAAACATACCATCAGATGATTCAAATCCTGCTCTGGCGGACTCATATCTCTATTAAAAGGTGACAAATTGCCGACATGTTGCCTCAGCTCTGAGTGGACTCATATCTTTTCTTCAATTTGCTTGCTGCAGTGAGATCAGGCAAGATGCCCAAAGCAAGCAACTTCATCTTTTTCTTTTCTTAATCTTGCAAAAAAAAAAAAAGCCTGGGGGTATAAAATTGCAACTGTTGTAGCAAAAATCACCATCCGGTTGCCACTTAAAAGTGCTTAAAAATGGTGGTTTTTAAACACATAGTATTTGGTGCTTATTCAGAGAAGCATATGACGAAGTATTTTTTTTTTGGATGATTCACAAGAATTGTTCATGAAATTGACTCAATCTTGACCTTCTAATTCGTTTTTGACTCAATCTAATGGAGCAGATGTCATTACATTTTATGAAGCCATTAATTGTGAGATATATGCTTTCCCCTTATAGATACCATAAATCATTTTTTAGCTTTTTCACAATCAGTTCTTTATGAAATGATCTGAAACTTGACCTCCAAAGACATTTTTTCATTACAAATTCAATGGAATAGACGACATCAAATTCTGTGGTGTAGTTTATAAGATATTAGATTTCTTCGGTAAAACACCAGAAATCGTTTTTTGCCTCTTGCAGTGAAAATACTCAATGGATTTACTTGAAACTTGGTGTCCTAGGACATTTTTCTACTACAAATTCAATGGAACTGACAACAATTGATTCCATGAATTATTTTACGAGAGATTGGGTTATACTCTATGGCAACCTTGATCTGATTTTTCATGATTGTGTTCAAAATATGCACAGGTAGAATTCACAATTTCATAACTATACTTAGCTTTGGATGCGGATTCCAATGAGCCATAGTTTGCTTTATTTGGTGAAGTAGATTAAATGCCACAAATGGAGAGCCGCTACTGTTACGATGCATCGAGCACATATTAAGAAATTCTAAGCATTGGTTAGTTTTGACGATCATGATGGTCTGAGTCTCATTGTGCTCTCATAATGCTTATGTATTTATATGCTTCGCCAAAAATTGTACCCTGCTAGCAATTTTCTACCCTTGGGAAAAACCATGTGTTAAGCTTTAGAGCTTCGTATTTTATGTTAGGGGAACATCCCTATCGGACTATATAAATCTTCTTTATTAAAATGGGATGGCATTGGTATTTGTGCCGGATGCCACTGTGCAGACACATGTGGGGTTCCCTTCCCGCATGCGGCTCCTATTGCAGGATGCAGGTTGCTGGCATTCAATGCCAATTTGAACCCTTTCCCCTTGCGATGATGTATTCCCTTCTCTAGTTGTGACGATTTGTTTCAATTTTTTGCACGCGATTAATCCCTGCTTGCTCGACTTCTATCATGGAGTATCCACCCCGCTGCTTAGAAATGTTTTACAACCAGGTTGTTTTATGTGCACACTGGTCAATATAACGATTAGATTGCAGTCGATTGCATTTGATCGGCATACATAGCTGGTTGTGATTCCATGCTACTGATTTACCTCTTAAGACAATTTGGGTAGCTTTGATGTCTCATATTCATATTGCAAAATGCTATATTCAGAAAAGAGCTACTAGATCAGCCATTTTTTGCCTCTATTTTGATGCTTCTAGAGTCCCTTCTAGACCATTTTTGTCCTGATTCAAAAGGTTGATGCATTTATTTATTGGTTTAGGGGTTGATCTAAGATGTACAATCCGACATTGAGCTCAAGCGCTAGCAAGCTGAGGAATGTGCATGGAAGCATAAGGTCACAAAACAAGCTGATAGGGCAGGTGGGTTTGTGGTGAGTTGTGTGGACGGAATGGAAGCAGAGGTGGATGTGGATCATGGGAATTAATACAGAATTTTTTCGTCTTGATGATGGCACCAGAGAATTCACAATCTGGGTTGCCACAATTTTCCCTCGTGATGATGATGGGTCCTGATATTGCACAATCTATGTCACATTGTGCCCCATCTACTATTTTATCTTTATCTTTGCAGACAATGGCATTTGCTTTCGATGTCAGTGGTGGTAAAGAAAGAGTTGGGTCTGGTAGACAAAAGCCCCTTAGTAAACCAAGGCCCATGATAAAAAAGAAAGCAAATCATCTTCCCTCTCAACTCTACACAGGGCTTCTAAATATTTTGCTTATGAAGCTTTAGTTATGCATAGCTCTTTGTACTGAATTATGCAAGATGATAGATATTTGCACCTGTTATGAATGCCATGTCATACACTGAAGTGCTATAGAGGTAACCATGCAAATGAAAAATTCAGCAGATCTTTTTCGTTTTTCATGTCTTCTGATGTTTTTAAGTTTAACTATGGCCATCCGTTTCTAGCTATGAAGGGTCTAGAATTAGTTTCCTAGCAACATCTCATGTTATGCCAAAATGCCTCAATGACTTTGCTGTTGATGGCTGGAATGCATGCTTCTTTGATTGAATATGGCATGCCTTATCCTTTTCACTCATTCAGAGGCACCTCCAATCTTGCTCTGCACAATAACAGTGACAATAATAGTAAGAGAATAATACGTGTATAATGTTTCAAACTTTATCATTTTTTTGCAGAAGGTAAGCATTTTACAATCATCATGTCATTATTTTTCTATTTTGTAATTCATTCTGTAATTTAGGTATTTAGGTAGAGGTCTGATTGGATCTGATTTGTTTCAGGCTTTTGGAGTTATAGTGTCGGTTTCTTCCCAAAGGAACACTAGTGTTAGTTTCATACATCTCATCGTAGAGGCGTGCAATAATAACAAGTTGTTTGCTTTTTGAAATGTTTGTGATAATTATGCATGCATGAAATTTTATTTTCTTCCCTTCCTTGAATATGATAGAGAACGATGTGATATAGTAGGAACTCTGTATGCATCTGATGTGAAGAGCCATACTTTGAATTGGTGGAAAGACCCATATCGAAGTAGCTCTTGTGCACAACTATATATAGTCATATTGGAAGGAGTTCGATTCCAAATTTGTGAAAACTATATGGATGTGTAAGTACAATCTAGCAAATTTTTCTTGATACAGATTACAGCTTATTGCTCTTGCCAGCAACTATAGTTAGATTGGAAGGGATTTGGATGTGTATGTACAATCTAGACAGATTTTTCTTGATCCAAATTGCAGCTTATTGCTCTATATTTCATGGATAGTACAGAGGATTTTAATTTGAGTGCACAACTCCCATTGACCATATATTGCCAACATATGCCAGTTAGGCACTGTTTTTAGTGTACAATTATGTAGCCACAAAGAAAACTTCATGACCCAACATAGAGCATTGAATGCAAGTAAAGAACATTTTTCTAGGGCATTTGTTGAACATATGCTTCAAAGCTTTAGTGCTCATAACTAATGATAGATAGATAGATAGCTTTAGTGCTCATAACTAATGAAGCTTCTATCCATTGCAACAAGCAAGCATGACCATAGATACGGACAAAAAGGATGGCTCTTAGTTGCTGGAATGTACTAAGGTAATTTTTCTGGGACAAAATCCCTCCTTTGTCCGGTTAAACCGCGACCGGCAGTAGCTGGGAGCAGTTTTCCGGATAAAGGGGGAATTTTGGACAAAAAATGTTACCCTAACAATATAATTATTGGGGAAATTTTTTGAGTTTCCTTTTTTCCTCTGTCTGGGTCTGCGTTTCTCGCAGCGATGGCTTGTCATCGGGTTCGCGAGCAGCTCGATTTTTGTCGTCAACGCTTAGATCGTCTGCTAGAACAGGGCATAGTGAAGGAATATCTACCTTTTCAGACTTTCACTTATTTTTAGGAATTCTTATGCTAGATTTTTCTTCCATGACTGTGAGGGAATGATGCAAGATGCTCTAACAAAAAGCAAGAGCCCTCATCCTACTGTTCCTCACGAATTTTCCAAGCCAAAAGGTTGCACATTCTTCTCCAGTTCATAAATCTTTGCTAGTTTCTGCTTCAGCTTGTTTTATTGAATTTATTTTCTTCGTTATTTTGCTTGCGGGCATTAAGGTCTACTGAGGTCATAGAAGCAAGCATTGCAAGCATTGCCTTGGATTAACTTGCTGGAAAAACTTGCTGGAAGTATTGGTCACTGGAAACATTGTTTGTTGTTGCTGAAAACCTTGCTGGAAGTATTGGTAACATTGTTTTGAAAACTCTGATAATTCTGCTGAACATTTTTTACCAGGCCACTGCTACTGTAAAAATTGAATGGTGGCTTTTTGCCTGATTAAGTTGTGATCTTATCATTGTAAATTTCCTGATGTAGCTCAAATTTCAGCTTCTGACATTGTAAGTATTATGCTGAAATTTGCCTTGTGAAATCTATGTTGAAATTTGCCACTGTTTGAAATTTGACTACGTGTCACTAGCTGGTTAATTTTACCTCTTGAACTGGTAAACCAGAATTTTCATACCCAATCTTTATTCCTAAAAGTTGCCATAGGACACGTGGAAAACTGAAACTACACCACCCAAAGAAAAATTGTCATTTCACACTAAATGCAAGGGTCGTTTCTTCATGGAATGTGGTCACCTAGTTTCCTCACCCAGGGTTCAAAAAAATTTCTAAGCCATACCAGACAATTTGCCGCCAATAGATAATACGTACCGGATTTAATATAGAACAAGACTCAGATATACCGGATTTTACAGTAAACTATGTTATTTTGTACTAGAATTTTGCGGACATCCAAAAATCTAAACTGGAAATTTTGAACTCACCTAGTCATTAAATGCCAATCGAAGGTCTCCCTCCTTGGCCTCTGCCAACATAACACACGGAAAAAACCATTGGGCTTCATTTTGCCTTCCCATGGTAAGTATTCTTTGTCTCGAGCAAGAACATCAGCAGATTTTACCTTCCTTTCGTCGATCTTATCCTGCATTCCATGGATCTTACCCTTGCATTCCCGGCCAGAAAACAGCCCAGCGGGCCTTTCCTTTAGTATTTTTGGCCAGACAAATGCACTTTGCATTGTGGTAATGTGACGCGTATAAAATAGAAAAACTAATATCAAATTTCGATTTCGTGACATGTTATACCCACGGGCATATCCGTGGTAATATCCGTGTGTTTGACATGTTATAGCCACGCCCAAAAAAAATTACACGGGGTTTTTGTGGACTTAGCGGATTTTTTGCCATTTAAGGCTGGGTATAACATGTCAGCGTCCGACATTTACCGCCATGCAGGGCTCGAAAATAGCAATTTGTCTAACCAGTAAAAATGCCGCTGGGTATTTGAGGCTACCGGAAAAAATATATGTTAGTGCATTTTCTAGTGTATTTTGCCGGAAATTTTTTATTTTCTTACCAGAAAATCGCCGGAAAAATTTCGGGATGACCGGAATTTAACACAAGTGGGCGGATTTTTAGGGGAGGAACTCCCCTATTTTCGAACCATGCCGCCATGGATTTCGGAGCGCAGTAAATAGCAATCAAATTTCCACCAAATGCTGAAACCAAACTTGTACCAATGCATCAAGAAACACTGGAAACTGTGCAGTTATGTTAGCCTCGAAGAATATGTACACATGAAAGCTCTGCTAGGTAAACTTTCGCTAAATACCGAGGGCGAAAATGTTTACCTTGAACAAGAACCATTCCACTCCAATCCGGCTTAGATCAAAGATTGTGCCTGTTCTAAGATCCGCTTCAGGAAATCTAAGATGTTGGGCGCAAATCCTTCAACCTAACTCGCCTGATGCGAAAAGCAGAAAAAACCTTGGACATTGGTTTCGAGGCAATGCAACGCCTTCTATCAGATATTTGTGCCATAAAAAGGTAAAAAGGTTTTGTTGCCTTTGTTTGAAATCGCAAAAAGGCCGAAAAAGGCTTTGTTGAAGTAGCCTATATAAGAGAATCCAAAGACTAGAGCTATGCATTCCCCAGTTGTAGCGTCATGGCTTCATCTTCTCAACAGAATATGTCCACTGCAATTTTGGAACGGAAGAAGGCTTTGAATCGACTTATTGTGGACGAAGCTGTTACTGATGATAATTCTGTAGTATCAATCCATCCAGAAATTATGGACGAATTACAGTTTTTTAAAGGAGATACCATTCTCCTCAAAGGTAAGAAGAGAAAAGATACTGTTTGCGTTGTTTTGGCAGATGAAAGCTGTGATGTTTCAAAAATTCGAATGAACAAGGTTGTTAGGAGCAATCTGTGTGTCAGGCTTGGTGACATTGTTTCTCTTCATCAGTGTCCAAATGTAAAGTATGGTAAGCGAGTTCAGGTTCTTCCATTTGATGATACTGTTGAAGGGATCTGTGGAAATCTGTTTGATGCATATTTAAAACCCTATTTCAAGGAGGCCTACCGTCCTCTTAGAAAAGGAGATAGATTCCTTGTGAGGGGAGGAATGACAAGTGTTGAATTCAAGGTTGTTGAGATTGACCCACTTGAACCCTATTGTATAGTTGCACCAGACACTGAAATTTTCTGTGAAGGCGAGGCCATCAAGCGCGAGGACGAAGAAAGGCTTGACGATGTTGGTTATGATGATGTTGGTGGAGTTAGAAGGCAAATGGCACAAATTAGAGAACTAGTTGAACTTCCTCTTAGGCATCCTCAGCTTTTTAAGTCCATTGGAGTAAAACCTCCTAAAGGAATTTTATTATATGGACCTCCTGGTACAGGCAAGACATTACTTGCAAGAGCAGTGGCAAATGAGACAGGCGCCTTCTTTTTCCTGATCAATGGACCTGAGATAATGTCTAAGATGGCAGGGGAGAGTGAAAGTAATCTGAGAAAGGCTTTTGAAGAGGCAGAGAGAAATGCACCCTCTATTATTTTTATTGATGAAATTGACTCAATTGCGCCTAAGCGAGAGAAAACGCATGGTGAAGTTGAGAAGAGGATTGTGTCGCAACTATTAACACTGATGGATGGCCTGAAAGCTCGTGCCCATGTGATTGTTATGGGAGCAACAAATAGACCAAACAGTATTGATCCAGCTTTGAGGCGGTTTGGACGGTTCGATAGGGAAATTGACATTGGTGTTCCAGATGAAGTTGGAAGATTGGAGGTCCTTGGTATCCACACAAGAAATATGAAGCTTGCTGAGGATGTGGATCTTGCAAAGGTTGCACATAACACACATGGCTATGTTGGAGCAGATCTTGCAGCCCTGTCTACAGAAGCAGCACTTCAGTGTATTAGAGAAAAAATGGATGTTATTGACCTAGAAGACGAGACAATTGATGCTGAAATTCTGAATTCCATGGCAGTAACAAATAAACATTTTCAAACTGCTTTGGCTACAACAAATCCTTCTGCCCTTCGTGAGACCATAGTTGAGGTGCCAAATGTCACGTGGGAGGATGTTGGTGGTCTTGATGGTGTGAAGAGAGAGCTACAAGAGACTGTACAATATCCTGTTGAGCATCCTGAGAAATTTGAGAAGTTTGGAATGGCTGCATCAAAAGGTGCTCTATTGTATGGCCCCCCAGGTTGTGGCAAGACTCTCTTGGCAAAGGCAATTGCTAATGAATGCCAAGCCAATTTTATAAGTATTAAGGGGCCAGAGTTGCTTACAATGTGGTTTGGCGAGAGCGAGGCGAATGTTAGAGATGTCTTTGACAAGGCAAGGCAATCTGCACCATGTGTGTTGTTTTTTGATGAGTTGGATTCCATAGCTACTCAGCGCGGAAACAGTGTTGGTGATGCTGGAGGAGCTGGAGATAGAGTTCTTAATCAGCTACTTACTGAAATGGATGGCATGAATGCAAAGAAGACTGTTTTCATCATTGGCGCCACAAATAGGCCTGATATCATTGATTCTGCATTACTTCGTCCTGGTAGACTAGATCAACTTATCTACATTCCTCTACCAGATGAAGCTTCGCGGTTGAAGATATTTCAAGCTGCTCTTAGGAAGTCTTCACTTGCTAAGGACATTGATCTGGGAGTGCTTGCAAAATGTACTCCTGGCTTCAGTGGTGCTGATATTACAGAAATTTGCCAACGTGCTTGTAAGTATGCTATTCGAGAAAATATTGAAAAGGACTTGGAGATGGAGAAGAGAAAGGCTGAAAATCCAGATGCCATGGATGAAGAGGTAGAGGAGATTGCTGAGCTTAAGCCTGTGCACTTTGAGGAGGCAATGAAATGGGCTCGTCGTAGTGTTAGTGATGCTGAAATTAGGAAGTATCAAGCATTTGCACAGACATTACAGCAATCACGCAGTTTTGGATCTTCATTTCGCTTTCCTGACCAACAGCCCCCTTGCATAAACACACCAATGGAAGATGACTTGTATAGCTGAAGATATAGGTGTTTATATATTATTTTGAATTGATATTCGTTACTTGCAAGTTGAATGCTGGCTTTATACTCTGTAATATAAAAGATATGGTTTTGCTTCTTTTATCCTTTTGCATGGTGATTTTTTTATTCTTGAAGAGTGGGCAATCACTAGGTAATGGTGGTAAATCTTTAAGGCAGCACATAAACATAGGGAGAAAAGAAACGTGGAGGGATTATCAGAGTTCTAAGAGCTACAACCATATCTAATGGGACCACAAACCTTTTAAACTGTCTCAATATGGGACCACAAACCTTTTAAACTGTCTCAGGAATGCTCCTTATAGTCTTTCCCGAATTTAAGCAATGCATAAGAATTGAAGACCAAGCTAATCAACACATGAAGAAGGGTCCTTTTGGTATGTGATCATTAATTTGTGAAAAAGTTGGAGGAATCTGCTCGGGAGAGTGGAATTGAATTTAACCATTACCTCAAATCTGCAACCAATCCTGTGATTTGTAGGAGCCAAAAACATACATTTCTTGTAAAGCCATCAGAAATTTGCTTCGTCAAAATTAGGGACCATATCAAAAGGACTTGGCGTCGACTGATTCTGGAGAACAGATATAAGTGTGTGACAGATGTCAAGCTGTATAAAGGTCAAGTCGAGCTAATTTATGGCATGGACTGAAAGCCAACAGGACCAATAGCTGTATGCTGAGTTCCTAGAGGCAAATGACTGCATTAGCTAGCTACGGTAGGTTAGTGAAACAGATCATCCTAGCTATACTGGGCAAAATCATATGCTTAGTCACCAACGCATCCTTCAAGATTAACACAGTGTTGCATAGCAGGAAAGCAACAATGATAGGCTACGCACCAAAAAGACATCGAATAACATTAGCTAGCATAATCCATCAGTGAAAACTTTCTACATAAAAAACTTATGTTTACTAGGCAGTGCATTTTATTTTAGTAATTAACACTGGCTTTAATTAACACTGGCTTTCTAGCTTTCAATAATAAATAGCAGATCTAACTACTAGTATGCTTCAAATAGATGCCTACAAATACTGAATCCAAGTCTTACTAGAAATGGTGCCCGGCGTTGCCGGGCCGGGAATGAAATTATAGGCATGCGTGTACATGAGCCTGCTAAAGTGCATAAGTGCAAAGTTTTTGAGGTTGCATGGAAGATGAATAGATGTTGCATTCAACAAAAGAGTGTTTAGTAGAAAGCAAGGAGTTCTTGCCCAATTTGTTGTACATGGGCTTGCTAACTTGCATAAGTGCTTCGATGTTGCAGGGAAGATGGGTGGTCCACGGCTAAGTTATCCATGGCTGGTCGTGTAACTGTGGCAAAGTCAGTTCTGAGTGGTACACATGTCTACATGGCATCCATATTGCTGGCACCGCAGTCAAAGATGCAGCTCATTGTTCGCACTGTCAGGAACTTCATCTAAGGTGGCACTGAAGAAGGAGCTGATGTTAAAGTTAGTTGGGCAAAGTGCATTATGCCTAAACTTTGTGGGGGGCTGGGGATGATTCACTTTTTCTCCAGAGCAAGGTGCTGATCTCTAAGTTCATGTGGCGGATTCTCAATAATGCTGATAATTCTCCAGGTCTGCGTCTCATTCACCAGTCTTTACAGAGGTGCATTTCCTTTGGCTCTCCATCCATTAAGCCTCTCCTCCCATGGGCATTATTCTATCCACTTTCTCCATATCCTAATGCATCTCCTTTCCTCAAGGGATTGCTAACCGCTTTGGAGATCAGGCTGCGACTTTGTTTCCATCCAATGGCCCACACACATCCTACAAACTAGTTGTTGGTGGATCCCTTTGGATGACGGTCATGCGGTTGTCCCCCGGTCTCTTCTCATCCATCCATTGACGAACGCGTCGGTGGGCGAGCAGCAGTGTGCTCCGCTGTGATTCTGCATGGTATAATGAGACAAGATTGTTGACGGGAATGAGTTCAAATTGAAGTTCCTTCTCCTTCAAGGGACCGAGCATTTGGGGAAAAGTAGCCGCTACACTTCCTCCACACCCACAAGACGTGGCTCTCCCCACTGGGTGGTTCATGGTAGTGTTAAGGAGGAGCACCCGTGCACTCGATGTATGTGGTCCCGCTTCATCCCGAGGTGTTGCCTCCATCGCCAAAGTAGCCTTTAGTTATCCCCGAGCCTCATCGTAAAGCAAGCGATGCAGCGATGGGTATGGGATAAATTGCTTCATCCTAAGCTATCCATTTTATGGTGGCAGATCACTCATAGATGCGCGCGGGTAAACACTCGTTGTTCATCGATTTCGTCCCACGCCTCGTGATCTGCCCTCTTTGCACGCTAGAGGGATGAGACAATTGAGCACCGCTTTTTCTTGTGTCACCATGTTCGACCTGCGGCGCTGGCTTCTCGAAGTCTTTTCCATTGTGACTTGAATAGTCGCTGTGTCCTTTTGTCGGTCTATCCTAGTTCTTGGGACAAGTTGGCAAAGAGGGCTTTCCACTTAGCATCCGCTTGGATCATCCGGGTCCATCCGAAGAGATCTAAATCTCCTCATCTTCAAGGGACAGCTCTTTTTCGATACGCAAGTGCTTAGGGATGCCCGTAATCGATTGTGAAGGCGCATAAATGTTCTTCCCTTGAAGGATGACATCAAAAGTGTCATTTGGGAACAATATCTTCGATTCACACCTACCATAAGCAAACAGCAGTGCATGGGTGATCCTGATTCTCTCGCTTTCTATGTTATGTATGTGGTGGGTAGTGTTGCTCTAGTGGATATCTTCTCCACTGGGTTTTGAGTCCCCCATGTACTCTTTGTATTCTTTTGAGTAATAAAGGTCCACGTTCATCAAAAAAAAAAAAAGATGCTGCATTCAACAAAAAAGTATTTAGTAGAAAGCAAGAAGTTCTCATCCAAATGTTGCCAATGTGAACGCATAATATATGTTATTGCAATAAATACTTTGTGTTGTAACACCAACCTTATAGAGGCAAACTAAAACATACTTTGAAAATGCATGCGTTTATCTTTTTTTTGTAAATTAAATATGCTTACCAAAGACATTAAAAAAGGTAAAGATATCAATGTGTATGTGGGCTTGCTAAAGTGCATAAGTGCGAAGTTTTCGATGTTGCAGGGAAGATGGGTAGATGTTGCATTCAACAAAAAGAATGTTTAGTAGAAAGCAAGAAGTTCTCATCCACATGTGGCCAATGTGTACTTTGTGCTATAACACCAAAGACGTTCACAAAGATAGAGATAAAATAAGAAATAGGCACCCAAATTTTATTGAATGTCACTCGAATGGTAGAATGCTATAGGATCCCATACAATAGCCTAGTGTGGCCATGCCACGCTTTAGTAAACACTACAATTTGCAGCATCACTATAAAGATTGTTTTACAATGTTGTATTGCAATGTGATGAGATGTTTACAACAACTTGAAACATATCACTACATAGGTTGTAGGCTTGGGAAGCCTATTTGAGGCATCATTCCAGTGTATCTCTGCTTGATTAGTAAAACCCACCCAGAAACAACATGATCGCACACCAAATTGTGCATGGTTGGTAATGTTCAGTATCAACAATAGCAATGTTGGATCTGAGTATTGCCACGAAGTTCAACCACAGCAGCATAACTATTTCTTTGCCACCAACAAAAACAGAGTATCTTAAATCCATGGTTTGATATCAAGTGTAAAAGTAACATTAAGAACTAAACATAAATAATAGTCATATTATGCAACATCCTAGCATAGTGTAAGTGCAATATCGTTATGGTCTACTTTTAGAATTGCATTGCTTGATATAGAGGTCATGTCCGCCCTCATTGTGAAGGCCCTGCAGTTTTAAGTAGTTATGTAATGATACAAACAGAAATATGGATAAATGTAGGCATTCCATTCATGGCATAAAACTGCATCATGTTGCCTGCAATGAAAGCCAAGTAGAACGATTGCCTCGGCCCTCTTGCTTTCTCAAATAGTGCCCTGAGTGTTAGAGCATGATCTAACGTGCTAATGTTGGCTTCTGAATCCTGCTTAGCATGGAGACCTCTTATTGTTCTTTTCAGCCCAATGACTAAGCTTCTATCCCAGCACTGTACCACTCAGTTTAGCAAAGATTGAACCAATCAATATGGTTCAATAGTTGCGTGCACCATCCTTAGCACCAATTTTATGAATGGGATGGACTCTGTTTTCTCTCCAAGATTTCTGCAGTCCTTCGCCTAAGGCCATGTTGAGCAGTCTGGTAAGTGTCTCCTGTATTTTCTTTCCACTCCATTTCATCAATTCTACATGCAATCCCTATAGATCCGCTGCTTTGCCATACTTCATCCCATGCAATCCATTTGAAATGCCTTCCATGGTGAGCATGTCCCCTAAGACTATTATCTGTGGCATCCCTTCTGCATTTTGCACGTCATATATTTTCTTCATAAATTCAAAAAGCTCATAAGCTTAAAATAGGTGCATTGCCTTTTTTAGAACAACGTTACAAAACGTCTTTTGGGCTATTGCGCGATTTGGTGCACATTTTGGATTGCCTTTGCTTAATGTATTTCCTTTTTTCTTCGCTTTGGAGCTTTTTGTACCAGTGAGGTTTGGTAATACATGCTTTTGGAAGTAGCGCCCTTGCTGCAGAGCAATCTACATCCCACCATCTATTTCTTGGTCGCCTATTATTTCTTGGCTTTGTGTGGCCGAAGATTTCTTCATTAACTTCTAGGAGGATCTGTGCAAATAAGGAAGCATCACTTTCTAGTTTCATAGACCAAATAGTGCATGCTCTTCTAGCTTCTAATGCTTTGCAATATTGCTCTTTTTTGTTGAAATCTAGTTTCAACTGTGGTTTAAAAACATTGGCATTTTCTGATGATATGGATAAGCATCCCACGTTGAAGCGCAACTGTACATGATCTGACTCAGGGTTTTACTCAAGATCTGGAAAAAAATGTGATTACTGTTTTGTGCCAATACATAATCCACGACACTTGCTCCTAAATGTGTAATGCAGGTGTGTCCAGTCGACATTGGAAAATCCTTTGTGCCATTCAGAATTTTAAGATCACAAATGGTGCAGAGCTCCAATAGTTTGTGATTCATTTCTTCATCAACAGATTTTCGAGAATAGATCTCTTCATGGATTTCATCCAGGAGCAAATCATGCAGGTTTTCAAAAATAACAGCTTGCATATTGCTAGTACTGGCATTGAACTCCCCTGTGATAATGATTTCGCCATGATCTCTGATACCAATTATAACCGAGCATAAGCTGTGGAACGGATCATTATGATCTGTTCTAGCATCTTTATAAATCTTTGCATGGAGCGGTGCAAAATAGCAAAGTGCTATAAACAGAGGCTTGTCTCCATTTAATTTGAGCCCCATATATTGCTTTAGGTTATCCATTGTATGCACTGTAATCATTTTTGCCAAATCAATTTTTGCATATGTAGCAAGGCCGCCATGGCCTCTTCCAGCATCTTTGTTCTTGTGATTCCAGACATTACCAATCAATGTGAACCCGCATAAATCAGGAAGTGAATTATCTTGATGTTGCCATGTCTCCACAATCAATATTAAATCAACTGTTTTCCAAGTCTCAGTTGAAGCATCAAAGTGAGCTTGTCATGCGCCATGTACATTCCCGACTAGGATCTTCAAAGCCCCAATTTTCTATGCCTTTTTTCACTTTGTTTGCTTTGCCTCCCAGTCCAAATACGCAATGAAACTGAGGTCTCTTGCCTCTTTAACTTTTGCCCATTCTTTCTATCTTGCATCTAATTGAGCCGGAGTTAACGCGGGTTGCCATTTGGTGACCCCAATGGTGAACACAAGTGGACACTTGGCCCGATTGCTGTGGCACCCTTTGTGTCCGCCATTAGCGCTTTGTCGGACACCGTCGCATGAATTTTCGGGTTGGAGGCATGGTGCCCTGTCTTACCCTAATGGTGAACCCGGGAGATCGGAGATGGCGCGCCACGATCCGGCCGTTGGAGGAATCATTGTTGCAGATGGTGGGGGTACTATTTTTGGTGGCGAGGAGTTATCCCTGTATGGCGCATGCATAACCATCAATGGTGAGCCAAGATTCTCGGCTAAAACAGGTGACATTCATGCTATTTCTGTATTGGTTTGAGATTTTTTTTGGTTTACTTTCATCTTTTGCATGTTTATTGCTCCAATGGTCCCGAGAGGTGAGGATGTGCTGCCATTCAACCAAAATTCCCTCCAATTTCCCCATCAGGGGCACTCGGATTGCTGACATGTCTACATATCCAGCCCCTGATTTTGCTGCTACCAATTTGCCCCCTCTTGATGAGGGATTCTGTGCACATGATTGCCCAACTGGGGTGTGATTGCTTTTGGCTTGGATTGATGAGTTGTATGTGTTTGGTCCCATCCATTTCTTCCTCCTAACTGACGAAAGCTAGACCCTCCGCACCATCTCGAATTTTTTCTCTCTTGCAAAATACTCAAAAAATGGCCTTCCCCGAATAAAGACGCCTCCTAGATCTTTGGATCTGCAATTCTGCAAATCCAACATGAATCTGAGGAGCAAGAAGTGCATAGCCCCAAATCTGGCCACAGGTGCCGATCTGCCTCCACCCAATCCTGTCCCAATTCAGAAGGGAAGGAGAACACCCAAGCCTCTCATCTTGGAGCAGCAAATTTTGGAGGATCTGCCCAAGACTCCCAGGAATTATGCTAGAGGGGCTTGGACAATGAAGCAGATGGAGGATTGCATAGCTTCAATTGAAGATGGTGTCTTCTCCATAAGAAAGGCTGCAATGCATTTTGGCATCCCTCAAACTACAATCAGGAACCATCTTGATGGGATCTCCACAAGCAAGTTTGGGAGTACTCCCCGAGGTCTGACCCCAACTGAAGAAGCAGATCTGTTGGAATGGGCCTTCAAGTTGGGAGATGAAGGCAGGCCTATCACTTTGGAGGTCATGAGGCAGAAAGTAGCTGAGATGACAGCAAACATGCCAACAATTTTCAAGGGCGGGCTGCCAGGATCAAAGTGGTGGCATCTTTTCAAGAAGAGGCACCCTGAGGTCACAATCAAGTCAGCTCAAGGCGTGGAGTTCAACAGGGTAAAAGCTATGACTTCCTTCAATTTGTCTAACTTCTATTCTACTCTAAAGAATTGCATAGATACTCTAGGATTGGATGCATCTAGAGTTTGGAATGCAGATGAGACAGGTGTGCAAGCAGGGTTTAAGGGATCAATGCGTGTCATAGCAAGGAAGTCAGACAAGCATCCACACCAAAATGTTCCTACAAACAGGGAGTGGCTTTCTTTGTTAGTTTGTGTAAATGCTCAAGGTGTTGTTATGCCTGGATTGTATGTGTTCAAGGGGAAGAGGATGAGAGATGTAAATGTAATATCAGGTTGTGAGCCAGGGGCTGTCATGAGCTTCTAGAAGAGTGCTTGGATCACGGATGCACTCTTCCAAGCTTGGATTGACCAGTTTAGGAAGCATGTTCCAGGTGGAATTTCAATAGATAGGCCTCACTTACTCATTTGTGATGGTCATGGGAGTCATGTGACCTTGGATACTGTCATGAAGGCAAAAGAGTTTGGTCTTCATATTCTGCAGCTTCCTCCATATACATCTCATAGGTTCGCGACCCACCGGATGTGGCGTAACGGCCCCTTCAAAGGCTACTTTAAGAAGAGTAGGGCTGACTTCATGAGCAAATCTGCGTGGGGAAGAACCAAGCAAGGAAGGAGCCACCCAATTGTATCAAAGTCAATGAAGCATGCGTTGTCTCCAAATAATGTGAAGGCCGGTTTTGAAAAAACAGGTATTTGGCCATTTGATGATAAAGCAGTTTCTACTGACCCCAAGGCAGATGAGATCCAGGCTGCAAGACAAAGAAAGTTGGAGGAGCTCAAAGCTGACTAAGGAGGTGAATACACTGGAACTTGATAATTCAAGGTAAGGGGCTTGAAGCATTGGCAGAGGCAGCCAGCAAAGAAGGACCAGGTAATTACACTTTGAACACAATCAATTGATTATTTTCATTGTGCTCAATTTCATTTCATTGTTTATTATTACTTGGCGGACCGTGTGAGGATAGGGATCTTTGAGAGTTCACCAAGATGCAAAGGGGAGCACAATGTCCCACTTCGTACAAGAGGATGGGTTGAGGAAGTAGGGAATCTGATAATGAGGTGCCACAAATTTGTTTTAGTTACCATTTTGGTTGTTGTTTTCGCACCAATTACATTAGTTTAATACTTTGTCTATCTTAATGCTTTGCATTCATTCATAGGGTGCTGCCGGTGTATAAAAAAAAGAGGGCAAAGGTTTGGCTCCCGAGTCTCTTAAGAATAGAATTTTGGCAATGTGAGTCATGATGAGGTGATTTCAGCAAGGTTGGAGCACAAGAAGAAGAGTTTGGGAGAATTTGAGGCCCGACAGGAAGAAGCGGTACAGGGAAAGAAGCAAGGGGATGGACAAAGAGGAGAAGGGAAGAAGAGAATAAGAAACCGCGAGGAGGGAGAATAAACAAAGAGAGGTATGCTTGAGAGAAAAGGTCGAGGATGAAGCGGAGTAAATGATTCAAGTTGATAAATTGATGTTTTTATACTAACATCCGGTGTTTAATTTTATCTGGCCCGGCATGTGAGGGGTGTTAGACAAAGAAGGATCGGGGAGAAAAGTCGAAATTACATAGAGTATGAAGGTTAAGTGATAAAGGGAGGTGAGGTTTGGATGTTCGCGGTCTGGTGAAATGTTGTTGGGAGACGGGGAAGACAAAGGGACCACCGAGGTTTCAGCTGGAAGTAAGGACATTGGAGTTGCACTACGGCCAGTATGCCAATGTAACCCGGTGACGAGGTTGATGCAATTGAACCAGCTCAAGAGCCCCTTCAACTGCGGTCTCGATTCAATTTGCCTCACGAAGCAATGTTGCGGGATTCTCAAATTCCAGATTAGGATGAGACCATGTTTGGGTGTAGCTTAGAAGAAACACATATTTGTTCATGGGATGAATTGATGAGGAAGAAGAAGGTGTACCCATATACTATCTGATTGGAGCCAATTGCAGATGGGGCAAGGGAATGGCCTTCACCAAATGAGATCTGGACAGACCCTGATGGTTATCATGGCGGCGGTGCAGTGAGAGCAAAGTGGAAGGAAATGAAGCTTGATGGCGACCAAAGAGTGATAGTGCTGAAATTTGTAGGAAGACAAAGAATTTGGATGAGCTATACGAGGCACAAGCTGTACACACCTCAGTTCGCAGGTTTGTGAGAATTTTTATATGCATGCACCTTTTATTATTTTTTTTGTTTAGAATTTCCTTACTCTAACATTCTCTTTGTTCAAAATTAGTTGAATGCATGCATCATTGATTTGCTTTAAAACTTGGCTTCTTGGTTTGAGCTTTCTAACTTTGTCTTAGGGTTTTGCTTGATCATGGTAGCTCTAAAAGGGCGTGAAGAAGGGAATCGACTCAAAGTTTCACATGACTATTAGCATGGGAGAGCTAAAGGTTTGAGAATCTAAGGATCAAGGTTTGTAATGAAGCTGAAGGATGCTGTGAGGAATAGCACTTAGGCTGATCTAGTTCATGTGCAACAAATATCAGCGTATTGCAAAGGGGAACATGACCTGGCGAAGGGTGTTTGTTGCTTCGTGAGGCTCATGCGGGGTTTTCGTGTGACCGGATCCTGTATGAGTGCTGGCGGCCGCGGGATGCTGGCGGCGTTGGTGGTTGGCCCAGGATTTTCCGTTTTATGTTGATAATGTCGTTTGATAGTGTCGTTTGATTTGGCGCCAGATTGGACCTGGAATTTTGTGAAACTTGTTTCTGGGTTTGTGAAGGCTACCTCGCTTTGCTGTTTGCGGTAGCTGTGTTTGATCATGGACTGCCTGCCTGCCGCCTGCCGCCTGCCGCCGCCTGCCTGCCTGGCACTCGTTTGGTGCATGTGCCATTGCTTTTGTTTTGAGGGGTGTCCATTGGCGGTGTGAATGCACTGTTGGGTTTAGCGGATGCGCCATTGGAGTCGGCTGGCATTTTGTTTGAAGAAGTGATGGTGGTTTTAGAACTGTAGTTTCTGTACATATGCCACATATGTATCTTCAAAAAGAAATTGTAAGGTTGGCCAATATCCCTCTAGATGCCTGGAGTTGGTTGCATAACATCTTCCTTCAAGGTTAGAGATAAGTGCATCTAGAAGATGGTTGCATTGAATGTAGTCTTTGACTATGGATATTATAAGCTATGTTGTGAGAGCCACGATTGATTTTTTTTAATATTATTGTAGATCGCTTCATTGTTGATTATTATTTTGAATTGTGAGGTACAATATATCTAAAGCTACAAAACTTATATTTTGCTTTTCTAGTTATAAAATAGCCAAGTGAAAGTTTGTAGCATAGCCAAATTCAAAAGTTACCATGAGATCCAAACACATATAAGCGTAATGATAATAATATCTTTAGCCAAATGTATATCATAAAATACTGTAAAATTGAAAAATATAGCCAAACCATTTTTATGGAAAAATATATAGTATGCTTAATTTTTTTCCACGATTGGTAATTGATGAGCTTTGAATGCTTTGACAATTTCATTGTTGGGCATCAAGAGGTCGTGCATCTGAACAAGTAGACCTTTGAATATGAGAAGATTCCTTCTTTTCCAAATGGATCAAATTATCCATCGCGAAGCCAAATAGGCAGCCCTTTTGCCAAATTATCCTAACTACTTGGATAGTACGCTAATAGCTTATCTGGCTGGCTATTCAAATTGCAATGAAAAGGAGCCTTGAAGCCACAACCAACATGTCCTGACCCTGTCTACACATAGGAAGAAGCAATGCTCAATTGTTTTCGTCCCTACATTGCACATAAGGGACAAAATGCCGGAGATAATGCGGGCGAAATTTGTGCACCGAATGCTTGAACAACGATGGTGACTGCCACCATAAAGCAGATACATTGGGATGGAGTAGTTTATCCCATACCCATTCCATCTTGCTTTTACGCGATCCCTAGGAATGACCAAAGGCCACTTGGGCCGAAGGAGGCAACGTCGACATCAAACAAGACCTTGTACATGGAATTCACCAACTTATACTGCTGACATGATCATGAACTACAGGCTAGGGGCCATCCACTTGTGCTGCGGAGGAAGAATTGAAGCGCATACGCCCAAATAGCTCGATCCACCTTAAAGGAGGAACTTAGCTCTAAACCCTCCCATGTCAGCCAAGCTGTCTTTGATTATTATTATACCAATCAGAGATATCATATGCACACTGTGCTCTCCATCGGCGATGGGTCAATGGAGTGGACTAAAAGCTACCAAAAGAACCACCATCAATGGAATCCACCAACAACTTGTAGTAGTGCTAGTATGTAAAGATGGTGAAAATGAAGCAGAGATTGTATGCGGTCTCCCATGCAACTAGCAATCCTCACAAGACAGTGTATTAGAAAAATGGATGTTATTGACCCTGAAAGGCAGGAGGCTGTCGTCCTGAAATTCTGAATTCTTGGCAGTGGCGCAATATTGTTTTCAAGCCCGCTTTGTGGCTACAACCAAATCCTTCTGCATAGGTAGTATTTTGGGGAATTGTGCCGTGTCCGTGGGAGATGTTGGTGGTGTCGGTGTAGAAGAAACTGCAAAGAGACTGTGGCTATCCTGTTGACATCACGAAAGTTTTGGAATGGCTGCATCAAAAGGTGTTGCTCATTATGGCCCCAGGTTGTGACGGGAACTCTCTGGCGAAACGATTACTAATGAATGCCAAGCCAATTTTACAAAAGTAAAGGGGCCCCAGAGTTGCTTACAATGTGCAGTTTGGCGGCCGGTAAGAATGTTAGAGATGTCTTTGACAGGCAGCAGCGTAATCCACCCGTATTGTTTTTGATGAGTTGATTTCCGCACAGCGCTACTCGGCAGAGAAACGCCGTTGGTGAGGGAATGCTGAAGGAGCTGATGAGTTCTTGTCAATACTGAAATGGATGGCATGGGCTGCCAGGCTAACATCATTGAAGAGCTGAAACTCGGGCTGATATCATTGGTGTCGCCGTCTAGTGGCTAAGATCAGCTTATCACCCTCCACTAGATGAAAGCCGCGTGCAGAATATTTCCCCAGCTGCTCTTGGAAGTCTTCGCGCTGGGACGCGTGATCTGGGATGCAAAATGTACTCTGGCTTCAGTGGTGCTGATATTACAGAAATTTATGGCGATGCTTGTAGGTATCTTTCTTCTGAAAAATCAACCAGGACTTGGAGATGGAGAAGAAAGGCTGAAATCCAGATGCCATGGATGAAAGAGGGTAAAGAAGTGCTGACTTAGCTATGCACGAGGAGGGCGTAAGTGAAGCTCGTCGTGACATTGAAGTGATGTACTAAAATTAGGAAATTATCGAAGCATTTGCTGAACATTCATAATCAGTTTGGATCTTCATTTTAGCTTTCCTGACCAACAGCCTTGCATAAACACTAATGGAAGATGACTTATGGCTGAATATATGGTGTATATATTATTTTGAATTGATATTCGTTACTTTTAATTGAATATTTTCTCCTCTACTATTAAAATCTGGTTTTGCTTCTTTTTATCCTTTGCATGGTAATTTTCTTGAGTGGGCAATCACTAGGTGAGTAATCTTTCCCAGCTTTGCTTGCACTAACATAGGGAGAGAAAAGAAACGTGGAGAGATTAGCTCTCATGCGGGTTCTGAAACTTTAATACATGTCAATGGGACCTGAAACCTTTTAAGCTATGTCAATATGGAGTTCTGCTTACCTTCTTCTCCAGAATGCTCCTTTATAGTCTTTCGAATTTAAACAATGCATAAAGTGAAGACAAAGCTAAATCACTGAAGAAGGATTAACTTTTGGTATGTGATCATATTTGTGAAAAGTTGGAGGAATCGCTCGGAGAATGGAGTGTTAACATTACCTCAAATGCAACCAATCCCCGGAGTTTGGCAGGAGCCAAAAGCATACATTTCTTGCTTAAAACCGTATGAAATTTTGCTTTGCGTCAAAAGTGGGACTTGGCGCTTCGGCTGATTACGAGATATAGTCAGTGACGAGATGTCCAAAGCTATAAAGGTCCGATGAACTAATTTATGGCATGAATGAAAAGCCAGCAGGGCCAATAGCCATCTTTGAGTTCTGAAGCCAATGGCGCATTAACTTCGCAGCTACACGGTGAGTTGAGTGAAAAGCGAGATCATCCCTATTATCTTGGGCAATCTTGCTCCTTAGTCACCAGCATCCTTCCAGATCCCAACCACGATGTTGCACAGGAAACAACCATTCTGTCCCTGCAAATATGATAGCTAGCATAAATCTGGCTTTCACATAAAAAACTTATCTCTTACCTAGAAGGTGCATTTTTATTTTAGTATTAACAACGGCTTTGATGCTTACAGCTTTCAATAATAAATAGCAGATCTAACTTCACTAGTACCTTCAAATAGATGCCTGTCTTGGATCATCCAAGTCTTACTAAAATATGTTGGATTTAGCATCAAGAAATATAATCATGCCATGAACTTATAAAGTGCATAAGTGCAAAGTTTTTAGAAGTTACTGGAAGATGAATAGATGTTGCGATAATATAAAGAGTGTTTAGTAGAAAGCAAGGAGTTCTTGCCCAATTTGTTGTACATGGGCTTGCTAACTTGCATAAAGTGCTTCGATGTTAGGGAAGATGGAGCCGTCCGACACAAGTTATCCATGGTATTAGTGTAGCACATGTAAGAAATCCAGGTTACAGTGGTACATGTCTACATGTATATCCTATTATATGGCTTTGTGATCAAGATCTTGACTGAACTGTATAGCTTGTCGAGAACTTCATCTAAGGTGGCAGAAGAAGGAGGCGTGTTAAGACCAGTGTAGAAAATTATGCCCTAAACTTTGTGGAAATTTGGGGATTGGTCACTTTTTCTCGAGCAAGGTCTTTGATCTCTAAGTTCATGTGGATTCTCAATAATCTTGATAATTCTCCAGTGCGTCTCATTCACCGGTCTTCTGAGAGGTGCATTTCCTTTGGCTCTCCATCCATTAAGCCCTCTCCTCCCATGGGCATTATTCTATCCACTTTCTCCATATCCTCATCTCCTTTCCTCAAGGATTGCTTCGGGAGGCTGTCGCACTTTGTTTGATTCCATCAATGGCCCACAGTCCCTCTGACTTGTTGGTGGATCCCTTTGGATGGCGGTCATGCGGTGTCTTGTCCATCCATTGGCCTTAGCGTCATTGGCGGCGGCGGAGTGTGCTCACGGTATACGCATGGTATAATGAGACAAGATTGTTGGCGTGGAATGAGTTCCAAATTGAAGTTCCTTCTCCGCCGTTGGGACGGGCATTTGGGAAAAAGTATTGCTACACTTCCTCCACACCCACAGGCGTGGCTCCCCGGCTCACAGGTGGTTCATGGTAGTGTTAAGGAGGGCACGGTGCACTTCGATGTATGTGGTCTGCTTCATCAATGCGGTGTTGCCTCCATCGCCAAAAGTAGCCTTTAGTTATCCCAGAGCCTCATCGTAAAAGCGATGCAGCGGATGGGTATGGGATAATTGCTTCATCTAAGCTATCCATTTTTATGGTGGCGAGATCACTCATAGATGCGTCTTGGGTAAACGCGTTGTATTCATCGATTTATCACGCGTCGTGATCGCCCTCTTTGCACCTTGAGAGGGATGAGACAATTGAGCAGCACTTTTCTTGTGTCACCATGTTGGAATTTTGCTTGGCATTGGCAAAGTTTTTCCATTGTGACTTGAATAGTCGGCCGGAGGTCCTTTTTTGTCGATCTATCCTAGTTCTTGGGACAAGTTGGCAAAAGGGCTTTCCATAACATCACCTTGGATCATCTGGTCCCATCGGAAAGAGCGAAATCTCCTCATCTTCAAGGGGGCGACTCTTCCGGATACAGGAGTGCTTAGGGATGCCGTAGTCGCATTGTGAAGGCGTACAAATGTTCTTCCTTGAAGGATGACATCAAAAAGTGTCATTTGGGAACAATATCTTGATTCACACCTACTCGTAACAACGGTTGTGCTCATGGTGATCGTATTCTCGCTTTTCTATGTTATGTATGTGGTGGGTGGTGTTGCTCTAGTGGATATCTTCTCCCTTTGGGTTTTAGTCCCCATGTACTCTTTGTATTCTTTTGAGTAATAAAGGTCCACGTTCATCAAAAAAAAAAAAAGATCGCATTCAACAAAAAGTATTTAGTAGAAAGCAAGAAGTTCTCATCAAATGTTGCCAATGTGAACGCATAATATATGTTATTGCAATAAATACTTTGTGTTGTAACACCAACCTTATAGAGCAAAACTAAAACATACTTTGAAAATGCATGCGTTTATCTTTTTTTTTGTAAATTAAATATGCTTACCAAAGACATTAAAAAGGTAAAGATATCAATGTGTATGTGGGCTTGCTAAAAAAGTGCATAAGTGCGAAGTTTTCGATGTTGCAGGGAAGATGGGTAGATGTTGCATTCAACAAAAAGAATGTTTAGTAGAAAGCAAGAAGTTCTCATCCACATGTGGCCAATGTGTACTTTGTGCTATAACACCAAAGACGTTCACAAAGATAGAGATAAAATAAGAAATAGGCACCCAAATTTTTATTGAATGTCACTCGAATGGTAGAATGCTATAGGATCCCATACAATAGCCTAGTGTGGCCATGCCACGCTTTTAAACACTACAATTTGCAGCATCACTATAAAAGATTGTTTTACAATGTTGTATTGCAATGTGATGAGATGTTTACAACAACTTGAAACATATCACTACATAGGTTGTAGGCTTGGGAAGCCTATTTGAGGCATCATTCGGTGTATCTCTGCTTGATTAGTAAAACCACCCGAAACAACATGATGATCGCACCAAATTGTGCATGGTTGGTAATGTTGAATTATCAACAATAGCAATGTTGGATGCGAGTATTACCCGCAGTTCAACCACAGCGGCATAACTATTTCTTTGCCACCAACAAAAAGCAGTATCTTAAATCCATGGTTTGATATCAAGTGTAAAAGTAACATTAAGAACTAAACATAAATAATAGTCATATTATGCAACATCCTAGCATAGTGTAAGTGCAATATCGTTATGGTCTACTTTTAGAATTGCATTGCTTGATATAGAGGTCATGTCCGCCCTCATTGTGAAGGCCCTGCAGTTTTAAGTAGTTATGTAATGATACAAGCGAAATATGGATAAATGTAGGCATTCCATTCATGGCATAAAAGCGCATCATGTTGCTGCAATGAAAGCCAAGTAGAGCGATTGCCACCGGCCCTCTTGCTTTCTCAAATAGTGCCACAGGTGTTAGAGCATGATCTAGCGTGCTAATGTTGGCTACGAATCCTGCTTAGCATGGAGACCTCTTATTGTTCTTTTCAGCCCAATGACTAAGCTTCTATCCCAGCACTGTACCACTCAGTTTAGCAAAGATTGAACCAATCAATATGGTTCAATAGTTGCGTGCACCATCCTTAGCACCAATTTTATGAATGGGATGGACTCTGTTTTCTCTCCAAGATTTCTGCAGTCCTTCGCCTAAGGCCATGTTGAGCAGTCTGGTAAGTGTCTCCTGTATTTTCTTTCCACTCCATTTCATCAATTCTACATGCAATCCCTATAGATCCGCTGCTTTGCCATACTTCATCCCATGCAATCCATTTGAAATGCCTTCCATGGTGAGCATGTCCCCTAAGACTATTATCTGTGGCATCCCTTCTGCATTTTGCACGTCATATATTTTCTTCATAAATTCAAAAAGCTCATAAGCTTAAAATAGGTGCATTGCCTTTTTTTAGAACAACGTTACAAAACGTCTTTTGGGCTATTGCGCGATTTGGTGCACATTTTGGATTGCCTTTGCTTAATGTATTTCCTTTTCTTCTGTCTTTGGAGCTTTTTGTACCAGTGAGGTTTGGTAATACATGCTTTTGGAAGTAGCGCCCTTGCTGCAGAGCAATCTACATCCCACCATCTATTTCTTGGTCGCCTATTATTTCTTGGCTTTGTGTGGCCGAAGATTTCTTCATTAACTTCTAGGAGGATCTGTGCAAATAAGGAAGCATCACTTTCTAGTTTCATAGACCAAATAGTGCATGCTCTTCTAGCTTCTAATGCTTTGCAATATTGCTCTTTTTTGTTGAAATCTAGTTTCAACTGTGGTTTAAAAACATTGGCATTTTCTGATGATATGGATAAGCATCCCACGTTGAAGCGCAACTGTACATGATCTGACTCAGGGTTTTACTCAAGATCTGGAAAAAAATGTGATTACTGTTTTGTGCCAATACATAATCCACGACACTTGCTCCTAAATGTGTAATGCAGGTGTGTCCAGTCGACATTGGAAAATCCTTTGTGCCATTAATTTTAAGATCACAAATGGTGCAGAGCTCCAATAGTTTGTGATTCATTTCTTCATCAACAGATTTTCGAGAATAGATCTCTTCATGGATTTCATCCAGGAGCAAATCATGCAGGTTTTCAAAAATAACAGCTTGCATATTGCTAATGCGGCATTGAACTCCCCAATGATAATGATTTTAGCCATGATCTCGATACCAATTATAGCAGGGCATAAGGCGTGGGCGGATCATTATGATCTGTTCTAGCATCTTTATAAATCTTTGCATGGAGCGGTGCAAAATAGCAAAGTGCTATAAACAGAGGCTTGTCTCCATTTAATTTGAGCCCCATATATTGCTTTAGGTTATCCATTGTATGCACTGTAATCATTTTTGCCAAATCAATTTTTGCATATGTAGCAAGGCCGCCATGGCCTCTTCCAGCATCTTTGTTCTTGTGATTCCAGACATTACCAATCAATGTGAACCCGCATAAATCAGGAAGTGAATTATCTTGATGTTGCCATGTCTCCACAATCAATATTAAATCAACTGTTTTCCAAGTCTCAGTTGAAGCATCAAAGTGAGCTTGTCATGCGCCATGTACATTCCCGACTAGGATCTTCAAAGCCCCAATTTTCTATGCCTTTTTTCACTTTGTTTGCTTTGCCTCCCAGTCCAAATACGCAATGAAACTGAGGTCTCTTGCCTCTTTAACTTTTGCCCATTCTTTCTATCTTGCATCTAATTGAGCTGGAGTTAACGTGGGGTTGCCATCTTTGGTGACCCCCAATGGTGAACACAAGTGGACACTTGGCCCGACAAGGTGGCACCCTTTGTGTCCGCCGTGGCGCTTTGTCGGACACGCGTGGCGAATTTCGGTTGGAGGCATGGTGCCCTGTCTTACCCTAATGGTGAACCCGGGAGATCGGAGATGGCGCGCCACGATCCGGCCATTGGATGAATCATTGTTGCAGATGGTGGGGGTACTATTTTCGGTGGTGAGGAGTTATCCTTGTATGGCGCATGCATAACCATCAATGGTGAGCCAAGATTCTCGGCTAAAACAGGTGACATTCATGCTATTTCTGTATTGGTTTGAGATTTTTTTTAGTTTACTTTCATCTTTTGCATGTTTATTGCTCCAATGGTCCCGAGGGATGAGGATGTGCTGCCATTCAGCCAAAATTCCCTCCAATTTCCCATCAGGGGCACTCGGATTGCTGACATGTCTGCATATCCAACCCCTGATTTTGCTGCTACCAATTTGCCCCCTCTTGATGAGGGATTCTGTGCACATGATTGCCCAATCTGGGGTGTAGATTGCTTCTTGCCTCGGATTGATGAGTTGTATGTGTTTGGTCCCATCCATTTCTTCCCTAACTGATCGAGCTAGACCCTCCAGACCATTCGAATTTTTCCCTCTCTTGCAAAATACCCAAAAAAAATGGCCCTCCTGACAGCAGCACGCTCCTAGATCTGTTGGATCTGCAATTCTGCAAATCCAACATGAATCTGAGGAGCAAGAAGTGCATAGCTCCAAATCTGGCCATAGGTGCCGATCTGCCTCCACCCAATCCTGTCCCAATTCAGAAGGGAAGGAGAACACCCAAGCCTCTCATCTTGGAGCAGCAAATTTTGGAGGATCTGCCCAAGACTCCCAGGAATTATGCTAGAGGGGCTTGGACAATGAAGCAGATGGAGGATTGCATAGCTTCAATTGAAGATGGTGTCTTCTCCATAAGAAAGGCTGCAATGCATTTTGGCATCCCTCAAACTACAATCAGGAACCATCTTGATGGGATCTCCACAAGCAAGTTTGGGAGTACTCCCCGAGGTCTGACCCCAACTGAAGAAGCAGATCTGTTGGAATGGGCCTTCAAGTTGGGAGATGAAGGCAGGCCTATCACTTTGGAGGTCATGAGAGGCAGAAAGTAGCTGAGATGACAGCAAACATGCCAACAATTTTCAAGGGCGGGCTGCCAGGATCAAAGTGGTGGCATCTTTTCAAGAAGAGGCACCCTGAGGTCACAATCAAGTCAGCTCAAGGCGTGGAGTTCAACAGGGTAAAAGCTATGACTTCCTTCAATTTGTCTAACTTCTATTCTACTCTAAAGAATTGCATAGATACTCTAGGATTGGATGCATCTAGAGTTTGGAATGCAGATGAGACAGGTGTGCAAGCAGGGTTTAAGGGATCAATGCGTGTCATAGCAAGGAAGTCAGACAAGCATCCACACCAAAATGTTCCTACAAACAGGGAGTGGCTTTCTTTGTTAGTTTGTGTAAATGCTCAAGGTGTTGTTATGCCTGGATTGTATGTGTTCAAGGGGAAGAGGATGAGAGATGTAAATGTAATATCAGGTTGTGAGCCAGGGGCTGTCATGAGCTTCTAGAAGAGTGCTTGGATCACGGATGCACTCTTCCAAGCTTGGATTGACCAGTTTAGGAAGCATGTTCCAGGTGGAATTTCAATAGATAGGCCTCACTTACTCATTTGTGATGGTCATGGGAGTCATGTGACCTTGGATACTGTCATGAAGGCAAAAGAGTTTGGTCTTCATATTCTGCAGCTTCCTCCATATACATCTCATAGGTTGCAGCCACTGGATGTGGCATGCTTTGGCCCCTTCAAAGGCTACTTTAAGAAGAGTAGGGCTGACTTCATGAGCAAATCTGCAGGGAAGGAGCCAAGCAAGGAAGATCTGGCCACAATTGTATCAAAGTCAATGAAGCAAGCGTTGTCTCCAAATAATGTGAAGGCCGGTTTTGAAAAAACAGGTATTTGGCCATTTGATGATAAAGCAGTTTCTGCTGACCCCAAGGCAGATGAGATCCAGGCTGCAAGACAAAGAAAGTTGGAGGAGCTCAAGGCAGCTAAGGAGGTGGACATACCTGCAGACTTGATAATTCAAGGTAAGGGGCTTGAAGCATTGGCAGAGGCAGCCAGCAAAGAAGGACCAGGTAATTACACTTTGAACACAATCAATTGATTATTTTCATTGTGCTCAATTTCATTTCATTGTTTATTATTGCAGCAGACCCGTGTGAGGATAGGGATGCTGAAGCTGAGGTTCACCAAGATGCAAGGGAGCACAATGTCCCCACTTCAATGCAAGAGGATGGAGTTGAGGAAGTAGGGAATCACCAGCCAATAACAGGTGCCATTTTGTTTGGTGTTACCATTTAGTTTGTTGTTTCACTTTCCAATTACATTAGTTTAATACTTTGTCTATCTTAATACTTTGCATTCATTCTGCATAGGAACAACAACAGTGTATAAAAAAGAGGGCAAAGGGTTTGAGGCTCCCAGAGTCTCTTAAGAATAGGCTGTATGTGAGTCATGATGAGGTGCTTTCAGCAAGGTTGGAGCACAAGAAGAAGTTTGAGGAGGCTGAGGCAGCAAGGAAGAGAAGAAAAAACAGCAGGCTGCAAGGAAAGAAGCAAGGGAGATGGACAAAAGGAGAAGGGAAGAGAATAAGAAGGCACGAGAGGAGAAAAAAAGACAAGCAAGAGAGAGGGCTGTAGCAGAGAGAGAAGAAGAGGTCGGGGATGAAGCAGGTAAATGATTCAAGTTATTCAAATTGATGTGTTTTTTATACCTAGCTTGTCAATTGTTTAATTTTACTCTTTATGCAGCAGCATGTGAGGGTGTTAGACCAAAGAGGATCGGGAAGAAGTCTAGAAGGTACATAGAGTATGAAGAGTTAAGTGATGAGGAGAGTGAGGTTTAGATGTTCAAGCAGTCTGGTGAGAATGTTGTTGGAGATTCAAACAAACAGGAAGACAAGGGACCTCAGGTTTCAGCTCATAGTGACAGGACATGTCATTTGGAAGTTGCACTCGACAGTATGCCAATGGCAACCAGTGACCAGGTTGATGCAATTGAGCCAGCTCAAGAGCCCCTTCAACCTGCAGTGCTTGATTCCCAGCTGCCTCCTGAAGCAATGTTGCAGGATTCTCAAATTCCAGATTCGGATGAGACCATGTTTGGGTGTAGCTTAGAAGAAACACATATTTGTTCATGGGATGAATTGATGAGGAAGAAGAAGGTGTACCCATATACTAATACAGTGGAGCCAATTGCAGATGGGGCAAGGGATTGGCCTTCACCAAATGAGATTTGGACAGACCCTGATGGTTATCATGGCAGGGGCAGTGTAAGTGAGAGCCAAAGTGGAAGGAAATGAAACAGTGACAGCCAAAGTGATAGTGCTGAAATTTGTAGGAAGACAAGGAATTTGGATGAGCTATACAGGGCACAAGCTAATGCACACCTCGGATTCCTTGGGTAGAATTTCCTTCCACTCTAACATTCTGCTGTTCAAAATTAGTTGAATGCATGCATCGTGATTGCAATATCCCTTTAAAACTTGGCTTCTTGGTTTGAGCTTTCTAACTTTGTCTTCTGCAGGTTTTTGCTTGATCATGGCGCGCTCTAAAAGGACTGTGAAGAAGGGAATCGACTCCAAGTTTCACATGACTATTAGCATGGGAGAGCTTCAAAGGTTTGAGAGTCTAGGGATCAAGGTTTGTAATGAACTGAAGGATGCTGCTGAGGGAATGGCACCGGCTGATCTGATTCATGTGCAAGCAAATATCACTGTGTACAAGGGGAACATGACCCTGCTGAAGGGTGTTTGTTGCCCCTGTGAAGGCTCCTGCCCTGAGGGCTGTGTAACCCGATCCTATGATACTAGCAGCACAGATACTAGCAGCAGTGATGGTGCTTAGAATTTCCATTTTATGTTAATGTAATCGGCTGGTAATGTGTCATTTGGTGTTTTAACACCAAATTGAACACAAATTTTGTAAAAACTTATTTCTAAGTTTAATGAAAACTACCTCCTTTTGCTGTGCTTTATGTTGTCCAGCATGGTTTTTCACTGCACTATTTGTTGAATTGCATGTGCCATTGCTGTTTTGAGGGTGTCCATTGCAGGGTATGAATGCACTATTGGGTTGCGGATCTGCACCATTGGGGGGGTCGACTGCGCTGTTTGAAGAAAGTGATAGTAGTTTTTCGAACTATGAATTTCTATTACATATACCACATATGTATCTTCAAAAAGAAATTGTAAGAGTTGGCCAATATCCCTCTAGATGCCTGAGTTGGTTGCATAACATCTTCCTTCAAGGGTTAGAGATAAGTGCATCTAGAAGGTGTCGTTGCATTGAATGTAGTCTTGACTATGGATATTATAAGCTATGTTGTGAGCTTCTGTTAATTTTTTTTTTAATATTATTGTATCGTCCTTCATTGTTGATTATTATTTGTAATTGTAGTACAATATATCTAAAGCTACAAAACTTATATTTTTTGCTTTTTCTAGTTATAAAAAATAGCCAAGTGAAAGTTTGTAGCACTTAATTCAAAAGTTCGCCAAGTCCAAACACATATAAACGTAATGATAATAATATCTTTAGCCAAATGTATATCATAAAATACTGTAAAATTCTGAAAAATAGCCAAACCATTTTTTATGGAAAAATATATAGTATGCTTAATTTTTTCCCTGTTAGTAATTGATGAGCACCTGAATGCTTTGACAATTCATTGTTGGGCATCAAGAAGGATCTGTGCATCTGAACAAGTAAGACCTTTGAATATGAGAAGATTCCTTCTTTTCCAAATGGATCAAATTATCCATGCAGAAGCCAAATGAAACGCCCTTTTTGCCAAATTATCCTAACTACTTGGATAGACTGCTAATAACATCTGCTGGCTATTCAAATTGCAATGAAAGAGGCCTTGAAGCCACAACCAAGCATGTCTGACCTGTCTACATAGGAAGAAGCAATGCTCAATTGTTTCGTCCCTCTGTGCACATAAGGGACAAAGTGCAGATAGCTCTGGACGAAATTTGTGCACCAGAATATTAACGCGCAGACAACGATGAGTGACTTGCCACCATAAAACAGATACATTGGGATGGAGTAGTTTATCCCATACCCATTTCCATACTGCTTTCTGCCGATCCCTAGGAATGACCAAAGGCCACTTGGCCGAAGGAGGCAGCGTCAGCATCAAGCAAGACCTTGTACATGGAATTCACCAACTTATCTGCTTTGACATGATCATGAACTACCCAAGGCTAGGGGCCATCCACTTGTGCTACTGGAGGAAGAATTGAAGACACCTTCTGCCAAATAGCTCGATCCCACCTTAAAAGGAGGAACTTAGCTCTAAACCCTTCCCATGTCAGCAACTGTCTTTGATTATTATACCAATCAGATATCATATGCACACCTGCTGCTCTCCATCGACGATGGGTCAATGGGTGGACTAAAGCTACCAAAGAACCACCATCCAATGGAATCCACCAACAACTTGTAGTAGTGCTAGTATGCGCAAGATGGTGAAAATAAACAGAAGATTATGCAGTCTCCCATGCAACTAGCAATCCTCTAAGAAATGGGGCGCATTAGGGTATGCGGTCAGTGGATAAAGCGAGCCCAGGGAAAAGTGGCCTAAGAGGCCAAGAGACCCAAAAAATGCACATTTGCAAAGGCCGATAAACAAGGCGGGAACAGGGGACTCATCCACATTATTCAAAAATTCTCCAAATAAACTTAGAAATCATCACCTTGCTCTTGCAAAAGAAAATTGATCATTCAAGGCCGCAAAAATGCTTTGGCAACATGCACTTTTTCCAAGCCCGACTTTGACAATGACACCCTCCTCTGTTCCCCCGGATGAAGTTCGACAACCACGGCGAGAAGTTGTATCTTTTGTTGTGGAGCCAACATGAGCGAAGCCATATACACATGGGTCTTTGCTTAAAATTGCCTTAGCCACAGCGATTAGATCTGCCGGGGAAAGCTTATTTGTGGACCACCAAAATAAATTGCTTTTCAAGCCCTTAATCACTTGCCTCCCATGCATCTCGATGAAATATGAACACCTCTGGGGATACTAAGTTTGGTTGCTTTACCATGGGGAAGGATCTTCCATGGATGGCAGCTACACATGGTGGGCCCTGGGAGTCCAATGCCCATAGTGTTGTACATACGCCCAACCCACAAAATACTAGATGCTAGGGAAAAAGAATCCAACAAAGGAAGCGACATTACGCAAATTTTGCTCATACGCCCCTCGAGAAAAAGGAAAGTGTCATCCGTATTGATTACAAATCTCCTGCGACCCATTGTTCATAAGAAGTCCATGCAAGATTCCCCCTCATGCGGCAGAGAGAAGACACGGGCAAGGACCTGCGCCTGGCCCGTAAATAACAATGGAGCTAAAGGGCAGCCCTGACGGATGCCACGACCCACCTGAAAGAATACTGAGGATTCCTGCAAATAGAAAGGAATAGAAAAAGTATGGGTCATTTATTGTACATTGCAAATAGAAAGGATTAGAAAACATAAATTGAAGTTATATTTCTACAAATTCTTGGATGTAACACAATCTACAGAAGTAATACTGATCTCATGATGTAAGCTTGAACAATAGAACTAATAGAACTGCATAAGAGATGAGATGCATTGAAATACCCCTATGCACAAAAACATTTGTTAGAAAAAAGTGCTATGGTGTAGTGAAGGGTGCAATCGGATGTACACTTCTTCTATAATCAAAAATGGCATTTTAACACTCAAAAGCAAAGACTCATACCTTTATAGAGGACTGAAAGCATAATGGGAGACACGATAATCATTATCGAACCCAGGAGTCAAATAGTGTCTTCTATCAAACATTTGCATACCAACTTCATGGTTCTTTATAGCCATCCAACCAAAAAGTGAGCAAAATCCACTCATAGGAATTCCTATATAAAGTTAGTATGGCATCTAGCAATAAATAGAACCGCCTAACATGATACAACCTGTAGTCAATGCAACTTGGCAACATGCTACAGATTCTTGAAGGAGTCGAATTTAACTCATGAACATGCATAAATGGATATTACTTTCCTTAGTCTTCAACAATAAAAAAAAAAACAAACTATCTGTTAAATCACATTTCTGACACCTATAATTGTGACAGATTATTATCCTCAAAGCATGAAGCCCCTCTTTCTTGGTTAAACAAAAATAAAAGAGAGGATGAAGTAGAATAGGATCTGCACATCACTCAGAGAGATTATTAGATGTGCATAAACTACATCCAAAGCAAAAAAAATTAGGAGTTGCGAAACACTTACAGAAATAGCTGAGAATTCTTCAATTATTTATATATGGCAAAGACCAACATGCCATTTTGCCCCTAGAATCATTAACAGGAAAAGATTAAAACATCTACAGAAAACAAAATCGTTTCCTTACCTAGTTGATGGATGCCGGAAGTAATCATGCTGCTCCAAGAGATATGACGAACCCTGAAATTTCTGGCAAATTCTTAATCTTTTACAATTTGCAGAGCATTTTGAGTGCCAGAAGAAGAAGTACGGTCAGTTTAAGCTAGCAAGAGCTGCCGCTGTGATATATCAGAGGTCCAATACCGCAAAACGCAGGAGGCCAGAAACTTATTTTCCACAGGCAAACCCTAATCTAACGTGGAGTCAAGCCAAAACAGGAATGCAATCCCAAAAACACAAATCATAGCAAATTGAATTTAAAAAGTTTTTAGTCAAACTTGAAAATTCCAAATTAACAATATTGATTAATATGTAGCAAAATAATAGAGGGTTCCAGGGGGATTGAATATGGATGTAAATTGGTAATTCTTGAAACCATAGACCATATCCTCAAAACAATTGAATGAATACAATTGAATGAATAGAATGGCTTGTTATAAAAAAATATAGATTAAAGATAAAAAATAATTAGGTTAGCTCACTAGTTATACTAGTCAAAGCAGTCTTATTAAGACATTGAGTTATTTTGGTACAGGTCGAAGCCATATAGAGGCTCGATATTCATTAAAACCTTAGGCAAACTCGTCTTTCATATTTCAAAATCATAGATGCTCCCAATCATAAATGACTATAAGCGAAACAAGAGATGCCCAGAGGCTCCAACATACGGTCTGGACCGTAGGATCGACAGATCCTACGATTGTGGTAGTCCAAGGTGCACCTCGTTTACACAATATGTAGCAAAATAACAATTTAGAGTTGCCGTAAAGATATCTAGATATACTAGACCACATGACACATATAAATACAGACCATAGAACATCATAATTCTATGATAAATAACTCTAGCATCTAAGAACACCAATTTCAATACTGTTTCAAGTAGAACCTTGTTTGGATGTAGCACCTCATAATCAGAAATCTTCTCATCTTCATCACTTCAATAATATTTGCAGAGCTAATGGTTGCCCTCATGCCCAGTCATGCATCCCATGATGTTCCTATCAAATTTGGTATCAATGTTGTGCAGCCTACCAAGTTCTAGCAATTGGGTCATGATAAGGCCTTAGTGACATTCCAGAGACATGCTCAGTATATAAAAGGATAAAAAGACTTTAGGGTTTAAATTTTGCGCCAATTACTGTACATATCTGGTAAGAAAACCCAGTTTCCATTTACATATATATTTTCATGGAGATAGAAGAAATCCGGGCCACAAATCGCCAATTTGCATGCAACAGATGCCTCAGCATTTTCCGCCAGCCCGCAATACCATCCGCCTACATGACTGTATTAGGGAATGCCATAAGGGACCTCTTTCTGGTTTGGTAGGGAATGCCATAAGGGACCTCTTTCTGGTTTGGAAGGGGGATCCCGCAACTAGCGGTAGCCGGGAATGTGTCCCTTCCAAATCGGAAAAGGGGGACCGTATGGCATTCCCCAACAACATGGAAGTTGGGAGCCTTTGGAGGAGCTCTGTTCTCGGCTCCGCCTTGCTTCACGGTCTCCCCTTGCCTCTTTTGCCATTGTATAGTGTTTTGTTTCTTTGCTCCGAAAGGTGATTTGTTGTCTCTTATCGAAGGATATGGAAGGCAGACTCTCTGCCCATTTTTAAAATATGAGCATGGACCTCAAAGCAAAAAACAGAGAGCTTTTGGCGATTTACTCCGGCGATTCAAAGCAAAAACAAAGCACGTCCATGATATTCTTCGTAGCAAAAACAGAGGGCTTCTGTACTGTTGAAACATGGGCTTTTTTGCAGATGTGTGCAGAAGCAAAAGTAGAATGAGCCCTTGCTTGACCAAATCTCGAGCCCTAAATATTGCAGGGGCAAAGCTCGTTTCTGCTTTGATCCGAGGGAAAAACGTGCCTAGTTTCCACTTTGATCTAGAAAGAGAAAGTGCTCGACTATTCTACCCTCTTGATTGCTATTGCTTCACAAAAAGCACGACTTGGAGAGCTCAAGGTCCATGGGAGATCTCTAATCTCCTGTTGTCTTAAGACGAAGTAGAACAAAGCAAGGCAAAAGCAGGGGAAAGGGGAATGACTTGTAAAACCGGTATAGAAATCGCTATTGTCGAAAAGTTCAACCCAACTTCCATTCCGCAGTGGAGAGGATGTCACATGGCATCACAGGCTTAATCTTCAGGGAAAAACTAGCGACCAACTTCCATGTTGTAGCTTCTAAGTAAAGTTACGCGTAGGGTTTTCAGAGGAGCTGCAGAAATTTTAGGTCAGACAATTAGCTAATATTAGCACATCGGCCATTGTTGCCATCACAAGATGACGATTCGCGCCTCAATATCCTGAAAGCGATAGCCACTAATGTCAAAAGAATATTCCAAGAAAACATACCTTCTAGACATTAGATCAATCTTTTTACGAGTAGAGTATGTACCCAAGCCAAACATCCAAAAATATGCAAGTTTAACATCCGGCTTATCCCTAGTCCATAACTGATAAGGAGTCATATCACCTAAAGCAATAGAAAGAAATCTATTTTGATTAACCTGGGGAAAGGCATGATTCGTGCCACCAGAAAAGCTGCCACTAGAATCACGTCGAGTAGGAAAATTCCTTCTTGGAATATATGCTTCTTTTTTAAACTTTTTATAAGCACTGTAAAAAGCCTTTTCACCATCACTAGGCTCTCTAGTACGTCTGGAGCCTATAAAATTTGCTCATCAGGCAAAATGCACTTTCAAACGCCATATTTTCGTTGTTTATAGTTTTAAAATTATGAGGCATCGTGCCTAACAACATAACATGTAATTGTTCTTTCTCCACTGGTGCCCCGGTTGCTGACAGTTGTTCCACCAACTCTTTGAATTTATTACTTTAAACTGATTAAATTATGATGTAGATGCAACACTTCTTGTTTTGTCCGCTTCAAATAAATCTTGTCCAAATACTCTCATACTTCATTAGCATGCGCATGTATTTTGGCATCAATAAGAATGGAATATTTAAGGGCATAAACTATCATGCCTAGAGCAATCTGATCTTTATCATCTCAATCTTTTACTTCTTTATGGCATGCATCATACAGAGGCCCTTATTTCAAAAGAGCCCCAGGCATATCTTCAGGTTGCAGAGGACATACCACTGCTCCTAACAGAACATCAATACAATCTTCATCTTTGTCTGCCACACAAGATAACCTGTTCTATCAAACACATAAAATTCCTTGTTCCAATCACTCCATGTATGGAAACAGTTGCCCGCTTTAATACCATATTAAGTAAATGAATAACAAGAGGAGATGCAACACTAAGAGATCATAATATTAATGATTCATATGTCATACATATGTTATGCTTCAGATTGAGATGCTAATAATAAAGAATATCTAGATAAATATAGGCCTAGAATGCCTCGAACAATATGCAGGGATATGGCTCTGATCTGGCCGCTCTATTATGGCCAAAAATTTCATATTAAACTCCTGTTAAGTTTCATGTAGGCAGCATGCTTGATATTTCTTCTCTTTATGTTTAGCAATCAAAGAGGAAAGCTTGAGCATCTTATGAAGGTAGCACATTTTCTCCTATTTGCTTATGGTTTGGCTATTATATTGGATTTCTGACAGGGAATGTCTTTGCTCAGCTTTTCTCTTCCTTGAGGTCAGCCTAACAGGAGCATTGATGCATGGACACGGCATCGGTGTATTGGGTCACTTTTCTTTGGATCTTTGGCGCGACGATAGTAACTTTCATGTGGGATTACTAAATCATGTGTTGAAGACTCTCGAGGATGTATCTAATGACAGTTGGGGCCATTTGAGAGATATAGATCAACCTGAATGTGGTTGGGCATTATCGGTTCTAAACACCGAGGCTTTGAGGACAAAGGTATCGAATGGCACCAGAAGTGATTTCTCGCCTCCTCAAAAGAGGCTTAAAGAATCAAAGAAGCCATCGAGGCGGCTCTACTTGCAACTTGATAATTGCTTGGGTCAGAACAAGAATAGGTACTTGTTCTCATACTTGTCTTACCTAGTTTAGTTGGGTGTTTTTGATCAGGTTCAACTTGTTAGTCCTGTGCCTCCTGGTACAGGACTATTCATGCATACGACAGACCAGGTCAAGCTCAAGGATCCTCAGTCAGCCACGGGTCAGACATATAAGGCTCCGCAGAAGACCAAGCAGCAGACCACGCAGTCAAAGCCTGTGGCTGTCAACAAGAGGCGCCGCTCAGACAAGTGACGGCCCGTCACCGCCCGCGTCAGCATCAGCGTGATTCTAGGCACTTCAAGAGGCACCGCCAACATTCCTGCAAATCAGGCCTCCTTCCAGGAGTCGGCACCGAGATCAGTCAGAGTGTCTATATTGGGCCCAAGGCCATTGTACTATATATATGAGTAGAGTTAGCACATAAGTTTTTTAGATGAGTTTTGAGTCTTGTCTCCTTTCAGTTTTCTCTCTATTGTGAGAGCTCATGTATTCTCATCATTGATATCAAGGAAGCTTATCATCTTCCTCTCATTTGTTCTGTTTTCTTCTTTTTCTTCTCTTCTTGCAAATCCCGCGTGACATAGTCCCCCGGACTCTCCTGTTAGATCCACGGGTCCTCACAGAGGGCTGTCTTCCAGGAGTTCCCGAACCCAGACCCCAAACACAACTGGGATTCATGATGGTTGGACACACCCATGATGACATAGATGCTCTCTTTAGAAACTACTCGACTCTAATGAGAAGTTCGGATGCATTGACTATTCCAGAGCTTATGCAACTCTTCAGGGAGTGTAGTTCCAAATCTCCTTCACCTTACCTTGTGACTGAGGCCCCTAACTGGAAGGAATTTGTGAAAGGTTTCATCCCTGATAAGAAGGACCGGTTATATAGTCATTTAGAACCTCTCTTATTCAAGTTCTGCTTGAAAGATGGATGGCCATTAATGTTCTACAAGATGAGGTCCGGGCATAGGGAGTGGCCCCCTGAAAAAGGAATCAGGATGTGGAAGGAGGATGCCAACGGTCTGCCTATGATTCCGAAGGGGTCACCCAAGGTCGTGCAACCATATGGGAGTTTGAAAGATATAGGTGCATTGAGAGCATCTATTGCCAAGTACATGATGCACTGGGCATTTATCTCCAGAGCAGGCGATAACTCATGGTCCAACACATATATGAATGAGGTAATTGACTATTGGTCCGCCCTCTTGCGTGTGCTTGAGGATGTGCAGCCCGACATGGCGGTCATTCAAGATTTCTGGCCCAGCACTAGGCAACAACCATTGGCAGAACCTGAGGATGTGTTGGTCGATGAATATATTGAACAAGCTCCTTACGTAGGGCCGTATTCAGGTCGTCCTAAGAATGCAGTCAAAATTTTTGACCCATATCAAGATATTAAGAAAGGTATGGTCTTGCTCATCAGACCACACGATAACTGCCTAATGTGGATGGATTACGCCGAGGAGGACCTAATAGAGGATCCTAGCCTTCCCTATTATGAGGAGGTGTTTGTCCCTTGGTGGGAGCCAGTTGCTAAAAAGAGCAACCTCATACATAATGCAGTACAGAGATTGCTGGAGTAAGAAGTGGAGGCCAAATCCCAACGACAGACATCGTTACCAGCATCTCAAAACCATAGACTATGGTTGGTCCATCAACAACAAGCCACAGATGGTTGTGATATTTGCAATTGTAGCGGCTCAGTTACAGGAATTACTGGCCAAAGAGGCCACATGAGGATGGAGAAAAATTTTAAATCTTCAAGGTACATTAAAGTAGTTGCTATTCATTATGCATTGCATTTTTTAAATTAATACAAGAGCTCTTACACATTACCATATCTTATATGCCAGAATATCACTATATTGTATATTGCTAAATAGGTGCTGGATACACCTAAAGCACACAATAATCACATCAGTCACTCATCATGACCACGCAAGGTCAACGAGTTAATCTCATAGGTATAGCGCTCTGAAAGCCATACGAGATGGATAACAACATAGAGTAGAATAGAATAGAATAGATTTTTTATCGTCCACGGAGACCAATTGACCTATGGGACCCAAACAAAAAGAGAGCAGCAAGCGTATTACTGTCAGAATTAAAAAACCCCGGCCCCGAAGGGTTTTCGAGGGAAAAACCTTAGCCAATTATATATGGTAGTTCAATACTGTCCCGGAGGACACAACTGACCGTGCATCCATAACCTCCTGGAGGTATGACCCCAACAAGCCCACTGACGCCCTATTCAATAACTCATGCAACGGCTGGCCAGACATTAGTAATCGAACATACCGCGGATATGGACAAACGCTGGGCAGAACTGGAGGGCATGATATTCATCTTCAATGGCGCCCTGGTGGCAACACTGGCAAAGCCTTTCCTCCAGTGCTCCCCGAGCCCAACGTCTTGTCTCAATGCGGAAACAATATGCACCCGTGCGAATGGAAGCTACAAGTCTATGCTTCTTTATGGGCAAATGGGTGTACAAGTACTGGTGTAGGCCTCTCGTGAGCCTAGGATTGACTTGCTGCTAATAGTGTGCCAGCCTAATGTGCGTCAGAGCATCTGCATCCCAGAGCTTGCGAAGGAAAGTAGCATCTAGGTACAGCTTAAGTGCATTGTGATCCTTCTTTGTCCGTACCTGTACGCATCTGTTTGCTTGTACACCCCAACGTGAGAACCACTGAGCTTGCTTGTCCTTCCTACAGGCTTTGAGGCGTTGGGGACCCATCGCTACGGCCAAAGCAAAGGTTGGGCAAACGTGACCACCTTCTGGAAGTAAATAATATGACGCTCCAATGCAGCCTGTTGAAAGGGTAAAAAACCTATCTCCTGGAGTAGGATCTGGTATGGAACCGCGGACTTTACCCCAAGGGCCCATGCCAAGAAGGCTTTCTGCACCTGCTCGAGGTCATTCCAGGTGTTGAGGGATATCACCAGTCCCCACACTTCTGCCCCATATAAGAGGACCGGCTTGACCAAAGCCCTAAATAAGTGTGACTGGTGGCCCCAGGCATACAACTCTGCCTTGTGGCTATTGCTCTGCATGGCATATAGTGCTTTCCAATCCGCCGTGACCCGCAACCTGATGGCAGCATCCCAGTGGGTGGTAGCAGAGAACTCAATCCCCAAGTACTTGTAGGTCGGAGCCACCTCTACATCTTGTCCTTGGTAAGTGAATGAGGGAAGCCTTGGCTGACGGAATGACAAAACTAGCGACTCGGTGGTTTCGTGTTGTGGTGGCAGACACCTCAGCTTCTGACTTGAGGCGGGAGATGGTTGTCACTGTATCCTTCTCAGCAGACTGCCTGTCCCGTGCCATGGTCTCTATGGTGGTGAGGAGGGAATCCACGCGAGCTCGCAGATCAGCAAGACCCGGCTTCTCCTATTGCCTCTCAAAGAAAGAAGCAGAGGGCGACTCACCCCGCGTATTTTGAGTGTGCTCTCGTGAGGGAATCCATCTCGTATTTTGAGCGTGCTATGGATTGCAAGTAGGGATCAAGCTAGATACCTCTCATTATGCATTTATTCAGATCATTGTAAGTCATGGAGCAAGTGATGGATTCGAAATTTTCAGCTCGAGCAGGTGACAGTGCTCTATTGGTAGTAGATCCTCAATGCCAAGTCATTGCAAATAAATGCCTCCTGCACTCAAGTGCGAATATATTTATAGCCATGAATAATAATGGTGTAATAATAGTGGTGTATGTATCTACCATCAATAATAGTGGTGTATGTATCTACCATCAATAATAGTGGGCCACCAAATACTTGGGTGGCAATTAATAATTTTGATGGATACTCGTGCTTTAGAAGTAGGAGAAAATACTTCTGCTTGACTAGATTAGCTGAGGTCAAAATTCTCAAAATCGCGTTGTTCTCTCCAATTAATGAAATCATGCTTTATAGTTCATGATAACCAACCTGTTCGATCCGTAACATGCATAATTGCTTAAACAAAATTTCAATGAAACATATGGCCATGATAAAATGTCCTCCAGAGATTGCCATGACAAAATATGAACGCACATGATCTGGTGCTATCATGTTTTAAACAAATTGGGAGACACATGATGTTGCAAAGTTTAAGTACACACAATATGTAACCTTACCGATCAAACCTCCATATTCTTCAATTGCTCAGTTCCATTTCAAGGCTCCAATTGCAGCATATAGAACATGAAGATAGTGAGTATAGATCTACAATTATAGCATATAGAACTTGAAGATAGTGAAATATAGATCCTAGATCTATACTGTGTGGTACATAGCAACATTTTTTAACAAAATTTGGAAGAATGCACTGTACTGCAGACATTGCTATTCCTACTGCAAATAATGCATAATCACGTCAATAGAATGATTTGCACCTCATAGTAGTGTTTGAAAACTACCTAACTATATGTCTTCATGAACTATGTTAAGTATACTCTGTCAAAAGTTAATGAGAATAATCCTATTCATTTAGAGCAGTATATGATTCACCTGATTTAAAGAGTCGAATCCACAAGTGTCCAACGAAGAGCAACATGTCCCAGTAGGAGAAGGAGAAGATATTATAGACTCAATGGCAACATCCACCAAATTAGCTCCATGTATCTACTATCTGAAAATCCTAATCATACTTATTAATTCTTCCAACTGCTCTAAAATCTGCCCAAGATCCGAGCAGCATATTGAGCATCGGCCTTGTCTACAGTGGCATCTTCGAAAGGCAGATGATCTACCTTCATGTTGTGATAATCAAGTACAACAAGCAAGGCTACTTTCAGATACAGAGCATGGCGTTTCATGGCCAGAATACACTATTTTCATCTGATATACCTCCTGGGATTGGGATGCAGATATGTGTGAACTTAAAGGCACATGACTTCCATGAGTAAGCCATAGCCACCACTGGCAATATTTCTTAGATTCGGAACAGCTGACACCACAACACAAATCCAGGAAGTACTCATGGCCATACATCCCAAATTCACGGACAGATTCAGCAATGGGCCTTTGCTGCCCAGCACAAATGGCAAATAAAACATGTTTTTTAACAAACAACTTTTTGTTTATACACTGCCCAAATTCGATCGCCAAAGATACCTGGCCCATACTTTGTTGCTATCAAGCACGATTTCATTAATTGGAGAAAATAAGCCCATTTTTGAGAATTTTAAGCACACCTAATTTGCTCTAGCACGAATACTTTCACCTACTTCTCGAGCACAAGAAACATGAGGTAATTAACATACACATATACATAAAAATTTTGTGTTATACTTGTACGTGTACATGACACTCGTAGAAGCTCAATAATGGCCCTACATTGTACACCAATAATTCACATAAATAATTTTACTTCACTATAAAAACGGCTTGACGAGGGGGTAGAGGCCATTCATCTTCCATGGCTTCCTCGATGCCTCGTCCAGAGCACATCCGCTCTTTCAAGTGTTACTTGAGCTACAACGATCTGGGCGAATGCGCTAGAAATGGCGTTAAGCTTGATCCATGGCTCTTATCTAAAGCTGATGGACCTGCTAGTGCTTGCGGGGAAGCTCACTTTCGTGTTAAGGTCCACATTCGCGGCTTCGGATCGGAGATCTATGAGTGAATGGCATCACGAGCTTTGATGTTGATGGCGAGTGAATGCGCACCGCCAATAATGTAATAATGACATGGGTACCTAATAACTAAGTAAGGATGTAATAGCATTACGATTAAGGATGTAATATCAATGCATTACCTTAAGCGAGTATATTGTAACGATGTGCTATCCCACCTCCACTTTTTACGCTAAAGGCGTCATTGAATTCAATCATAGCTAAATTCGTCAAGCAAACATGTTTTCAAACATGCATATTAGTATGAAATCAATAATATTATTATGCGTATACAGCTTGATCGATACACGTTCAATAATGGGGTGAAGTCTACCCCAATAATTCACCTCAATCATTCCACTTCACTATAAAAGCTTCTCACTTGGGGCTAAATTTCATTCATCCCCATGGATTTTTAGCCTTCTTCAATTCACCACATTGAGGCGATCAAGTGCTCAATGAGCCACGAAGATCTTGTTGGTTGCCTAGGCAGGCATCTTCTTCTTGATCCCTACCGCGAAGAAAAGCTTTGGTGAGATTCATTGCCTGCGTCAATTCGTGTTATGATCCATCGATTTGGCTTCACGGCATGAGCTATGAGATATCGGGGATCACTACTACGGATATGTAGGGATCACTACTACGGTGTGAAGATGAATGAATCACTGTTTGGCATTGTATAGTGTAAGAGCTCTTGTGTTGAGATGAAAAACACAAAGCCTAATGAATAATAACTAGTCTATTGTAAAATTTGCATGTCATGTATGATATAGTAATTATGTAAAAGAGCATTGCATACCTCAAGAGTTCTCATCCTCGTCGTTTAACTTAGCTTCTTTAGCCACTAATTCTTGCAACTGAGCCCCCACACTCTTTGGGGATCACCACGACAACGGCTTTTGGTCCCTACTGGCCCAACCATAGTCTATCGTTTTCAAATGTTGGTGCCGTGGCGGGTCATTGGGATTGGTCTCCAATTCTTACTCCCGGCAATCCCTATCTTGCATTGCATATGAGGTACCCTTTAAACGCAGCAGGGCTCAAACCAAGAAACAAACACCTCTTCATAGTGAGGGAGATTAGGGTCCTCTTTGGGTCCTCTTCGCAAAGGCCATCCACGTCGAGGCGGTTATCATGTGGCTGATCGGCAAGAGCATTCCTTTCTTCACATCTTGGTAGGGGTCGAATATTTCAGCGGGGTTCTTGGGTCTACGAGGAGAAAGGCCGACATAATGAGATGCACCAATGTGTTCATCTACCAATAAGTTGTCGGGTTCTTCTAATGCGGTTTGTCTCGTCTTTGGGCGAAATCACGAATAGCCGGTTCTCCGGCCGAAGCGTCCCCAAGCACTTCGCAACAAAGGTGGACCGGTAGTCAATAACTTCATTCATATATGTGTGAGACCATGAGTTATCGCCGGCTCTAGAAATAGCTGCCCAGTGCATCATGTACTTGGCAATTGAAGCTCTCAAGGCACCTATATCTGTCAAGCTCTGATATGGCTGCACGACCTTAGGTGACCCCCTAGGAATCATAGGTAAGCCTTGGGCATCCTCCTTCCACATTTTAATTCCCTTTTCAGGTAGCCACTCCCTATGCCCTGGCCTCATCTTGTAGAACATTAGTGGCCATCCATCATTCATGCAGAACTTGAAGAGTAGAGGTTCCAAATGACCACATAAGCGGTCCTTCTTATCGGGGATAAAACCTTTCACGAATTCTTTCGGTTGGGAACCTCAGACACAAGGTAGGGCGTAGGAGACTTTGAACTACACTGCCTGAAGAGTTGCATAAGCTCCGGAATAGTCAATGCATCTGATCTTCTCAATAGAGTGGAGTAGTTTCCAAAGAGGGCATCTATGTCATCGTGGGTGTGTCCAACCATCATGAATCCCAGTTGCACCTGATCGAAGACACCTAACCAGACCAAATATGACAAGTAAGAGAAAAGATACATTCTTGTTTTGTCACGAGCAATTGTCAAGCTGCAAGTAAAGCCTCCTAGGCAACTTCTTGATTATCGAGGGCCCTTGATAGGAGGCATAAAATCATTTCTAGTGCCATTCACCATTTTTGTCCTAAGGGCTTCCGTGTTCATAATTGCTCCACCCAGTGACTTCCTTGATGATCTATATTTCTCAAATGACCCCAGTTGTCCTCAGATTGATTCTCTAGTGTTTTCAAGGTATGATTTAAAGATCCCACATGAAAATTGAATCATCGGCCGGAGGTCCAATCCCGGAAGTGGCCCAAAGCACCTACACCATGCCCATGCATGAGAGCACCGATAAGACTCACCTTCAACCGTTCACCCCTCCATACAGATTTTGCTAGCTTCTCGGGACGAGGAACCATCGTCTTATTACGATCCATCTTATCATGTATAATGGTTAAGGCATTTTCGGGGAGATCGATGAGACAAAGCTCTCCACGACCGGTAGAGACTCCTGCGGGGAAAGTTGGGTTTGTCATGTGAGATTTCCTTTCCCGCGAGCTCTCTTCTCTCTCTTGGATCTCTAGTCTTGGCAAGTTTCTCCTTTATCACAATCACGAGGTATTACACTTAGAAAATGCTATCCTTTTGGCGATTGCTACCTCGAGTGGTTCTCCTTCCACGTTGACAAGAAGGGCGATTGAGAAACATGTTTTCTGTCATCTCATGGGCCGGTTATATCTACCTCTTGATGTATGTCCTTTTTAGTCAAGATGGAAGGTAATCTCTTCACATTTTCTCTAGTTCCCCCACTCGTAACCTTTTGGCGGTGTGGCATAGTTTTGACATTTTCATCTATGTACATAGATAGCCACGGCACCTCCGGCCCGATTGTATGAGACTTTGGCTTCATGGACCCGGAGTTTCCATGCTCACCAATCTGTGCCCTTCCATAAAAAGCTTCCTCCATTTGTAAAATGTAAGCCCCGGTATACCGTATGCACTATGCCATGCCTTCACCACAGACTTCCCTGTTGTTCAGCATTAGCTTTTTCACACATCCATTCTACGAACAAAGATCTAGCATGTTTATGCGCATAAAAGTCGTATGCGTTACGAGTTTTCATGTTCGGTAGAAGGTCCTCATGGCGGATATCTCCTTAAGCGTGAAATTAGCACAACATCTCTTCAAGCGACACATCGAGGGACTGGCGCAAGATAGCCGGTGTGGTTTTCCTTTCACCTTTTTTGGGGTCGGCGTCCTCTCGCCTTCTGTTCACCATGTGGTCTTGTCTTTTTTGTTACTCCAGCCTCTCGGCTGGCGGCATAAGCTTCCTTCTCGACCTCGGTCTCCTTCGCGGCCGTAACTAGGCTAGAAAGCTGGAATCTTGTCAGCGAGAACCAATGCTATTGGCCATCTCACCAAGTCATGCATCGTGGCATTTACGCACAAGCGGCCAGAGCATAGAAATCTTTCGGGCATTGGCAACAAATTCATAACAGAAACCCTATCCATGCTTCACCCAACTTCATGTCGGATCGGCATCGTTTGGATCTGCGAAAGCGATGACACACTGTAGCATAAAGGCGGTTTGCGGCACTTTCGTCAATTAACTCACATGTCTTTTCCACTAGTTTATCCACGCAAATCCCCCCGCAATTCAATTGGTTCCTTTGTTTTTCCTTCACGAGGAGTTTCTTGGAACTTGCCAATTTATCCGTTTGATCGACCGGTGGTGTGCTAACATCGGTCTTTGGAGTGATTTCATTACGAGCGTCGCTTTTGGACCAAAGAATGAAGCTACCAACGACCTCCTCTAGGTGGTTCAATTCGGTTGGATACGGCGGTGGTATACGCCCATCAAAGACAACGACAAGAGAAACTACTATCAATTAAATGCAGCGCGGGGATGTTGTGGTGATTTTTGAAGTTATGCACTCGCCCTCGACCACCTTCTTCCCCAGCGGTAGAAAGGCGTAGAGCTTCCATCGAAGAAAGTCAACTTTGCTTTCGTCAACATCGCGATGGCGATCTCTTTGGACCTAGAAACTTTGTCTAATCTAACTAACCATTTAAAACCACTTATCTCTTTGGACTTACCTCCACAAGATCGCAATCGCGATTAATTCGATGTAATCTCGCGTCGCTATATAAATGCTATGCTCGGGATGAATGCGATCGCGATTCTTTCGAGGCGGAACATCGAGCAGTCGGCCGAGCAAGAAATAGATGCTCGTCAACATCGCGATGGCGTCTGCTTTGGACCTAGAAACTTTGTCAAAGCTAACTAACCATTTAAAACCACTTATATCTTTGGACTTACCTCGACAAGATCGCAATCGCGATTAATTCGATGTAATCTCGCGTCGCTATATAAGCCGCTATGCTCGGGATGAGCGATCGCGATTCTTTCGAGTGAGACATCGAGCAGTCGGTGAGCAAAAATAGATGCTTGAGTAAGTCTCGCCAAATCAAATGTCTATGTGAATATTAATTGCGGTTTATTATTTCCACAGCGAAAATTACTGTCGGTTAATTAAAATGGAGATTTGTCGTGAATTGAGCAGTGGGGCGAGAACCATTAGCGAGAACCATTGTGTTACCGTGATATTCCCTCACTATCAATTAGTCAGAAATAAACAATTCAATTGGGCCTCGATAACCTATCTTGTTATGGTTGTGAAGGCACTATTATAACCTATACATAAACAACAAATCGAAAATCTCTCCGAATTGACAACTTCTAGGTGGCTAGGCGGTAAGGCATTAGGATTTTGTACCCGGTAGCTTAAAGTAGGCGGCGCCTTCAAGATCGACACTACTGACCACGAAGAAACGGTCGGCGGCTCAAAAACCCAACGGCGCCAGGGCGAGAAGAGCGGCGCCTTCGAGAACACCTTCTTTGGATTACAAGCGGAAATCCGCCCTCTTCATCGGCCTTGAAATTCGGGTTTAAAATTTGAAATCGGTTGTCTCTTTCGGGCCTTCAACCCAGCGCTCAGGCGTCTTAATTTTGGTTCCGTAGGTCCTTTATTACGATACACTTTTTGAATATGGAGGTGCGACCCGAAGTACCTCTTGTCGAGGAAAAACCCACGTTTACAATAAAGTTGTTGGCCGTCCATAAAATCTGGTTTTTGCATTAATGGTGGGTATTTATGAATGCGGCCGTAATAATGGCGACAATTATGGCGTGTCGAGGTCCTTGCGTGCGGATTAAATTAATCCGGCTTCCCCGACCGATATTTATTCTCGCGATCCTTTCGAACTTCATTCCGCCCCGATTTTTTCGGCGCCTTCCGCGATTCCCAGCCTTAAGCCTCCTCGGCGCCTTCCAGCCGGTCGAAATCAACCCGTTTTTGAAAGCTTCCCGCCCGGCGATCCATGGCACCAAAGCCCACCTCGAGAGAAGGTTAGTTCCAACCCCTCGGCTCAACAAGATGCGGTAGCGATTTCTTTCGATATGTTTAATTAGACTCTTCACCTTTTTAAATAATGTAGTCATGAAGGTGCGGAACTCAACGGGATGCGGTAGCGATCTGGCTGAGAAATGTCGAGCGGATCAGCGTCTGCGATCTGGCGAGTGCTTCGGTAGCATCAGCGGACGCGATCGTGTTAGTGGTCAACAACATCGGCGGTCGCGATCTTCAAAACTCCGCGACCTCGCGGCCGCGATCTTACGAATCACTCATGAGGATGCGGCGCTGATCGTCGTGCTCTCTTGAAGATCGCGACCCAGCGATCTGTTGATTTTACGGAAGAACTTGTCCATTGGGAATCTTGACCCACCTCTTACTTGCGGCTCTGGATTTGTATGCGGCCCGGGACGTTGAGCCCAATAAGATCATCACACCTTCAAATGAAAGAAAGTGGTGCATTGAAATTGCCGCGAGGCAATTCCACCAGACGAAAGCGACCGCCCGTAAAGACCTCTGCTTGTTCCTCGGGTGGCAAGAAAGCCGATGACATACTGCCAGATAGGAATTACAATCGCTATGTGGGAAGGAACAAAAACAATGTCCAAGGCGCTATTATATGCAGCGTAGAGGACACCACGAAATTTGTAGTTCATTGAGTATGTCCTTAAATGGACAAACTATGATCCCTCGCTCATGACAGTTAGCAAGTTAAACAAGCCGGCAACTGGAAAGAATGTTTCGACCGGTCGCGAAAGGATCTGGTAGATGCTGCGGTCCTATGAATCTCTGTCTGCATGCGGAATAACGGGCAATAGGGATATATTATGCGGCTTCGACATGCGAGAAAAGGTTTGCGGCGGATAAGAAACCACCTAGCATTGCACTGAAAGCTAAGCGAGATGAGAAGATGCCTTCTGTAATGGACACGAACTGGTTAAGGGCTCGGGCGAAGAAAAAACATGTGAAGCCCGTATCTATAGCAGAGGCGTCCACCGAACCCAGAGCCCTCTCCGTGGAGACTGTTTCCCTTTGCCCAACCATCGCTATTATAGATCTGCTCAACCTCGGCTATTTGTGCTCCCCCTCTCGTGTCTAAAGATTCTACCATCCCAAAGTTGAGAATCAACCTCGCCAAACTCAATACCGGATAGCCGAGAACCTTCTTCTTCCAACACCCCCCCCTTCGTCTCGGTCTTTTGCATCGTCCAAGAGGCTAGCATTTCCTATTGCTTACGAAGCTGCCGCCGGACCTCAAATTCAATCTCGAAGAAGAAGCGCCAAATTGGCGAGAACAAAGCGCACGAAGCTTGAACAATTCAAGCGGTTCTACCCGCTTGGTGTGAACCGGTTTATGAAGGTTTCAATATTCGATTGCGAACCACCTCGCTAACCTCCACGCGTCGAATGCGTTCAAGCGACCCGCGTCGCGGACTCGTGAAGAGTTTCAAGGCGTATCCTACGGAGGTGCTCACACCGCCGATGTTGTCCCCTTCGACCCCATTACCGGTGATTGTTATTGTTCATGATTTACGGTTTGTGGCTGCCTAACTTACAAGTGCACATTATTGCGGGGAAAAAGATCACATGGAGTACGAGAGGTGACTTGAAGGGCAAGAAATTTTGGATAATATCGGTAACCACGGTATATGTGCAGACTCAAGCTGCTATCTTTGTCTTGTTGGAGAAGCGGGAACATCGGATGGAGTTTGCTAAAAGCCTATGCGAGGAGAAGAACAAGAGTGCTTAATGGAAACTTGACGGATAGAGAATATATTGAGTTGAGCATTGATTGCAATGAAGTCATCGCTAACACTTTGTATATAGAGAGCCATTGTTAGAGAAGCTTCATGACTCACGGCATCAACATAAAGCGTATGGTTGTCCTCCTCAAGGTCCCATTGATACGCCACCACCTCGGCATGGAAGGTATTTTTATTATCTTAGCTCAAAGACATGTGACGCGATTTCCCGACCATTTGTTTTGTAGGACTTCCACGAGATAGCTACCACAACGTTGAAGGTGAAGGAGCTAAGGGCGAAGCAATTTATTTTTATGGAGGAGGCGGGTGTTGAGAAAGTTAATGGAAGTGGCCAATGCGGATGGGTCAACAAAAGATGCGTGGACGAGCATGGAGATTTTCACGATAAGCCCTCGAAGGACTTCTTCAACAAAACACTGGTTAAGATACCTTGAGGCATGTCTAATCTGAGAGGTTTCTCGGCTTTCGATGAGATTTTGGAAGGAAAGACATACATTAAGGTGCAAAGCGGATATCATGGCGAGGTTTAATTGCCGCCAGCGCCATTGATATTAGAAGCTTTGAGCTTCATGCGAAAAGAGATTTTGTCATCTGGCGTCCACGGCGCCTTGAGAAGGAATACACTTTTTGGGAAGAGTTGGTTTTACGAATTTCCGGCTTTCCGCAGCGGCCGGATTACGGATATATCGATTCGGATCACGATGCATGTGAAAGCCAATTATAATAAGGAACATGTTGTGGGTAATTTGCCCGTTGCATTTCTAGAACCCATTAGATCGATTTTGAAAACCGAAGAGGCTATCAAGATCAAGGAGAAGAAAAATGTTGTACATCTTTGTAACAAAGGAAGGGATTCCTACCTCCACTCCGATTATCGAGAACACAACTATGGTGTTCATAGACATTAGAGGATTGTCCGCATTATGGACGTGCAAAAAATACATGGAACTCTTCACCACGAATATCCGGCATGACAAGCTGCTAACATTTATCACCTTGTGATTACGATCGCGGTCTCGTGAACTTGCGGATTGCTTGTATAGCCGTAAATGTGATTCAAAGGCGGGTCCCATATCTCTGTAGGCACATATGGCGACGAGCGGGATGGGTCAACAAAAAAGGGTGAAGGAATATCGGTATTACATCACCCATATGTGCATTAATGTGAAGCGACTCGGGGTCAACGCGATAATGCGAGCTGGAGCTTCGTTTGACACGGTGACCACCGCACCAAAGAACACGCCCTTGCCACCAATGCCCGTCGGTGGTGGCGAAGATCTTGATGAGAAAATGAAGAAAAATGGCGGACTTATTTCACGCGGGTAAACCCGGTACAAGTTTGTCGGAATGGAAGGTGACCACGTCTTTGAAGTGCGGTTGAAAACATCATATGCTTACTACCTAGTTGACAAGCTTGTGCCCAAGGATGGTTGTGTTCTTGATTTCTTCTCAGCAGGTACTGCTTCCCGTGTCGCCTTAATGCAGGGAAAGAAAAGTATTGCTTTTGAAAGCCAGGGTAAAGTATGCCGATTTCTGAGGGCTTTCCTGGATAAGCTCGAAAAACTTGTGGGCGTATTTACTGGGAGGCAGTTGAAGAGGATAAAGGCGAGCATGAATGATCCTAACGCGATCAATTTGAACATTACCCAGAGAACAGATATATCTAACATTGATACAATCTTGGATCAAATGGATGAGAAAAGCTATGAGGAAAGAATGCAGGAAACGAAAAGACTTCTGGAGGCTACTGAAAAAGGTATTATTGCGCTAGAGCCCGTGTTTCAAAAATTGGGGGCTTTAAACAAAAAATTTGATGCCTACATGCCTTTCTTGACAGGCGGGTCGAGTTTCGAATACGTAGGCATGGTCGTGGACCCTGCGGTTCAAGAGGGTGAGCCATCAGGTACACAAGAGCATGAGGTTCCACCGACGAAAAAAACCAAACTCTTCCATGCACCCGATATCGCTGCTTATTTGGCGAGTGGGCGCGATCGTCGAAGGAACACGACATCGATACTTGGACTGAAGGACCGGATCCACATGTCCAAGTCCTTGCACAGGCCATGTCTGTAGAAATCCCAGATGTAACAGGCTACACTGAGATGGACACAGCAGATCTTCTACAAAGGGGCCAGGAACATATAGATAGGATAGCTGCTGAGATAGGTGTTGTACCTGAGTCAGTATCGGAAACCCAGATGGACTAATTTCTGCCCCTATGGCAAAGTAATGTACATTGAAATGTTTGAGGAATATAAATTACAATGCTTTGAAGTCTCCATATCTTTGAGTTTTCTTACTATTTAAGTTTTGTTTCTTGTCTAAACTTTCCTTGACACGAAATTTGCTAGCACTTTCTTATAATTATTGGCAGAATGTGGGTACCTTAACAGCTCAAAATGTCCGCCGCCGCGATCCTCATTATCAATTTCATTCCTTTTTATACATGTGTAGAGCTTAAGGGACTTGTGATATTACATCCATGGGTCAGCTAGGCAGCTTCAAATCTTCGCCGTGGCGATCCTGCTGAGTATTTTCACTCTTTCTTGTGGACCGCTCTTACTCACAAAGGAGCTTGGGATAGCCTTATATATGTCAAAGTCGGATACATCGCTGGTTGTGACCAATAAACAGCGGAAAAAACGTCAACTTTTGCTCTGCTGCAACCATTCACGGTGTTTTATAGACAATCAAGAACCTATTTCATGCTAAACGAGAATTCCGAAATTCTCTAATTAATTAAATCGTGCTTTATCTTGTGTTGTTTCACCTGGAGCATTAGGGACAGTTTGGATTAGCAATACCTTACGATAAGGATATTAGCATGCATTCAAATCTAACCACAGAATTTGGGTCTAAAACCATGGATTATGGCAGGATTATGGATTATTTTCGTTTCAAGAAAATATAATTTCCGCAGCAAAAAAACCATGATGTAAAGTATATATTAATAAGTCAGATAGAGTTTAGATGCCATCTCATCTGTAGACAACAATGTGTCTTTTATTAGATTGAGAGAGAGATTGATATGCCTTATTGGAAACGTAAAGGACCTTTAGGATCCTTTCCATATAAAGGCATGCCTATGAATAAAGGCATTGGCTAACAAATATTCATGGTTCTGAACTTTGAAAGTGTCTTATCCAAATATTTCAAACGCTTTATCTAGGTACAAGGATGTCACGAGGTGGATCACCTCATGATATCATAGTGAAGTCAGAATTTGTGTTTCTAGGCGGCTTCATGATTGGATGGGGCTCTGCTAAGGTGGGCTCAGGCACCTCCATCTTTCCCTACAACATTTGTATAATTTGTGACATTGCAGGCCTTTATTCTGCAGTTTCATGAATGCACCAGCACGCCAACTTGTGATGCTCGAAATTACCATCGAGTTTGGGATCTACAATCTCCATAATGTTGCCAGATACAACTTTTATATACACCCAAGAAGGAAGAAACCCAGCCTCGAATGAGCCATAAACCTTTTTTCCGCTTATAATTTGAAGAAGTACAATGCCATAACTATAAACATCGCATTTCTTCCCTACAATCAAGTCACCAAACAATTCTGGGGCAAGATAACCAGCTGTTCCTCTAGTTTGTGTAATCTGAAAAGTACTGTTATTATGCAAATAAGAGGCAGTCTTATCATTGTCATGGTCAAGGCATCTTGGTTGATAAGCCTAGCCATGCCAAGATGTGATACCTTGGCCTTGAATTTTTCTCCCAAAAGGATGTTTTGAGGTTTGATGTCCAAATGAATAACAGGTTGAGAGCATTCGTGCAAATATGCCAGATCTTGTGCAATATCCATGACTATGGCTATCCTTGAGGTCCAAGATAAATCTTCAATATCTGAGTCCCTACAAAGAGCCATTGATCAAGTGATCCATTTGACATCCATCCATAAACTAGTAGCCAATTTGTGCCTTCGATACAAAACCCATAGAGACGGACCAAATTTATGTGGTCTATACCCAAGAGTCCTGACTTCAACTTCAAATTCCTTCTGCCCTTGGATGGCACCTTCAAGCCTCTTTACTTCAAGCCTTTTCATTTGCGGAAATAATTAAGTACTTGCATAATTCAAGTGCTGCATAATTCCATCTTGGCATTGAGGGCTTGGCAGCATTCCAATGGCCTTTCACATAAAGAATAATGCTGCAACTACCATGAAGTATCCTTTCTTTGCCATAGCTATCAAGATCCCCCCAGCCATGCCATGGTTTGGAGACTCCAAGTTGGACTCTGTGTTCGAAAAAAAAAATCAAATTTTATTGTTGTGGTTGCTTATGGTTGATTTTTTATTTTTTATTTTATTTTTCAAACAATATAGCATCATCTCTCACAAACAACCACAACAATAAAATTTGTATTTTTATAAAATTTGAATTTGAATTTTTATCTATTTTGATTTCTATTGGTATATAAAGGTATGATATCTTTTTCTAGCATGTATTCAAATCTAACCACAGAATTTGGGTCTAAAACCATTGATTATGACAAGATATGACACTCGATTCAGAAAATATAGTTTTCGCAGCCAAAAAACCATGATGTAAAGTATATATTAATAAGTCAGATAGAGTTTAGATGCCATCTCATCTGTAGACAACAATGTGTGTTCTATTAAATTGAGAGAGAGATTGATATGCCTTACCTAAAGATTAAGGACCTTTAGGAGCCTTTCCATATAAAGGCATGCCTATGAATAAAGGCATTGGATAACAAGTATTCATGGTTCTGAACTTTGAAAGTGTCTTATCCAAATATTTCAAACGTTTTATCTAGGTACAAGGATGTCACAAGTTGGATCACCTCATGATATTATAGTGAAGTCAGAATTTGTGTTTCTAGGCGGCTTCATGATTGGATGGGGCTCTGCTAAGGTGGGCTCAGGCACCTTCATCTTTCCCTGCAGCATTTGTATAAATTGTGACATTGCGGGCCTTTGTTCTGCAATTTCATGAATGCACCAGCATGCCAATCGAATGACCTGCTCTGCTTGGTGATGCTCAAAATTACCATCGAGTTTGGGATCTACAATCTCCGTAATGTTGCCTGATACAACTTTTATATACACCCAAGAAGGAAGAAACCCAGTCTCGAATGAGCCATAAACCTTTTTCCCGCTTATGATTTGAAGAAGTGCAATGCCATAACTATAAACATCGCATTTCTTGCGCACAATCAAGTCACCAAACAATTTTGGGGCAAGATAACCAGGTGTTCCTCTAGCTTGTGTAACCTGAAAAGTACTGTTATTATGCAAATAAGAATAGAATAGAATATGATTTTATCGTCCACGGAGACCAAAGAGGCAGTCTTATCTATTGTCATGGTAATGGCATCTTGGTTGATAAGCCTAGCCATGCCAAGATCTTATACCTTGGCCTTGAATTTTTCTCCCAAAAGGATGTTTTGAGGTTTGATGTCCAAATGAAGAACAGGTTAAGAGCATCCTTCGTGCAAATATGCCAGATCTTGTGCAATATCCATGGCTATGGCCATCCTTGAGGTCCAAGGTAAATCTTTAATATCTGAGTCCCTACAAAAAGCCATTGATCAAGTTATCCATTTGACATCCATCCGTAAACTAGTAGCCAATTTGTGCCTTCGATACAAAACCCATAGAGACAGACCAAATTTATGTGGTCTATACCCAAGAGTCCTCACTTCAACTTCACATTCCTTCTACCCTTGGGTGGCACCTTCAAGCCTCTTTACTTCAAGCCTTTTTATTTGAGGAAATAATGAAGTACTTGCATAATTCAAGTGCTGCATAATTCCAGCCTGGCATTGAGTGCTTGGCGGCATTCCAATGGCCTTTCACATAAGGAACAATGCTGCAACTACCATGAAGTATCCTTTCTTTGCCATAGCTATCAAGATCCCCCAGCCATGCCATGGTTTGGAGAATCCAAGTTGGACTCTGTGTTCGAAAAAAAATTCAAATTTTATTGTTGTGGTTGCTTATGGTTGATTTTTGCCTTTTTATTTTATTTTTCAAACAATATGGCATCATCTCTCATAAACAACCACAACAGTAAAATTTGAATTTTTATAAATTTTGAACTTGAATTTTTATCTATTTTGATTTTTATTGGTATATAAAGGTATGATATCTTTTTCTAGTATGCATTCAAATCTAACCACAGAATTTGGGTCTAAAACCATTGATTATGACAGGATATGGTGCTCGATTCAGAAAAAATAGTTTCGGCAGCCATATCACTCATATCTAATTCAGTGTCATTTTTTGTTTGATAAATATTTGTTTGATGGAATTTGTTTGAAGCATCCTTGTGGTGACACGTATGGCGGCTATGGCCTTTTCCCCTGTTTCGTGCTCTGCCTCTGGCTATGGCAGATCCAACTCCGATGCTGGTAGCGGTTAGTACCAGTTTCGGCTGGCACAAATTTCCTTGACGATACACCTCTTCTTCTTGCCTGCCCTCAAGTATGCAGAGCTTTTCATGTTAGCAAGAGAGAAGAGAGCGATGAAGAGAAGATCGATCCATTTTCGCTTGTGGCAGATGAGCTGAGCTTTGTGGCCCAGAGATTGAGGGAAATGGTTATAGCAGAAGTCCCCAAACTAGCTTCTGCCGCTGAGTACTTTTTCAAGATGGGCGTTGAAGGAAAGAGGTTCAGGCCCACAGTGTTGCTGCTTATGGCTTCTTCCTTGACTGTTGTGGTGCCGGATGTTGTCACAGATGAACAACGCTGGAGGCAGCAGCGCATTGCTGAGATTACTGAGATGATCCATGTTGCAAGCCGCATTGCTGAGATTACTGAGATGATCCATGTTGCAAGCCTTCTTACTGAGATGATCCATGTTGCAAGCCTTCTTCACGACGCCGTCTTGGATAATGCGGATACAAGAAGAGGTATTGGGTCTTTGAATTTTGTAATGGGCAATAAACTTGCTGTTTTGGCTGGGGACTTCTTACTTGCTAGGGCTTCAGTAGCATTGGCATCCTTAAAGAATACAGAAGTAGTGGAGTTGTTATCAAAAGTTTTAGAGCATTTGGTTAATAGGGAAATTATGCAATGGACGAATATCATGTGATGCAAACAAGATTGACAGAAATGAGACGGTGATCTTTGTGCTTACTTTAAAGGATGTTTCATCATAAACCTCTGGTCTGATTTGGATGGCATATATCCTCCATCATTGTAAGCCCAGGTTCTGGCTACTGTGAGGCCTAATCCAGCAGCTTGCTGCATTAAACTGCTCACCTTTGCTCTGTTTGTTGGATCTACTGACATATAATGCATCCAGTAGGCATTGAATCCATTCACATAAAAAGGATGTCCATCCAATATGAACTTGGTTCCTTGTGTTTTCACAAAGCCTGCAACTTCTTCATCCAGCTTATATACAACCAGCAGAAGCATGCAAACCAGCATTTTTTGAATGTTTCTTTTTGCCATCACCAGAAAGCAATGTTGCCCTGCAGATTACAGCAATCTGAATATAAATCTGCCTGACAAAAGCATTTCACACATTTAACAAAAATGCAACTGAATAGACAGAAGAAGAAGAAGAAAAGCTAGAAGCTTTAATGAACGGAAGAAATGGTCATACTTAATCCTGAAGCACTGGTGAAGATTCAGGTAGCTCAAAACTAAACCAGAAAAAGGAGAGGGCAGGTAACTTAAATATACAAAGGAAAAGGGTAGTGGATGGAGCATGGCAATGAATAGTTTTTCAACGTTCATTTCTTCATTACTTTAATGGGCAAAGCATGTGAGTTAACGTGAAGACATGGCGGCAGATTTTAGAACTTTTGAGACTGGGCCACCTCAAAATGTTACTGTAATTTTTGACTACAAGAGGTCCTGCTGAAATCTATGGCATTTAATTACCAACCCTCTACTTACTTTTTCCAAGTCGGGCGCTGATCAACTTCGGGCGCTGATCAACTTGACTTTATGTTATCACACAAGCTTGATCCCTGTGATGCTGTTTTCCAATGTTTGCATTCTTATAGCTATGCCATGTTGGTGCATTTGCAGAGTTTTCTTTTTTAAATTCCTTTTTTGGGTTAAAGAGCCCGTGTCTGAAGGCAAGAATCATGTCAATGACAGGATTCCTAGTACTCCACATGCCTGTTCCCATCATCTGGTTCCAAAAAATTTCGTCTTTGCAGGTTGCCTTTGTGTGGTTTCTAAGTTTGCCCTTTGTTCAAAAGATGGGAGCTTATTAGGTAGTTGTAGTTCGATGGTTTATTTGATTCCTTGCTTTCGTTCATCGGTTTAACAAATAGATTTATGGATCAAACGTTTAGAGACAAGCGGCAAGGTGCAGATGATGTTTTTTTGTGGGCATCTCGTGATAACGGAGAGCCTTCATGTCTTAAATGTGATAACATCAGTCTCAGTCTATTCAATGACGATATGGGTTTTGGTTACTAAATTATTGCAGCCCATGACAAAGGGTGTGGCAAATAGGTGTGGTGCATTAGTAGAGACATTTGGGGGCAGAGATCCAGGCTTCCCTGTGGGCAGAGTTCCCCTGTGGGCAGAGATCGTATGCATATGTGAAAAGTCCCATTCCGGCAATCACTATGGTATTGAAGTGGTATAGCTGCATTTTCACCCTGTCCAATGCTTTGAGAACCTGAAACCTTGATCCGCCCTGTGGTTATGGTCGTCATCCTTCTATCGTGCAGATTCAAATTGTGCATGTTCTAGCATGTATAGACGAGTTGGGGACAAGGCCGCCGCGATAAGTTTCTTGTATTAATAAGTCAGATAGAGTTTAGATGCCATCTCATCTGGAGACAACAATGTGTCTTTTATTAGATTGAGAGAGAGATTGATATGCCTTATCTGGAGGTAAAGGACCTTTAGGAGCCTTTCCATATAAAGGCATGCCTATAAATAAAGGCATTGGCTAACAAGTATTCATGGTTCTGAACTTTGAACTTATCCAAATATTTCAAACGTTTTATCTAGGTATAAGAATGTCACGAGATGGATCACCTCCTGATACCATAGTGAAGTCAGAATTTATGCTTCTAGACGGCTTCATGATTGGATGGGGCTCTGCTAAGGTGGGCTCAGGCACCTCCATCTTTCCCTGCAGCATTTGTATAATTTGTGACATTGCGGGCCTTTGTTCTGCAATTTCATGAATGCACCAGCATGCCAACCGAATGACCTGCTCTGCTTGGTGATGCTCGAAATTACCATCGAGTTTGGGATCTACAATCTCCGTAATGTTGCCAGATACAACTTTCATATACACCCAAGAAGGAAGAAACCCAGTCTCGAATGAGCCATAAACCTTTTTCCCGCTTATGATTTGAAGAAGTACAATGCCATAACTATAAACATCGCATTTCTTGCCTACAATCAAGTCACCAAACAATTCTGGGGCAAGATAACCAGGTGTTCCTCTAGCTTGTGTAATCTGAAAAGTACTGTTATTATGCAAATAAGAGGCAGTCTTATCTATTGTCATGGTAATGACATCTTGGTTGATAAGCCTAGCCATGCCAAGATCTGATACCTTGGCCTTGAATTTTTCTCCCAAAAGGATGTTTTGAGGTTTGATGTCCAAATGAAGAACAGGTTGAGAGCATCCTTCATGCAAATAAGCCAGACCTTGTGCAATATCCATGGCTATGGCCATTCTTGAGGTCCAAGGTAACTCTTCAATATCTGAGTCCTCTACAAAGAGCCATTGATCAAGTGATCCGTTTGGCATCCATTCATAAACCAGTAGCCGATTTGCGCCTTCGATACAAAACCCGTAGAGACGGACCAAATTTATGTGGTCTATACCCCCAAGAGTCCTCACTTCAGCTTCAAATTCCTTCTGCCCTTGGGTGGCACCTTCAAGCCTTTTTACTGCTACAATTCTGCCATCTTTTAGCTTACCGCTAAAAACTGCTCCAAATCCACCTTCACCCAATTTGTTTTGGAACCCATCTGTGGCATCTTCAAGCTCTTTCAAGGAAAATTTATGTGGTACCCCGGGCATAAGGATGAGAAAATCATCAGCCGGTTCATTGAATGAGGAAGATTTTTTCTCTTTTTGGGATTTTTTGAAGTAAAACCATGTGAAGAAACCAATACTTGCAGCTAGAATGGCAGCAGCAGCCACTGAAATAATGACAATCGCTGTGGTGGAGATGGAGATGGAACTGTATTTCTTTTGGCTTGAGGGTTGCACTTTGAGGTAAGCCAGGTAATGCTTTTGAGCATCTGAAGAGATTTGTTCAAGGCTGGATACATGGTTGAAGATGTGGTAGCAAGCTCGGGCGGATAAATTAGGAGAATCTTCATAAAATGCAACTAAACATGAACAGTTTGAAAGACAGGAGGACAAACACTCATCTTTTTTTGTGAAGTTGAGAGGTGCAACGTACCTGTTGGAGAAATATGTAACATTAGAGAGAGTCAGAAATATTTGATTTTTCATGCTGTCTGCATCGCAGGACAGTGCTGTTGTGAGCCTGCATCCCTTTGTTTTTGAATCTGAAGTGAATGCATCTTCAAGGGAAGAAGAAGAGGAACTTTGTGATGGACAATTGCATTCGCCCTCTCCAGAGCATACCCCATAAGATCCACAAATATCAGGAAAAGTACATCTTTTGTTCTTCCCAAAAAACTCTATATTGATTGTCAAGTTTCCATTTTGCCAAAGATAATGTCTTACATTGGCATCTGAATCGAGCCGAATAAATCTGAATTTGGATTGTTGTTGGAAAGCAAGCGTATATTTTGAAGATTTGCCGCAGGCTCGGAGGACCAGATAATCTGCTGTATGTGTAGCATTATAATACAGGCTACTAGTACTATTACTAAGACCACCACATTCTTGTATAGCCTTGTTATAGTCAAGAGTTCCATCAATTGCAAGAGCCGAATAAGGGAGAGGAGAACCTCCAGAAATTGAATAGAGAACAAGTCCAGAAGGCTCAACAACATCAACATATTCAGCAGCAGGATAGCTGGAATTAGATGATGTGAAATTCATGCCCTGTTTAATAGTCTGGCCAGGCAAGAATGTATCAGTGGGGTGATCAAAACTCTGCCATATGATATGATGGTTGGAATTATACACTATGAGGTTGCCTGATTCGGTCAATTGAAGAGTTGAAGCACCAGCAGGTGAGGACCAAACGACGTTATAATTCTCGTCAACGTGCTGGAGCTGAGATTTATTATCGGGAGAAAGTCTTAGAACTGGGCCATTTTGTATGATCTGGGAACCGAAATTCCAAACATCAATGACGAGGGAGGAGTTGAAGGGGAGGAGGCAGATGATCAGGGTGACAGTTGGGGAGCCGTCTGAGGAGAAGAGGCCAAGCACAAAAGTGGATTTGTAGGATGTGATGGTAGTCTTGTTGGGGGTTAGGAGGGGATAGAACTTTCCATTCGAGAAGGAATATGGATGCGCATAGGATGCCGATGCCCCCCAACCTGGCGTTAGGGAAATGAGCTTTGCCTGTGTGCATCCCACATATAATAAGAAGAACAACATTCCAACCCACGCCATACTCCGATTGCTTTTCCTCTGGCCCTCTTCTTATAGACTTTCAATTGTGTTATCCAATGTTGTCCTGTTTAGATCACTAGTATATCCGACGTATATTCAGGTCTTCCATCATGTTAAAGCCACACTAAGAAAAAGAGTACCTTGCACTTTTGTATACAGGAATGACCTGCTAGGAATGACCTGCTGCTTCAAATTCCAGGGTGTCAGCAGTGCCTCCACGACACCACGGAATTTGAAGCAGCAGGTCATTCGTGCAACGTGAATGCAAGGTAAAAACAATTCTGTCGGATGAAATCAGGCAGATTAGTGGGTAAAACAGCAAGAATTGTGGGTATATATAGGCAGCATCGTAGGTAAAATAGAAGAACTTTGTGGTAAAATATTTTGGCGCATAAGACAAAACTATGTTTCACATTCTTTAAGAGAATTGTTGCCACATGGCAGCACGCCATTGGCTCTAAGGACAGAATTGTTGTTACCTTGCATTTACATGATTAACACGATCGGTCCTTTGGTCTCGTTAGTAATTGGAATAGGTCATCATTAAATGGTTAAAACACGACGGGGGATGACAATATCAAATTTGGTGAAGCTCAATTGTTTGGGCTTTAAAAAGTGCTATCTATCTATCTATCTATCTATCTATCTATCTATCTATCTATCTATCTCTTAAATGCCAGAATTTAAAATTTTAATTCTAGCATGGCGATAATTAAAATAGGTTACCAGTTTCTTATGTATTAGAGTAAGGCTGAGACTATTTCACATTGTATATATTCATGAGTGGATGATTTTAAACATACTTAAGCCAGATTTTGGATTGGAACTAGAATTTTCTTTTAAATTCATTGTGGAAGAAATTTTGATGAATTTTCACAGATTTTCTATTAAGACAATATATATTTCGGGTTCCACTTGATTTTCTTTGCAAAGTCATGTGCATTTATTTTGGTGTCACTTGCAATGAGACAGCTAGAAGTTCTATCCTTATTAAAGGCCAAGTGTTAAAAACATTAGGGCCTACTTCAGAAGTACTATCCTTATTAAAGGCCAAGAGTTAAAGGCATTAGGACCTACTTCACCTACCAATTTAGTGATGTTAAGTTCTATCCTTATTAAAGGCCAAGAGTTAAAAACATTTGGACCTACTTCAGAAGTACTATCCTTATTAAAGGCCAAGAGTTAAAAGCATTAGGACCTACTTCACCTAGCAATTTAGTGATTTTTGGACTCCAGAATTTAAAACTGGCAACTTGAACAAATTGTTATTTGGGTGGTTCAATGGTGAGAGTGTTCTAGTTATTTGCTAGATGAATTAATTAATGCACGTGATGGATTTTTTTCTGCTTTTGTTCGAATTGTATGAGGTGGTGATTTGGTTAATGGTGTTGATGGTTTTAGAATTCAAAAGGTCGTTGTTCATGGAAATGTTCACTTCAAGAGCAACAGATAATTGATTTTTGTTTCCATTATTTCCTATGGTAAAAAGTATATCAGCAAAAAAAGAAGAGGCTTAAATTGAGGCACAACGTTGCGAGATTAAGAGATACTACACCACGGGAAATCAGAAGTGCTTAGAGCTTTTCTATTCCAAATTCTTGGCTATTGGTACTACCTGTTCTGGATCATTCTAGAAAATATTAAAGTTTGGCCCACTTTTCTCCAAGGACATTAGATCAAATAGCTCATGGAAGTGCATCTACTTGTAACCTCCTCAAGCACATGCTGGATTGAAGAAGGCAGAGATAAATTACAAGCACAAATAATCCATAGGAAGTTTTATCTAAATTGGTTGAAGAATACATGAATTCTTTACAATCGTGCCAAAATAGTATCTTAATTTCTTCACAAATTGCTACGCATTAAGACCATGGAGGGAATATAAAGAATCGTAACCATATTTTCCCATCTGTTAGGTGGAAACTGTTGGATTTTAACCTGTTTGTTTATTCCAACGAACCACAGCTCAGGCGGAGCTCTCGACTTGAATAAACTACTTACATTTATTGGGACTTTTGTTTGCATTTTCAGTAGGCCTGTTGCTTCTTTGTTCGGTCCGGTGAAGTTCCAACTCCCCTGTTCGAACCATCCATGACTGAGTGTTAGCCAAATAGGACTGGGAATGAACACCCATCTTTGGTCGTATGAGACCATTGAAGCCTATGCTTCTTGGCCTTCTTGATTCTGCTTTCCCATGGCCATGACTGCATTCTAAATTGTGCAATTGACACACTCAGATCCATTGTTTAATTTACCACCAACGTTTCTAATGCATTGATTGCGCGCAAATTGCTATCGGCAGTATGATTTTTGATTTTTGTAACAGGCTCCAAGCTCACCTAACTCCATCGCTAGAACCCCTGATAAAGAGCTCTGCGAAATTGCTGGTGCAAAGTTAAGAATACTTGCCAGTCCGTGAACAAATGGAACCCCCTGTTCCATGCCGAGCACCAAAGATTTCTTCAGGCAATTCCCATAAAGTCATGGTATCAAATATTCTATTGTTATTGTTTTGAAGTAGCAGTTTTTATTGATTGTGAAAACATGACTTCGAAGTACAATTTAAGCCACTTTACCGTCCGAGCGCAGCACCTTGTTACCTCAAGGAGTCATGGAGATTATTTATGGAAGGAAATGATTCTAAAAGCTATATTGATGTTTATCAAATGAGAGTAGACTACACATGTGAGGCCAAGTACTAACCATATGAGGATGAGGAATGCGAGGCTCTATGATGTAGATTGGTTCTTCGAGGCCAACTTCATTATCTTTAGGTAGCTTACAATAGCTATAACATGTGTGCAACTCTTCAAGCACGCCGGGCATATGCTTCTCTTGTTGCTCTATAAGGCTACAACTAGCAGAAGGGCACTTCTCTTTTGTGGGGGCAAGGGCGTGGGGTAAAGAATTGGGTAGTAGTTAGGGCAAGAGGGAGTGTGAAAAATAGAAGGGAAAATATGGACAACAAGGTGCTGCGCACGGAGGGTTGCCCTCCATGGCCAGAGGGTGAAATGGCTAAAGTGAAGTTCAAAGTTTTGATAATCAATTGAAATTGCTACTTCTAGACAATAGAATACTTGATACCATGACGTTATGAGAATTGGCTTGAAGAAATCTTTGGTGCTCAGCATGAAACAAGTATTGCAGAAGCATAAGGACAAGTTTAATAGAGCAGAGAATGGAGATACATGTTTTGTCAACATAGAAATGAGAGAACTCCTTGAAGATCTCTCTCTCTCTCTCTCTCTCTCTCTCTCTCTCTCTCTCTCTCTCTCTCTCTCTCTCTCTCTCTCTCTCTCTCTCTCTCTCTCTCTCTCTCTCTCTCTCTCTCTCTCTCTCTCTCTCTCTCTCTCTCTCTCTCTCTCTCTCTCTCTGTGTGTGTGGCCACATGCTCTAATTTTTTTTATCTCTCGTAATGTACGACGAGAGATAAAAATAATACCGTATCCCTCGAGAGATCAACGAGAGACAAAAGTCTCTCATTGCCTAATGGGCCTATTAGGCCAATTTCGACCGGAATCGAAGGAGCTCCATCGGATTTTTTCCTCCTGCCCTCTCCTTGGCGCCAAAACGAGCTCGATTTATCCCACATTCAAGAATCTGAGTTTTCTTGTGAGTTCCAGAATATCCCATATCCCTGTTTTCCAGTTTTTTGAATCCCATTTTTTGTGTCTGGATGCCATTTGCATTCAATCCCGGCCTCATTAGCTGTCTTCGTGAGCCTTAACTGCATTTTCACCGGTCATTTTGGGCATGATTGCCATGCTTTTGAGGGCTATTCACCTGGGGTTGGCTTTCCAAAGATACTGCCTTCATCTGATACAAGAGAATGAACAGGAAGGCTCAATGGACATCCTAGAATAGAATGGAGATGTGGAGTTCTATCGGATGAAGAGGGCTACTTTCGAGACATTAGTTGGTCTTATTGTCCCTTACCTGATCAGACCAGGAATCAAGGTTAGACGCCCTGTTGATCCCAGAAAAGCAGTGGCCATGGTTCTTTATTTTTTAGCACATGGTGAGAAGCCCCTACATGTAGGTCAAAGATTTTATGTAGGTAAAGCAACTGTACAGAAATACACGAAAAAAATAACTCTTGCTTTGGCATCTAAGACCATGCTTTACAAGAGGTTCATTGCTTTACCAAGAGGCCAAAGACTGTTAGACATAAACAAAGATTTTGAGGATGCTACAGGTATACCAAACATCTTTGGAGCTGTTGATGGTTCTCATGTCTATTTGTACAGAAAACCATGGAGCAAAGACAAGGGTGATGATTATTACTCAAGGCACAAAAGACATTCCTGCCTTATGCAAGGTGTGGTTACTCACCAAAGACTCTTCATTAATGTATGTGTAAATAGGACAGGTTATGTGCATGATGCAAACCAGTTTAAGAAGACTTTGTTATACAAGAGGTTGACTGCCAAACGGATATTGCAGGAACCCACTGTTGAGATGAAAGGAAAAAAGATTATTCAAGGCCAAATGACAGATCAGGATATTACAGTTAGAATTCCACAAATGCTGCTTGGAGATTCGGCATATCCCTCACGAAGATTCCTGATCAAAGTGTTTCCTGATGGTAAGGGAGCTTATGGCAGATTTAATAAAAGGATTTGCAGAGGTAGAGTGTGTGTGGAAAATGGAGAATGTATCAACATGCAGTGTGAGAATTGGCTTGAAGAAATCTTTGGTGCTCAGCATGAAACAAGTATTGCAGAAGCATAAGGACAAGTTTAATAGAGCAGAGAATGGAGATACATGTTTTGTCAACATAGAAATGAGAGAACTCCTTGAAGATCTCTCTCTCTCTCTCTCTCTCTCTCTCTCTCTCTCTCTCTCTCTCTCTCTCTCTCTCTCTCTCTCTCTCTCTCTCTCTCTCTCTCTCTCTCTCTCTCTCTCTCTCTCTCTCTCTCTCCATGTGTTGTATCAACATGAATGAGTGTCTGCATCAGAATACCCTTGTAATCTTAATTTGTCTTCTGTATCATCACACTTATATGTTAATCCTTCTTCTTGAGTGCCTATTAAGTACCGTAAGATGCGTTTTGCAGCGAGACCCGGTGCACTTTGCACGGATTATTCTGAGAACCTACTTAGCGGATTGACACTAAAAGCAATGTCGGCCTTGTGTTGTTAGACACATAAAGCAAGCATCAATCAATTCGATAGGGTATCTCTTCCATTTCAAGTCTTTCTTCTTCTGTTGTAGGACTTTCCCTCAATGACAGTTTTTGTCCTGGCACTAATGGTGTATTCACGATGTTTGCATTTTCCATGTGGAATCTTCTCAAAATATTACCAATATTGTTGCTTTGAGATAGCTTTAATATCTTTTTCTTCCTGTCTCTTGTTACCTCCACTCCAAGGAATTGTCTAAGCTGCCCCGGATCGTCATTTTGAAACACGTGTCTTAGGATCTCTTTGCAGAATTCCAGGATTTTGAGATCATTGGCTACTAAAATACAATCATCGACATAAAGGGCAAGGATGCAATACCCATTTCCACGCTTCAACACATATAAATTCCCATCATACCGTAACTTCGTGAATCCTTGTTCCGTAAGAAATGTGTCCATGCAAAAGAACCATTGTCTTGGTGATTGCCTCAATCCGTATACTGCACGTTTCAATCTCCATACTTGATCTTTTCCATTATCAAATCCTGGAGCTTGATGCATGTATATATTTTCTTCAAGCTTAGCATTTAGAAACGCTATTTTAACATCCATGTGATGGACATCAAGATCCAGAGCATTTGCAATGGCCAACAGGGTTCTGATACTTGTAAATTTGACCAATGGAGAAAAAGTTTCTTCAAAATCTTCGCCCTTCTTCTGAGAATAGCCCTTCGCAACTAATCTTGCCTTGTACCTTTTTGAACCATCTGCTTCCTTTTTTATTCTAAATATCCACTTATTACCAACTATATTTTTAGCTTTTGGTTTATCCACAATTTCAAACGTACCTGTTTTCTCAAAAGATTGCATCTCGTCATTCATTGCCTTTTTCCATTTATCTGCTTCTGTACTATTTATAGCTTCTTCAAAGCTAGTTGGTACGTTTGGTTCCAATATGGCCATGATGGACAATGCCTTTTTTGTTCTCATGCTTTTTCCAGTTATAGCTCTACCATATTTCTGTGGATCTAATTTTATCATCTCCTGTAATTTCTCTGCTTCCCCTTTTCGTTTCTTTTGTTTTTCAACCTTAGTAGATGCCTCATGACTTGGCTGGCCCATTTGCTCATATGTTTCTGTTTGGTGCTCCACTTGTGCATCGTCTATGGCTACATTAGCTTCATCTGGGCTTACGTCAAATTCATCTCCTGTACTTCTATTTTCTAGCTCATTTTCTTCATGATCATCATTGTAATCATCATTGTCCTCTTCATCTGTTTCATCATCCATTTCTATGATTGTGGTTTTATCATCTCCCGATATAGCTTTGCTAACTTCTTCCTTTCTAGACCTGTCCTTATAAAATGTATATTCATCAAATTGAATGTCCCTGCTTATAATTATCTTATGTGAGCCTGGAACATACATTCTATAGACTTTAGATTCTTCGCCGTACCCAACTAGATACGCTACTACAGCTCTGTCATCTAATTTTTTCCGCTTTTCCTTTGGTATATGAACGTATCCTAAGCATCCATATGCTTTCAACATTTTATAGTCAGACACATCATTTCGGTTATGCCATAACTGATCTGGCACATTCCCCTCCAAAGTGGCGGATGGCAATTTGTTTTGTATAAGATATGCTGTTTTTAAAGCTTCTTCCCAAAGTGAATTAGGTAACCTAGCATGCTTAAGCATTGCTCTAACAGCATTCATAACAGTCCTGTTCTTTCTTTCTGCGACCCCATTTTGTTGTGGTGAATACACACACGTCAATTGCCTCTTTATTCCCCTTTTTCGGCAGTATGTTTTAAATTCTCTTGATAAGAACTCTCCTCCTCTGTCACTCCTCAAACATTTCAGATTTCTTCCAGTTTGCTTTTCAACCTCACTGACATAGATTTTGAAAGCATCAAATGCTTGGAACTTAGACGACAAACAATAGCATTGTGCTCTTCTGCTATAATCGTCTATAAATGAAATAAAATACCTTTTTCCTGTTCTTCCCCTTATGTTTAGCGGTCCACAAATATCTGCATGAACTAGTTCCAAAATCTCACTTGCTCTCTTTGCAGTCTTGGGAAATGGTAGCCTAGTGATTTTCCCAAGTAAACATCCTTTACATAAGAACCTGTCAGTGTTACTGCACTTGTCATCTGAGCATTCAATCAATCCTTGTTTTTTCATAAACTTAATGTTATTAATATTTGCATGTGCCAATCTGTCATGCCACAGTTTAATGTCAGAACACATAATTGCATTGGTGCTACTATTGGCACTTGAACATTTATTTGTGAACTGAAATAATTTCCCAACTCGTTGTGCAAAAAACTTGATTTTATTTCCAAACAGCACTTTACATCCAAGTTTCTCAAATACAAGCTTGAAGCCAAGATCTACTAGCTGGCTTACTGAAATCAAATTCTTGACTAATGTCAGTAATGTAGGGACACACAAAACATTTTCCACATTTACACGATTTCCATCAAGGTCGAACCGTTGCAGCAACCCATTGGCTTCCACTTCTTGCAAATCTCCGTTTCCTAATTGAATGTGAGTGATGGATTTACTGGATTTAATGTCCTTGAGGATTTCCACAGATCCGACTACGGTTCTTTCTGCTCCACTATCAACTACAAAGACATTAGCATCATAGTCAGCTTCATTCTTTGTGTCAAAATTAGAAAAGACTGAGTTGAACTTTACCTCCTCATCTAATTCCTTATTCGTTTCATATTCCTGCGCCAAATTTACTCCAGATTTTCGTCCAGAGCCTCTTCCTCTATATGTGCCTCTACGACCTCTTCCTCCCCTGCCTCTTCCCGTTGGAGTTGGACACTCAACAGCCATATGTCCTCTTCCTCCACAAGTAAAACACCCCATATCTTTATTTGCCAATTTGGGGCAATTCCATTTCAGGTGACCCATTTCATGGCAATAGAAACATGGCCCTAATTCTGTCTTGTTTTTCTGACCACTCCGTGCAGACCTGCTTTGAACAAAACTGCCTTTTCCCTTGTCTCTACTTCCTGCATACAATACCTCTGTGTTCTCTTCATCATCCTCATTTATAACTTTTTGTTGCTCCAATTCTGTTCTCACCATTCTCTCTGCATGGTCTTTATCCTTTGCTACATTCCGAACTAGAACAGACAAATTTTCATACCTTGAAACCGCTCTTGCAATAGCATTTATCTGTGCTTGTTTATTCATGGCAGCCCCTGCTGCTTCCAGATCTGCAAAAATAACATCCATCTTTCTAAAAAATTCCCCTATGTCCTGAGTTTCTTTATATTTCATTTGTCTCAGTTCCTTCTCTAAAATATCTAGCTGGGAAGAGGACTTCACCTCATATTTATCTATTAAATAGTCCCACATCTGTTTTGGACTCAGTTTCCTTAACTTAAGTAGAATGCTCGGTGCAACTTTACTAGTAATGATACCTTTTGCTCGAATAGTTTTTGCATCAATTGATTCAGAAATGTCAACGGTACCTTTACCAGAAGATCCTGCAGATGATTTATCTCCTTCGATCTTCACTTTTGCAGTTTCTGATACAGTATCTGCTCCTGAATGAACCAATTCCCACAATCCTTCTTCCTGCAAAATGTTCTGAATTTTTTCCTTCCAAATCTAGAAGCCAGATTCTATTCTATTCTATTCCTTATATACTTCAACTCCACTAAGCAACGATGCTCCAAATCTGGTTGACATATCAACGATGCTCTGATACCACTGTTAGTAAAGAAAAATTGCACAAGCTAGATATCCCTTGGGCACCGTCAATTTTCTTTTTGTTTCAACCTTAATAGTCAAATGACAATTGAGTGCACTGTTCACTCAGTGCACTGTAGCAGCATGTAATAAACAAATTTCCAATGGTCGGATTTACCTGTAGCGGCACTTATCTGACTTATCCGATAGCCCAAGCATTCGGCCTTAAGAAAAACCTTGCCGATTCACATCTCCCATATCCGATCTTGCTTTTTTAAGCATCGGATCCTACCGATCCGCTCTAATTCAAGAAACCAGGTTTTTGTTATCCGCTCCCTTTTCTCCTTTTCTTACCATAGGTTTTTGAACCATACAAAATAACCATTGAACCATAGAAATTTGCCATGACCATTCTTAATTCCAACACTTTGTTAGTTGACCATGTCAAGCTCTGAAATTGGCCTTATAGAAAAGACCCTGTTAGTTGATCTTGAAGTCGCAAAGAACTCTACATATTGTTCCAAAACAGTGGAACTAACAATTTTTCTAATGCATGAATCTATGCCTGCAACTATACGAGCCCTGTTCCTCGTATTCTTTCTTCAATACGGCACAATTATCATAATCCAGACCTGCGGCAAATAAAGACGCACCTTTCCATGCAGCTGTGATAGGACTGTTGCAACAACAGAATAAATTAGCAGTGCCAATTTACCTAGTATGGCAAGTAAAGAAGTGTCACCTGTCTGTCCTTTGTATGGTAATGTTATACTCATCTGGGACAAGAGGTCGAAGTTCCAGCTCCCTGAATGGACATGCAAGAAACAGGTGAAAATAACCAACCCAGGGAGGAAGCAGATAAAGGCTGAGAAAAGAGCTTACAGCTTCTCCTTGAAGTATGGGAACAAGGTATTTCCACCAGTCAAAACTATACTATTCAGGAAAAAAACCAAGAGATACATGAGAGTACCAGACAAGAAGTATTGTGTCATTTCCACTCAGCACTTTCTTAATTATCTTTGCTTTTGTTTGTCCAAGCTATATGATTTTCATAGAAAAAGTACATCCTTTTCACAAAGGAGCTGCATTAGATATTGCATATCATTTATGAAACCAGCTTCAGTCTAATCATGATCATTTGACTCAAATTAAATTGTCATGCAGTTAATAAAAATATCCATTACCTTGAATACAAAAGGGGATGTAGATCAGGATGGCAGTTACTAATAGCTCGAACAATACACTCTCAGCTAAGCCGGCCTCTTCCATGCCTGCACAAATGAGCCCAGTTATTGAGGTTATCCGAAATAGATGGATGTCTTTTTTGCCCTGAATACCTAAGTTTGCAGGTTGGAATAACATCTCAGGCACCATGAACTGCCCATCTGTCAATGTAAGCTCCTACAGAGAGATTTCAGGAACCACCGAGTATCACACCTTCATTAATAATGGTTTAAGCTTTAATGCTGATACAACACTTTAATAAATGCCGTACATGTCAAGACCATCTTAACACATCCATGTAAGTAATGCACCTGCTCATCAATGATGACCACATTTCTTTTATTTTCGGTTGTTCCAGTAGGTACTTCCATTTCTTTGGCACACGCATTTTCAGATTGAAAACTTTTAGGGGGTAAAAGCATGCTACGGTGTACCACTTTTGGAACCCTCAAAAGTACCTACACTGGGTACTTTTAAAACTGGTACTTTCTGTTTTTTCTTTCCATTAAAATCAATTGAAATTTTTTGAATTGAAGGTCAATAACATGCCAATCTATAGTACTAAAGGATAACAATACTATTAGAGACTAAAATAAATGAATTAACTCTCAAACTTATTTTTTATTGCGGCATTTATGGAGGTTCCCAGTACCTAGTGCTGGGTACTTTTCTGGGTAGTTTTGCACTCCCTAAAAAGTACTTTAGATGGTACACCCTAGCATGCTTTCACCCTTAGTCATATCTTCCTCATTTTCAAGAGCTTTTTGCTTTTTCAAATAATAGGCATCAGCAGCTCTTGGATCTTTCACAAATCCCCTTTTGTGTTTCACTCCATCTGGCAGGACATATTGAGACCTGATGTAATTACCTTCCCCACAACCCCTGTAATTGCATCAAAGAATAAGGTGAGAATCTAACATCTGTAGGAAGTGTTAGATCCTGTCAGGATTGAGAATAACTTTTAACTAATCATAAACAGTAAGAACAACACCTTGCAATGTATCGACTCTCTCTTCAAAGGGAGTAGATTTATTATAATGCTGACAAAATTTAGTAGGGCAAGACCAAGGCCCTTTCTTCACTTCTGACCCAGGCCAGAAATATGTTGATGCATGGAGCCCATTTTTAACTATCGTTTCCCATATGGGCTCTCCCAACCACCATTTTGGATCTAAATTATCCATGTTGAAAGAGTCATTGCTACCAGGATCAGGGTCTGGAAATGAATTGGCAATTATACCATGCCATGCAGGATGTAGACCTGTTGCAATGGAGTAATGGTTTGGAGAAGTGGTAGTAGGGAACATTGAAATCATACCTGGTTCTGCTTCAGTTCCATTCAGGCGCAATCGATCTATATTTGGAAGACAACATTCTTTAAATAATACATGCTATTTGGAAAAGAAGATGGGATATCTATAATTTACATAACAGCATTGTTCATGCTAACAAAAAACCATATTAGAAAGTATTATTCTCTAGTGTGCCAGCAAGGATTAGAATTTTTTTCTCTGATCCCACGCTAATACACTGCAATACATGGCTTGTTGTGGCAGTGCCACTTGACAGATCCGTCTTCAAGCAAAAAAATCCGACGTGTAGGAATAGACATATCATAACTAATTGGTTGACACTAACTATTACATGCACTCCAAGTACGAAGCACCCTGCTATATTCCTCTGAAAGTTCATGAGTAAAAATGGAATGGGGAATCCAAGGCTTAACAAGGATTGATGTTGCCCAAAAGTTTTCAAGGCCTATATTTGTTCAATTTATGGCATGCCTCGACAAGGGCCATTGTATTTAAATTTGGTGACAGTGTTGGCTTTACACTTCTGGAAGCAAGTATATCTTCGACAGTCCTGTAAATGAGACACATGCATAGCAATAAGAAATGTCAAAATAAGGTACAATACCATGATGAGGAGCACCAACAACATGAAAAACATTCCTGATCTCATTCTGTGCTCCAAATATAGCACCTTCTAAGACATATGTCAATAGTAACCACATCTAAACATACTCATATACATCTAACTTACAGTTAGGGTTCATTGATTAGGGTTCAAGATCTAGCACTAAGCCTTTTGATTCAGAACTTGCGGCTTTCTTTCTTTCTTCTCTTTTTAGTGCAACAACCCAACTTTTGGTGTCACGTTATCTTGAAGTCCAACCTATCTATGTGTCTTAAAATTCAATATGGACATTCGCCTGCCCATTAGATCATGATCTAAGGATAGGGACAGTTGAGGAAAATACCAAACCCTGTCGGTTGGGAACGTCACCATAATTGCGAAACCTTGAAATGCCTATTCAACGTCCAACTCGCAGTTCTGCCTATTGCGAGTTTCTTCAATTCTATCAAGCTCTTATACTTTTCGTGATATAAATTTCTAGATTTTTTTTTTTCTGTCCCTTTTCTTCTCGGCCAAAGGAGGATGTTGCCTCTGCATTGCCCAAAGCAGCGACATACCTCCTTTTTTTATGTCTTAATCGATTCCTTGTAAATTTCTCTTTCTTTGCTCTTACAAGAAATTATTCAAATGTTTTCTTTGTTTGAAAACCAGTTGAGTGATATTTTTTTAGAAATTTTGTTTTCAAGTTACGTATTATTATACTTTGTCTAAAAAGCTGTAGAAATTTCTTACATTGGCTGTCCAATGTAATTTAAATCAGTTGTTTGCCCTCAATGCCAGGTAGGATATTTGTTTGGTTTTCATGCTCCACTTGATAGTTGAATTCCCTTGATGGCTGAATTTTTTATGGATTTAATTGGAATCCACATGTGACATTTCATGTGATTGCATCTGCACTAGGCCAGTTTGGTAATGTTGTAACCTAGCAGATCCAAAACATTCTATGGGCGTGCTTTGGTTGAGATGGATATCCCCCAGCCAGTGCAGAATGTGATTACTACAATAAGTGAATATCTTTTTGTGCGCAGAGGTATACCAAGACCTGTAAAGGGGTAAAGGCAGGAAAGGCCTCTGAAAGTTCATTTTCTGGTTCATCTTTTATAAAGAAGAAACCAAAGTTGGCTCCTAGGCTCAGTGGTGAAGGTTAGTTTGTGACTTCTCAGGTCCTTATTAGTCAGTTTAAGTACCAAGCTGTTTGTTGCTTTGCAGCACCGGAAAGAAGAAAAGGAGAAACTGGCAGCAGATCAGGAAGAGCTACTTAGAAAATACTACAACCTTATTCGGTTCACAATATATTTGCCAAATTGTCCTTGATCTGAGATTCCCGAACATGCTTGAAATCATTCTTGATCTAAGTTTCTGGGATTAGAAACTTACATGATAAAAGAGAATAAGTGGATAAACCTTGTTGTGCAAAACTTTTTTGGGCGATTTAGTTGCAGAGTCTTTGCTCTTTCGGAAGGAGATGGACGAGCTTGCAGCACATATGTTCATTTCTTGTTTTATTCTTTGAAATTTGATTTTTTCTTAACGAATGAAAAGGAGAAGAATCTTGAAAATGAGGAGGTAAAGAAGCAAAAGAGAGGTAAGATGGAACTCATTTCTTTTCTGTAATCATTTCTTTGGCAGCATCTTTATTTATCCATTCAATGTGGTTACCTGCTTTATCTGATGCTTAATCAGGTAGCAAATATTGCTTAAACAACCATGCTTTGCAATATTCTTTGATTTTCTGCAGTGACTTTTTCAAACCCTAGTCCTTCCTTTATTTTTCTTTTTTAGAGAACCTTCATCAGACCACAGAGAATCATTAAACATGGACAGAACATAGACTGCTAACTGCTTCAGTCTATGCTATTATATTGTTTCCACATACGATTTGTAACAAGAAAACCAGGATTGTGGCCTGTGAATAATATTGAAGGTCTAGAGATCACCAAATATTAGGCATTATATCAATAGCTAATTCAGAACACATATTTAATGCTTATATCTCATCGCGAAACTAAAAATCTAAGGATATACATGGAATAAGATAAAATATGTTTGCGATGGTCTCATTCCTTTTGGGGGAACAAAATTAGCAGGATAATTGGCATGTTTTGGCAATTCATTAATGACTCAGGAGGGCAACGATGGCATTTATGCTTTAGCTGATTGTGCTACTATTGAACAGTGCAAATCAATAGTTAATATTTAGAGAAAAATGTTCTTATCAGATCACATTCCTTATGTTTTGTAAAACTTGCTGGTCGACTTTTCATGTCTGCAAGAACATATTGATTACACTTTCAAATTGGCGGACAAAGACAACTCAGGCAAACTTAAAGAATTTCAGGAGGCACTCCAGGAACTGAAAAGTGAAATACCCTCAAATTGGCCCATATATTCTACGGCAGCAAGTGAAAGATGTTCACCTCTTTTTCAACGAGGTCCCAAATGATGGTTTTCTTCAAGAACTAGATATTGAACAATTCCAGTATGTTGGCACGCAAATAAAAGCAGCTGCAGCAATTGCCTAGGTATTTAAATAGCCAAATCTTTCTTCCAAGTTGTTCTGCATCCTTGTCTTCCATGCTATTCTTATAGAAATTTCTAATACATAATGGTGTTACAGGTGGCTACAAGAAGGTGCCTATTTGGCAACTTGTTTCAACAATTTGTGAGACTAGAGGTATCTCCTGAAGAACCATTGTGTCTTAGGGATTCTAGATGGCATTGTGTCAAAGATAAAAACTGGATTTGTGACTTAAAAAAAGGATGATCGTTTCTCATTTTTATTTTTATGAAAAGTAGATAACATGTACTGAAATTAATTGTTATTATTTCAACAATGAATATAAGCAAAAAAAGCACGAGTACCTATTCTCTCCTTCCTTCAACTTTGATGAATTTGATAAAATATTTGTTACCGTTTTGCCATATTGTTGACACAAAATCAATGTAATCCTTTGCGGAAGAAATTGTATCGATTCTATCATTACCTTGTGACAATTTTGATACAAATTTTATCGCCAATTCCATGCAATCCCGCAACACAAATGATGTTGGTGAAATGAGAATACCACCAAGATGCTATAGTGGGTGATATTGCTTTGTCAAAAGACAAATGATGATGGTGAAATTAGAACGAGACTAAGATTCTTAGATTTATGTTTTTTTCGTCATTGTTTTCAAGCAAGAATTCATTAGTTAGAGAAATTTGAAATTCTCGTTTGACTTGAAATAGGTTGCAGTGCCCATATAAATGGCAAAAAGTCCTCTATGCGGACCTCATTGGTCAAGAAAAAACATGCAAAAATGGTTGGACAAATCGCCACTGTGTTATTTTTTTATCATGAAAGGCCTATATATAATTTTTTAAGGCAATTTTATAAAACATGGTGTATTAATTGTGACAAATTTAGACATGTTGGGCTCGCAAAGATCGCCACTGCGATCTATGGGAGCTGAAATTGAGTGCATATTGCACCCTAATGTAAATTAACCTATTTATTTTTGCTTATTCATTATAATATTAATTATTATTACAATAATATAACCCTAAAAAAACCACATATTATGCTCAAAATAATAAAAAAAAAGCATATTTATGCTTAAAATAAGGGGAGCACATTGATCTCTGTCAGCCCATTTTTTTGCTCTTATAAATCGCGATGGCGATTTCGTGGAGCTAGAATCCAACACAGAAAAAGTCCTCCACATATTCCGTACAGCTTGCCAAGATACAAATTTAGTTAGTGAAATCGTTGTTCAAGGTAGGAGATGTAACGGAGGGATATTTGCCCGTAAAAAAATCATAGAAACCTCCGAACAATCCGAAGTTGAACAAATAAAAGGATCTTGCCTCCGGTTCTTTCATTTTTTGCAACAGGCCAATCTGATCATGGCTAAATAATACTAGACAAAGAGGGATTAGATAGCTCACGGAAGCATCATGAAACCCTCTCGTGAGCATGATATTTGTGTTTTCCCTCTATAACCCTAGGCTAATAAACCTTTAAAATCCGGATGAATCCCATGATTTGGATGTTCTTGGAGAAAACAAGCATGCAAAAAGCCCCGAGATAAATCAAATCGATCCATAGGTCTTCTTGGATTTTCGTGGAGAGCACAAGATTTGATTGAAATCCAAACTTGACAACGCTTATGCAAAAAACAGCTCATGGATTCACACAATAATATTCTTCATCGCTCTTTTCTTATTCAACTAACCATGTAAGCATTCTCTCAAGTGAAAACCCTCCTACTACCAAAGACGCTAATTCAACCGTTGGATTCCTTTGAGCAAAAACAAACGGACAAGAACATGGTAGACCTCTATCATCCGCCCCAGAATCATATTTTTCGAAATCATCTGCCTGCGGTGAGTACCGGGCTCCAAAAATATCCGCTTGGCCATTTGCAGACGCCATCGCCTCCTTCAGGTTGTATCCGCCATCGCCGCTGCTTACGCCTCTAACAATCGGTGCCCGGCCTCCATCTTTCGAGCTCAGAGAAAATAGGATCCGCTCTCGAATAGGGCACTAAGCCGATGACCGAAATGCCCGATAGTAGTTAATGACCCATAGTTATTTCGAGACTTTTTAAGACTTTATCCCGCTCAAATGTAGAGGGGGGAAATTTTGAAATAAAGGTGGAGTACAACACACTTTTACTTGTGGTGGGCCTAAAGAGGTGTGCTCAAAATTCTCAAAATCTGCCTTTTTTACCCAATTAATGAATTCGTGCTTTTTCTCTCTGGATTGAAATAAGATTTTAAAAAGCTCCTGAAGATTCGATCAAAGTATAGCTATAGCTGTACTAGCATATCAATTAGAATTTAACATTTTTGCATTTACCAACCAAATCACCCAACCCAACCCAAATGTCCTTATCGTTCACCATCTACATGCTTAATAGTACACAAGTTATTTATTGCTTGTCATTGCGTTTCTAGTTTATTTAATGACGTTTACCATCTACATGTACAATAATACACAGAAGTCATTTATTGCCTAGCATTGCGTTTGTAATGACCCTCCAAATTTCACTATAATAGTCTGACCTTTTTATGCATGCATCTATAATTTGTCATTCCCAGTAGCTAGGAAGGAATTAACTATCTATTAAAAAAATGGAATCATTAGAGGTTTGGTGGAGTCTATTAACGCCCTTGTAAGCCATTCTCAAATTTGGATTTTAGTTGGTACCCGAACCTGCAGGTATGGGCAAAAAGCCCCCACGAACCTTAACCGAACCTCAGCCCTGGAGCAACCGAACCTGGTAAACGTCATTATTAGTTGTTGTTTTACTCATTACGCCTAAATCCCTCCTCCCCCCACTTTCCCACCGAACTGAAGCTACAAGGAGTAGCTTCGAGCGGGACACCTCAAGAATGCCTCAATTGGGCGCCAAAGCTTTGGAGAGCATTTCGAATTTAGTTTTGATGTCAATCCTCGCCCAAATCCGAATGAATTCTCTAGTTTTCCTTCGTATTTTGGCGAAGAATTGCATCAATTTGGTCACGGACTGTGGAGCTCGGAAAGTGATCACGCGACTCAATTCGATCTATGGCGAGGTAACTGTTCTATTAATTTCGCCAATGACAATGAGTAATTCTTTTTGAATACGTAAACCGAAAAGGCCAATTCCGGGTGGAGGTGCCCAAGAACCGCTTGCCCTACAAAAATCAATATAATCGGAAGGAACAGTCGATGAGAATGCTCTTCGAGCTTCGGTGCAATGAATATTGATCTCGGGTAGCGGGGAATCAGATCCCATCGATCCGAACACGAGAAGACATCCTCAATTTCATTCTCCATCGGGGCTTATTCATTTTGCCTGTAAGGGTAATCAAGGTCCGCTTTGGCTATTGCAATAATATTTCAAGTAATTCCGATGTGCATTTGAGAACAATGTACAATCAATTGTGTGGAGTGCATTGCAATATGGTAGCACATTGTAATTACCTCCAACAGTGTAACTATTTCTTAACCAATGTGTCTAAGAATACGTAAGAACCGCAAGCTTCTAATCAAAGGTTGCTTATGGAGGTGGAGTCACTTAAACAAGGATTGAAGAGATGCTCGAGGACAATGACAAACCGGAGAGGAAGTTAAAAAGACTCGAAAATGACACCACCGGGCATGAGGGAGAGGAAAAAAGAACTCAAGGCCCTAAATATACTTGCCCCTAGTGGTGGGGGCTTTCGAAGAAGAATCCACGCTATTAAAAACTGGGTGGATCCTACTATGGCTGAAAAGAAGAAGAGAAAACCTTGTAATATGGCTAGTTTGTTGAAAAAAGCTTGTAACTAAAGATGATGTTATAGATATGTTGAAGCTTCCTCGAGCTAACCATTTAAGAAAAGTCGTTCTTTGAACAGTGTGCTTATCGAATTGGGAAAGAGTCAAAAAGCACCGATAACATGCAAGAATTATGTGACAATGTGGGGTATCACGACAAGCTTACATTGCTCTCTTTAGATGTTTGCGGGGATGGTATCAAGCAACAGGGTATTACGAAGACCATACTGCCAAGACTCAGTTATGTCAGAGCAAGCAGAACAAAGAGGAATGCAGAAGTACATGAACATTTGGGAGAGATGTACCAGATCACCACATCCGTGCACTTGGGATCACTAATCACTGGGAAAAGTAAGAAGAAGGGGTGGCTCGAAATGATCTATTTGTTCTTAATGAGAAGAATAATTGTTGGATGGATCTCTCTAAAATGCTTCTTCTGTTAGTTCGCTTCTATGATATGAAAGTGGAAGAATGTGGAGGGAAACTCCAAATTGCTATAAAGTTGGATGAGATGGAACTGATCAAAGGTGAAAAGTATGAGAGGGTTTCTTTGACATTAATGAACAGGCGTTGTCAAATTCTCGACGATGAGGAAGGGAAGTTCTCTGTTCAATCGAGGACCATATTTGGTGGATAGGGATATTTCAAGCAACAGGAAGAAAATCATGGTGTTCTTCAGTGGGTCTTTTTGCGCAGACACCTATTCCTACTATTATTGCTGCTCATGGAGTCGGAGAGAAGCTTGTGTTCCCGGCTACGGAGATTACAAGGTTGAATGGCATCCGGGTCGCTGATCTAAAGACCATCAAGTGCATGTATAACATGAAACATGGTTCGGTAAGACTACCCACGCATATCCTTACCGTTTGTATGCTAGGGTAGATGATAAGGGGAAGGGAATGAGTACTCTCGAATGTGACCAGGATGCTGAACCAACGCGTGAGAAGGAGGACAAAACTTTGATCCCCGTACTTGCAATTCCTGTGAAGAGAGTACATATTTGCACTCTCCATGCCTTTCTAAGAATAGTGGATAAGATGGTGTACATGAGCATTCTTTTTGCTTGGAATAAGTCTCCACAATCAGCCGAGAAAAGTGTATGAAAGATGTTGAGAACGTGTTTTCCGATCTTGGTCTTCATGGTGGTGACTATAAAATCCTGCAAGATCCTAAGAAGGGAGGCAAGGTTCCCTGTAAACCATCTATGGGTGGGGTGAAAGCGAAGAGATTTTTGCCCCTTGTACTAAATTACGTAAGAATGGATCATTGCCAACTGGAAAGTGGGAGGGGTATAAGGACTTTGGCCGGAAGCGTAAGATGACCGCATTTCACGGGAGGGCAAAACTAAAGAAAATTAAAGCGTGGGCGAATCCGAGCACACGGGTAACTTTGATGGCAAGAGAAGAAAAATGGTGGGTGGAAAGTTAGATGAATTGAGTAGGAGTGGCTGAATTCACGAAGTCGTTTATACAAGCATGGGGAGAATGCAATGTCACACATTACATTCATATACTTCACGCCCATGGCTTGTGGTTTGCCAAAGAGTACGGGAGCTTGGGAATATGGAATACGTGGGGAATGGAGAAGTCACATAAGCAAGCCAAGAATGCTTTTTCAGGTTCACATAACATCGAGGTTCGTGGTGGTAACTCATTGCAAACAGATGTGCCAATGGTTCTATAGAAGGATTATCGCAAGCTAGAGAAAAAGATAAAGCTAAACAAGACACGACGTTGGCTAGAATATTGAGGAGAAAAGTTGAGCAGGAAAAAAAAGAAACAGATATGGTGTAGCTCTAGTGCACGGCCAGACAAGTTAAAGCGGTGGGCGATCCACAAGGATCGACAGGGTAGAAGATATACTGGGAATCAATTGTATGAATAAATTCATATTAATGTATAACTATTGACCATGATGTGCAACTATAATGTTTCAAATATGTTAGGTTGGCGGCGTGGAGCGGTCGCGCTTAACTTAGTTGGTATTCAATTCTTTGAATAGAAGTATTCGCGCGGGCCCGCAGTGCTTAATGAAGTTGGGAATTAGTTATAGATTAATCGCTATTCGCACCGTGGCCACGTGCGAAAGCATTTGGTTTCGCGGTTCATCTTTTGCGTTTTCGCGACGATAGCAACGATACTCTTTATATAATTATCTTTGTTATCGATGTTGTCCGCTTTTGATATTTGTTCTAAGTCATTACATTGCATATTTATCAATCTTGTCCACTCATTTGTTGCATTCTGATTCGAGACAATGGCACGAGAATAGCGGTGATGCCGGATCTAACAATCCCAACAACCAAAGAACGAAGAGAAGGCGCCGCCCCGGGCGCACACATCATGGTGAAGACAATGAGGGCGCCACTAACTATGTCGTGCTTCTAACGACCGAGCGAGCACCTTCCGGTTTAAAACATCCATCAAGGTGTCCGACTGTAGTTGAGAATGTTGCCAATGACGCAGAGGAGATTTTTAGAGACATACCTTCCGAGCCAAGGCGTGTTTACCTGTTCTCTTCTGGCCATTTAGTCGGAGAAGGAACCTTCGTGCAGGCAGCTGTCTGTCATGGAGTTCCTGTGCCTGATGATTGCATCGTCGTTAACGTCGATGTGGTAGTTGCACCGCATAACCACGTTGCTGTTCCTTCCGATGGGAGCCGACACCTTTGCTTGAGGCACTCCATTCCTTCGCCGCGGTGGCCCAGGTTGATGGCTTCTTTGACGCTAACTCCTAACTCATTCTCTGTACTGGCTAATGAGATAGATTACATAACCGGACTTCCTCGTAGAGTGCCGGAAGTTGGATTGGTGGAGATAAACCAGGGGCCAGACTTGCTTGGAGCCGACAATGAGAATGCTAAGTCCCATGAGGATGACCATCAGGATGTGCATGTCCAGGATGTTCCTGTTGGTGATGTGCCTGTCCAGAACGTTCCTATTGCTGTTCAGGCAGTTTTTGAACCCCTGAATATTATGTACTCGGGTGTCCCTTTCCAGGTCCCTGTGACAGCTCAATTAGAAGAAAATATCGTTCTACAAGAGGCAGCTGCAGTACCTGTGACAGTTGTGCCTGAAACCGTTGTACCAGATGCAGTAGTGGTTCCTGTTGATGAGCAGCCTGTAGTCGCGGAATCCAGTAGACGTAAGGAAGACTAAGCCTAAGCAGCTGCAGAAGAAATAGGTTCTCTGCAAAGGCCCTCCTAAGCTGAATAAGAAGGGCCAGCCGTTTAATCAAAAGTTAAGATGGATGCGCTGAAACCCAAGACTTCCGAAACCACGTGGAGTGGGTGCTTCCGAAGCTCACAATGGCTAGAATATGTAAGGAGGTGGTTCAGGAGAGATACATTAAGATGAAGAGGGATGGTGCAAGGTACCGGAGAGCTGGTTACAGTTTTCCAATGCCAGAACAGGTGACTCGATTCACTGCAGATGCCCTTGATGCTCTGCACGAGGCCGCTGAGAATCACATGGTCGTTCTTCAAGACCGCGGTGAAATGTGTCAGGCATTCCAAGAGAGTGACAATAATGAGGCAGGATATTGCCTTGACAAATTACTTCCGAGGCATGTAAAGTGTTTTATATTAATGAAACGATCTTTGTTGTATATTTTGTTTGCTTGCTAAGTATTTTGATTGTATCTATTCTCTATGTATATTTTACAATGCACCGCTGCCACGGTGCTTAAATGGGTATAAATTACTTTGTGAGGGAGGTATTTTCGCGACGCGGGCGGGCCGCGGTGCGAAATTCCCGTAAGTTACCGCGGTGAGGGGCAATTTCGCACCGCGGGCCACCGCGGCGAAATTGAATCATTCCATAGAAGGTGAACCACAAGATCAAAGTGAGCATATTAACATGTTAGAGAATATATTAACATATTAGAGAACATTTAGAGAACGGCAAGTAACGGAATTATGTCCAAGTAACCTTCCCCTAGGTTTCTAACCCCTTCCCCTTCCCTCATGAGGTCTAACCCATGCATCCGGGTTAGGAGTCAAGAGCTCACGCTCCTCCCGGCTGATTCTTCCCACCATATGGGGTACCTAGTCATTAGAAAAAGTAATTCCACAGGATGATGAAGAGGGTTGTACAACACCCCTACAATAAGGCCATACATCCTGTCCCGGTTAATTTCATGAATGAACTCGATATGTATACATCCAGAGAGTGTGCTAAATATCCAAAGACGTAAGAAGAGGCCTCAATTGTTGTAGCATCTCGCCCAGATAAGGAGGGGGTTCAAGAAGTCCCCTCATTGCAAGTCTCCTATAACATTCCGGATGGATTAATTTCCATCGCTGGCTCATGACCACAATCAAATCGGCTCCGAATGAAGTTGATCAACTCCATTGTAAGCTCCTTGGTGGGACTGCGGGCGCAACCTCCACTCCAAGAAATGGTCCCATAGCTCATCCATTCCAGTCGCATGTAATGCCCGGGGCATGCTTGCAGCCTTCCCGAATGGCCTGAGGGGAGGATTCGGTCCAATCATTTGCAAAGAGCACGAAGATCAAATATCAAAGAACAAGGAGCACGTAAGATCAAGTAGCAAGGAGCATCAAGATCAAGTAGCAAGAAGCAAGGATCAAGGGACGATCAAGGAGCAAGAAGTTCAAAAAGAAGGAAGATCATGGAGCAAGAAAGCAAGGAACAAGATCAAGTAGCAAGATCAAGAGCAAGGAACAAGATGAAGTAGCGAAGAACAAACATCAAGATCAAGTGGCAAGGAACAAGGAAGACCAAAGACCAAAGGTGAGAAGTGAAAGCAAGTGAAAGAATTTATAGCTACTGAATCCAATAATGTTGAAGTATAATACTAATATCTTGTTGAAGTATAATACCAAGAATGATGAAGAATAATACCAATAATGTTGAAGTATTATACCATTCGGTGGTGGTAAGAAAACGGGATCTAGATTGAATCAGAGCCACGGTGCGAAATAGGCACTTCAATAATTTGTAAATGAAAGCGATTTTCGACCGCGGGCTACTGGCGTCGAATATGACCACAAATAGAACAATCACATGAAAAAATACAAGGAAAATGGTAGAAGATATTACTTAATTACTTAATTGCACTAAAAATCACTTAATTACACTAAGATGTAACTTAATTACACTAAACTCACTTGCTTATATACTTAATTTCTATGAAAATCTAGTTTATACACATATTCCAATGGAGTACCTTCACCGTGATATGTAATTATTATGTCTTTGGTGCTATGTAGCCATAGGTCACGTGTATCCCAAGGAATTGTATCCCGTGTGGGGAATCTAGACAAGAACCACGGGGATGTTGAAGTCAAGGGAACGGAATAGGAGCTTACCAATATCCACAAAAGATTTGTAATGGAAGTTGTAAAGTTCAATGAGGATATAAATCCTATTCTTCTCACTAGTAGGAATGACCGTAGGCGATAATCGATCCGAGAGTAGGCCATGAAACCATGGAAAAGCATGTCCTTCAACCTGTTTCTAGCCTATCTTCTAAATCGGGGGGTTCAAGAAGTCCCAAAGCACTTAGATTGAACCTTGCCCCGACTCGAATTGATCTCCTCCGGTGGAGGGAGATGACGAGTATAGCGATCGATAATGAAGTTGCTCACCGCCTTGCAAGCCTCGTGGTTAGACCGCGGACGCCATCGATGCTCCCAAAAGTTGCTAAAAAATCATCAAAAGTGCACGTATTTCTGCCGCGACGCTTGGTGTATTCCGGATCAGCCCAATGAGGATGTTCTTGCAAAGTTACCATTTGCAAGAAATTAGTGGAGCGAAGAGGGATGAGAAGAAATTAGTGGAGCATTGGAGGAGGCAAGGAGCGGATAAGAAATTAGTGGATCGACAAGAAATTAGTGGAGGAAATTAGTGGAGGGAGGCAAGGAGCGCATAAGAGGCGGACAAGAGGGGGAAAGAGGCAAAGAAGGACATAAGAAGCGCATAAGAGGCAAGGAGCAAACAAGAAGCAAAAAAGATGGTGAAGGCATAGATGCCTATTTAAAGAGAAATCGTATATATGCCATTATAACGAAAGTACCATACAAGTATGTATATAATCCAATAATTTCTATGTATATACGATCAATAATTTTGGTGCGTATATACCATCAATAATTTTGGTGGGTATAAATATACATCAAATTGCCGAAAGTGCGACAACATTGGCCATGTGGCCTCCTCCTCGGTCCCCGAACGTGATTCCATCACCGCAAGATGAATCACGAAAACTTCAAGCAAATGTCGCTGGCGAGAAATGCCAATGGAAGATGGATGACCACCGCCGCTCTCAATCCTCGCTATTATCCCGATCCCTTCGATGTTATCATCCATCTAATATGGAATAGAGAGCATCAAATGTACATGATAGAAAAGATCACTGGGGTGCCTGGTGACAATGACTCAGAAGAGTCCCCCTAAATCAATACTTGTCATCTGGATCATATTGTCAATACTTATTTGAAGAGTTCATGATCGTGTATTTTTGTACATTATGCTCAGATATATAACCAATAATGCCGCTCTGGTGCATGTCAATAATTTTGTTCGATATAAGTACAGCTCCATTCATTCAATGGAGAAGGCATCCATTTGCTACGTCTCGCCTGGTTATTCTTATTACTGTGGGGTCTACCTTCCCTATAGACTCCATTACTTGCACTATGAAATATAATGATCTTTATAGATGTTCTCAGAGGGGTATCCCCCTTGATTCCTGGCTGGAAGGGGTAGCAGAGGGTCGAAATCATTCTTCCAACGGGGTTTATCGTGTTGTTATCCACCTTCATCGGGTTCCAGAGCGTCACGTCTATGAGATTAATCGCATCACCAACTTGCTGCTCATGATGATCCCGACATTGCGAATGATCTTCTCGTGATTTATGTATGCTATGCCTCTTATATGAGTTCTAAATTACATTACTAGAATATTTCGGACATTCTCTAGTTATAAGTATGTAACCATAAGAGATAGAAACATATGATCCATCCATTTACCGCGACATTTTCAATTTGGAAAGCTCTTGGCCATTTTCCTTACATGTAGATTCTAAATTCGGATAAGCATTCTCTTCAAGATTAGCAGGTGTAGTCACTCTGCGCGAAATTGCACACTCCAAAGACGTTGAATCAGCTATTTTCGCGACCGCGGGCGACGGTGCAAAATAGACCTTTCCACATAATGTGGAATAGTCATTTTCGCACCGCGGGCCACGGTGCTTAATATTTGATAGTTGTAAGCACCGGACAACACGGTCTTTCGCGACCGCGGGCCTACGGTGCAAGTAAAATAGAAGCGTAAAACAAATTAAAATGAAACCGGAAGTTTATGTTCGATATAACAAGAATAGAGATTTCAAACAAGTCTTTGCATTAATTGACAATGGTTACAACTTCATTTTCTTAGAAACATGTAAGTCATCTGGACACTTCGACTTCTTTCAATTCGGACTCCTGCGCAGACCAAAGATCCAACGGTACATAAGGCGAGGAATGGGGCTCCCTCTCTTCCCAAGTCGGCCAATTGTAGCCTTATCCACGCCGGACAAGGCCAATGCTCTACTCGCAGCCATAGAATACATACTAAAGCCACCAAAAATATGCGTGGTGATATCTCTCCCAATGACCACTACTCGTCCGAATTGGCGGATAATGGGATGTGATTACCAATCAATGAGAGGGCCTTGAGTTTCAAGACCTCTTGTGGTCCATATGGGGCTGTACTTAGAATGGAACACAATGATCTCTCCTTTATAAAGGTAGCCCATATAGTGGGCTTATACTTGCATCTCGCCAAGGGTAACTCTGTCATGTCCGGCAAAAATCATCCACAAAAAATCTCCAAGCAATAATAAACAATCGTTCTTAGGCACTTAACAAAATAAGCAAACTTATGGTAGCTTACCTCCACTTCATCGATGCAATAACCTCTTTGGTAGAAATGTTGATGGATCTAACCTTGAAGAGCTTGATTCGCTTCTTTGATACTTGTTTTGCACTATCCTTTTTACCCGATGTACTGTACCGAACTTTACTTCTGAGACTTCCTTCAAGCCCATTTCTCGCCATCTCCTTAACTCTATCGAAAGCATTCTCCAGGAGCTATTGAAGTTCCATCATAAGTTAAGAGATCGCGGTGTCCCTAGGCACTTCCGGCTCGAAGTCAATGAAGTCGCTCTAGACCAACAACGAAAGCATAGATCTGTCCAAGGACCTCATCTTCCCTCAAACCAAGAATGGAAGATATATCGTGGAGAAGAAGATAGTCCTTCCCTCCTATGTTAAATCGGCAAGGCTTCCGTGACACCCCATCTATCAAGATTCTCTTCATGCTCGCTTCACGTCTTCATCCTCGCCCTCGCCGAGCTTTTCCACCAGTTCCTTCTTTCTTTCTGCATCAAATACCTCCTCTACAGGACTGAGGTTCTCGCGAATAGCCTTCATCTCGTGGTTCTTCCCTATTACGTTGGTGGAACCGTATATATCATGTAAGTAGCAAACATGATGTCAATCGGATATAAATTATCCTTCCCATCCTTCTCACATAAGTCGGCCGGGTAGCTCTCTTGAACGACCTTCGAACCTTATCTTGGTCACCTTTGGGAAAAAGCTTCAGAAAGAACTTTAGACTCAATACAATCTTCCCAAATCGAGGGAGAAGGACGCCGGATTCGGGCCGCTTACGGCCATGAAACCATGAATGTCTCGACCATACACGCCACCGTGTTTGTTAGCCTCGAGATTATATCTACCGTTAAAGAAGTTATTGTAGACTACAAAGCATGGCGTCTACCGGGTTTTCAGGCTGTTGAGCGAACTCATCTGGGTGTGACAGCCGATACTCTGCTTCCTTCCTGACGATCTGGTCATACCATGCCTGGAACTGTTCCCAAGCTTTCTCTGACCTGCCGTTTGACATTGCGGAATTGTAGCGCCTCCTTTAGTGCAATAAAAAACCTGATCGCCTAAAAGTAAGTGCCTGCGAGCCGACTCCAATAAACTAAAATGTCTTAAGTGTCCTGACGAGAAATATGTCACACCGTGGCCACGGTGCGAAACAAATTTAAACCCCAAAGACAACAATAAGGTATTCGCACCATGGACGGTGCGATATTTTGCCGAAAAGAAGGCCAAATTTATGTTAACTGCAAAACATACTACACCGTGGCCACGGTGCGAAACTACACAACACGACTACACGAACTCCACATATTTCGCACGGTGGCCACGGTGCTATCTTTGCAAAAGGATATAAGTTATTGGCAAACAACACTGGGATTTGAACCCAGTAACACCATTGTTATTTATTTGTTTAACTGTTTTCACTTAAAGAAAGTACAACAGGAGGCATACAGAGCTTTGTTGTATACAATTCTTCCCTACGTTTTCCTACCTTGACACCATCCACCAAAAAATGGAAGACGTTTAAGTCACATTCTGATTCCAAAATAATTCTTACATCAAATAAAGACCATGCTTCTTCGACTTTTAAAGTTTTAAACAATTGACCACTTTTGAAGATAGCAATGTCAATGACCGCAGAATGGGTACCATCAAAGATCGCCTTGTTCCATGGAACCCACGCCCATCTGCTCCCTTCTTTTACTTCCCTCCATCTTCTCAGATTTGAAGGTAATGTAAACCGCTTGCTTTTCGAATACAATACCGATTCGAACGCTTTCTTTCTTTATCCCTGACTGTACCTTCTCAACTCCTTCATGCATCGGGATGACCATTCATCACATAAAATGTCATCCGTAAACAATCGACAATCACTTACAAGAAACATTTTTGAAGTCTTCTTGACATTCTCGACATTCTTAAACAAGGTAATAAACATATCGATGGGTACATTTACTTTCACGTGTCCACGGACTCCACCTTTCTCCTTCAAAGCACCGAAAATTTCCCCGTGACAATTTCAGCTTGGCAAGAAACAGAGAACTGGAATCCATTGGGCAGGAACTAAGCTGTGATAATGGGGGCAATGGTAAGTCCACAATTTTGCCTTTCCGAGGATAATACTCATATTTTAAGAACCAAATCCCCCTTTCCCATGGCTACACTTTTGTTTGACCTTCAAAAGCAAGGATCCAATATCATAATAGAAAGCACGGAAGATGCTTGTGATAGAACTCGATGGTTCCAGGTCCAGCACATCGGAAATACAGAGCCCTGAGATACCAGAAACCCAATTAGTTGATTTCTTCAAAATATAATGAATGACGGATTAGCACATATATAATGAAACTCACAAATCGCGACGGCTCGTGGAAATTACGCCGAGATCTTATCTTTTCTTTTCATGTGTGTCGGTGTGTATAGGTGTCCGACCTTGATATATACTTCCCCTCTCACCTCGAACCCGACAACAATAGCCTTCCAATGGCTTGAAATAACATTTCTCCTGCCTTTGATCACCCGATGCTCTGAGTGGCGGTCGGATTGTCACGAAGCTCCCAAGAAATATATTGAAGCAGCCGAAATCGTTCTCACCGCGGATGAGGTAATCGCCATCCGAAATGAACCGCAAATTAATTAGATCAAACAACCGAATCAGATGAGCTCATGAGAACTAGAAGGATTGAAAGCATTAGCAAACCTGGATGGAGAGACGCGAAAAGAAGAGCCGTTGAGGAAGGGGGGGAGGGGGGGGTTACTTATAGACACCCCAACATTTGGGCGGTAATTCAGGGCGGGAATAATTTGTAATTATTACTTCCCCGCCCCATCGAACCCGTAGGGTGTAGGTAAGGATAATGTCAACCCGTACCTTGACGACACCGGCATGGGAAGGGAGGCATGGATGAAGAAAAGCCCTGTACCTCAATTCTCATTGGTCACAAGCGATTTCCATCGTCGGCATCGAGCTTGGGACAATAAGTGAACCCAAAAAAACTCTAATGCAAGCATATCTGGCCACTAAACCATTCAGATTGATTGCAAAATAAAAATACGTACATAGTATTATGAAGAAATATTGATGTCAATACAAGAAAATATATCTAATGGACTGTGCATGGCCTAAATCAAATGCAAAACTAAATCCAAGCCTAAAACTGCCCAAGCTTCCTGTTGCGCCTCCCCCCCCCCTTCCAGTTCTATGGATGATGATGATGATGATGTTCTATCTCTGTGCGCACTCCTGTGTATTTGGAAGGGGGGTAGAGACCCTGAAAGCCTTAGTAGATGATGTATCTAGATAGCCTAATTAATTCCCAATTCATGCGGCCTGTAAGAGCCCGCCTGGCCGTGGGTGGTGGAGCTAGACCGGCTGACAAGGAAGACTTGTCCAGTTACAGTTGATCCCTCTGGTGTGTAAAGCCTATCAGGGATAAATAGGTTAAACATGATGGCTTCATCCATCGTAGATGGTTAAATATGTTAGCTACGGTTAGGAAATTAATGCATTAGGTAAGAAGCATATAACCTCTTAAGGTAGATAGAATAGCTGAGATGTTATGACAACATCAATTGAGGGGATAGGGTGCATTGGATAGCATCATTCGAGAGGTGTAGGACCATTTTCTTATGAAGAAATTGGGGGCTCAAAATCTTAGGACTGAACCTACTTGCATCTTAGGGGTTGCACCAAAGCGGGGGAGCGAATTAATGGAAGCAATGCAACGGCCAAGTCATCTCCAAATTAGTCGACACCGGCTCAATGGGGGATGTATTCTAGCCTTAACGGGTGCGATAACTAAGGTGGGGAGAGGGTTTGCATCTAAGTGTAGATAGAATGCATGATGGGAAAAGCATAATTTCCTTATGCCGTGATCAATTGCCTGCATTCATACGTAGGAATGAGCTAGTAGCCTGCATTGAAAGCATGTATCACACGCTTTAATGTCTTGTTGATAAATTATATGTTCATAATAACTGCATAGATAGTTTTGTCTTGTGTAGATATCTTAGTATCGAGATAAAGTAAGTAATAATTACATAAAATCTTAGTTCAACTTTCGTAAGGATGTAATTCCTTCCAAAGGCATTTAAGTAACCTTCATAGGGTCCTGGTAAATAAAATGTGATTGACTATGCTCCCATTCTTCAGAGTGAGAACGACGAATTCTCTATGTAGCCTGATTGAATGTATAAAATATGTAGATTGAATTAGTTGTAGATCAAGCTATAATTATTGATTGTATATTTCTCAAATAATTATATTTATTCACCTCTTTGAGTGGTAGCAAATAATGGGAGCTAGGTTGTAATCATTGATTGAAAAGATTATGTTTACGGTCCTTGAAAGTAATGCCAAGGCACTGAGAAAAGGTCGTGTAGTGTCATTGCAAGTAAAGTTTTGCACTAGTTACATTGTTATCAAGTTGTTCCCAAGTGGCCCTTCCATTCCTGCAGGTACAATATTAATGAGTATTTTGCCAGATTCCAAAAAACCAAGCTTGATATTTGATGATGCATGCATAAACATGCCTCTTTAAAGTTATTAAACACCATGCCTAGAAAGGTAGAACCATTGTTTCTCTGGGGAAATTTAAATATGTCTGCAAGAATAAAATAGAATGTACTTTTATCGTCCACGGAGACCAATTGGCCTATGGGACCCAAACAAATAGAGCAGCAAGCGTATTACTGCTAGGATTAAAAGACCACACCATGGACGGTTTTCAAGGGAAAAACCTTAGCAGTAATAAGTATGCTGGTAGACTGTATAATCGTATGAGACAATTCAATACTGCTCTAAAAGACATGGCTGAGTCCGTGTATCCATAACCTCTTGAAGATATGATCCCAACAAGCCCACGAGGTCACGTTCAATAACATGCAGCGGCTGGTTCAGGCATAACTAACAGTCTTCCAACTGATCAATATAAAGATCAAAAAGCATTAGGGAGAGTGAGCAACCCTGGCGCACTCCAATAGTACTGACGACAGGCTGTCCTGTTGGTATGGCTGTCCTGTTGGTGTGAGACGGCCTGAGCATGCCTCGTATAACTGGTACATTGCATTTTGCAAGTCGACAAGGGTCCCTAGCTGCCTCAATCTATCCCACAACTTGTTTTGGGGTCTATATCAAAAGCCTTTGCGAAATCCACAAAACAACAGTACAAGTTTTGAGGTGATTCCTGCTATCCTCAATCAGTGTTCACAGGGTGAAAATATGGTCAATGGTGGAATGTCTGGACGAGAAGCCTGCATGTGTCAGAGTATGCACTATGTGTCTTCTGCCCATAGCGTCATTCGCTGCTCAAGGATGCCAGCCAACAATTTTGCAAAGAGAGAGCTGACCATGATTGTGTGATAGTTGGCTGGGCAGTGAGGGTCGCCTACATTGTATATGGGAATAACTCTACTAGTGGTCCACTATGGTGGGAAGCCTTCTTGCAATGCTCTATTGAGTAATGTTGTGAGGACAGGCACCATCGGAGGCCCAACCTATTTGAGAAGCTCTACCCAAATCTGCCGCCATCTCATTAGCTAGGTGTTGTAAGCTTATTATAACATCTCCTTCCGTAATGATCAATGCTAGGACCATCTACGGACAAACTGTTGCCTGACCCCTCAATGAATCATAAAGCCATTACAAGTTTGCACCCATTGCTTTGAGGTGATGTTCCATGCAGGTTGTGCAGGCTTACTCAATACCTTTCTCCAAAATGCCTTAGAGTGACGATCCAGGAGATAGAACATCTATTGCTGGTGTTCTGCAAAATATTTGGCTTTCTTGGCCTTGAGGAAGGAGCAGTATTGGCTGATGGCATGTGGACATAAGGCGGGATCAGTGTCTTGTCAGAGTCAACGTTTGAACTCCCTACATTTGTTATGAAACCATCAGTTGCAGGGGAAGGTGGTAGCTCCCAAGGGCTTTTGTGAATGGCCTCTCCCAAAGTATCTATCAGCAGCGCCAGAAGCAACTGAAATGCTAGGCAGTCTATTGCTGCAATGTGGAAAGCTGTAGTATTCCCTCCAGGTCATGCTCAACCATTTCGGCATAGGTCTCTCCACGGTCGTAGTCCAGACGTAGCTAGGGTACAGGAGGTGTTGAGGCCATGGATGCGCGGGCAGCCTGCCAATCTACATGCACGAAAAAGGGCTGGTGGTCTGAGTCTACTTCCTCGTCCCGACTATCTGTTCCAATGCCGAAATGGGTAATGAGATGCAGACTTGTTCCTCCACCAGTACATAATCCACAACACTAGAGCCGAAGGCTTTCGGAGTGAGTTATTTAATTCGGGTAAAACAATTTGACATGCACACTCTTCCCTTGTTTTTTATAAGCCTTGTTTTTTGCTATTAAACACCACCAGTTTCACTAATATTTCCGCTTACCAGTTTTGTAATTATTCCGCTTGTCCCTCCAAAAGGAAGAGCATAACATTACCATATCAAAGCATTCAAGCGAATGGTGAAGGAAATAGATGAGAAAGTAAATTGATTAAATAATACATGGACAAGAAATAAAACTTAGGATTTATTGTAGGCATTAATCCCCCATTAATCCTGAGTGAATCAATCATAGAAATAGTACATGGACAACAAATCGAACCTAGTATTTATTGTAGCAATTAATCTAGGTGAAATTCTCATACATACACACAAGGCTTCAAAGATACATGAATTGTTGGATTTAAAGATTTGGTTATTGCGCTTGTATATGTGTACGCGGCAAACAAAATTCATATTCTATTAAACCTCTGCATCTGTTAAGATAAAGGAAGTTCATGCTAAGGCCATCAATATTGACTGCCAATTTGACGCTACAATGCCAGTGTGTTGGTTGATGTAAATGCAAAATGTGGAACCATCAAAAGTGGACGAGAAGTTTCTGATGCAATGCCAAAACTTGTGGCATGGAATTAAAAGCTTGTTGATTAAGCAGAACAAGGTGAAGAAAAAGAAATCCTACAAATATTCTATATGATGCAATTGAATGGTGCAAAGTCAAATGGTGTTAGTTCTGTATCTCTTGCCAGAGTGAGGCCATGACTACATTTTAGAAGAAGGATATCATCCTTTTCACTTCAATCAGTCAAGGTCATGGAGGAACAACAGAGATGCACCATTTTACTCGAATGGGTTGATCATTTGTGTAGAACAAGTTAAATCCCTGAAGTAGAAGAGCGTATCAGCACTATTCCATCTGACACTACATGTTGTAGTGTGGATGCCTAACCATTGCAGCTGTCGAGATTTAAGAGACTTTCTATAAGTTGCTCAGCCATATCCATTATTCTATGAATTATGTAGGCACCAACCAAGGAATCCGCATAGGCACTATATCGAATACATGGTTGGCATCGAGCATGCTGCCAAATTTCATATACATGTTTATGATAGTGTTTCCAAGTAAAATGTTGGGCTTGGTTAATTTCTTAGAGATCTGAGAACGAACGTGCTTATATTTTACAAATGTTCTTGTCGCATGCAATGCTGCAAAAGAAAAAAAGAAATGTCGAAGATCCTTTTGTTACATACAGATAGTATTGCAAAAGCCCTATGGATGAGGAGTTGATTGAGAAGGAAATGAGTTGTTGATCTATACCTAAGAGGAGCCCTTCATGTTGTTTGTGTAGTTGACTTGTGAGTCATTTCTTGTGTTCTTGTGTCATTGGTTGGCCTCTCCGTAACTACTTTACTGTCTCAAATGCTTTGGAATGGGTTAAGCCAACTTCATGCAAAAGAAAATCATATATCTACAACCAAGTGTTATGTGGTAGATCAAAATGTTGCAAGCAAGTGCTTCGTGGTTGAGATGTCCATCGAACAATGCATGGACTGCTTAAATAAAATGTACCTATGAAATTTCCAAGTAAAATGAGGTACATCCAAATAATTGTGAACAAGGATTATATCTCCAACTTGATGACACAAAAAACGAAAGCAACAACAGCTTATTAGCTTGATACTTTTGAGGTCTTGTACCTGACTATAAAGCTCTCTGTTCTCAGTAAGAATTTTATGACAGGGAACTGTTGCACATGATTGGATCTGTGTACCTATAATCATAAGATTAGCAAGATCATAAATGTGAGCAATGAACATGAAAAAAAAAGTTGCTGCCAAGATAAAGATATTATTTAATGGGAAAAAAAAAGCTTACATAATGAAATGTTTCTATCTGCATTCTCCAGTTGCAGCTTAAGCACCTCGCATTTCATGCTGTTTAGGATAATATCTCTTGCATTTCTCGTTTTCATCCCTAAGGGCCTTTGTCTCAAGCGCATTACCTTTTTCAATGTCTTGAACTTAAGCACGAGAACTGTAGTTCCAACATTTTGATCTTTAACTTGTGCCTTATTCTTTTTTCTGAAGCTCCATCTTTGATCGGAATTCTTGCTCCATGACATCAACCATTTCCAACTTATTTTCAAGTGCTTAGAATTCCATCTGCTTTTTTAATCCGATCTTTAACCAGCTTTTCTGTACGGAGTTCTATTACTCTTTTGTCCTCCTCAATCTTTTCAGATAAGATTTATAAACTGCAAGATACATTTGCACTTCTATTCACTATATTGCTCACACTATATATGGAAAGTCAACTGATCCCATCGATCCGAGACATCGGATCGCCATTCTGGAATGGGACGAGCATGCATGTTTTGCATGCATGCGGGCGGCGCATGCCCGTTCTGGTTGGGAGTTCGCTATTTTAGGCGCGTTTCTGCTTCGACTTCTCATCGGCGCTTCCTCTTCTCTCTCAGCAGTACCTTATTCTCTTTGAATTGTTTCGGCGGGGAGGGGCTTCTTCACGCTGGGTTTGGCCTAAATTGGCGTTTTTTTCGTGCTGTCCTTTTCCGGCCTGTAGCCTTCGGCCCCGTGACCTTCGTCCCTCGATCCTAGTTTGTTAAGGAAGTCCTTTGGTATTCGGGCGGTTTGTTGGTTTCATCGCGGGAGTCCCATTCTAGAATCCCATCGATCCGGAGACATCGGATCGCCATTTGGAATGGGACGAGCATCATCCCATTTTTGCATGCATGCGATCAGGGACATCGGATCGCCATGGAATGGGGCGCATGCCCGTTAAGTTGGGAGTTCGCTATTTTGAAGTGTTTACGCCGACTTCTCATCGGCGCTTCCTCTTCTCTCGGTGATTACCTTATTCTCTTTGAACCCACCCTCCCCTTCTTTGTTATTGTATTTTTATCGCGCGGCACGCTGGCGTAATCAGCCCCTCCACTCACGGGAGGTTTGGTTTGTCTTGTTGTTTTGTTGGTGATGTGCGGTCTGGGGTTAGCGGCGGCATCTGTTTCGACTTTTTCCATTCGTGGGTTTTGGGGCGATTTTTATGCCTTACGTTTGTCCAAGCCCCTTGCGAAGGCTTATCACTAGGGTTTTTCTCGAAAACCCGAAAGGGCTGGTTTTTAATCCGGTGATAAGCTTTCGGCAGGTACACTAGCCCAGTCTCTATTAGCATTGTATTTTGTTGGGGTCCAAATGATATAATTGGATTTTCCCTTTATTTTTTATGGGTAGTTTGCATGTGTGCGGCTACCCACTATCCACCATTGTAGAAAATCTGCTGAGATGAATGAGAAGCAAGTCTAAGTCTATTTCTCTTTGAATTGTTTTCCAGGCAGGGGAGGGGCTTCTTCCTGCTTGGTTTGGCCAATTTGGCGTTTCTTTCATGCTGTCCTTTTCCGGCCTTTAGCCTTCGTCCTGTGACCTCCGTCCTCGATCCTAGTTTGTAAGGAAGTCCTTTGGTATTCGGGCGGTTTGTTGGTTTCATGCGAGTCCCATTGGGCGGTTTGTTGGTTTCATGCGAGTCCCATTCTAGAATAAAATTATTACTTACCTGGGGTATTCCAAATACAGTCATGCCAACATAAGAGTCAAAGGCATTTACCTAAACCTGTTGTAATTGAGAGACAATCATCTGAAGATTGACAGGAATTTGATTTATGAAACAATATTCACAGTTAGTCTCAAAGCACCAAGTTTATGTTTATATCATTCATGAAGTTTATATCACCTTCCAATTCTCAAATAGTTGAGTTAAAACGATATATTCAAATTATCAAGTAACAAAGCATTGAATATGATCATATATCGATTTAAAGCTACAGACCATATGGTATAGAATGATAAAATAATGTCTTTAACCACAAACCTCTATTTCGATTACAACAATCCCCTTTATTTCCGATCTGCTAGCGGGATTCCAGATCCCCTATTTTACAGATGCTTCTTGGTTTTATTTACACAGGTCCGACGGTTCTGTCTTGCCGACCTGTTTGAACTTTGGCTTGGCTCCAAAAGATTGGATCGAGCCCTATATATTAAAATGGAAGTCTTTTATCCTAAATCACAATATCGACCTTAAAATATTTAGGACTATTGTGTCAAATAAATGTTCTCAAGGCACATTCCCTGACCATTGCTTCTCAGATTTCATGTAATTTTCATACTCTCTTTATTCTTCTGTATACACAATTTTCTCTGTAACTTAGGAACATCTAGGATCACTCAGACCGAGTAAATGTTCCCTTAGTTCAATGAGGCCCAGTCCTGAATGTGTCTTCTGAGCTTCTATCCTTCAAATTCCAACAATTTGATCTGACTCTTTCTTTCATTCCCCTTCGGATCATATTGTTAATCATGTCATATTCTTGATTCTCAATCAACAGAATAATCTGCTAAGCTGCAATATACATATTTTGCTAAGTTGCAATATACATATTTCAACTTTCTTTCATTCATGAATATCTCTGCAACTCAGCCTGTCACTTATGTCCTTCAATCTGTTTCCACTTAGAGCTTTTGTGAAAATATCAGCCAGCTGATCCTCAGATTTAATATAACTTAACTGAATTAATTCTTTGCTTACCATGTCTCTGATAAAGTGCATCTCCATCTCTATGTGTTTTGTTCTTAAAGTTTCATGAAGAACTGGATTTTTCGTCATCGCTATGCAACTTTGGCTGTCACAGAATAGTACAGTGCTTTCTTTTTGTTTTAATCCTAATTCATTTAGGAATCTCCTTGCCCATACGATTCCCTTGGCTGCTAAAGTTGCTGCAGCATATTCTGATTCTGCCGTAGATAGTGCTATAGATCCTTGCTTTTTACTTCTCCAAATAATCGACGCTCCTCCTAACATCAATACGTAGCCAGAGGTTGATTTTCTTTCATCCAAATCTCCACACCAATCCGCATCACAGAATGCTTTCAATTTCATATCATCGTTTCGATAGACTAAACCATTATGTTGTGTTCCCTGGAGATATCTTAGAACCTTTTTGGCGGCTGACCAGTGTCCTTTCCCTGGATCATGATTATATCTACTTAACATGTTTACAACAAAAGTAATATCAGGTCTTGTATTGTTCGCCACATGTAAAAGACCTCCTACTAATTGTCTATAAGGTATTTGAGCCATTTCTTCTCTTTCTTCTTCTGTTTGCGGAGATAATGCCTTTGAAATCTTGCATCCTGGCAGAATCAGAGCCTTTACTGCATTATAATCTGTCATGTTAAACTTCTCCAACATTGACTGAATGTATTTGCTCTGAGATAAAGAAATCTACTTTCTCTTTCTGTCACGTAACACTTCTATTCCTAAAAATCTTTTAAGTTCCCCTAAATCCGACATTTTAAACCTGTTTTTGAGGATGTCTTTGCAGAGATTTAGAGTACTTGCATTGTTTGCCACCATCACACAGTTGTCCACATATAATGCTATGATGCAATAATTATTTCTTTCCCTGTATGCATATACATTACCATCGTTTTCTAGTTTAACAAATCCTTGTTCTATCAAATATCCATCAATGCACTTGTACCATTGCCTTGGCGACTGCCTCAGCCCATAAACAGCCTTGTTAAGCTTCTAGACCTTGTCTTTGCCATTCTCATAACCTGGAGCTTGCCTCATGAAGATTTCTTCTTCTAACTTAGCATTTAAAAAAGCAGTATTGACGTCCATGTGATGTAGTTCAAGGTTCTGAGCATTTGCCATAGCTATTAACATTCTAATGCTTGCTAGTTTAACCACTGGGGAAAATATATCTCCATAATCTACACCTTTCCTTTGGGTAACCTCTGTGCAACCAATCTTGCCTTAGACTTAGGTTTTCCTTCAGCATCAATTTTTAGCTTGTATATCCACTTGTTCCCAATCACGTTTTTCTGTTTTGGCATGTTAGCAAGTTCATAGGTAGATGTACGTTCAAATGATTCCATCTCCTCATCCATTGCTCTTTTCCATTTGAGTGCATCTGATTCTGGTATTGCTTCTTCAAAAGTTTCTGGTATTCCGGATTCTAATACCATTAGTGCATCAGAGATGTTTTCAGCCTGTAATCTTCTACTCCTATCATCGATTTGTCTACCATATTGTTCTATGTCTATTCCTGCCTCATCTCTAAGGATTTGTCCCTCTGTTTTCCTTCTTCTAAGTGATTGTCTTGTTGCACATCATTATTTTCATTGTCAACCACTTGGTCTTGTTCAATTCTCTCTTTTGTTCCAGAGTATTCACTTTCTTCACAGCTCTTTTCATATTCATCATCTGTATCTATCATTTCAATATTTTTATCAACCTTTTCAGCTGCTTCTCCCCTCTTCATCTCTTCACTTTTATGCTCGAATTTTTGTCTGTACAACTCTTTCTCTACAAAGGTTTTACATCGCGGCTTATTATGATCTTTCTACTAACAGGATTATAAACTCTGTATCCTTTAGACTGCTGGTCGTATCCTACCAGGTATGTAACCATGGATCTATCATCCAATTTCTGCCTCAATTCCTGAGGTATATGCGTGTATACTAAACATCCATAAGTTTTATATTTTTCATAGCTAGGTAGTTTACCAGACCACAATCTCTTTGGGCAGCTACCACGTAAGCTTGTAGATGGCAAAACATTTTGAATTTCCACTGTTGTTTTGACTGCTTCTTCCCATAAGAAGTTTGGCAGGCCTGCATGCTTGAGCATTGCTCGCACTGCATTAAGTATAGTTTTATTTTTTCTTTCCGCAACCCCATTTTGCTGTGGGGTGTGACTGCATGTGTATTGTCTTCTAATTCCTCTTTTAATGCAAAACAACTTGAATTTTGAAGACGTATACTCACCTCCTCTGTCGGATCTTACACACTTAATCCGCCTTCCAATTGAGCATTCTGCTTCTGCAACAAATGCCTTGAAAACTGGATCTTTAGTCCTGAGACAGTACACCTTTGTTTTTCTACTGTAATCATCAACAAACGTTATAAAGTACCTTTTTCCAGTAATTCCTACAACATTTAGGGGTCCGCACAGATCAGTGTGCACAAGTTCCAAAATTCCTTTGGCTCGTTTGACTGACCTTTTAAAAGCCAGCCTGCATTGTTTCCCTAGCATACAACCTTTGCATGTATATTTATCAGCCCTGCACTCAGTGTAATGTATCCATCCTTTCTTAATCATAGTTTCAATGTTGTCAATATTTGTGTGTCCCACTCATGCCATGTTATGATGTCTGGGGCTGTTGTCAAGTTTATACTTCTAAGGTGTTTAGAGCTTAAACCAAATAAGTTACCAACTCGCCTTCCTAAGAATCTTAGTTCATTTCCTTCATAAATCTTGCAATACATTTGTTCAAATACTACTTTAAATCCCAAATCAACTAGTTGGCAAATTGAAATTAAATTTCTGACCAAAGTAGGTACACAAAGTACATTTTTCAGATTTACTGATTTTCCATTAAGATCAAAAAGCTCAAGAACTCCTACGTCTTCAATTTTTTGTAAGTCCACATTTCCAACTTGGATATGTCCACTTTTGCTACCACTACAGTCTCTAAGAATTGAAGGTGTGCATGCTATGGTTTTTTCAGCTCCACTATCTAGTATTAGAAAATCATCATCAATATCACCATTACAAGTTGCAAATGTCTGAAATTTGCTTACCTCTGTGTCTTCGTCATCATTTTCCTCCGCTAAGGGTACTTCCTCTGCCACATTGGCTTCAGAAACTACATTCTTTCCTCTGCCCCTTCCTCTGCCTCTGAAAGCATTTCCAGATCCTCTTTTTCCTCTTCCCCTTGCATTAGAGCCATCTTTAGGTGTAGAACATGTGCTGGCATAGTGTCCCCTACCTCCACAATCAAGCAAGATTCGGGCAGTTTATCTTCACATGCCCATACTGATTACAATTAAAGCACGGACCTGATTTTTCCCCTTTGCTGACTTCACTCTTTCCTTTTGTATTTGCACTACCATCACCTCTTCTTTTTGCATATAAGATTTGTGCAACATCCTCCTCTTCATTTACTTTAATATGTTCTAATTCAGTTTTTAGCATCCTTTCTGCTTCAGCCTTTGTTTTTGCTATTGTTCGAATAAACATCGAGATGTTGCCAAGGCTGGATACTGCACATGAAATAGCTAATACCTGCTGTTGTTGGGTGTAAAAAACACCCAGCTCCTAAATCTGCAATGATGTTATCAAAGCTTTGCAGAAAATCATTCACATCTTCATTATCATGAAACTTTAATTGCCGAAGTTCATTTTTAAGTACATCAATTTGTGAGGGCGTTTTCTCCTCATAGGTCAGCAACATGTAATTCCATATCTATTTTGGGTGCATACCCCTCAGCTTCAAGACAATGCTTGAACTGACTTTACTCATAATAATTCCTTGAGCCTGCATTAATTTTCCACTTTCGTCGCCAGCAGTCATTCCAGAAGTTACATTATTCACTCTGGACTGTCCCCTTGCAGTAGAGTTCTCTGTACTAGAACTCTCTTCACCAGCCACACTTGCATTCCTTGCAGTGATTTCAGCAGCTCTTGTTCTAACCTCTCCATCAGCAGTATCGATAAGATGCCACAAGTCTTCTACCTGCAATACATGCTTCACCTTTTCCTCCCAAACCTAGAATTCTGAAACCACTTTGAAGACTTCTATTGCACTGAGAAGTCCTGCTCCAAATCTACTTGCCATACTTGGCTCTGATACCAATGACAGGAATTTGATTTATGAAACAATATTCACAGTTAGTCTCAAAGCACCAAGTTTGCATAGACCATTATGTTTATATCATTCATGAAGTTTATATCACCTTCCAATTCTCAAATAGTTGAGTTAAAACGATATATTCAAATTATCAAGTAACAAAGCATTGAATATGATCATATATCGATTTAAAGCTACAGACCATATAGTATAGAATGATAAAATAATGTCTTTAACCACAAACCTCTATTTCGATTACAGCAATCCCCGATCTGCTAGCCGGATTCCAGATCCCCTATTTTACAAATGCTTCTTGGTTTTATTTACACAGGTCCGGCGGTTCTGCCTTGCCAACCTGGTTGAACTTTGGCTTGGCTCCAAAAGATTGGACTGAGCCCTATATATTAAAATCGAAGTCTTTTATCCTAAATCACAATATCGACCTTAGAACATTTAGGACTATTGTGTCAAATAAATGTTCTCAAGGCACATTCCCTGACCATTGCTTCTCAGATTTCATGTAATTTTCATACTCTCTTTATTCTTCTGTATACATAATTTTCTCTGTAACTTAGGAACATCTAGGATCATTCAGTTCGAATAAATGTTCCCTTAGTTCAATGAGGCCCAGTCCTGAATGTGTCTTCTGAGTTTCTATCCTTCAAATTCCAACAATTTGATCTGACTTTCAAGGATGCCAACAAAGAGATAAACATAAATTTGAACACATGCATGAAATTACTTTCACAATAGTTCACCATGACATGCTGGTTATGTAGCAGTGCCATGTATGCCTATTACCTTTAGTTCTTCTCCTGGTCCAGCTGTCAAGGTTTCCAAAATTTGTCTTCTGAACGAAGCTCTATCTTCACGAATAAGAAGTTCCCTCAATACATTCCTCAGCTGTAATAGAAGTACGTACCATAAGGAAATATAGCATTACATTTTATCACTAGAAACATAATCAGCAAATACTTGTTTCATTTGCTTTCCCTGACAGAGGAGGCAACGCTCAAACTCTTCCATCAGCTTTTTTAGCAAGAATTCCACCAACTGAAAGCATGATTTGGGCGTGTTCCTACTCTTATACAATCTTGCTTGAATTGCCTGAAACTCCTTCTCATTTGGGAGATCTTGATGCTGCATCCGGTGCTTGATAAAATCATATGCATGTATGTCGGTGATGTTCTATGTGATATAGGTCTCCATTTCAGCTATCTCTCTTGGAATTTCCTGCTCGAAATAGTCGATGAATTCATTGTTATAAGCATCAATGATGATAGCCAGGAGTTCATCCAACCAAAGGCCCTGATCAATGCAGTACGATAGGTGAAAAATATCATTTGCGAAAAGGTACTCCTCTCCTTCGATAATAATTGGCATAAGAGATGTGATTCCAACTGGAGGAGTTGTTGCCTTTCTTAGGAGGTCCTCTGTGGCCTTGATGTACTTTTCCAACTGCTTGGCTAATCTGGGTCCCTTCAAAAAGTGTGTGTTGAAGAATTTTATTGATAATTGTTGTATATAAGGGTTATACTTCTGTTCAAAAAGTTTTAAGATTTTTTTTAGCACTATTTATTATTTTGCTGTAAAAGGACCTGGGATGAAATAAACAAAAAACACTTGAATAGAATACTCCAATACACTCAACTACTTATAACACAAATGTCACGTCCAAATATCGAGGTCATCTGGCTGCCTTGCAGGGAGGTATGACAGCATCACAGTCAATGTCTAGGGCATCTTCAATAATCCCTTTCGAAGAAATCCAACTCCCAAATGTAATTGGCCAATTTGTCTTCAACCATTGATGGTGCAGTATCATTAGGTAGGTTGTTGTATTCATCTTGCTTCTTCTTCAAAAGGATATCTTCTATTTCCTCCATGACATCGCCTTCGCAGGTGCACTGCTCCTAGAAGATTTGGTGATGTTGCTGGCACTCAAACATCCATACTAGGAATCGTGTCTCCAGCCGCGTTCGTCATATATTGTGGCGTTTAGACATCCTACAAGGGGTGAAGCAAGGGACTGAGCAGGAGGTATGACACCTGTAAAGATCATTTCCAATCGCCTCGAATGATCTCAGTATAGCTTTGCAAATGGACATCAGTGTCATATATAATATGTGCTCCCATTCCTCTTCACGAGACTATCATGTGTCAAGGTACGTATACGAGTATGAGTATATGTCGTATATAATATGTGCTCCTATTCCTCTTCACGGGACTATCATGTGTCAAGGTGTGTACGAGTACGAGTTTGTGCGAGTACGAGTACGTATATGAGTATGTGTCATACATAATATGTGCTTCTATTCCTCTTCACGGGACTATCATGTTTCAAGGTACATGTACGAATACAAGTTTGTGCGAGTATGAGTACGAGTAGGTGTCATATATAATATGTGCTCCTATTCCTTTTCCTATGTGGCTTGTGATTACCATCTGGAAGCTGCATTACTCATGGATCACGAATCAGATGAATCGTTGAGTAATGTATCTAATATTGTCTTGAGTGGCTTATCAGATGTGTGGTTTTTAGACTCAGATGTATATTCATCCATTGAAACCTTTGAAACAGATGAAGGGGCTTCTCTTCATTCTCATCGCTCCTCAACTTTCGCTTCTAACTCTCAAACCCCAGGTTCTATGCCATCAACAGAGGATTGGTTAAGGGAGAGCTCTCAAGCTGGATATGCTTTCACAATAGGGTCCTTCCACTTGATGTTAGAGTGCTTGAGAAGCATGCAATATCCAAGAGTTACTGAGATAATGGCATCAGATCCTCAGTTTCTGCCTCTCTCCACTAAGAATAATAGGTCTCCACTATGTAGCAGAAGCTTACGATTGACCCTTCTGGACATTATCTTATGCGTCAAGGGGCCAGTCCACAATGCCTAATCACAGAGATCTTTGGATCCATATTGTCATACAAAATCACGTGCAAAATGGCATCCATTGCGGCATAATATGAACGACAAGTAATATAAGTTCATCATCGCAAATAGGATCCGTTATAATGGTATACCTCTCGAATATGTGTGATGTTACATCGAGGGTTGCATCTGCAAGTATGATCCATATATGCATGATGATGATTTTCCTTTGTCAGATGAGCTGCTACTAGGCAAAGATATACACGAAAGAATCGCAGCTTTCCAAGTGCAATTTAGGGTGCACACTCATTACAGAGTAAGGAGAGGTTCTTTGATCTGTAATGATTATAGGTGCCATAGATAGAAGGCTCTGCGTCGATGAGGAATTAGTGAATAGACAAATTAGGAAGAGTCATAGAAGGAGTTGTATGTTCAAAATTCGTGCAACACATCCTCTCGAGGAAGATATAAAAACTCCTGAGAATCATACAGGGCATGATCCATTCTCTGAGATAGGAGATTGGTCAATGCCTATCCACTCTAAAGTTTTGAATGTGGCTCGTGGAGTGTTACAAGAGTCAGCGGGTCCCCGAATTGCCTGGAGTATTGTAAATGAAAGAGGCAATCATATCAGGATGCAATGCAGTCTTGTCGACAAAATCCAACCATTTTCACATATAACTGGAGGATATTTGGTGACTGAAACTACCAGTTAAGGGTTGTTGGTAAGTGCAATTCAATTTCTGAGTTTTTTATTTAATACGTTAAAGTCAATCATAAGTATGCCCCTATTCACAGGTGGAAGATTAGGTACTGATTGGAATACTGTCGAGGATGGGATGGATGATTGGAAGCATCTCGGGAAGGTCATATATCATCAGCCATACAACACATCTAATCTTGACCCGAATAGGTGTCTTTGGATATGTTTGATTCAGGATGATGCAATGCTTCAAGCAGCGATTAGATATAGTGGTAATGGGGTTTGGGCTATTGACATTTCAAAGGATGGAAAATGTTAGACCAAAATCTATCACCATCGACCTCGATGGAGTCGAGGGTAAAAGTATGCTAGTGGGTAGCAAATAAACGCGAGCCCAGCACCAGCACCAGCACCCAAAATACATTTTTTCCACCCTTCATACATTTTTTTCCCACCCTTCACCTATATAGTACCACCTATTTTCTGCCCGTCTAGTCGTCTAGCCCGTACCCGTTTATACAATCATTACCTATTTGCCGCCCGCGGTAATGAATGCGACCCCTGCAATCTGTAACCAGTAGACAAACTAACTTTCGAATTTGAGTTTTCCAAATCTCTCTTTCCCAACTTTCTCTACTCCGGCCAAGCAACCCGCGAATTCGTGCTCTCGAATTTCCATAATAAACAAACAGATCAACCATGGTAAAGAAGGTGATTGATCCACCCGCTCAAGTAGTAATTCCAATGGAGGCCATGCGCCGGGTAAGCAAAAAGCAACTAAACAAAATTTCTATGGGTTTAGGGTCCCTGTTAATTCGATTTTCTTGCATTCTTCCAGGCCAGAAGAAACGTTCCCTTAAAACCGGACCTGGCTGATTGCCGAACCGAAGAAGACTTCCATGCGTATGCGGGTCTGCCAAACGAGGGCATTCATCCCTCTCAATTTCGAACAGACCTCATATCTGCAGCAGAGTACAATGAAGTTTGGGATACCAACGGGGTCATTCCTGGCAAAACTTCTATTGACAAGGTAAGGCCAGAGCACGAAGACGCTCTAATTGAACCGAGCAGCAAAATATACGGGACGGATTGAAGAAAAGAGAAGTTAGAAAGACGATTATCATACCTATTTGCATTCAATAACGCCGAGAGCAAAGTAGGATCCGAGAGAAGTTCAAGGTTAATTGGGCTGATTGCGGCAAAGAGTAGAGCCTACAGGCTGAAGAAGGTTAAATGTGAACCCACCAGCGATTGCTCCAAAAAAGCGAGAGCAGAGACCAGCAAATCTCAGCAAACCACAGCACCTGAAAGCATAGCAGAAAGGCAAGTTTCAGGAGGCACTGGAGGCAAGTTTCAGGAGGCATTGGTATTAAATTAGAAGGGAGGCCGTCCATTAGGAGCGTTGCAATGTGCCCGGCGACTTACCACGCCTTATGGGGAGAACATATCACGCTTTGGAAGTCATGTGCAAAGCTTTGCAGAAACTCTAAACACGCAAAGAAGCTGATTTAGTCTCCAAGAAGGAGCTAGTTGTCCAGTCCCAGGCTAAGGGAGCTTTCTTCTCGGCTTCACAAGAAAAATTGCAGAAAATAAAAGACAACATCTCACGTCTTCAAGCCCTGACAAGTTCTGATGCTGGTGCCTCTGCTGAGCTACTGAGCTTAGAGAGAGAGAAAGACATGGCAGAGTACATGCTCAAAACCCTTGTTGAAATGGGGGGTGGCCCGGTCGATGTGGGATAGTTCAACAATTGTGCCTTGTAGGCTGGCGAGGTTGCAAACAATGAAGTGCGGCTTGCAAAAGCCAAAGAGCATTCTGAGAATGTCAACGAGCTCGGGGAACTTACAAAGAGAGCTGGCCAGCTTGTGAGCATCTATCCTGTGCCATTCAGATTGCCAATTGAAGATGAGGAGAGATGCTCCACATGCGGGCTCGCATTCCAGGATGATTACACCCTTAGTCGGAAGCTGAAATGTGGCCACGTATATCATGTAAATTTTGCACCACTTTGCTTTTTGGAGAAGACACACGCCTTTGAATGCTCGTAAGCTTGGTTCCCAAAGAGGCTTAGTGGAGGAATTGGGGAAGACAGTCAAGCAGGAACCCTCATATGCTGGGGCAGCACACAAACACATAGTTGAGACAATTGACATAGATGAGGTGGTAGCTACAACTCTAGACAGCAACAGGAAAAGGAAGCATGTTAAAACACCTCTTAGTAGAAGGACCCCCGGACACAAGTCTACAAGGACTCGAACTCCACAAGCAAGAACACCCAAAAAGGTACTTTGTTTCACGAATTGGGAACATTAAATACTTTGTAGGCAAAGGTAATGGCAAGAGTCAAGCGATCGGCCAAAGACAATGCAAAGACCCGAAAGCTGCAATCTTTGAAGACACCAACACGGTCCAAAGCGATTCCAGTGGTTCGGCGAAGTTCGAAATACACTATAGTTCCAAATTCTACAGCTGCCTCTACAAAGGCCTCCTCTAACACTGTTGATGCAGGGTCAGACAAGGATGTTGAAGATGTGGAGAAGCAGGTCAACAAGGTTGTGACCCGATGCACAAGGCTCACAAGGTCAAGGACCAAAAATGTCACAGAACCCGAGAGTGAGGGTGAGTCAGATGATTCGGTTGATGAGGACGTGCCTATAGATGTCGCACTAGGGAAAAAACCCCCAGTCTAATGTAATCTTCCCATACTTGTTTCAGGCCCAATTTTGATTGCACAAGACTCGCCAAAACGAGCAGTTAAAAGGTTTTTGTTTAATACCATAATATATTTATTTTCCCCCATTGTGTCCTTGTAAAATTTGTTTGGAGTTTCAACCTAGGGATCAATATGCATTTTCCTGCAGAAGGAGAAGGCATACAAGAGTGGTACTTAGTGATACACAAGATGAAGATAGTGAGAGAACCCAGACAGATATTGAAGAAACCAAAGTGCCAAAACAACCTCTTACATATAAAAGGTGCAATCCAATATTTAGGTTCAAGCAGTTATTTTTCTTGTCTTATTTCACTTGGCACAAACTTTAACATACAAAGGGTGCCTGTTATCCTGTTATATTTCAAAATGTATATTCTCTACAAATTTCAGTTGGTAATTGGAGCTCATCTTTGCATGCAGGAGAACAAGACAGGTCACTGCAAGGGTTACTGATAGCCAGGAAACACCCATACATTGGGGGTAGGGAGATACTACTGCAGATGTATCTAACTATGACTATCAGCACTCTCCATCATCTGGTAGCAAAGATAAAGCAGAGTCCAGCAGGTCGCAGCAACATCGAGCACCTCTCGATAGCACTTCCCAGCAAAGTCCAGCACATATCGCAGCACAGACAAGCACGATGCAACACACATCGACAGTGGTTGCAAACGTCGAGGGATGGACACCCAGACGGAAGTTGATGGTGCTTGACATAAATGGTGTACTGGCACAGACACAACAGAGGAGAATGAACCATAAATTCTTGCCTCCACCATAAACGAACCATGTTGTAAAAGAAACTGCAAGTAAGTACCTCATTTGCAGACCAGGGTATCATGAGTTTGTGGAGTGGGCACTGCAGAGGTTTGATATTGTGATCTGGAGTGCTTCTCTTCTTCGGAATACAAGGGATATGGTGGATGCATTGTTCCCTGATTTGCTGACCAGATTCTTGAAGGTATATGGTCAGGAGCATTGCTATGCATGCGAGCATCCAACCAGCACAGTAAAGCAACTTTTTTTCAAGGAGTTGAAGGTTGTACTTGAGGATTTTCCTCAATATCATGGTATGATTTTCTTGGCTGATGACAGCCTACACAAAGGGTTTCTAAACCCTGCACACACAACCCTTCCTGTTATGCCTTTCAAGGGGCAAGAAGGGGACAACTTTTTGCAGACCAGGGTGTGTCCAGCATTGGATTACTTGTCTTCTCATACAGTACAGGAAACCATCTCACAAATAGACATCACTGATGCATGGTTGGAAGAGGAGACAGTTGCAGTGCTGGATTACTGTCTCAACAACTATCTTGTCTCGGCCTACTATATCCTCAATGCTCCAGTAGAAGTACAAAGGCAGTTGTTGGGCACCCTTCCTGGCGACGAGCATCAATCATGAAAACTGTCATTAACTCATCAAGGGTAAAAGCACGTTAGGGTGTCATACATTAGGGGGCAATTCATGTAAACTTTTGAACGGGTTGCTGAATTTTAAATGTACTTATTTCATGTATAAATTTTGTCTTATATATTTAAAAAGGGGCAAAATTCCCTTTTGTTTGTAATTATGACGAGTAGAGGCCGGCGGTTGATGCGAAACTCCTGGAGGAAATTCCTCCCTCCAATTTCCTCCAGGAAAATTCCCTCCAGAAAAATTTCCTTCCAAGAAAATTCCCAGATCGAACCAAGAAAGTAGAACACAATTTGAATTTTTTCCGGGATCAGGAAAACATGCAATCGGTGATTTTGAAACCGAATGTGGCGATCGGGGAAAACATGTAATCCGGGTGATTTTGAAACCGAATGTGGCGATCGGGAAAACATGCAATCTGGGTGATTTTGAAACCGAATGTGGCAAACATCGGATGGCATCCGGTGAATTCAAAATTGTGAAGAGTAAACGTGGTGGCATCGCGATATTTTGAAAGTGGGAGAGATGAGAAAGGGAAAAAGAAGATGGCAGAGCATGATAGCGAAATCGAAAAGGGTAGTACATCCTCAAGGTATGTTACCAAAAAAATAAGGACCAGTGTGCAAAATGCTGTTACTGTTATGAGAAAAGAAGCTAAATCTCTGGCTCCTAATCAAAGGTACTTATTTGCTTCTAGATTCTTGCAAGATCACAGGCTATTGGAGCTTTTTGAACCTGTGATTGGGGGTCAAGCATGCAATTTTAGAAAACCTTAAGGATGGATTGGAAGAGGTAAAATGCTCTAATAGTGGTGATAAATTGGCTGCCAAGTATCAATGGTTGTGGGGAAAAATGGTGATTTGAAGCAAAAGGAAATTGCTTGCCATCCCCAAAATCTTTCATATGCTGCTAGCAGAAGAAAGAGAATGGCAATTGCTGGTTCAAACATTTGGGCATTAGCAGGCAGGAAGGCTAGATCTGATCGTTTGGATGAAGAAACCAAGCTAAAAGTCATCGGTTCGGCTTAACAACACCAAGGTTTCACCAAAGTACAGGGATGTGAGGAAAAAAAGAAGCGAGGCAATCCAGTATCTTGACATTCCTCAGGTATTAAAGCTTTTGTCAAAGAAACTATTACATTTCAGTTTCTTTGTTGTTTTCATGTACATTTTCATGCACATATGTGAACTCCTCTACTAATCTTAGTTTACTTGCTTTGATGTAGCCTTTTCGGTCTGTTTTGCTTGCTGTATTGTACATGTAAATGAGGTTTATGGGGTCATCTACTTGCTCTTGGAAGTATTTCATGTATATTATGTGATATATATGTACATAGTGTAAGGATGTAAGATTAAATGTGCCAGAAGTGAACTCATTTGCCAATCTTAGTTTACTTGCTTTGATGTAGCCTTTTCGGTCTGTTTTACTTAATGTATTATACATGTAAATGAGGTTTATGGGGTCATCTACTTGCTCTTGGAAGTATTTCATGTATATTATGTGATATATCCTATATTATAAAACCGTGGCGTCGGTCTGTGCGCCCGATTGACGGCCGAGATCGTGCCAATGTCCCTGCCCCCTGCCAGACGGCCCAGATTATTTTGTTGTCTCTATCGACGGCTCAGATTGTGCCACGTGGCATCATCAAACCGTTAAAAATTGAAGAGGCACATAAAACATAACCTTTCGTTCAAAAAATTTCAAAATAGGGCGTCATTTTCAGATTTTCTTCAAAATACCTTTCTGGAAGGCATACGGATCAAGCGGCTATGGATAGAACGGGACTCGCTATCAGTCTTCTTTTCTCTGCCCTGGATTAGGTCTGAGTTCCGGCCACCCACAAGGTAAGCTGTTCCGTCTACGTCTATCTTTCGAGTGGCAGTTTGTCTAGCCGACAATTAGTTAGGCAAGGCTTTCTCCTTGGATTTGGTATTGGAGGGGCTCAACAAAGTATTTTTTAGCGTTGTTTGTCTGATTTGTATCATTGAATCCGATAGGGGGCTGCAATTGACCTTTGATACTGGTGGAAACAGCAACGCCTCAACAGCAAGGAGCAAGTAACTCAGGCGTTTGTTCTACTATCTGGGAACATGTGGAAGGCAAGACACATGTAAGGAAGCAAACTTCAGTCAGAGCTGCTGAAAGAATGCTGAACTTCATATTCTTGCTTACAGTGAATAAAAGTGTTCTAATTGCCATGCAAGGTAGAGGAAAGATACGGCTAACAAATGATTGTTGTATTTGTCTATTTTCTCTTCAAACTCCTTCATCATGGACTGCTTAGTAGTTTGTCCAGCTGAACAAGATCTTAGCTTCTGACAAATATACATGTGGAAGGTATTCAGTCCTCAGGTTAGTTAGTGTATGATGGGATAACGGTGGTTAAGCAATTCAAAGTTTTTAATTGGCCATTAGTTATTATATGGCTTCTGATAACATGTGTCTCCTGTCCTTTGTGGTTCAAATTAGGGCTTGCTTCTCTGTTAATCTGCAGTGTAGCCTTGATTAATCAGATATTTTTCTTTTGAATCTGACCCTATCTTACAAAACTGAACAATAGACCTTATATTGTTTCGAACTTGGGCCATTCCTCCTCCTTCTTGCTCTGCTTTTCCTGCAAATTCCCTAGCGTCCTCCAAGCTATGATGTTTTTTGCAGGTGGAATGGCCAGCTATGGTCAATAGCGCACATGTCTATATATGGTTTTCTGTTTTCCAATTCTGTAAACATCATTTTCTGGACACCAGTAAGTTTTTCTGAATCTTCAGCACCGGTAAGTTTTTCTGAATCTTTTTCTGAGCACGAGTATAATTTCGCTTGATAGAGTTTCTTTGAAGCAGAAGGTTATGGATCCACCTGAAATATTAACAGTGATTGGAAAGATTCCCAATCTATCAGACTTTTTGAATCTGCTGTATGATTACCATTACAAGACCTTTGACAGCGCATTTGCTGGAATAACAGAGCAAATTCGCGAGAACTTTGAATCGTTGCATACTCAATCAGCATCAACTTCGTAGATTTACAACTGTCTCGCTTTATTGCTGCTGGGAAATTGAATTGCAAGATTGACAAAATGGGTGGAGGTCCTGAGATGAACAAACCATGACATTCTGCACTGCTATAGCTGCTACCACTCTAATTTTACCATTATAAGATTTCTGCCTACTCCAATGTACCTTAAGCATTTCAGTTACTCAAAATATTCTATGTTCTACCAGCCCAACGAGAATAATCGTTGTCAATAGTTCCTATCAACATCTATGATGTCTGCAGGTGGAATGGGCGCCACTGACCCACTTGAGAAATTTTTTTGCTACTTGGCAGATTAGGCTGGATTATTAGGGCCAAAAAGCCTGCTTTCTGTTTATAGACGTCCTATTTGAATATTTTCAATCCATTCTCACAGCAGTAAATTGTCAAATTCAACAGTGCTGAATATATAAAGCCTGTATTTTTTTTCAGAACGTTGTACAAAATTGAGCATTGTCCATGGCATGAAGCTTTAAGTATTCATAAAGCCATCTCCATGTATCTCCATTCTATATCTCCATTCTGTATCTCCATTCTTATGAGGTTGGTTTCTCCTGCGTTATGCAGCTCCAATGCATTTGCTCAGTGTCATTATTTGCATGGCTCGAGGCCTTCTGGGTTGCAACATTGATGAGTTCTATGAGACCAAATATACATCAATCATGTCCAGCTAGGATGCATTTGCATCTACCTAGAGATATTGCTTAAAAAAGGAAAAACAAAACTAAAACAAAGAAATTAAGAAACTTTTGTCTTCTTGGCCACAGGCTCAAAGTATAAAGTAATGTACCTAATTCAATAATGTTAGCACTCTTTGGAGAGAAATGGTTTGCCAAAAAGAGGAAAGGGAAGAGTGGCACAATCTGAAGTGCATAAGGGGGGATTGTGAAAAATGTGGTAAGCAAAAGATTCCCTTATGTCCAAAAGAGACTGATCAGAATAATGAAGATGATGTTAAATGGTAGGCTTACTGTTATATGGACGAGAAGTCAAGGAAGGGCACTTCTAGAAGACTAAGATTGGTGGAGAAGCAAACAGATGCTCCTTTCATGCTATCTGCCATGTTTGATCACATGAAAAAGTTTGTGCATCACAACTTTCTTTGCTCATTGGCGAGCAAGGAATTTAGGAGAAGCATTGTGAGTCTAAGAGATGATTACGTGATATCAGTAGTAGACTTTGCAGAAAATTACACATTGCGGGCCTTCAAAGAAGTGCGGTCACGAACATTGGAATGCGCACCGGATCACTATTTTGGTACACATCACTCTCTTCAAGGTAAATGGTAAGTTGCAGAAGACTGTTCACTTATATGTTTCTGATGATAGAAGTCATGACACACATTTTGTACAACATGCATTTCAACTTCATCTTCAGTGGTTGAAAGAGAATGGAGGATCTCACATGCGGTATCATCTCGTGTGGTCAGATGGTTGTCTTTGCTTTCGGTTCAAATCGGAAGATCATTCTACTTCATATCGGTACCATTGTCGGCATGGCATTCGCGTGTACAATGGAATTTCTTGGATCGGGGCATGGGAAGGGGAACATGATGGAGAGGCTGCCAAGGCCAAGCAACTCTTGGCCAGTGAGCAAAGAAGAGAGCATGGGATTGAAATAAAGGTGCTCATGATGCCTGTGTTGTTTTGAGAAACAAGAAATCTCAAGTTCGTAGGGTGTATTGGGAAGTGAAGGAGGCTGAGATTGACAGGTCAAGGCCATTTGATGTGCAACCCCTTTCTCGTGTCCAAAGCTGGCACTGTGTATCTTCCATAAGTCCGGAGGACCCAACCTTACTGATGGTTAGACCACTATCTTGTTTTTGCAGTGCCTGCATAAACTTTGAATGGCAGGCATGTGAGTCTATTCAACACTGTGGAAAGTGGACATTGAAGAAGCTAGTCCCATGTGCACATGCTGAAGGTACAGAATTGGAATCAGAAACTGCAATGTTTGCAAATGAGGTAGAGGAGTTACATGATGTGATACAGTTTGATGATAATTTTGCTTCTTTTGCTCTTCCTGGTAATGAGGAAGATGTGCCATACTATGTTCTTGCTTGCACTAGAGAAAAGCATGTATTGGATCAAACGGTCATTGATGATTGCAAGAATGAGCATCATGCAGGTGACACAGTCATATCAGCTTACTATTATCAGAAATTGCCAAGTTGCCATAACAAATATAAGCTGTTGGATGATAAAGAAGTATTGGTACCAGTAGAGTCTGTTATTGGAGCTAAATTTCCCATGAAGAAGATAAATCACAGGGTTAAAGGTGTTAGTACAGCTTTTGCATTGTCTGATAATGTGCATGTTAGTACAGCTTTTGCATTGTCTGATAATGTGCATGAGATGTTGCTAGGAAGTCTTCCCGAAATGGTGGATGCCTTGGATTAGGTGAAGGCTTTGAATTTGCAGTGCTTTGTATTGTGTTACTTTTTGAATTCAATTGAATTTGCAGTGCATGGAACATGTTGAAGTTCAAATTGTAGACAAGTGCAAAAGGTACACATAATTATATTTCTGAAGCAAATAGTACAGTGTACACACTTAATAACTTAAGAAGCAGGCCTAATCACTATGTCATCTGGAACATAATATCTCAGTACTATTGTATCATGCAAGCCTTTCTTCCAACGGTTTTCAGGATTTACATGTGCTACAGCAGTAGCACTTGCTGTTGGGCATTCTCTGGCTATTGGAAGGCCGGTCCACCCTATTGGCTGATCAACTACTTCTGCAAAGGATGGTCTCCCCCAAGGATTATGTAGTAAACCTTGGACTGCAAGTAGATTTAGCAAATTGCTTCGAGTATCTGAATCACTGATTCTCTCAACCATTTCCCAAAGCTCAGGAAGCATGGTATTCGACCTTGGATTCCGTCCAGCATATTGGGAACTTAGATTTGTTTCTTCTATATCAGTTGGTTGAAGATCTACTTCAGCTGGTTGAAGAATTTGACATTTGTTTTGTAGATCATTCCTTACATCTACAATGCATACAAAATTATTAGTATATCATGTGAAAGCTTAACTGTATTACCTAAGTTATGTACATACAGCCTGTATTGCAAAAGCTCTACAACATACAACATCTAAGAATAATTGTATTACCTAAGTTAGATACATACACGAAGATGTGCTCGTGTCCTCGACTTGTTTGCTATCTGATGTACCAGCACACTCATCTTGTACCCCACCTTCATCATCTTCACTAGATTCTTCTATTATTGTGAATCTCTTCATTGTGATGCTGGGCTTCTTAATTAGCAAGCAACCTCTATTGCAAAAGCTCCATAAACTACCAATGTCTTCACCATATTGAGATTTTATGCATTTCACTACTGTGTCATTGTATGCACGAGTATCAAATTGATGCTCTTGGACATAAGTGGTAAAGTCATTTGCATTCTTCAAGCCTACAAATCAGTCAAATAGCCAACACAAATCTTTGTCTTCCAGTTAGCCTGGGATGCCATACTGATATGCAGCAAGAGCAACCCTCATTGAAGATACATTTGAAAGGAAGGTCAGTAATCATAACACATCTATTTCCGTATTCTGGATACTTGAGGAGTGGAATATCCAAAGGGAAAAGAAATATGTCTGTCCCATCATTGACCTGAGGGTCCAACATCTATTGCCACCATAAATGAATTTAAATCTTGGTATGCCTTGCTCATACAACTTGTCTACAATGGCTGTCAGAACATCCAAGGGAAGATCTGACCAAACAGCCAAATCCCAATGGTTGGAACACCAATACAACAATGATTTCGACAATGGACGACAAAAGAAGACTCCATCAGGTAATTGGATTGGCACTTGAGTGCCATTATAGTCACTGGGTGCTGATTTACAATAGTAACCCAAAATGCCTTGGAGATTTAAGCCCTGTAAGTAATCCAGGGCAGTTAGGTTAGCCATACATCTAACCGGACCAAGCCTAAGGATAAGACAGAAAGTCTAAACTAATTCTAGTTTTTAACCCTTGATAGAAATTAAAGCGTTGCAAACAATTTCTTATTCAATAAAATTTCAAAGTACAATAGTCAATTAGCTTTAAATTCCATAAGTTGGAATGAGTTTAACTACCACTCTTCTGCCCAGTGACAACTTGTTTTGTCTCATCTCTTCTTCTCAAACCATATTCAATCATGGCTTTTATTAATACATTTCTTCTGCCAAGTGCAAAATCCTTGTCGAACCATGTTGATGAAAACTGCAACAAACACAAGAACTAAGATCCGCTATAATAAAACATCCCAAAGGATTTATGTGAAATATAAGAACAACTCACCATGCTTTTAGAATTCACTTGGGCATCCACAAAAGCTTGCATAAAGGCCAGCAGCTTACATTATCTGGTTGTTGTGGAACCTCTGGAATAGTTTCCTTCTTCACTGCATTCTTCACATATAATTCAACTCTACGTGAGCTAAAGTTGGTTAGATATGTGATGACATCCTTATGAAGCCTGCACACACAAATGAGAACATGCAACTAAGATTTAAGCAAGCAGCAGTGGTACATATACTGAAAGAAAATGCTCACATATTTAGGCGTTTGCTGTCCACTGTTATACCAGTCATGGAGTTCAACACAATAATTGCAGGAGAAGCCATTGAGGTGGTACTGCAATTTTTTGTAGACTCTAAAACAAAAATCACCAAAACATGATGGGCAGGGTCCTCAACTTGAACTGGAACCATAATATACTGGCATTTACTAACAACAATGCCTTGTAGCCCTTTCTCAACTGCACTCCTGCCTGATTGTCCCATACTATTAGCATCCAGAGCTAATCTTTTAAATGCTGCCCGATAAGTCAAAAAGTTTTCTGAAGGGAAGACAAAGAAGACATCTCGCCATTTGGATGTCAATGTGCTGCTCACATACCTTCCGAATATGTCTAAATGTCTGTTAGACATGTGCCTATCTTTAAACAATGTCTCCACACAATATTTCGTGACCTTAATCAGAGGTTCAGCTTGGAACGGATAGAATGGAACCATTGTCTGAAGGTTATCCATGTCATTGCAAACCAAGCATCAATGGTAACTAGCATAAAACACATATTTACTAATCCAATTACACTTACAATTGCTCAACTGATGTCTGGCTTCTAGTTCTCTTAGCTGGCCGCGACACCTTTGTATCTTTTCTTTTTCTTGACTCTACTATCTGTATCTGTTCTATCCTCAGATTCCTCCTTCTCTTGCTTCACCACAACCACCTGCTTCATATATGTAGCCACATTCTCCACTAAAATTTCTTCAGTACCAGTTGTATATGTTCCTGTTTTACATGATTCTTCAATTTTTTCGATTGTAGTTCCAACTAAGGCCATAGATCCACTAGTTTCCTCTGTTTCTGCAAATAATAAAATGTATGAACATGCAATAAATAAATGCAATAAGTAGTTTTTGACTTACCATTTGAAAACAGCATTTCAAGTTCGGTCTGATGATGTGGCATTGGCTTTAGAATTGATACCATCTGCACCTTGTCTACAACTGTTTTCTTTGGAGTGTCGAAGACCTCTACAATAATATCTTTTTTCTTTAGAGTGTCAGAGACGGCTTCATTGTTCTCCTAATTTCATTTGGTTCCAGTACTACAAGATAACTCATTGTCAACAGCAGCATAAACATCAAGAAAATCTAGAAATTAAACTAATATGGACACACACCTGTGTTGCCACATTCAGCCCTTTGCTTCAGGAGCTCAATTTGTTGTGCATATGAAGCTACAATTGTAGCTTTGCTTGTGACAACTGTATCTGTTATTAAAAAAATAAGCTCAATTTGCTTCCTTATAAAATCCAGCAAATTCATTTAAAACTAATTACTTACCTGATGTTCCTTTTCCTTCTCTCTCATGCTACAAATGTGTTCAATGTGTTCAGAGGTGACCTAGATGTGGACGGGGTTGACTTATCATGCTTCCCTCCATAATAATCATCTACACAACTTGAAAAATCAAGTGTCTTTGCAGGAGGATCTACTCTGTTCTTGCCGGCATCTGCATACGAGGTGAAATTGAAATACATATGAAGAGACCATAACCACATATCACATACCTTTCTCTGGCTTCTTTATACTACCCATGTCACCTGCAAGAATGAAAGCATTGCCAATAGTAACTAAATGACTGAAAGAAATGTACAATCCAGAAAAGCAATGTACAATCCAATTCCAAATGTACTCCATGTATCTGTATTGCAGAACTATGTACAGTTTTATGTACCCACATCCAAATGTAGAAAGCTTCCTAGAAAAAAGAATTCATAAATGCATTCCATGTAGCTGTATTAGATATATGTATTTGGAGCCAAGTGTACAAAAGCTTACTGGAAAATTGTAATTGCATTAAAATGTATCATAGAGTACAGCATGTATCAAAATGTCCCCCAGTAGAAGACCACATGTTATACAAATGTACACCACAGCGGTTACCTACTTATCCTATTTTCTTAGTACATAAAAGTAACTCCTCAATAATATCTGGCAACACTGTACATCATGCACATTAATAATATGCATGTACTAACATGATGTTTACACCAGCCTAGAAAAGCAAAACGATCCAACCCTACAAATCTTCACTTCAACCTACATTTTAAAACCCAAATGTAATTAATATACTACAGAACAATTAATGCACAACCAATGCACAACTTCTAACTAATATCCATCTACCAATCTTACACGAACTAATAAAGAAAGACATGAAAGAAATCGATTATGCATGCTTACCTTTTCCAATCAGCCCCAATGCACGAGGTAGATTCACATCCCATGTGCAGACTGGTACCCAAGTAGCTTGTTCCTTGTGCTAGCAAGATAGGAGATACATAATAGGCGTGAAGGATGTGCGCAAGATGCCAATACCATCGGGAGGAACCAAAACAACGCCGCATAATTTGTGCAGGACTGAAAATCAGCATTTGGCTGCTCTGCAATCGAAACCAAAGAAAGAGGAGGAGGCTGCAAGCTAAGGACCGAGGAGTGATCTAAGAACTCCCTCAACTCCAAAATCTTTGTGTCCCCCTCCTCAATTGCTCTCTTTTGTGAAGACCTTAAATTGAGTTGAGAATCTAGCTGCCTCAACTCGGATGCTTTTGCTTCCACTTCCTTGCTAAGCTCAGCTAGATCCGCCCGCTTGCTCTTAGCAGCAATTGCATCCTCCACCTTCCATTTTATGTGCTCAAACTTCATAGCACTACCGTCACTTTCATCCATCATTTGTTGAAATGCCTGCAACTCGACATCAGGGATTCAAGTAATTAGTCTCGGCCTCATGGACTAGCTTAGAATATATCCGCCCTTTCCCCTTCCCTATGCTTCAAAGTCTCATATATTTTGCTAGTCTCGTCAGAATTAAATTTGCATCTCCTTACATATGCTTTCCTTCAAAGAGGACTTGCTCTCAAGAAATACATTCAAACTGTCCAGATCCTCTTTTTTGTAGAAAGTATCATAGGACTTGTGGCCCTTGGCATTGCTTTCGACTTAAGCATTTACAACCGGTCAAAACCTGGATTCTTTGACCTTGCTTTTTAGGCTGTGGCTGTTTTTTCACATCATCCCAATCAACTGATTAAGCCTTTTTAAGTGTAAGGCAAATGCTCGAGCAAAATACAGGGGAACATAGTGATCCTATACATCTTTCCTACCGAATGCAAACTCGTACCACTTGAAAAATTCTGCCTGGTCTTCCAACTTCACCAGCTCATCCTTGTACCCGTACCTGGTAGGTTCCTTAGATCCCCAAACTTCTGTCACTAAAGAGTTGTACTCTGCAAATTTTTCCTTGAATTTCATATTCGCCAGATCCCTTGCAGAAAATACTGTGTCCTCATTTCGGTTCTCCTTACTACAGCCAGGACTTCCAGACTTCAAATGTGTCCCTGCTTTGGAAGCCCTGGGAGATTTTCGGACTGATGCAGGGGCAGAACTCTTCTTTGGTGTCTTTGCCATTGTCTATACATGCAATGCAACAACAAATATCTTTTAATTGTCCTAAAGGTGCAACAATCTGAGCTTGCACATGTAAACAAAAACCTAAAGTAATAAATTAAAAGCAGAAAGAAGAAAACTAGGGAAGAAGACGATTGTACCTTTGATTTGTTGAGAATGAACGAGTGACTTCGGAAGAGTGTGCTTTAGTCGCTTGCAAGAACGGGGATCGCAGGGTAAAAGCAGAGAGATCAAAGGACAAAGAAACAAGAACGAGGAAGAAAGAATTGGAGGGAATTTTCCATTGCCTATTTTCAGTCGAAAAAAAACCAAAATTCACGGTAATTATTATACATTTCTAAAAATGTATATGTATTAAAATGACCCAATATTTTATCACCCTAACGTGCTTTTACCCTGAAATAACCATTGTACACTACTCTTTTGTAATATATGTATGATTGCTTTGTGTTATCTTGAGTATTGAGTATCTTGAGTGATGTCTCTAATATTGAGTTTACAATTTTCTGTAATATATATCAAGCTTACTCTCCAATACTACAAGCATTGTCTCCAATACTAAAATACTCCAATACAGCAGTCCAATACTACAAACATTGTCTCACAAACATTGTCTCCAATACAATCATCAAAATTTGAGACAAGTAAACAAGTAACTACAGACCTGTTAAAATGATAAAACAACTATGTCAAAGCATATTCAACCTTCATATGGCAGACTGTCAAGGATCATCTGGTGAGTAGCCTGTTCAAGGAAAAATCTGTTGGTGCCAGGAATCTGATTCATCTCAAACTTGATAGCTGATACGTGACGACTGTACTGGAAGGTCAGGCCTTTGTCTTCAAGTAGCTCCCAACTACCATCGGGCTGGACAGCATAGTACAAACCAGCCAACACATGTTCATCCACATTGAAGGACTGACCGCAGCTATTCAGCGGATGACAGCACATATCAGCATGTTTCAGCATGCAATGAAGAGAGTATTACCTTTTCAAGTGTCTTCCATTCAAGCAAGAACTCATGATTCTCTCTTTCTCTTGGACATATAGGAAGCGTTTTTATGCCACACTTCTGACATGTCTGCATCATGCAGTCATGTTTGTGCCATTCTTCACCCTCGCTCTTGTTGCAAACCACAGCCCTCCAGAGCTCGATGGTTGAGTCATACGTATGTTGGCTGGCCAGACACTTCTCACCAGGTCCACAGACCTCGCAGGTGCACTTGCACTCTTCACCATGAAATCCAATTTTCGCTGACCTTAATGCATTCAGGGCTACCCTGGCATACTCCAACTTCATATGGTATATGCAACAACAGGTTTCCCTTTCTGATACTTTCTTTACATAAATAGGCTTCAACTTCTCGAAAGCCTTTAAGCAAACAGGGTATTCAAGATGTGCCTTTTTGTATTGTTGAAATAGCTGCAGCTGAATGGTGGCCGTTGGTTAGAAATATTTATGCAATAATAGCAAAAAAAAATTTGTATGGAAACTTATACCTATGTGACCTCCATAAGGTGCAAGGGATAAGAAATTCGGAAGCCTGACTCTCCAACAGTGTTCACAACATCTTTCTCGCAAGGAGAGACTCTGCTATTTTGTTTCCAGAATTCTGTTATGCTTTGCTTGCAAGCAGGGGTGAGAGAATCGCACCTCAACCTCCTTTGGAAGCTAGACCACGGACCATTTCCAAGGACGGCTTCCAATTTTCTTAATGCAGCAGTTGCAATTGTTGACCTCATGCAACCTATCATAAGAAATATTGCACATTAATCAATGAACATATCCCACCAAAGATCACTTTCGTGAGATACAAGCACTTAAAAGCATGAAGAAGCACAGGCATGAAAGCAAGAATTAGATGTACCTAACAGCCCTGCCATAGTGGAATTGCATCTCGATTTTGTAGAAGAAGCTCTCCAAATATCATGGTTCCTTTGCCTCTTTGTGGCTGCCATTGTCTGTTTCAAGTTGTTGAGCAAGACACCATTTGCCTTGCACTCCTTTGGATTTGGCAAAATTCCGTGTTACGAGATTTCCATTTCATTGGTGATGAACCACCCTCTTCATCACATCGGCCTTGAGTTGGGTGAATGCTTTTGGTGAGCTTGTTGAAGTAATCAACTACAAGCTTGGCTATTTCTTGCTGCGTCTCGTGCTCGGATCCTCCCCGTTCAACCGCCGCTTTCCTCATCTTATTCGTAATCACGTATTCTCTCTTTCTCTCGCATCCAATTTCTTGTAAATTGGGAGGAAACTGGATCTTCACGCTGATATTTCGTGTTGCATTGACATCCAACAAATGCGGAACACTGTATTGGAATTCATCGGCCGAAAGTCCAATGCTAAACGTGTGATTGCCTCAGGCCGGTATCGGGGCGCCATGAAATTCTGGAAATAGGAGAATAGATGAATTGGAGGAATTTTTACGACCATGAGGTCGTGGTAGTTCTGGTCTCGATCGAATTTGCAACGTACTACCACTCGCGCGAAAATCCAGCCAAAATCCCACAATCATTTTCCTAACGGTTCATTGGTGAGGTGGACGTGCGAGTACATGAAGGGCGTCAAAAAAATGACGGGCAGTTACGCCCACCAGCACCCAAATTAAGCAAAAGCAGGGGTGCTTTAAGCGGGCTAAAACCCTGCTATAAGCATGCTATAAGCATGCGTCCGGACGCATGCTTTTGATACCCACCAGCATACTTTTACCCTCGAGCGTGTAGTCATTGCAGAGGTGATCGCTCGGGATGCCCACTATCATAACAACTGTGGTGAACAGGTTGCATATCACATTTTAGCATGTTGGTTTCATGCTAAGTGTGCATGGTTGTGCACCTTGATCCCCAAGATTTTGGGAGGATATCAAAAAAGGGATGTCTTCCGTAGATTGAGCAAGATGATGAGGGCATCCTCTATAGTTGAGTACAGCGAGTTATTGCATAACTTCTATGGCGTGTATGGCAAAAATGAAGCAATCATCAGGTACCTGCCGATTGACTTCTTGAATGAATATGCACTATGTATATCAATACAAGCATAGAAAGTATTATCATCTAGTTATTTGGAGCAGGGTTGGGTTTTTGGTGCAGTATGGGATGGCAAGTGACAAAGGTTCGGGCATCTATTTGAACATACGCATGTAGATACGACAAATCATGTTGAGTCGCATTGGCAGGTCTTGAAAGTCCATGTTCTAGATCGAATGACCAATATTATCACAAATAATGGGCTACCCTGATGGCCATAGCCCAGCTTCAGGCTCTCTTCTCAAGCACTACTTTGAGAGAATGTCTCTTGGTAAGATCAATCCATTCCAACCCTATCGTTTCAGATGTAGTCATACTTACATTGATTGTTTATATTCGTAGCTGAGTTTGGTAGATACAGCCCACGTGCATATAAGAAACGCTCTGTTGCTGCCCAGAGGTTACTAAGAATATATGGGGATGGATTCTGCAACCATGGTTTTGGAGTATAGACTTCTCATGTCCCTGTCGATGGCTAGTGAGACCTATACTGGAATAAGGTATACTCAACAAATGATATCCCATTACTGTGACTGCCCCTCATTTCATATTACATGCAAGCATTAATTGTTGGAGTTCAATTTCTTGGCCAAAATTATCCAGAGCTCCTTGATATCCTTCAACCAGGTCATGAAGTTAACGTCCATCCAATCGCAACACCTCCTGCTTCAATAGTAGATGGAGTAGTTTATGCTCGACTGATTGCTGAATGGTTAACAATGCTCGAAGCGGAATCCATACACCGAAATGAAGAGCTGCAAATTGTCAATTCCACTATTCATTCTGATTATAAGGAGGAGATTGAGAAATTTAAGAGACAAATGCGCTACTTTCGAGATGCCATAGGACCATCTGCCCGTATTGAGCGTGGCAGCTATGCGCAACAACAACAACATGCTCGTGCGGGATTATATCCACAACGCACCTTGCCATAAGTTCTGAGGGAGCATCCACTCGCTTACTCAGGTAGACAGACTGGGACATCTATGCGTGTTCGATTGAACTTTTAGCAGCATTATGGATAACCAATGCGTATTATGGCAATGTATTACGATGTAGGCTTTATATTGGGCAGTGATCTCAACTAGTATTTTTACTTATATGTAAGAAATATTCAAAAGAATTAGTTACGATGTAAACTTTATATTGGGTAGTGATCTCAATTAGTCTATTTACTTTATCTGTAAGAAATATTCAAAAGAATTAGTTACGTTGGAAAACATGAAGCATTATACGTTAGGAGTTATTTGCAATCTTGATGATTTAACGAAAGAAAAATAAACACAATCTATGCCTCATAATGCATTGCTTACATATGAATCGAATATGAATTCTACGTATTAACACTGAACCTTGAGACTTATTCGACTTGTTGTGCAATAAATCTATGCTTAAAAAAACCTAGTACTCGTGTACTGGAATTTTGAAAATAAAAAGTAGAGGGGTATTCGACGTGGGATAGCCAAAGGGGGTATTCGACTTGCATAATATATACTTAGTTTAGACGAGCCTAGTACCCCAAGGTGGGGGCATAAGGATTAAGGGGTATTCAACTTGTGGGATAAGCAAGGAGGTATTCGATTTGTGGGATAAGCAAGGGTATTCGACTTGCACAATACATGCTTAGTTTAAACGAGCCTAATATCCCCTTCGGTATTCGACTTGTGTAATGCAGGTGTGACTTTAGACGAGTCTAATACCCCTTTTTTTGGGGTAGCATTTCCGGCGAAGAGAAATATGAGGTATCTGACTTGCCTAATATCAACCCGAAATTAGGGGTATTCGACTTGTGGAATAAGTGTGCATGCAGAAACCACGAGTCTAATGGGACATTCACATAGAGAATTTTTTTTGCAACAGCGGGAATCTGCTGCAGCTCGCTTCAACGCAGCTTCAAAGTAGATGTCCGCCATGCTGAATGGTACACGCGGAAATAGTTGTTGCGAGAATGGCCTGGCTGCAATACACGGCTGCAAAATGGCTTTTGCAGCCTGCTAAATTCACATGGCCCTCGATTGCGACCAACCCACGGTGCCCCATGCCTGGGACCCATCCTTTGTGCATCAGAGTACCCTCCATCGTGGCCATCTCGAGGCATTGATTCAATGCTGGGGGTTGGAATTGGCGGGCTAATTCCAGCTATAATCGCCTCGAACAATATGGATTCTCAAGATTACCCAGCTGGCTCGAGCAATTCCATCAACAATTCTTCAATTCGGCCAAGAATCAAGCATGTCCCCTGTTTTCGCTGCACACTGGAGCGATGGTGTCGACTAGGGCCCGACCACAGATCGATGCCACAGTTCCGAGCTGTGGGAGACCAACGGCCGGCAGGGCAAGCAAACGGGTTTGTGCACCCAAAGCCAAGAAGAAAGGGGCAACAGCTAGTGGATTTGCACTTGCAATGCCAAAAAGACCAACAAAGCGAGGGCAATAAATGGAGGAAGAGATGTCGACCGCACTTGACGAGGTAAGCAAAAATATAATTTCAATTAGAGAGGCATTTAGACAGTCAGGCATACCAGAGTTGTCCATCAGGGATTGGCTGTATGGGCGGATTTCCAAGAAGAATGCAAGGCATCCCCAGATCCTGACACCAACCCAAGAAAAGGAATTGGTTGATTGGGTAATAGGCAGGGCAGAGCAGGGAATGGGTGTGACTCTGGCTGCTGTAAAGGAGCGTGCAGCCGAGATGGCAAGGGAGGGTAATTCGGCCTTTGATGGTGTGCCAGGGAGCAAATGGTGGAAGCTTTTCAAGCAAAGGCACCTTGAGATCTCCCTTAGGAGTGCCGAAACATTGGAGGTTTCAAGTGCCCATGCAATGAATCAAACCAACTTGGATGGCTTCTACACAGGGCTGAAAGAAGTGTATGATGAGTTTAGTTTTCCCCCATCAAGAATTTGGAATGCAGATGAGACAGGGATCCAAGCTGGGAAAGTAAAGGGTTTGAGGATAATTGCCAGGAAAGGGGAGAGTAGGGTTAGCGAGCTTGTGATGAATACAAGGAAATGGGTAACTATTCTAGTGTGTGTCAATGCAGAAGGGTTCAGGCTGCCTAATCTTTATATTTTCGAGGGTACAAGGATGAGGCAAGACGACATAGCAAGGTGTGAAGAAGGAGCAATTCAGGCAGTGCAGCAATCAACTTGGATGACCACTGAATTGTTCAAGTCATGGCAATCTCAGTTTCAGTCTAAAGTCCTTGGAGGGGTATCACCTGATCGACCTCATCTCATATTGTTGGATGGCCATGGTAGCCATGTCATGCTGCCAAAGGAATGGGCATACATTTTGCCCTACTACCTTCTCACACATCACATAGGCTACAACCACTAGATGTATCTTGCTTTGCACCATTCAAAGCTGCATTCAAAAGACTAAAGGCAGACTATATGGTGAGGAAGGGTGGGACTGAACCAAAGAGGGAAGACATAGCTGAACTCATTTCCCAGGCCATTGCACCTGGTCTAACAGTCTCCAATATAAAGGCGAGTTTCATGGCAACTGGAATATGGCCATTTAACCCAACAAAGGTGGTTCCTGGAAGGGAAAGACCAAGGTTTGCATGGGAAGACGTGTATGTGCCAGCACCACCCATTGGACAACCATCAAATGAGGTTGTAGATGAACATGAGAATGTTGTACCTAATGTCTTGCATGAACCATTAGAGCAATTTGAGGGTTGTGTGCAGGGCATGGATATGGAAACCAATGTTGTAGAGGGTTACAACATGAAGGGAAGTGGATCTACAATGGGAAGAGCATGTCCAGGCATCACATGAACATGCTGGTGCTACACATGGGACCATGCAACAGGTCCTCCTACAACAGGGTATAGGAAATTATTGTGGCCAAACTTCACAGGTCCAAGCAGAGCCAAGTACACAAGGGACATCCTCGAGAAGGAGGGGCATTGCTCCTAATCTGCATGGTAGAGTTCATATCAGCAATGATGGCTTCTCCCAAGCTCTTGCAGCAGAGAAGGCAAGAAGGGAAGAGGCTGAAAGGCTTAAGAGGCAGCAGGTAGCCCTCAAGAAGATTGAGACATCAAAGAGGAGGGTTGAGAAAGAGGAGGCTAGCAGAAGGGCTGCTGCAAACAAGGCAGAAAGGGAGAGTAGAAAGCAAGCAGAGGCCTTGTATGAGGCCTCCACTAAGAGACTGAGGGATTTCATTTATCCAGCTGGCCAATCAAGAGTTCGAGCTGTATTTGGTTGCCAGAGACCATTGAACGAGGCTACAAAGCAAAGGAGGCTGGCTGTTAGGCTCAGGCTGAAAGGCAGACAGGGTTTGAGTCCTGCTCATTGAAGTGCACCTAGACCTAATGTGGATGAGGATAATTCTGAGGCCTATGTGCGAAGCAACCAACCAAACAACCTACTAGAGACACAGGATGTGGAGTGCAGTCTCGAGGACACTCATTTATGTGAGGGAGACGAGGTCAACCCCCAGTCAATCAGCATAGAAGGGTGTATTCCTTTGGCCAGACCTACAGCAAACAAGGTAAGCAACATTAGGAGCCCCTTGAAGAGATGGGATCTTGCCAGTAGTCAAAGACAGTTCAGCCCTCTTGCGCGCTCCTTGAGGATGGACACACAAGGTTGGATTAACTATGCTGTAGCCAACACAGGGCCAGGAAATGAAGGTGTGCCTGCAATTGACAAGGCCAGACAAGGCCAGGCACATTAGGGAGATGGCTGAAATAGATGTGGATGCCCAAGCCCTTACAACAGCACGTGGCATGGACGAGGGTTTCTTCAGGGTTTGGAGAGCAGACATGGCAGAGGTATAACTCTTTTTATATGCATTCATTCTGGGAAAGGACTCGCGAGAGACACAAAACCGGCCTTGGTAACACTTCTGTCTCTGCAGGTCCAAGAGGCTACACCAGCCATCTCTTTGAACACGAATGTTGCAGATAAGGTATGTCACCTGCTGTCCTGTTATTTGGGATGGACAGAACCGTGTGCTTTATCACTAAATCTTATCAATTAATGCAGGATGATTATGACTCGGACGAGACACTAGAAGAATAGGAGATATACTTAATGGCCAAAGAAGCCATGATAGAAGGATAAGGACAAAACTATTTGTGTTATCAAATTTTGTAATGCAATAACATATTTCATTCAAAGTGCCTCTCGGGCAATTACATTGTTGCTTCCATAATATGCCTTTACCAGGGATAGATTCTATACGTATTAAATTATTTTTTCAGACGTATAAAGTCCAAAAATACGTATTTTTAGGTTAAATACGTATTTTCGTATTTTTAACCTACCGGCTGGTGATGGCGGGTTTTCCCACACCCCCATCATTCGACCTCAAAGGCAGAAATCAAGATCATCCGGTGCTGCTAGATTAAAACAAAATACTTGACCAGAATTAGAATAAGAATAAGAAAATAATATGGGCCCAAAAATCTTCTTTTATAATCAAGAACTGGCATGGAAATACAATGGAAATCATCCTCCCATGTCTCTGAACCATGGGAGGCCTCTACACCAGATCATGTGGAGGCTGCCACCCTCCACAAAATCGTGGAGGCTGCCACCCTCCACAAAATCGTGGAGCGGGGAGAGAGGAGGAGCTCGTGCTCCTCAAAACAGTTATATAATTCTTGCCTCTTCATCTCCACCCTTCAAAATGCACCTCTTGATCTCGCCCTTCCATCCTTGCCTCCTCATCTCAACCCTTGAAATAACACCTCTTGATCTTGACCTTTGAATATGCACCCCTCCTCAAACATTAACAATATTTTTAAGAGCCTTTATATATTGAGCTCTTTTACAATATCTGAATTTCTTCACACACACCCCACCCCCGCCCAAAATGGTTTTGTTTCACAAATCTTTTCATGTTGAAGGGTGCAAAAGCCTTGGTCAACATCTCATAAACAAAAATGGGCGGTCCCCTCGCCCTCTTACTTCAAAGATTTCATATGTTTAATACAATAAGTTAGTTTTTTTTGGCACAAAAGATCTAAGCTGGGGTTTTAACGGATCCCTCAAACCTTTCGAATAATTCAAAGATGGGGGTTTTAACGGATCCCTCCAAACCTTTTCGAAGATGGGGTTTTTAACGGATCCCTCCAAACCTTTTTAAAGATGGGGGTTTTAACGGATCCCTCCAAACCTTTCAAAATGATTCAAAAAATATATTTAAAGCTTTTTCGTGATTTAACACCATGTAATTTGTATGCCAAGATAATAAAAAAATCAATGGTAATTTCGGGCTTTGGGTAAAGGCTCAAATGAATGTAGAGACAAATATCAAGAAAATATATTCTTTTTGGCAAGGTAAGGAGAAGGGGGCCAAACAAAAAAAAAAAATGTGCATCATAATATATGGGCTAAGGGTAAATAAGAACTAAAATAAATCAAGAGTGATGGTCAAAATATAGGGCAATGGTCAAAGCAATAGAAGAGGTAATGGTCAAATAATAGAAACATCAAGAAATAGGGGCAAAGGTCGAAATAAAGCAATGGTAAAGAAAAAGGCATTAAAATAATACAAGCCATAAAAAAAGCAAGGGTTTCCTGTTTGTCTTCGTGGACGGCGGCGACGAAACAGACATGGCTAATGGCAGAAGCAAGATGCGGCAGAGGAAAAACACTTGTTGGTTTTTGCAGGTATCGGACTCAGCGCTTCGGTTTGGGCGGCAAACAGGCGGCTATGGCTGTGATGTAGCTCGCTTTTAGGAGAAGCCATTTTCCTTCCTTTTTCTTCTGCAGGTTCGGCAATAGGCTATGGCATATCTTATTTTTCTTCCCTTCGACTGCTTCCCCTCCCATTTCTTCTTGCAGATGGCAACAGGGTAGGCAGACGGAATGGCGGTGATTATGGCGGACAGAGAAATGGATTTGCAGGTCTGGCTTATGCTGATCTTCTAAAAATCCTCTGAATGCAGCATTGCTTAACCTTTCTCTAGGCTTTTGCGATAATGAGGACCAACAATGAAAGTAAAGTGACGGATATGGTAGAAGAGTAGATGCCAATCAATGTTTTTGTGCTCCATCCTTTTTCTCAGAGGTTCAAAGAAGCGGAAAAAAAAGAATAATCATGGCATCTTCGGGGCTTTTGGCCCGGCAGGGCATCAACAGAAGCAAGGCAACGGTATAACATCAAAAGCCTTCTTCTTTCTTAAATTTGCACCATCCAGCAAGCAGAACTTTAGGCGTAAATGAGATGGAGGGCTGGCTTTTTTGCTGGCTCTTCCGAAATAAATCAAGCAGTATCATTATCCAGCACATTAGAGCTTCAAAAATCCAAAAATATGGAATGATAGAGAGCTTATTTCCCTTCTTCTTCTTGTAGCAGAAACAATGCATGGCATAAAAAGATCATTGGGGCAGAATATGGCATAAAAAGATCATTGGGCCAGAATACAGCAGAGATGGAAAAGAAGACAGAGTTGTGGCTATGGCAGGAAACAAGAACAAATCAAGCAGCACCAAAGCATGATCTTGGGGAAGATTACAATCTCGGTAGGACCTCCATAATGATGGCGGGTTTTCTCACACCCCCATCATTCGACCTCAAAGGCAGAAATCAAGATCATCCGGTGCTGCTAGATTAAAACAAAATACTTGACCAGAATTAGAATAAGAATAAGAAAATAATATGGGCCCAAAAATCTTCTTTTATAATCAAGAACTGGCATGGAAATACAATGGAAATCATCCTCCCATGTCTCTGAACCATGGGAGGCCTCTACACCAGATCATGTGGAGGCTGCCACCCTCCACAAAATCGTGGAGGCTGCCACCCTCCACAAAATCGTGGAGCAGGGAGAGAGGAGGAGCTCGTGCTCCTCAAAACAGTTATATAATTCTTGCCTCTTCATCTCCACCCTTCAAAATGCACCTCTTGATCTCGCCCTTCCATCCTTGCCTCCTCATCTCAACCCTTGAAATAACACCTCTTGATCTTGACCTTTGAATATGCACCCCTCCTCAAACATTAACAATATTTTTAAGAGCCTTTATATATTGAGCTCTTTTACAATATCTGAATTTCTTCACACCCCAAAAAATGGTTTTGTTTCACAAATCTTTTCATGTTGATTAGGGTGCCAAGAAACCCGGTGAAAAAAAGTTTTAAACTAATCTTTTTTTTTGATTTATAGTTTAAACCTTTAGTTTTAAAACGCGAAAATTAAAAATAATAATAAAAAAAAAAAAAAAAACCTTTTAAATCTGACAAACAGACTTTTACCTTCCATGGACTTTTGCAAAGACCACTTCAGGCCAATTAGCAGCCCCAAAAGAAAAAAGGTGCTATTTTCTTTTAGGCCTAGACATGATCATATATTAAATAACTAATTGTCTTTAACAAAACATTAGAGACAAATCATCTTACTTGCATTTTGACAATGACGATAAGCATGTCGCTCAAAGGATTCAGATCCTCAAACCTCAGTTTCAAATCTCTCTTTTTGTTGTGTAAAATCAACTATCTATCATAATAAGTCATTTGCTTAAACAAAACAGTACCAAGAGGGCCTTGATGAAGGATTTGTCACGTCTGATATATTACAAGAGCATATAATCTTATCTTCCCAATTGTAGAGCTAGAAAAGAGGTGCAGATCAACTTCTGCATTTAAACAATGATGTGATGAAACAATATGTCATGAGAGTTTGAATAACTTATCTATATGTTTTGAAATAATGCCCAAGTTTGACTATCAAAACAATCTTTACACCATCCTTAAAAGAACAAAACAGAGGAGGTGGAGTTCCGGTTACCTGCAGCCAACCAGACAAATGTTAGCCTGAAAAGGGTAACAATGAGAGGACTGACAGGTAAGCTATGGAACACCACGGTTTATAACCCTTCACCGTGCTTTATTCAAAATATCTGATACATCCGAGCATAGCTCAAATCAATAAACTACAAAATCAAATACACTAGCAGATGATGCGATTGATGTGATGCATAAAGTGAAACCAACAATTTAGAACAAAGCACTTCCTGTTCTGTGTAAACACAGCAAAATGCTATAGAGCCATCTTTCTATTTTAAATTGTAATAGGTAAAGAACAATTTCCACAACCGATATTTCAGAAACACCTTTGTTTTAAAGATGCCCTGATATCCAGCAGTAAAATAATATCATACAGACCTGTTTTGAAGTCGTCTCTAAGGTTCATGTTGGTGTGAGCATTGCAACATTATGATGTCCATTTGCATCTCTGTAGCTTTGGCAAGTGCATTTCTTCTTTCATGAAACATGCCATCTCTAAGATGACTTTCAAATGCATGCTTGTATCCAAACCATAAACAGAAAAATGGTATGCAGCCAAAAGCAGTAGCAGGATGAAGCTATTCATTCTTCCAAACAAGATGCGGAAGCCAGATCTAGTTGTATTCAGAAAAGGATCTTGAGAGAGACTATTGAGGCCTTCGTTTTGCTCTGTAACTAGACACTAATGCAAGGACTGTTCAGCAAGTGCATTGGTCCTCTAATCAGCCTGTGATGCATAACAGAGAACCAGGAGCTTTACAAAATGTACATCGTGATCGGCTTCTTCAATATGCTGCTACCACAGAGTGAAAACTAGGGCATGAAACCTAAAATTTTCTATCTCCAATTTTCCTTCGTAGAGAGGTGATATTCTCCCCCGTTATCACCCATATATGCATAGGTTTAAAGTATGTGCAAAATCCAAACACGTACCTATTGTTTGAGAACTTGAAGAAGCAAGCCGCTCCTTTAAATCTAGAGAATTGGCATATAACAATCACATGCAAACTATTTTGTTGAAAAACAATGTGACAAGTGGCCATCATGGATGCAAAAGTTGCATGCATTTACAAATAAGAAAATTTTCCTCAACGTAAAACACGAAGCCATATCTTGGGGAGACAAATATGAAAACGGATATATTCCCCATACCTTATATCCACATGCCAAACCACGGACCATGTAGTCATCATACATTATTTACACATAGATTATGTATAATTTGACAATAGAACCAATAGGCTTAAATCTTCGACATACAATAGTTAGATACGTTTCAACGCACATTACCCTTATGCTCATGTATATTGTAAAAAGGCAGTTCCTCTCTAAAAGATAAAACTTTGAGTCAATATCTTTTAATAAGACCATACCTTTTGTGCCCTTCATGGAAGGTGACTTGTTCAACCATGTACCTTAGGAAGAAGCTCGAATCCCACAAAATTGGTGTAGGCAATCACAGTTGATTGAATGAAGAGAAATGGCAACCATGCCATGCATTAGCAAATGCCTTATGAGAAATGAAGCACACTTTGCATCCCACTTACATTGGTTGAAGCTTTTTTCCAAAATTATGATCTAAGGAAACTTTTCCTTCGTGCCCCCAAATAAATATTCTAACTACCAATGTAAATATTGGAGCAAAATAGCAAACATGCACCTTAATATGGGAATGTGGCATATGTGGTGCTCCATTGGAACTCTTACACCTCACGATGTCAAAGTACTTTGTTGGATACATCATGCTCCATATGAATCTTTGCATCTCACGATGCCAAAGTATATGATGCACTCCATAATAGTCTAGCCAGCGCCCAAGGTATGTGTCTCAATAATAAAAAAAAACCTGCCTCCAACCGTAGTTTAGAGGGCCACCTGACTAATCATACTAGAAAAAACTTTCTAGAATGGTATTACAACAAGGAGAGTAGGACCCTGCTGTAACACAAGGGCCCTACCCTCACTATTGCTATTCTACTCATTTCTATTTATGTCTCCATATTCAAAATGAAATCATGAGCTAATATTTAAAAAGGAGTCATATTTCAGCCGAATGGCAATAGAAGATATCACGCCAAATGGAATAAATGGGTATGACCCCTTTGCTTATTCACCAATTATGATTTTGATAGATCAATTTCATAGAAATATTTCTCCATAAAATTGCATACATGAAACAAAAAGGCTCGTACCTTTTAATAATGTAGTTCTTTGTGGTACTATGTAACCAATATTCCAATATAATTTCTCCATGTCAAGTTGTGGCATTTGTCTTTCCTGTAAAGCTTTACTTGACCACTATATGAGTCTGTTGCATCCATTTTCTTTCCTTTTCCTATGTCACAGATAATACACATGTAAATTGAAGAATAGTCACACCTAAAAGTAGATCAAGCCAAGGTCCCTGGTCATTGCTTACGCGAAAAAAAAAAATCTGCGTCAGCAATGACACCCACCCTCGGCATGGCACAATTCAATGTGGCACGCCAGGCGAGGGTCACCGCAATAATAATAAATAAAAAAATGTTTTTTTATATATTTATTTTTTTCGCGATAAGTTTGGCCCGAAGGTTTTCGTTAGGCGAAATTTTTCGACTTAGGAGGAATTTTTTTGGATCGTATTTTTGGCGTATTAAAGCGTCAAATTTGTCCCAGTATCAAACGAAAAATCATGTACATTATAAAACGATATCTGAGATTGAACCTATCCCTGGCCTTTACAAAACAGTCTTGCAGTATAACAAAACATAAATTAAAAAAATCAAAAGGAAGTAGATATGGCATATAAAACATAGAAGGGCAAGTTTCAAAGGGTCGTCCAGTTGGCCAGGCATCACCAGCATAGCCCAGGCCTCCGGATTGACAGGACTTTTAAACTTTACATTGTCCCCCTTAGCAACGGTCACGCTGCAGTGCACCAGGTCATGCTCACCCTTTGCATGCTGGATCTGATCACAGATCTCGGGTGTGACCACCACATTTAGGTTGGATCCGGTGGCAGCTAAGCCTTCCTCCCGATTAACAAGGCAGTTCTTCAAAGTGAAGGAGCCAAGCTCCTCTATCTGCACAGACGCATCAGAATAACGACGCTCCCTCTTCTTCAACGGAGAGGGTTCGTAGGCGGCTTGCAGTAACCACCTCATGTAATGCCTTGGCCACGCCTCCATTGCCCTTCCATGGTGCTGCAGACCAAAAGGAGATGAATTAGATAAACAACCACAGTCTCATCAAAGAGCAAACATTACCCTTGAGCTCGGAGTTGATCGGATGCAGGAATGCTGGGAGTTGAGCAAGCCGGAACGAGGTGCTAGCCGGAACGGGGTGCTGGGATGTCAAATGAAAGAAAGCGCACCAATTTTTATAGCCAGAATTGGCATGATAAGGGCTCTGCCGATTTTTGCGAGGCGCTAGAATCTATAAGCCTCCCAAATCCTGCGGAGAAATCTGGGTTGGGGGTAGATCGAACGCCTAGAGGAGAGAATTGTTTGACAAAAGCTCAAAAAGGGGCCAGAAATGGTAGCGAATGATGGTCCCTGTACCCTCGTTCAGTAGACCGTTGGGCCATGATGGCCATTTCAGGTTGCGCGACCGCGAGCACAGCATGAGGCCATCGAGTGAGATACCACCGCGATGTCAGTAGGCGAAGGGACGTGAGGCGGAGCGTTGGATCACGAAATAGGGTTATGGACATGGCGTTACTAGGTTTCCATAATAGCGAAGGCTGGAATATGCAAGCGCGATACATGGCTACCTAGGTAATGACAGGAGGCCTTGGGGGGGCGTGAAAGTAGGCTACAGCCATGGCGTGAGGGGCAAGGTGTATGGCGATGGGGACCTCCACTTTGGAGGCCCATAACTTTTTAACCATAGATTATTTAAGGGTAATTTCTTGACAGACAGTTGGCATATCTGATTAGGTATCCAATGACACCTGGATTGAACCAATTGGACCAATTTATGACAATTTAACGGGTTCACGCCTCTTAAGTGCGTGGAGCATGGCAACCCCACCCTAAGGGCCATCAAGATGGAAGAACTAGAAGTGGAGGTCATGCGCGTGAAGCCTATGAACTGGTTAGATGCAAATGAATAAAGCCAGTGGAAGTGACAATCATGAGGGAACTGTTGAAGAATCCATCTCTTGAACATTGCTGCAATCGTGGTATTTAACAACCACTGTCATGTTCGAACCAAAAACAATACACGAGGTTTTTGTGGACAACGAATTTTGTAGTGAGTGTCATGTTAAAACCACATTGAGAGAAAAAATACACGGAGTTTTTTTTATTTCATGCTGATTCAAACATGACGGTGGTTGTTAAATAAGACGCTCGAGATTGCTGCCCCAAACTTTTATATCTCAGAGGATGTGAAATTTGGAAGCCATTTATATATGATAGACCAATGATTTTGATTGCCCATGTACCAAAAACAAAGCTATATATGTATGTAAGTACTATTTTATGCATTTTCTGGTTGATTGTACACGTATTAAGATGGAGGACCATATTTTCGTACGCATCATCTGAAGAATTTTAGGTCTGTTCATTCAGCGGACACGATTAATCTTGAGTGCCAAAGAAAGGTTTTTAGGCTCAAATTGACATTACAGTTACGAAAACGGTAACAACTGCAGGGTCTGCTGCAACTGATCGTTTATATAAAGCACGTCACAGCTGTTAAGTAACACATTGTTATTTGTATATAAAAAGCAGGGCTAAAAGATACCCAACGAAAATATATTAACAAAGGTCATCTAGCTCAGAGATTGAGCAGTGAAATTTTATATAACAGTGGTCTAAGAAGCAAATGATCCAGGTTATAGTGTTAACTTACAACAAATCATTTCAAGGATTTAAAGCAAGAGTCCTCCTAACAATGCTTCAATCATGGATATTACAGCATTCCATATCCATGCTAATTGCTTCCATTTCCTTCTCTGCAACGAAATAGCCACACTTATTCCTTCTCTGTGTCTCCCTCTTAATGCAGCCAGAGTCTCTTGGACTAGCCTCTATACCTCTGATAATACTAATTTTTGGAAGCTGCTTCCTTTCCAACTCCAGCCTTACCAAACCTGTTGCCCTCACCTGTACTGGGGTACATGCATCATCTTGATTCTGTGCAGAATCACTAGTGTTGCATTTTGCTGAACTACTACAGATTAATTCGCACCTGTGGCTGGAAGAAATGCTGCTAGTCCTTTTCTTAGCAGACCAAGGACCTGTTGATCTCTTCTCAACTGTTTTCATATGTTGTGCATCATCTGGTGAAGATCTCTTTCTGTTCTTTGCAGTTGATCTTTTTTCTGAAGGAGTTTCAACCTGTTCAAAAGCTTTACTATTATTCTTGCCATTAGCGCTGTGTACCACTGCTTCACAATACCTGCTTGCAACAGAGCGTGCTTTTCTCAACACAGGTGTGCACGCAGCCTTGTTTTGTCTTAAATTTGCAAGAAGTTGCAACTCCTCTGCGCATTTAGAAGATGGCTGACCCAACATTTTCACATCATCCTCTTGAATATGAACCTTCTTCTTCTGTTCAGAAGTTTTTGGACAAACATCACCAGAAGCCAACTTCCCGTCTTGTGTAGAATTTAAATCTTGCCTGTTTATAGAGTTTTCAGCTTCTCCAGCTCTAGAATTTTTCATGCCATTCGAACCAACTGTGGGACTTAAAATAGAGCACTTCATCAGTTCAACATCCAGCCCATTTCCCTTCTTAAATCCTACCATGTTTCTGCTACAACTTCTGCTTCCCAATCCCTGTAAAAGCCTGTCTGTCCTGCCTTTAGGAATAATTTCTAGCTTATTTCCTTCACTCAAGGAAGGAACATCACTTTTCTTCACATTTTCCTTTGCTACAGAAGGCCAGACATTACCTAAACTAGTTCCCCTCTTCTGGATTGAAGGGGTTATTGGTTGATCCTTTTTAGCACTTGCTGGTTTCTTTTCAGCAGTTTTTGGTTCCACAGGAATTGGATTCTTTGATTGCCATTGCAGGAACTTGGCAGAGACTACCCTTCCCTTGCGGGTTCTGTTTGCAGGACTTGATTCAACTACGTCCTCCATTGTCTGTCTTGATTTAGAATCAGAAATGGGTGTGGGAGGGCAACTGAGGGCTCGATTAGCACGTTGCTGGCGAGCCTCTCTACGAGCCCTCAACTCTGCCAACCTCTGTGTGAGGAGGGCAATCTCCTTCTCTATTTCTTCTTCCTGCAGCTCAATTTCTGCAGCATCTCCATGCAGATTACTACATTTCTGGACATGCTTTGAATCCCCATTACTCCTAATCTCACTACCCTGTTGCCAGGCCCCAGAAAAACTAAATGCAGTATTCTTGCTCTCATCTGCAACATCAGAAGTCATATGGCGCATTTTTCCTCCTATTCCAGAGCCCCCTTTTCCTGTCTCTATAGAATATGACATCTTAGAAGTGAAAGCAGAACTTTCAGCAGAGTTTATGGATTCAACGCCTCTGTTTCTGGCCATGGGCGTGCACCACCAAGCTGTGCCATTTTCTTTGGTGGCCTGTGCCATCCCATGATTCAAACTACCTCCAGAGACACTGGACCATGAAACTGAGCTCTTAGTACCAATAGGGAACCCATCTTTCTGCTTCTCTGTTATTGCAGACTTGTCAATTTTGTTTGAATTTCCACTTCTATCAGCTGAAAAGACAGCATTACTCCATATTACTGCCCTGCTTTCTTCAACTGAATTTCCTCCTGTGCAGGACGACAATCCTTCTGGAAACAAAATTTGATCAGCTTATAAACATAATAAAAGGTAAGATATGTCATTATCTTTGACAATAGAAACATACCTGTAAATTCGGATGCATCTGGACTCTGTGCGCTTTCTACTTTTGAGCCCTCCTCGCCTAAAATTCATGTTGTTTGTCAGTCTAGGCAAAGGGGAAATTTAGGGCATTCAAGAAAGAAAAATACCTGTTGGGGTGCAAACATCTACCAAGCCCTGCACCGAATCTGGTATATCTTTCTCAGACTCTTTACTCTCCTTGCATGAAAATTTCTTGAAACTCATAACAGCATGGGCTTCTATATCATCCCCTACAATTGTTCCAGCATTGAAATTGATGGGCGATAAGGCTAAAGCCATCCCAGGATTTTCGCTTATAGCTTTATTCTCTCGATCACTGCTTCTATGCCGCCGATCTACACTTTTCCGGCGAGTTTTTTGCCTGCCTCTTTCTACCCTAGAGATCTGATTACTAGCATTTGTGTCACAAATATCATTTGCCTCAGTTACCTCTGTACGTTTTCCAGCAGATTGGCTTCTGGTTCGTGCCATAGCTTATATTCTGCTACACTTGACTTCCTGGTTCGACAAATCACAAAATTTGTGGGATAGAGCTTCAGATCAAAACCTAGATTTTCGGCATGAAGGATGCCGTTAGAAAAACATAGGGCTGGGAAAAGTTTGCCATCCCAGTACAAAGTCCGGCGATCGGGAAGGATGGACGAAGACGGATTTAGCATGCAAAAGCGAGCAAGAAGAAGTGTGCTTTGTTTTTGAAAATTTTGAACTTGCTTATGACCGTTTGGGAGAACGGTCCATTCTTACGTACTTAAGATTCATTTATTTAAATAAATTTTCTTTTAAGTGTGTACAGTACGTTATTAAGATTACATAGGCTACCTTTTTTTTCCCAATAGGAAAAAAACTTTTTGTTTATAAAATTAATAGGCTACCTTTTTTTTCCCAATAGGAAAAAAACTTTTTGTTTATAAAATTAATAGGATTATATAAGTTTGAACCGGATTGGCCTTTTGTTACGAAATCCATTAGGAATTTTCTTGTAACGAATATTTATAAGAGGATCCGCATGAAGTTTCTTTTTAACAAAATTTACAAAGAATCTTGTCTTGTATTAGATTTGTATGTAACGAGAACTCTTTTTACAAGCACGTACTCCAGAAACATTCTACAAGCTCATCAAATGTTGTAATGCACATTGCAAAACCTATAATGCATGCACTATATGATGAAAAAATGTTCTGGAGGTGGTCATTTAACAACATTTAATATTGTAGGCGTATCTTAAATATAATATTGGCATTCCCTATACATAAGTAACTTAGTAAGAAAATCCTACTAGTATAAAATATAACCAAAAAAAATCCTAGGACCTATGGCTTCAACGGGCCCAAATCCTTATACGCCATTTTTTGGACTGATCGTATATCCTACAATATTTCATATGGATCGGAACTTTTTAATTTGAACCGGATTGTTTGATTCAATCCTAGGACTTTGTTGCACACTGTAGGCTAGTGAGAATATAAAAGAATGTATTGCATACTTCCTTTTGCATGGTTACTAGAACCGGATGTAAACGGGAACGTGGATTTAAAATTGGGAACAGGAATGGGAAGGTATCGGAATAAGAACATGAACGACCAACATTCAAAAAATTTTTTTTTTTTTTTTTATGGCAAGATATTTTTATTTTTATTAATAGTATGTAGTAAATACATTTATTTAAGGCTCCAAAATAGCCAGATAGCCTAAACATGTCAACACGGGTGCTCAAAAGCCCAAGTGTGGCGGCAGAAAACAGAACCATTCCAGAAGTTCATCGAAAGCAAATATCCCATAATGCATGAAGATGCTGCCACCTAAAAAACCACCCGAAAATACAGGTAGACAAATGTAGAGGCGAAGGGGTGTCTTCCCGCGCGTTAACTTGGCCCCAAAATTCACATCTGCATAAGGATACTACAAGGAGGCTGCTTACTCTTTTCCTGCTGTACTAGGAGATAAGTTGTCTCACTATCTTCTCCAAAAGCCAATGCCTTCTAGAGGCCTCCCCAAAGGGTGGTCTACTACTTCTGCCTCTACTTTTAGTCACCTGCTTGGGCATCATCCTTGGCCAACATTCAAATTTTTAACATTTAAACACTTAAAATTGAAATATATTTCATGGAGACTAATTTATAGCAGGCTTCGAAATCCCCAATAGCTCTAACCTGATAATTTGTCTGTAAGTGTTATGCTCCACCAGATTTTGAATATAAACTCAATATTATTTGCCACATTTTGAAGGAAATCCCACAATTTGTTTGCCGGCAAATAAAAATTCGAAGGATTGTGATAAAAAATTTAGGAGATTAACTCCTAGTTTTTCGATGCATGATTTATAGATGACAACATGTTGAACCACTAAGTAGGTAGTACCATTTGTTCTCATATTTCGCCTTTGTTCTCATGTTTGCAAATATGATGAGAAGTATATGAGAATGAATCTTTATATACAGGTTGCTCGAAAGAATACATTTCAGATGCAACTCTAAATAGACTTTAACACACACTATGGAAAATATTTCTTTTCAAGATTGAAAGAATTTGGGGACTTCATGCCAGATGACAAAAAGGGATTAGTATATGCTAATTGAGGCTCAATTGTGTTGGTTGGAACTGAATAGTTGCAAAATAGCTGCCGGAGGAACTGCAAAGTTGCAAAATGTATCCTTATTATGTTTTAGCATTTCTATTGCTTGCTATAATTTCTTAGCGCACCATAGATTGGATGCTTTCTTAGCCAACGCAGGGCGCGATTATTTGCATGGAACATCAATTTTGTAGCAAGCATGCTAAATTATCCCCTATATTAACGATTTGGAAGTACATATATGCTGAAATTGACCTTTTCAATGAATTATCGTAGCTGGGTTTCGACAATGGGGGGCAAAAGAGTAAAAGGGCGTCTTGAAGAAAATCTAGGCTCTCCAGAACTCCATCCACGACATGGGATTGGCTCTTGTAATTTTCTCTCTTTTTATGTTTTGATTGATGGGGCAAGACAATCTCAAACAGATTGAAAATGTTCCTACGCCCCTCAGAGGGATTAGAAATACTCTTCTTGCGGCTCTTTCTGGACAGAAAGAAAATGCTGCAAGGTCAAAAGCTTATGGAGTCCGTTGTAATCTAGACCAAAGCAAAGCTGCTCCCGGGGATTTCACCATGTTGAACAAGTATGTTGCAACACCGTGACTGGTTAGGGGTTAATTTTGAATTGAGGCGTCCGTATACGGTTGAAGAAGAAATACGTCTCGACCACCATTTTGCCGTAGGTGGTCGAGAAGGGGAAGATGGGTGGGAAGGAGCAAAGCCGTATCATACGTTAGGAGGGTTAGGCACTCCTCCTGAAGATCTGAGCAATCTTAACAGAAACCCCAGGCTTCAATGTGACTCGGTTTAGAAGGAGCAGGAGGAGCTTGGATCACAGGAAGCAACAAGGTAAATCGAAGAATATAGGATAGCTTTTGCTCGAAATTTTTAACATTGTTTATTAGGTATCAAGGCCGGATCAAGGCAGAGCTAGTGTATCAGGGCAGAGCTTGGAGCCGAGATTAGAGGGCAGTGCTTGAGCTTGGAGATGTTTTAAAAGGTAGATCCATGAGTCCATGCATCCAGGCTTTTAGAGTGGTTTTTAAGGTCGGAATGGTTTTTTATAATGCTTAGGATTGAAATGGTTCAATCTGCATGTTTATATTTCAGGCGAGGTTTCTTTTCCAGGAGGGAAGAAAGATCCAGAGGATGTTGATGATGTTGCAACTGCCCTAAGAGAGGCCTATGAGGAGATTGGACAAGATCCTTCTCATGTTCAGTCTGTAGCACGTCTAGAGCCAGTCTTATCGAAGGTAAACTCTGATAGCCTGCGCAATCCATCAACGTTCTTGTCTAATGCACAAGTGGCATAAAATGTGATGTCCAATAAGACCATTTTATCTCTTATCTGGTAACATGGACAATCTGAAACAAGTTATCCTGATGTGGTCTGTGTTGACTCAATGAAGATTTGGAGAGGGTTTTATGATAGTGACCATACAGAACAGTATGGGTGCATCATGTACTGTCAGAGGCTGGTACAATGTGGGACTGGTTGTACCAGCTCTGATGCCCAATGAACCTTTTAAAATTGCACATGGCTGATATTTACAGATTTAATAGTCAACAAATGCGTCCTGACATCCTGACTGTTCAGAACTTGATAAAGGAAATTTCTTGATTCTCGTATACAGAAAACCAAGTATTTGGTTTTGAATGTACACATACTACTACTATAGCAAAGGAATCTAGGAAACATTTCATCAGAAGTTGATGAAGGTTTATTGCTGGTTGGTATTAAAATCAATCTTGTCATGGGATGCAAAATATACCCAAAAGTGTGATCTTTCAAAGGAATGTTGTGTCAATCTCAATGGTCATCATGATGCTTTCGGGATGCTTTCTTATTTTAGAACATATTCAAGAAGTAATAACATCACTTTTTTCTGTTCTAGTCATTTTGCTTACGTGCACAACTTGGCGTGGAATGCTGAGAATGCATGAGTCGAAATTCTCTGCCCCTTTATATGCAGCATTTGCTTCGAGTTACTCCACTGATAGCGATACTTCCTGACAAGCATAAGTTCCAGCCCATTCGAAATGAAGCTGAGGTCGATGCAATTTTTGATGCACCACTTGAAATGTTTTTGAAGGTTTGTGCCAGCAGGGATGCTTTCTTCATCCTTTTATCCTTGCTAGTTTGATTTGGTCTTGTAGTGCTTCATATTTCGTATAGCTGCATATTTGTGTGGTACACTGCACATGCCATTTTTTCTTCTGTAGTTCTATTCGAGTCTGTCTGGGAATTTGATGTCTATAGTCATATCTATTCTGTTTCATTCAGTATAATCTGGTAGAGTGGCAAAAGCATGGTAGAGCTCCAAAAGCATAGAGCAAGTCGTGATATTAAATTGTCATTCAGAATAATGTGGCTCACTTTTGAGCGTACAAAGATTTTTTCTCACAAATTGTTAGTTTGTGACAATATTTCATGGAACAAGTTACTCATAGGTTATGACGGCTATAGTTTTGTGGATGCTATGACATTAGTGGTTTCTTCATACCAGGCAAGTGTCCCAACATGCCTTAGACATACCTTAACCATTGAATCCAATGGTTCACAAGTTTTGTTCATAGGTCACATCTCCTTCTCTTCGCATTTACACTCTCCTTTTTCCCTTTTCCCTTTTCCCTTCCACTCCTTTGCCCCAAGACTGCCCTACTGCTAGTTGCTACTTTCTCTACTATACTACCGTAGTTGAATTGCATGAAAACAAGTTTAGAGCTACCTTTTTATTTTTTATATTTCATCTTAAATTTTCTATTATTTTCATGCATCACTAGACATGTTTAATAATATGAATATCTAGCATAATAATAGGGGGTTGCTTTTATATTTTTGTACAAAGTTTCTATGGTTTTCATATGATTTTGAAGGCGTATTGCATGGGAACTACTAATTAATATATCTAGAGTGTTCCTAGTATTTTATGACCAAAAACCTTGTTGTCCATGGTTTACCCCTTTAACTTTCCTTCAAGAAAAGTCCGCATGCAAATCTCGATTCTCCAAAGCTCTTTCTAGCTGCATTCAAGATTGCCTGCGAAAAAGATTGAGCATCAATATCCCCCTTTATGTCCTCGAGCAATTCTGGCAAAGCTTGCTGATAGGTTTCTCTTTTGACATAATCCAACTTAAATTTCAAGACAAATTCCCTTTCAACTTTGTGTTTGTACAATCTCGTATCCAAAGCAAAAAAGATAGACACATGGTCCGATTCTGGTTGCTTATGCATCAGCTCAAAGTATGGGATGCGTTCTGTTGAATGTGCGAGCATATAATCAACAATTATTTCTCCTTGCCAAGTAAAACAGGTTGGCTTGTTTGAGCCTGGATACTTTGGTGTGCCATTAATTATTTTCAAATTACATATGGAACCGAGTTCCAGCAATAAAGCACCCATCTGGTTCTTAGTTTGGTCTGATGAGCCGCCATTGAGTATTTTCAAATTACATATGGAACCGAGTTCCAGCAATAAAGCACCCATCTGGTTCTTAGTTTGATTTGATGCATTGCATATTTTGTGTCCTTGCAATAAAATCTCCCACTAACATGACCTGTCCTTTATATTGAAATTCCTAAATCTGCAATGTAAGAGCATGATGTGGGTGGTCTGGATCCATTCCTTTCTGTTTATGTACCTTCATATTTAGCGGCGCATAGTAACAGGCTACCAAGAAGATTGGATAAGATGTTTTAATTCTCATCAGCATGAATTGGTTGTGTACGTCTTTTCTTACCACTGCAATGTTTGATGTCAATTGTTTTCGAGCATATAATGCTATGCCTCCAAAACCACGACCCATGCATGAATCTTTCATGTTCCATACTGCGTCTACAAAGACAAAACTTGTCAAATCGGGTAGAGAGCTTGATTGGTGCTGCCATGTTTCCAAGAAAATTATTATATCTGAATTTTTCCATATATCTATTGTGGCATATGTGTTAGCCTATTGCAATCATGAATATTCCAGCACATGACCTTTAGGGTTTCGCTTCCCTATTCCGATCTTCTCCTTTTTGTTATGATTATTTTTCCAAAGCGGTCCAGGTAAGCAACGAAACCCTCATCTTTGGCTTCTTTTATTTTGGCTAATTCTTGCTTCCTCTGTTCCGGTTGAGGTGGGGTAAGATCAAAATCCAACCAGATTTTATATCCTTTCAGAGCTGCATGATGTTGTAAGATTCTGTCTCTGGCTTCTTTATCTTTGAATCTCACTATAATTGCCCTTGAGAAATTACCTGGTTTCCCTAATCTCTTCCTGTGCACCACACCTGGATCATGTAAATAATATCTTTAAAGAGAAGACTCACCCTTTGGTTTACTTCTTCGCCATCTTCTTCTTTCAGGCCTGATATCTTGAGATTTCGTGCTCTATTCTCTTGATCTCGAGATTCAGCAGATGCTTCTTCATCATGTTTCTCTAATTATTGTTTGATTGCCGCACCCACCACATTCGTAATTGCAGCCAAATCTGGAACCCTAGAGTCATGATGTGTAGAGAGAGCCTCTCTCAATTTTGCATTTTGATTGCTTAGAATTTTGTTTTGAGCAATGACTTCTCCCATCATTCGTTTTAATCCAACCATCTCCGATTTCATTTCCAGCATCATATTAACAATTATCTCCATCGTACTCTTCGGCCTTGCGTGGAGAGCCGTTTGGCTTTTTTCTTTACCCCATCAGGGAGGCCTACAGTAGTACAGGTGGGCTAAACTATGAATCACAAGAACATTAATTTTTTGCAAGAATGCCCTGAAATGCTATCTGCGAGGCTTGCATGTTCAGCGCCTAAAATAATAAGAGGGCTTTTGTTGTGAGCCCTTGGATGTTGGACCATTGAAAAAAAAAAGCTAAATCAACGACTAAGAAATGGTGCACTCTAGATGTACGCATTAGTACATTCATTCGAATACGCCATGAAATCTTAGGAAAACCTTTGTGAAAAGTGTACAAAAACATAAACAAAACCCCCTGTTATTATGCTACATATTCTGTTACCTTCTAGCTGAATCAATTCGATGCTTCTTGGTCTGCTAAATCAGTGGGCTGCTCTGGATCAGAACTGTGTCGCTGTCGCCCAAGTGATGCCACCAAGTGATGTCGTTGTCGCCCAATTTAGCCAAATACGGCTGCTCTGGATCAGAACGGTGTCATTGTCCAATGTAAGTGAGGCATCAGGTGCGCATCTATTCTAGATTTATTTTATGATAATATATATCTTCAGTCTAATATTTAAATATCATGTATAAGTGGGTATAATGGATGCCCATCATGTGGAGGTAACTTAACATCTTATATGTCAAAAAATGTAACTGTTGAGAAACTGAAAAGAAGAACTCCTGAGTATGTACCTAGATAGATGCTTATACATCCCAAAATGTGGTTGATGATAGTTTGGTTACTCCACCTCCGGGTATGAAGGACTCTCTATTTTCTATTCTATTCTATTCTATTTTCTATCGTTTTGAGTATTGGCAACACCTAAAAATTGCACACTTGCTTGACCCTGTGCACCTTCTTAAAAATGTTGGGCATTCATTATGGCGGCACTTAATAGGGTGTGATACTCTAGGAAATAGGAATGACTTGAAAGATTTAAATATCATGCCACAATTTTGGCTTTTGGATAATGGAAAGTGCAAGGATGCACCTTGGGTACTTAGCAAACATGAGGAAAGCAGGTCAAACAAATGATATCCAATATGAGGACACCAACAGGTTATAGTGCCTCTATTCATCGGGCGTTTACTAAAGATGGTGAACTTAGTGGTATGAAATCGCATGATTGACACAAGTTTCTACAGGTAAAGAATAGATCTTCTTTTAAAGTTCATCATTTACTTTTTCTTACACGTGCAATAGATAATTGTTTGACACCAAGAGTTCGAGATGCCATTTATCGATTGGACAAATTTGCAAGGTACTACATTACAAATTTGACAAAATTTTATCTTTTACATCATGTTCTAATTCTTTACCTTATTAGAATAGAATAGAATAGAATAGAATAGTTTTTTTAACGTCCACGGAGATGGATGTCATTAAAATAAATCAATGCCACTGAAATATCAAGGATGGAGGTTGAAGTTGCAGAATTGTTGTGCATATTAGAGCGAGAGTTTCCTACTAGCTTGTTTGATCTCCAACTGCATCTTCTAGTACATCTTCCGGAAGAAATCCGTTTGGTTGGCCCAGCTCCAGGTCGTTGGATGGTCTTTCTGGAACGATATATGAAAGTCTTGATTTGTTCGTGAAATGGCTAGACCAGAAGCAGTATGGCTGAAGGGCATTATGTACAAGAGATTCTTTTCTTTATGGGTGAAGCAACCTCATCAATAGACGCTGACGCTCCATGTATATGGAAGACAGAACAATGTGTGGAAGATATAGGAGAAGTTCTTGAAGGCACTGGTATGGAACAGAGACTTAGTAGAAAAATGTACTTGGAGATAAACACATGGGTAATAGCTAATTGTGATAGCTTGGATTTATGGAGAGAGAAATATGAGATTGCTAGTAAGAAAAGAGAGGAAGCTAGAAGAAGTCATGGTTTAGCAATGAAGTCAAGATACAGAAAATGGCCAAGGACCTCAAAAGATCTTGAAATGTTGCCAGATGTAATGCGGGAGAGTGATTGTTAAGTAAGATGAGAGAAGCAGAAAGCCAAGGCTACGAAATCCTAGTAGATGATTATAATATAGCCCTTGGTTGTTTAAAGAAGGTATGGTATGTTGTAGTTCTACTCCATTCTTCAAAAAACAAATGTTGTAGTTTCTATATTAGTACAATCTGCCATTTAGATATCGTTCAATGGTGATTTCTATGTCTTGCAGGCAAGATTCTACACATCGTTGTGGGCATATGGACAACATTTTCGAGTAATGCACACTGACCAGGGTAGAGTAACATTTGATAGTGGTATTGCGGCACGCTTTGAGCAAAAATGTCTAGCTTCTGCTAGTGACAATCAACCATTGGAAAGTGATCTTACTTATGTTGGTCAAATAACAATTTTCGATACTTCAAAGTGAATATATTAAAGGCAAAGTGGTTTAAAGCATGTTACCGAGGGAAAAATTGCACAATGAGACAACATCCATCAGGGTTTTATGAGGTTAATTCTACTAAATTTTTAAGAGAAATGGATGAGCCATTTGTTTATCCTAGACAGGTTGAGCAAGTTTTTTTCCATAAAAATTAGTGTGATACGAATTGGTGGATTGTAGTTCATGATGACATCAATCAAATTATAAATGATCAAGTAGACGATCCTGATTCGAGTGATGATTGCAGCCACCAGATAATAATGTCCTAGATTATGATGTTGATGAAAATGAAGAGATCGGTGGCGAGGCCCGACATCTAGTGCACCTACAGCTTGGTGAGGACGAACTAGAGGATATTGCACATGATATCAGAGATGGTGGCACTTGAGTGTTTACCCTTATAGAATATTTCTGTTTCTTGTTTAATATCATGTTTTGGTATTTTGACTATGGGACTACATAGTTCTATTCTTGTTCCTTGTATGGCCATCTTTAAGTTATTATTTGTGCATTTGATTAATTTTGTGATGGTTCGATGGGATACGCCATCATCTATGCTATGATGAAACATATAGATGCATCTACTAATGCAAGTACAAGATGGAAACACATATATCAACTCCAAAGATTACTTAGTAAACAATTTGTTCCTAATGTTCTATTAACGACAATATAACGATATCAACACTATGTCGTTGACTTCAGTATTGTTATATACATGATGATGCAATATATGCTCCAACAGAGACACATTAATCACACAGTATTGAAGAAGGGAGTGACATTGCAAATGATATTATGATTGTCATAAACTTTAGCACTTATATTATCATTATCACAAATACAACAAGTTTTGATAATAAGAGTGATATAAGATGTGATATGTCTATGATGCTATTATCGACACATATAGCATTATCAGTTAGCACTGATGTAATATTGTCAATGTGTGATATTATAGATGAAGCTGTGGGTGATAGTGTAACTGGCATAAGCAATAACAATATGTGATACTACAAATGAAGCTATAGGTGATACTCAGTAAGCGACAAACTCTGTACAGAAAAAGATAAATTTCCTACATAATTTAAGCTAGTAGGGACATTAAGCAAAAAATTAGTTTTCAGCCGGAAAATGTGAAGAATTCCATGGTTTTTTACCGGAAAACTTCCTGAGAATTTTTTTTTATATATCAAAAATTCTTGTTTTTAACAAGTAGGAATAGAATAGAATAGTTTTTTTAACGTCCACGGAGACCAATAGGTCATGGGACCCATACAATGGGCTAGTACAATCATTACTACTAGGATTAAAAAACCCCTGCCTCGAAAGGTTTTCAAGGGAAAAACCTTTGCAGTAATGATGATACTAGACAAGCTTAGATAATGACTACTGAGGGCTCAGTAATTGCAGACGTTTATCTAGAACCTCGAGTATGTATAATGCCAAGTCATGCACAGATGGTGCGCTGAGAAGTTGTGGAAGTTGTAGGCTGCAAGGGTTCCCCGGAATTTGTCACTCACTGGTGATACTATATCTGGCATAGGTACATCCACCGTACTCATTCTTCGTCTTTTGATCTACTCATTGATCAAGAGGAATAAGAAGATGGCATACTTTTGCATCAACATATCAATAAGTTTCTCTAATTCTGTGTTGAGGTCTTTAAAATCAAGTTCTCCATCACTTGATAACTCCAATTCATAATTGTCCATAATTAAAATAGTCTATACAGTGTATGATTCAACAATAAGAACATCAACATGAAGGAAATATATAAGAGGGGAGACAGTTTTTTTATCGGTTCTGCATTCTTTGAAACACAAGTAGAATTTGTATGTGATGATTAATTTCTAAATTGATCTCCAATTTGCAAAATGCTTGAAAGATTTCTTGAACAGTATATGATCTTGAGTTGAACTACCGAGGAGCCCCTTCTATCCTATGTTTCGAACTTTTGAAGGATGTGTGGAAGCTTGATACAAGCAAAAATGATCGAATGTTGGAATTGAACATCCACTAGGTGAATAACCAGCAAAAAATGGTTTGATGAATCCCTGCATTGCTGGCCCCTAAACCGCCGCTACAGCGTGCCCCATTATATCCATGTGAACTGACGTGGCAGACAGCTGTGAAACGTGATTTGGGTGATCACTACCTGCACTGCCAAAGACGTCCATGTGAATTTGGTTTTGGGTACATACGGTAAGCTTTCACATTCCAAAATATAAACATAGATATGTTAATAAAAGTGAATACGAATAACAAGGGTTTCATTATAGGATGATTACCAAATCTACCACATTCCAAAAGGTAGAATAAAAGATGCAAATGGAGAAATCAATGGTTCGAGGTTCAAAATTACATTTACTAATAGCATAATAATTGTATTTGTTATGCAATGGCTCATAAGAGTGCAACCCTTAATGTCTGGTGGATTCGTAGCCAAAAAAGTTCCGTCCCACATAATCACCCACTACAACTACACAGAAAGTCAGTTACTGCACATTTTAGGGGCAAACTTTTGCCCTGTTGCAACTCATCTCATGCGGAGGCGCTCAAATTGATTTTTGGTTTTCAACAATCAACATCTCATTTCAAACACTATAGAAGTTTTCTGAACCGACTTGGACTTGAATTGGACAAGAAGTCTCCACTCAAAAATTTCGGCCAAAAATCCTTGCAGGTGTAGGTGCAGTCAGCGTGACTGCGCAATTGCGTGATTTTGTGATTCTATCGAAGGGAATCAACATGTGAAGGTATCACAACATTAAATAGATAGATAGATAGATAGTACTTTCAATGCGATGGTCTATTATGGCACACACAGAATTTGGTCCATTTGGAAACAGAAAGAAGAGAGAGAAGAACAAGCTCTACCACCCTAAACAACATGGCAACTGGGTTGGCGATTCCGCCTCCGAAATGGAAAGCAGCACAGCAATTCCGCTCAAGCGGTCACCTGCAGGTAAGAATCAAGCAAAACTCCCAGTTGTTGTGGCGGCCTGGAAGTGGGTCGCGGATTCCAGACCCGCTCCCGGCTCCCGACGGGGCCCCTAGAATCCGCTTCCCACATTCCATGCCGCCATACAACCATGTATAGGCTCCTAGCTTGAAGGTCAAAATTAGAGGGCAATTTGTATAGGGGAAGGTGAAATTCCCACGTGGAAACGTTGTCGACGCGCGTTAGCGCGGAGGCGACGTTGACGCGTGGGAATGTCACCTAAAGTGACATTACCCAAACGTGAAGTTTGGTTAGGCTTTATTCTGTCATTTTTTTTCCTCTTTTTTTTTTTCCTCTGTTCCCATTGCGTCTGTGTTCTTGGTTGGCGATCTTCCTGTTTGCGGTGGCGCCATCGCCGTTGTTGCTTCCGGTGGTGCCATCTAAGTGTTAGGATGATTGGGACAAAGTTTTAGAGGATTTGGACGAGTTTTTGAAGAATATTGTTCTGTTTTTGAAGAATCTTGCTCTTTTTTTCCTTCTGCCATCGCCGTTGTTGCTTCCGGTGGTGCCATCTAAGTGTTAGGATGATTGTGACTAAGTTTGAAAGCATTTGGACGAGTTTTTGAAGAATCTTGCTCTGTTTTTGAAGAATCTTGCTCTGTTTTTCCTTTTGCCATAGCCGATGTCATAGTTTCTGGCGCCATTTCTGTTTTTTCTTTGCTTGAAGTTGGACGAAGTGGTGAGAAGATTTAGGAAGATTCTTTGCTTGCATGTTGCTTTCTTGCTACAATATGTGTGCGGAGCATGTAGTAGCCTACGACTTGGAAGGCGGTTAGGATGCCTATTTTGCAAAAATTCTTGCATGCAGGTTCTCTAGTCGAAGTTTTTCGGTTCCTAATTTGTTTCGTGTTCGATACTTGCTCTAGGACGAGTTTCAGAGTTCTATTCTAGGTTCTCGTTTGATCCAGGTGGTTTGCTTCAGGATTGTGTCAAAAAGGCAAGTATCATTCTTGTTACTAATCTGCAACGTTTCTTGTAGGTTTGTGTCATGGATGATCTTGAGAGCCCTGTGCCGGATATTATTACGAACGAGTATTGTTGAGAGGGAGTCGCAGACAAACAAGCTTGCTAGTTTGAACATATCGATGATGCTAATCTAGACAGGTTATGCAGATTTTGAGAGTGCATTAGTTTCTGAGTTTGGAGAGGAAGCTATTGCAAAGTATATGAGAGATTTGAGTGCTGAAGCTGTCATTGTTCCTGTTGCAGATCCTACTGGTAGTAGGCTACCATTTGTTGAGTTAGATGAAAAATTGTGGAAGTTCTACTGGTTTTGGCCCTGCTACTACTCCTTGAAGTTCTTGTGTTTTAATGTTTTTGATTCTAATGTTTTTTTGAGGAATTGATACTTTTAGTATCAGACTTTGACTTGTAATCTGGACACTCAGATTGAATTAGATATGAAGATATTTTGAGTCCTAAATTTGTTGTATAACTGAATTGCAAGTAAATTTGTTGTATAACTAAATTGCAAGTAGACATAGAATTGCAATTAACTTGAAGACATTTCTGAAAAAGAAAAACATAGTAGAATATGGGATGAAAGTGACGTAAAAAATAGGTAGGTGCATTCCACTCTTATCCGCCAATAGCGCCTTGCCACGTGGCGCGATTCTTTTACAAGAATGTTACCAGAAAAAAATACAGTGATCTCGCGATTCTTCTACCCGGCATTCTGGATCTTTACCTCGCATTCTTGGATCTTTACCCTGCATTCTAGATCTTTACCCTACATTCCGAGCTTTTACCCTGCATTCCGGTGGGCTGAAATGCACCTCCCTGTTCTTCACGTTGCAGCAATGGCAATCTACTTGCCATCCCTGGGATGGAAACAGGGCGTCGCCCTGTTTCCATCCCAGGGATGGCAAGTAGATTGCCATTCCTGTATATAGAATGAAGCCTAACCAAACTTTACGTAGTGCATACACACCTCATTACTATAAGATAAAAACCGCATTGTTGCCTGTAAGAAGATGTTCCCGTCAACTTGTAAATAAGCAAGTAAATAAATGCGGGAGGGTATTTAGTTTCGGTCGGGTAAAACTAAAAAATAAAAATAAAAAGCGACAAGAGCACGACGATTGAACGGAGGAGATTAGACCTACAGCAAAAATGTACACAGCAGTAGCCAGGGTTCTTCCGGTCTCCGCAATGCGCCGGATTTCTGAGCAATTCAATCCTTGACGCGCCTCGGAATATTATAGCCGTCTTCGCCCTAGCTGCTGCCGTTTCGGCCTTCAAGCATTCAGGCAAGTTTTGTCGATCCCACATTATCCTCTCGCTGTTCCAAAGATCTAGATTATTTCCTTGCTTTAGGGCAAGAAGTCGATCTGTGGATCTTTCACTTTGGAGCAATACTTTTTCCTTATCTCATGCACAATAAACGCGTCTTAGTGATTCAAGAGACTTAGATCTGTCTTGTTACAAGAGCTCACTACCTGTAGTTTGTTACTCATGCAAAATATTCTGTGCAGATTTCTTACTGTAAGAGAATCTTAGGAGGCAATTCTGAATCTCAAAGTCATTTAGACAGGTAATTGCCCTTGCTGGAAAAGAAACGAATTAGTACCTACTTTCAAAGTACATATTGGGCAAATCTGCAAGATGCAAAGAGGACTATTGGCAGGTTTAGGTAGTGAGCATTAAGCAAGAGAAAGAGGCATTTTCTATCAATCTGAGACATGGCACAGCCAGCAGGCAATTCGTCAAGGGTCAAGCTGATAGTGGTATTGCTTGCCCTGGGGCTTGGGCTGTACATTGTTGGTCCTCCATTATATTGGCAGTTTTATGAAGGCATGGTCGATACTAGACATGATCAAGCATGCCCTGTTTGTTTGTGTGATTGTGCAAGCACCAATTTGGTGAATACTGCTGTTTCAAGTAAGCTATCTGGGTTCTTTGTACTTCAGCTCTTATATTTCAGAAACTGGCTGTTGAAATATAGAATTGTAAATGGTAACATTGCCCTTAAGTTAATATGTATGCTGACTGCCTCCTTGTAGAATACCTTGTCATTTTTGTAGGCATTTATTTTGCTAATGATGCAGATCTCTTTATTCTTTTCCTAATGATGTCTTTGTCTTCGACAGGTTTGGGGAACTTTTCACTATCAGGTCTCTATTCTCTCCCTTCCTTTAGGACTTGTTGCATTCTCAGTATTTTGAGAGCTTTCACTTATCTGCCCCGGACAGTTACTCTCCATCCAAATGAGTTATTGCTCTGATTTTTTCTTTAATGATCATAGCCTTCAGTATATGCCTCTGTGCTTTTCATCAGTGGTCCTAGCATCTGGCAACTTAGTTTGGTAGCATCTGATCACAGTCTCTGTTTTTCTGGGAATAGAAAAGAATTTTGTTTCTAATATATTAACTTTCTGCCTGTTTGAACACATGATATAAAAGAGTAACCACATTGATGTCAACTTTAAACTAAGGGACTTTTTTTCTTTCTCTACATTATGATTATGTTCTTCATACTTTCAAATGGAAAAGGGAGGCGTAGTTTGTAGATATTTTCAAGTAACTTTAAAATGCCTCCGGATGCTTGAACTTGCAAAACAAATTGTCAGGATATTAGATTTGGTAACGATACAACAGTCTTAGTTAAATATGGAATATTAAGATAGTCATTACTGCAGATTGTGGTAAGGATGATCCTGAGATGAAAGAAGACATTCAGAAAAGTCGGACAGAGACTTTAGCAGAAGAATTGAAGCTACAAGAAGTGGTTTCAGAGGAAGCTCAACAACGAGCGGACACGGCACTTCTTGATGCAAAGAAAATATCATCTCAGTACCAAAAGGAGGCTGAGAAGTGCAACATAGGAATCGAGACAAGTGAAGAGGCAAGAGAAAAAGCTGAAGCTGCACTGCAAGCACAAAAGAAAATCACTGCAATGTGGATGAAAAGGGCAAGATCACTGGGCTGGGTTGATAAACAGAATGACGATACCCCTAAAGAATCTAGCAAGGATGAGTAAGGCAGGTCAAGCTGATATGTGACATTTTTTAAGTGTCAAAGTGGGGCAATCTTTTCTTGGTCAAATTTTGTTCGGAGCATTCGGTATTCTGTGATTGACAGTTCTGACTGTGAAAAATACTAATAAAGGTTGTCTTATAGGATTTAATACTACTACATTCTGATTCCAACTAAGGCTAGTCTTAAAAAGCAGAAGACTGGTCAGTATCGGCAATAAAGCAGGTCCATGAGACATTCTACAGCTCAGCCAAACAAGTAATTTCCATTTTCCTGATAGTCTCCAGACAGTTGTAAATTGTTATGTTGTACATATTGATGTCAACATAGCTCTAGATTCATAGTAAACCTTACATTCAATTGAATCAACAGTGTTGTTTTTATGCTTAGATATTATGATGTGCCTAGAGATAAAGTTGCCATGCAAATCATTTTGGAAAGAGTGAAAATACATTCGCTGAAATGGCTGTTGGCAGCCAACGATTTTTTTTTTTGGGCAAACAAAGAACTATTGAGACCAAATGCATTTTTGTAGGTTAGGATGTTTAATATATCTAATTTCTCAAAGGCGCTTAAGGATATCTCACTTCAAGATTTTCTCTTCCTTTGCTCGACCAAAATATGACGTCTATATATTATCACTTAGGCCAAAATCACACTACGGCTAAACCCAATTTATTACATGGCGAGTTTGGACGTGTGTTCAGCCCAAAAATAGTTCCGTCATTTGCCCCATATCCCACTATCAAGTCCAATTAATAGAAAAACCTTCCATGTCATCTGCGATGCAAGCATTAATGACCTGTCATATGACCAAAGCTCTTCGTCATTTCTGATGATCTTTCTGATTTCCACTATTTTTCAAACAAATTCAGTCTATTTCTATTGCCATCTGGGTCGGAATTACTTTCTGCTCATATGTATGCTAAAAGCCCCGTCACAGTTTTCCTAAATCTGCTTGAAACCACAGTTTCAAGTTTGAAAAGTTCATGGATCTTACATGTTTATTCAATGATTTTGGGCTTTTTCTTTCACAAAAGACATCAAAATGCTTCACCATATGTACTTTATATAAAACCGTGTATTATGGCTTCTGGGACCTCGGATCCTGGCACAATGCACAGGATATTCCCTTTACGCACATCCTGCACACACGTTGGAGGTCTTTGTGAGGTCAAATTGACCCGCTTTTAGGGGGCGCCCCTTGACCGAATACCATGGCTTAAAACGATATTTATGCAAATTGGATCACACGGGGGGTTACTCCGGGCATCGAGAGCTGTCGGATGGGCATATTTACCCTTTATTCCTCGATCAGGACCGTACATAGCGATCCTCGTTTGTGGGGTATGCCTGTACAAGTTTTTGTATACTGTATATTGAGGTTTGCAAAATACTATAAGGTTTGAAGGAATGTACTTAATGGTGTTAATTTTGTACATGTATTGTAAATTTTTAGGGGCTCTCGCTGCCCTACGTAACCCCCCGTGTGAATATGCACCCAAACCAAAGGGGGTTTCAGGGGGATTTTAATTTAAATGCATTGAATGCAATGGTTGGTAATTATGTGTTTGTTGTTATATCAAAAAAAAATTTGGGCCCTTCGGGCCCTAACAAAAGGAAAAATAGATAAACTTTAAGGGCGTAAATATTAATTATTAATTCAAGAGATTGTATAAAACATCAAGGACATTACATTACATTACATTTTCATTTAATACAATGCATTTTTAGCTGGAAATAGTTGTAACATTTGAAATGCACAAATGGCCATCCAGCGGATATATAGCACGACTGGAGCTGCCTTCTTGAGTTCCTTAGAAATATCTAGCATAGGTCCAGGATCTCCGACATCAAAACAAAGTACTGTATTTTCATAGATTATATCCACAAAACTATTGAAACTTGGAGTATACCTTTTGATCCAAAATGCTCCATGTTTGCACAAATCATGAAAATGGGTCAAAGATTAGCAATAACTACTACACCCTTCAAAGTTTAATGATATAGCTTGTAGGAATATGGATATGCAATGTCTAAGATCTCTGCCTTCTTCTGTCTTCAAGTTACAAACCAAAGACAAACTAATTTCAAATCTCAAATGACAAATATAACACGTCCTCATATTTAGTTAGCAAGTTTATATTTAATAGTAGGTTTACTTTACAATCGAGAAACAACTTAATTGTATATATGGACCTCACTGTGTAATGTAATGGCAACAAAAGGTCTCCAAATTTTATCCGCTCCATGTAAAGCAAAGATTTTTATCGCCAGACCATAGATTGAAATATATCTCCATCCTTCAGAGGACTAGCAATGCTTCCAGGACCGGGTTTTGAGAAGTTAACCGGGTTTGAAGAAGCTATTCAATCGAGAAATTATACGTAAAAATACGTAATCTAAATACAAAAAATTTTGAAGCATCCATACAATCCACGTTTATATGCATTGTGCTTCTCACAAGTATAGCCTAAGGTCAGTCTATTGCTGAATAATGCAAAATATGTTGGCAATATATGAGTGCATGAGATTAAATAAACATGCATAAAGACAAGCAGGCTCTCTACTTTTAGATAGTACTAAGCAGCAAAGCCATGTGCAATGCAAAATCAGAACACCTTGAAATTGAAGTACAAGATGGTTTGGACCTGAAGCAGCTTGCAGGATATTAGAAAATGATGCTATTATGCTATTATGATGATATTAGAATTATTTACCACTAGTTGCATCTTGTTTGCATGGATATGGGCTGATTGTAGTTGTTGTAGAGGAGAATTATTTATCACTAGTTGCAAACCTGGATTGCAAGGCTGGGAAGGTGATCATTCATAGTCAGTAAAAGCTTTGCCATGCTTTATATGTCTGCTAGCATTTGCATTTGTTAGAGGAGGCAATTAACTATTGAAACATGAATGATATTAACCTGCAAGAGTTTGAACTCCAGCTAAGCTCCCATTTTGCTTTTGCTCTCTTGCTTGTGATTATGCTTGCATTTCTACAAAGGCCATGTATGTAAAGGCACAATGTTTGCAACCCATAAAACTTTGCAACACATGTAGATGCAAATAGGTAAGAAAAATGGAAAACAAAAAGATGTATAGCATCATATGTTGTGTAGAACTGTAAAACGTTTACTACCTTTTGCAATGCGATATCCAAAGTTGACAAGTTTTACATTACATCTCTCCAACAAATAGTAAAATAACAACAAAGAAGTAATATATTATATTCTCATAAATTGCAATGTTGCCTGTCATCCAAGCAATTCCAACTGTATGAATGTGTAAAATGTATAATGTCTGAAAGCTCTTATTTCTACATCCTGTTTTAGTCATTTAGAGTGCAACTTTACCAATGTGCAATGCGTGAAAGTTCTAAATTGTTAATTCCGATAACCGCCTTTACGGACTCTTGAGCATTAAAATGCTACATAAAGCCAAGCTAGGATCTGTAATAACAAAGTTTCAAAGTTGTAAGCGAAGTTCATTCAAGGCAACCCGGCTTAACAAAGAGTAGAAGGCAAATGAAGAATGGAACACATACACAAGCTCCTTCGACCGCCTATGTTGCGTAATGGCAACCTGTACATTGTGAAGTGAATTAGAGAGTTCAAATAGAAATAAGTTGCAACCAATGTAAGCATTTTTCTTGCGCACCAAAGCCGATATATGTAGTCGTACCTTGAACGATGTGGATGGCTTAATCACATGCATGCTTAGAAAAATTTAATGGCGTAAGCCCAAAGATTGAGACATTGCCCATTCTACATGCGTGCCATAGAATGACAACACAACCGAGATAGATAGAGGAGGCTTAAATAGGCATGAGCATACACACGAGAGTAAATACCTCAACACTTCAGAAATTAACATTGGGGAGAGAAAATGAAGATTCGTTATGCTCCAAAGATCACTAGAATTCAAGATGCTACGTAATATAGACATTAATAGGTTTATAAGGAAAAAAATAGATCAGCTTTCCTGCATGGATTAAGCGGGCATACATAGCATAAATCCCAGATGACAACCTGCTAGACCTAAGGCTAACCGTTGAAGAAGGATCTGCAAATTACATTTGAATGAAGTGGAATCCGAACACCGCTGGGAAAAGAACTAGCAATGCTTCCCCGGCCAGGTTCGTCACACTGAACAAAGGCATAAGCCCCAAAGCTGCTTCAATCGATCGGCCTTCCAAGAATCGAAATCCGGAATCTTCTGCCGCTGTTAGGTTATCCAAGGAAAATATTTTAATATCACAAATTTAATAAAAAAACTAGCAAAAAGGCGCAACAGGAGGTTTGGACAGTTTTAGGCTTGTATTCAGCTTTGCATTTGAATAGGTTGGATTAGTGTATTCAAACTAGTTCTTACATATTAAAAAACTGGATCAAAACAATGAAAACCACTATGGTAGCTATTAAATAGAATATATGCATTTATAGTTAGGCAAATGAAATGTTGATTTTAAATATTCACTAAATTTGATCATATAATGAGGCAAAATAAAGAACTCCAAGCGGGTCCTTATCGATCATGTTGGAAAGCAAAAGCCAAAATCCTACCTCTGATATTAGGACCATTACATTATTAGGACCATTACGTGTGGAGAAGCCACATGCTAATGGCCAGTATGGATTTGCCTTTGGATGAGGTTAAAAATCATGTGGAAATGCAAACACGTTAGCTCTCCATAATCCATATAGGGAAATCTATTTGTCTTGATGCCATGCTTGTAACGCAGTGGTGGTTTTGCAATTGATTTCCCTACAAGCAATGATGACAACATATTCAATTGATAGTTGCAGGAATTCTGCCGATCTAGTCGGAGGATAGTTGTAGTGGTTCGTGCGTTGTAGTGGTTCTAGTTTCTGCATTTTTGAGTTATTGGTAGGGATTCATGGTCTTTAGAGGTTGGGGCTGTAGCAAAGAGTGATAGATTAGTAACCTATGTATTCGTCTGCTTTAAATTGTGTAGATTGAAATAGCGTGAAACGCAGTTCCAGGTGGTGCAAATTCTGTTTCATTCAAAGTTCTGAATTTGCTCGGTCAGATGCTAGAGCTTTGAATTGGTCGGAAATTCTAATTTTGATTTTTAGTTCCAGTGATCTGGCTGGGTTTTTGTCTGATCCTAAAGGAACCATTCTTGAAACTTAGAGATGTTAATACCGCCTCCGCCTCTTGGAATGTCTCATAAAAGACACTTCTTAAAACAAACACAAATTAGATCATTGAGTAATTTAACAAACATCGTTTTATGCAAAGTTATCTAGATAATGTAGCGAACTGTGGACATTGACAAATTGATCGAAGAAATCAAATGCCTTACCTTGGCTCAAGCTAGAACGCTCACAGATAGGTTGCAAGACGAAAATCGGTAGCATTGAAGGCCTGTTTTGATCTAAAATGCCTGTTTTGATCTCTATTGCCGCAGGTTTGGTCGCTGTTATAATCCTAGTTTCTATCATTATGGTACTCTATTTCAGGTATAATCTCATAAAACACTCCTTTGGACCATCCTACTCCTTTGAATCCATTTGTCCGGATCGGAAAATTCAGCTACAGAGAATTAAAATTCTCTACGACGGGATTTAGCAGCGCCAGGAAGCTCGGGCAGGGCGGATTCAGATGTTTATATAAAGGGATCCAAAATTGGACTTCAAAATTTGTTGTGGGTTTCATCGCATTTTGCTCTTCTGAGGATTCTAATGGTAAGAAATTGTTGGTTTATGAATATATGGATCGCTGGAGCCTGCAAAAATTGTTGTTTGATGTGGGCGATTTGTATCGGGCCTTAAATTGGGAGACCAGATTTGGGATTATGCTTGATTCGGTACATGCGCTTGATTTTTTGCATTCGGAATGGGCTTCCGAGGCGGTTTTGCATTTGATGAAGATGATGAACAGAGCAGAGCGAGCCCTTTAGATCTGGCTCCTACGACAGAAATGACACCCCAATCTGATAAAATCAAAGATCCAGCATTCTGTTAGCATAGATTGGTGGGCAAAAAAAATCGATGGGCATAGAAAGCAGAAAGGATTATACCATCGATTGGCTCGCTAGCCAAGTAACTGTCGGCCGATCAAACAGCAGAGATTGGACTCTCAGACAAAGCAGCAGAAGAAATAAAAAAATCGAAAAAAAAAACTATGAATCCGCCCCTTCGCCTGCTTCAAATCCGACCGAAAGAAGAAAAAAAATGAGCCCAAAAGATGTGAGCGGATGAATCCCTTGAACAAGAAGAAAAAGGATTTGGACGACGTTCTAAACCTGGAGGGTTCTCCTATTTTTCTCAACCGTCCCCTTACTTAGATCAAGATTTAATGGTTAAAAATAAAGCCATGTCAATTTTTAGGACACGTGGATAGGCTAGGCTTCAAGATAACTTGACACTCGAGGTTAGGCTGTTGCGCTAACAAACATGCAAGGGGAAATACCTACAACCACAGGATTTGCCTTCTTCTTGGAAATCAATGGCTTAAAAGAAGGTGCACTCTATAAATACTGTTTAGTACATGCAGATGAATACAACGGCTAAATCATAGGAAAACCATGTAAAAAAGCGTACAAAAACACAAAAGAAACCCCCTGTTATAATGCTACATATTGAAAACGTAGTCTACGACAAGGCATAACAAGAGCATCATTCAAAAATGAGACGAGCCTGAGGAATCGAACCCCAGTTTGAATCCAATGCTCATAACTCACTTGCTTGTGCATCCATGTTCACAATAAGCCTATGTATAGGGACCATCGGACCAGGCCACTGACTGTTAACGCCAGTTGCAACGGGCAGTAGCATGCATCCGATGGGCCATAGCACTCGCCTAGACAAATGAGAAGAGCTGCAATGCAACAAACAAAGGCCATCAGTGAGCCCAGAGAATTGAACCCCCAATGCTCATCCAGGCATAAGACAGATCCCTCAATAGTGGATCAGCCTTATGCCTAGGGGCCGAAGCCCACTGAAAGCCTGAGAGTGTTAGCAACCATGGCAATAAATGCAACCATGGCAAGGCATGAGTATAAAAAGCATTGCATGTTCATGGACTCAGAAAATGTACACCTGGCACCAACGCCAGCAACATGATTAAACAACAACAGCAAAAAAATCGAGCGACCTAGTTCCTGGGCTCCCTAGATGCGGCCCGCTGATGATGGCATCAAGCTGGCGGATCCTTTAGCCAGAAGAGTCCTGGCAAGACTCATGTGTGATCTAAGTGCATGCAGCTCAGACATTGGAGCATCAAGTTGCTCCCAAGCAACACTAGAGATTGCTGAGTCAATTGCATCATAGAAACCTGTCAGTTATCTCCTCAAGGTCCTAAGTGAAGCTTCAATTTTGTGGGCCTGTGTACCAACCTGGATAAGGCTAGAGATGAACTCCTCTACATTGAAAACTTGCTCAGCCTCTGGAGGATAAACCTAGGAACTAGGTGTGATGCATCAATTGTAGAACTAATAAGAGAGGGATCCAAACTCACAACACCCATGGTATTCCCATCGTCTTCCATTCCAATCCTGCAAGAACGTGTCACCACCACAAGCTTTGCTGAAGAAAAGCAAAAACAAACACACAATTGGAGTTGTGTGAATGGGGATGTAATCCACACTATGATCTGGAATTTCTACTTTAGGGCTAAAGGATGGATCACCAAGATCCACAAAGTTACACTCCCTCTCATCTGGTGGCACGGAGTCATCCCAGTACCTCCGGCGCCCAGGACCATTCCGTTCCACTGCCACATACCTTGCAGGCAAACCAAAGAGGATGGTCCTCACATCAGATGGCAAGCAATGGGCGGGGTTCAACAAGACCTTCCATGCAGCATGCACCCTGTGCTCATTGACATGAGCACTATTAGAGAAATAATCCAACTACTACTTATAGTGTACTTCCCACTCCTCAGCATCCTGCAAATAGTAAACGTTAAGCTAGGAGTGAGTCTCTGACCTCCGTGATAAAACACAAAGTGAGCTGCCTTATTCAACAGATTCCTGTTGTCCAATACACACAAACCCTTGGTGTCCCCAACACCCCACTTCAGATACAAGTCCTTCCGCTTCGAAATCATAGATTCAGAGATGTTATGGAGATGACAAGAATAGTGCACCTTATCTACATCCTTCATACAGTACCCGAGCATGCCCTCAAAGTAGTGCAATCTGTTGTTCTTGAGCACTTTGCACACTAGAACAACACCAGCTGGTTTGGAAGCCCAATTGAAATCTTTCTTTATAGCCTCATTCAAGGCCTCATTCAATAGACGAATGGACCGTATCGGGTTGCTCTGCCATCGATTTTTACATCCGGTTTTCATTGATGTTCCAGTGATCTTCAAACATCTTCCACTGGTTCCAACGGATTCATCTTGACTCCAGTGATTTCTATAGAACTCACTGATTCTCGCCGATTCATCTTCATTGCAGCCGCCGGATTAACAGGGGGATGATGTGGTGCCAAAAACACTGCTGGACATTTGACACCCTAGGCGCGATATATGGTGGATGCCTAAACGCCAAATGGCATATTTCTATTGGTTATTTATGTAGATTTTTTCAGTTTGGGCTGTAGTGTGATTTGGGCCTTAGGAAGGCAGATTTTATAAATTTAAGTTCGACTTTCAAGAAGCTATATTTACAGATCTGTGTGATTTTGATATTAACAATAAGGGACTATAGTTGTTATCTTGGAACACCCAAAGTGCATCTCTAATTATGTTACTTTGAAAAGCTTAATGCATTTCTAATGCATTATTATTGTGAACCTTCAAATTTTGTTATGACTATTGGATCGAGGAACATTATCACAATATTCCATCGGACAACCTCAACACTCTTCATTGCTAGTCAAGATAGGGTCAAGCATCCTCTTCTTGACCCGCCCCATAAATTACCTTTTATCTAATGGTTCTATCTTGATTAAATTAAGAGTCAATCTTCCAGACATATAACAGATTACAACTTCTCATACAACAACAAACTCGATTGAATAGAGCTTAGGAGTTGAACCCCAGCAAGATGCCCATGTTCTATGGACATAGCAGCCATCCCAACCAAAGGATGACTGCATATGATCCTCTTCGACACTCTTTTAGATAGAACCTCGGATTTTCAAAAAGCTTATGCATGATGTTAATCACTCTGGCATCACTCAGAGCATTTGCACTTAGCAACATCAGAATGATTACCACCATCAATAGTCATTCTAAAGTTTGAGAAACAATCTGAAAAAAAATAAAACACATACAAATTAGTGAGCCTGGGGAGTTGAACTTTAGCAAGATGCCCATGCTCATTCGGGCATAGTAGCTATTCCAAACAAGGGATAACTTCTGTATCCACGGGCTGTAGCCCATTGAAAATTCCACAAAGTTAGTACAGATATCACAATCCTACATCACAATTCAAACTTTTAGTTAAGTGGCTTCAATTACAACCAACAAAGATCCATAACATCCACATCTATACATTACCTAAAAACCACTATACATTGCATTGAAAAAACCTGAATTCAGCCAGCCAGTAGCCACATGTGTTGCAATGCATCAAGTTGAGCCCTCCAATGTCTATGTGCTCGTGCAAGCATTAAACCACATCAAAACTCACATATCTATATCAAAACTTAAAAGCACAAAATAAAAAACATATATCAACCACTAGTTCATAACTGGCCCAAAATGCGCATGCCTTATAACAGCATCCACCTGGCGGATCTCCTGAATTAGCAATGCTTTTGCAAGAATCATGTGAGATTGCAAAAAATATATAACTCCGAAACTGACATAAGTAGTTGTTCCCATTCCACATTAGATATGGCATTATCAATAGAAATAAAGAATGCATTAAGTTGATGCCTCAGGATGGGGAGCGATGCGGCTATCTGGTGGCCTTCGTACATATTTGTACCGCATTGGCAACCAACGTCTCTGCAAAGAAAACCTCTTCTGGCTCAGCTGGATACACAACAATATCTGAATGAGAAGCATTAATCTCTGAGGTAATGAGGGAAGAAGGCAAAGACATAATTAGATTATTCACACCACCATATGGATCTGAGTTACTCTCTCCATGACAAGCCTGCAACAATATATTACCACAAACAAAAAGATATACTGTGCAACAAATACAAACCAAGAAACTGCAACTGTACAATAAACACAAGAAACTCTTCAATCAATAGCGATCATATGATCACCCATGTGGATGGGGATATAATCCACACCAGGCTTCAAGATAACCCATTAGGTCTGAAACTAGGATCACTTATATCTCGAAAATTCACATCTTCCTCATCACTAGGTCATCTCACGTCTACAGCCAGGATTGTTTCTCCCCACGGACACAAAGCCTGGAGGCAACTCAAACAGCATCATTCTCATATCAGAAGGCATACAATGACTAGGATTCAACAGGACTTTCCAAGCCGTTAGGTTGGGGTTCGTCCGTGGAAGATAATTTTCTGGCCTCCCTGCATATTGAGGTATTGGACCTCTACTGTTGGTCCGAAACACAGAGCTAGGCGATCATAGCGGCAACTCTTGCTAGATTAAATTTGCCATACCTCTTGGAGCAGTATGATTATTTTCGCCATTCATCAACCAGGTAAGGAACGGATTTTGTCTAGGTAGTTAATAGTCTAGGTTAGGTCTTTCTTCGTCTTTTACAAATGGGAAGGTATTGAAAGCATTCTCTATGTGAAGCATGGCAAATCCAAGTGTAAATGTGATTCCGGCATGGTTCAGATCTTGAGATACCTAAAATTTATGGAGCTTCTTAGCCGATAGCATGAAGATAATTAGATGCCTAGGAAATTTTAAAACATGTCAATTTTGTTGTAAAATTTTAAAACATGCCAGAAAACTTTGGAGTTCTAAATTAATGCAGGTCTTTGAAGTTTATATTCTTTCATATGTACAAGCTTTATCAATTTTTGTCCTTTGTGCTTCTTTCTGGACATGTGCATTCCGGAACAGTTTTCATGGCTTCCAAGATCATGTCAGGTTTTGCATTCCAGGTACAACTTTCCAGAACATTTTTTTCAAATGGTATTATTTGAAAATCTACATTACTATGATGTAGAAACTGCTCATATCAGATTTGTAGGTTTCTGTGGAATCAAATAACCTGATGAGTGTTTGGCTTCTTTTGCAGATTTCTGTGATGTTTTTTTATAGTGGTTTCTTATAAAGAAATGTCAAGATAGATGCCTTTTCAAAATCTTACCTAGAATCAGAAGAAGTGCATTGGTCAATGCTTTCAGAATGTTCTGGAGAGACTATTGTGGTCTCCATGTAAAGAATTTAAGCATACACAACTCAATCGTCTAGGCGGAGAGCACTGAGATGATCTCAGCTCATTCAAGCAACTGTAAGTAGAAACATTTTTTGAAGCTTCATAGTGCAGAACAATGTTAACATATTTCTCTACTTTGCACATTCTTAGCATATTTCCTTATTTTGTAGAATGCATAATCCGTTTTGCAGGTTATGTATAGCGTGTTTTCTTATTTTGCACAACAATGCAGATTTTCTTTTGCAGGTTATCTATACAGAACAGTACCATTTTGTATCTGAAACTTCTTCCCTTGTATTTCATTCACATTTACATTTACTTGAGAAGCTATTTTACCATATGTAATGCATGCAGAATAGTGTTGGCATCTCTCTTATTTAGCTTAGTGTAGATCTATTTTAAGTGATGGCATAATTATAGTGATGGCTATACTTGCAGCACGTGCACGCGCAATGAACATGGCTGCAGTCCAGGCCACAAGTTGAGAGAGGCCTTCTTAGTTGCTGCAGAAAGGCCCATGTGTTTTGCTTCATGCAGCTATGGCTTTTATTCTCTGTCTTACCGACATGTTAAATCTAAAACAGAATTCTGGGAATGATGATATATGCATCTGCATTTACATAGCCAAGAAGCTAGATAGCAAAGTTGTGACGTTCCAGCACAGTATACAGTCCTAAGACGTATACTGTACTGCCTCGTCACGCGTGCACGCCATTCCGACTAACGTGTACGCCAACGTGTAGCCAAGCAGGTAGCACCCTAGGGGGCAACTTGCAAGGTGTGTGCATTTAATTATGGGCACAATTGCCCATATGCACACTTATCCATGTGTGTGTCAATGTGTACACATTTATCCATGTGTACACATTTACCCATGTGGATATCCTAGGCCACTTATTTAATATAAGTGGGGCCACATCCAATTATCCCACATGCCTAAAGGGGATAATGGGAACCCTAGCCCTGACCCTTTGTCTATATAGGTTAAGGAAACCCTAACTTGCCATTTTCGTCCATAGGGTTTTAGGGCTCTGTTTTGCTTGCTCCAGGAGTCAAAACCGCATCCCAGACTCTGTCTGAGCGAACCAGCTCGTTAGTTTCCCAATCTAGCTTCATCTTCTAGCAGCAGAGCAGGATGGTCAAGTTCAAAGCAGGAGGAGCGAGCCAGGGATCAGGTATTTAGTCAATTTAATAGCCTAAACCGTCTTCCAGTCATTGAACCGATAGGTTTAGCCTATTAAATTGCCCATAGCAACCATTTAGATCCCCAGATACCAAGCTCTAACTAAAGAACCTAACTCTATGATATAGATTAGATCTAGTTCTTTAGTTCTTCTGTGATGTATATGGATGATGTATCTCTGTGAACTCATTGTATTGAGAAGGGGGGTAGAGACCCTAAGACCTGGTAGTTGATGCTCCTAGCTAGCCTCTTTAGCACACTGTAAATTCGGCCTGTGTACAAGAGCCATGCCTGGTTGTGGGTGAAGGGGCCAGACTGGCTTATAAAGAGGTTCGTGTTCTGACTCTTGAACGATCCCTCTGGTGTGTTAAGTCTACCGGGGATCACTGTGGACTAGGTCTAATGGCTTGCCACTGCATGTGGGCAAGGCATGGGCTCGACACCCGTGGAGTGATGCGTCACTCTCCATTGGGTTCAAGTCGAATAAGGGCAGTGGCCCTCTAGTCACCTTGAGTCAGCATGTAGATCTCTGGAGGGAGTGATACGTGGAGGGCCCTATATCAGTATGAAGCTGGTATGGGGGATGAACTCCTGTTTGTATACGGTGAGTGCATCGTATATGAGTAGGGGACGTCACAAAAGTCCACAGATGAGATAACAAAGAATACGCTTCCATGCAGTCCAATGAGCTAGCCCAAGCCCAATCATGGAATGACGAACAGTTACCACAACTCAGCTCAAATCCAGAGAATGAGATGCATGAGCAGGATCATTCTGCATTTCATCATGATCAAGTGAGTATTGAGGTGTAGACAAAATTTGCATCCTTCCATGTTGACCATAGCACGAGATCTTCAAGCATTAGCATTGTGTTGATCTAATTGTCCTGTGATTTCTGTGATGAATGCAAGTAAAATTTAGCCACCCAAGTCAATCATTTGAAGCCTTTTAGCCAATGTTGCGTGGCATCAAGAAGGTGCTAAAGATTACTGCTATTAATATTGAGTTCATCGTTATACCAAAGACTGATGGCTGCACCATTCTCTTGGCTGGTATGATTTGGATCAACATGAACTGTCTGATCGGTCTTAATATATCAATATCTAGCATTATAACAGGGGGTTTTTTTTCTGTTTTTGTACTGTTTTCTCTAAGGTTTTCATATGATTTGGTGGCCGTATTCATCCAGGTGTACTAAATAGTATTTCTAGAGTGCACCCTTTTGTTAGCCGTTGATTTTAGGAAAGGGGAAAAATCCTGTGGTGGTGGCAATGCTAGATATTTTTAGGGTTGTGTGTTTTTTTTAGGGTTGTCGAGGTCTTAGTTTCTTAGTTTCGAGGTCTTAGTTTCGAGGGCTGGGGGATACGGAGATCCATAGAAGAAGAGAGGGAGATGGCGACACAGGGGCCAAGCCGACGACGGAACTATTCCTTCTGTGAGGTTTCCGTGTCATGTTGGGATTTTTGAATTTGAAGGAGCTGGTAATTAAAGACATGGTAATTGGATCCATGTTGTGGCGAGGCATGGCACAATTTCAAGCAGTTCTCCTCCTATTTCCGGCCATATCCAGCCCATGTTTAATTTCACAAGAGCTTGCAGCAAGGGGGGAAAAGATTCTTCAGAATCATCTCCTGCAATAATTCTCTGCATGCTTTAAAAACTTCCTGCCAGACGCCAGCAATTCGACCAACAATGACGGTGATAAAATTAGCATGAGAACCCGTTGCTTTCTCCACTGCTTGATCTATTCCTAGCAACTCCACGATTTTTAACTCCACAATTTTTTAACTCCACGATTTTGAACTACACAGGGCGTTTCAACTCCACGATTTTGAAGCTTTTAAGATTTAAATTTGCCCTTAGTATCATCTGTTCTAAGGCGAGCCCAATCCTTAAGGTTGCACTGCTATTGCTGGTTATTGCCAATCTCAGCCGAAGCAACTGCCATATCCTTGGATCTATAATGCTCTCCTCACAGACGACATAGCAAAATAGGAGATGCCTAGCCCATCTCTTCTAATGCAAAATAGACAATTTATGGCTATTCTGTGAAGCTCTTTTTTAGTTCTGATAAATCTTGCTTCACACTTTTTACTCCATGCTCTCCCTATTCTCTCCTTTGTTCTGATGGCTTATCATCAGTCTCGCCCAATAGGCCTGGTCCGGTGTAAAAAAATATTGGGCCAGATAGATTGATGAATTGGGGCTTAGGGACGCGGCAAGAAGGGCATCTTAGATCATCCAAACACCAGACATTCGGCCGCGGGCATCTTAGATCATCCAAACGCCAGACATTCGGCCGCGGAAGTTCATTGAGTAGTTAGTGCAGAGGAACAATTTTGAGGTCAATTTTTGTGGCAGAACAAGGGCATTTTGATAATTTAATAAAATACACGACCATTTCAACAATTTTGCTAAAATACAAGGGCATTTTTATAAATTTCCCTTACTTATTTCATCAATATTGTAGAGTTTGTAGAGTTTCCTTTTTATTCCAATATGTAAATAAATTTTTTGGCCTACTTGCTTATTACAAATATATATTATAGAAATTTTTGCAGCACAATTGTAAGTGGTCTTTAAGGCCACACTGTCTTAGGCACAAGAACCTATAGCGATGTACACAACATTCGTACACAATTTTCATTACCCCGAAGGGGCAAAAAAAAATTTTAACCTATAACACAAACCATTACATTACACACATTAAAATTAAATTCCCCCTTAAACCCCCTTTTGTTTGGGTGCATATTCACACGGGGGGTGACATAGGGCAGCGAGAGCCCTTATAATTATGTTTTGGATGTACAAAATCAACACCATATAGTATATTGCCTGAAATCTTATAGTATTTTACAAATCTTGTTATATAGTATCACAATTTCTGTACATCCATACCCCACAAATGAGGAATTTTGTGTGCGGTGTAGATTAAGGAATAAGGGGTGAATATGCCTATCCAACAGCTCTCGTTGCCCGGAGTCACCCCCCGTGTGAATATGCACCCAAACAAAAGGGGGTTTAAGGAAGGAAGGAAGGAAGGAAGGTACTTTTATCGTCCACGGAGACCAATCGGTCTATGGGACCCAATACAAAAACGCAAAGAAGCGGATTTCTTCGCCGGGTTAAAACCCCCCGCCCGAAGGGTTTTCGAGGAAAAACCGTGGCAAAGAATCAGCCCGCCGACAAACCGTCCTAACATATAAAATGCGTAAACACCCAAATATATACTGGTCATGCACCACACCCGTAGTGCCTAATTAGCGCGCAAACAAAGGGGCAAAGGTGACCTCGCAGTCCAAGCCTCTCCTAAATGTACGACCCGTGGCACGCATCGACGGTGTGTTCATCAAAGAATGCAAGGGCAAGTCCGGCCGTACTAAGGGATCCGCCCGGATCCGATCAATGCCGGGCAACTCGAAAGTGTGAGACTCATCCTCAATGGCACTCGTTTTGACAAAGATTGACAGAGCCTGCCCCCGGGCGGGGCTCCCCAATCCACCGCCCGCGTCTCAATGCGAAGATGGTGGGCACCTGCGGCGAATGGAGGCAATGAGTGCGCTTTTCGTAAGGGGCACCGGGAATGTAGAGCTGTGGGCCCCAGGGCTAACACGGGGTTGATGTGCTCCCTTGTAATGGGCCATTTTGACTGCTCTAGAGCGCCGGGGTCCCGAGCTTGCCAAGGAAACAAGCGCCTAGGTACTCCCGCAGTCGCCACGATCGGCCTCTGTGTCCACCGCGCACTTTTTGTGCTCCTACACGTTCCATCCGGTAAAACCACCGAGCTCTCTTACCCTCCAACGGGCCCGAGCGCCTGCGGACTCCATTGCCCGCCAGAAGCGGTGCGGGAACCAAGCATCACCCATAGTAACCACTTTCTGAAAATAGAGCGATGTGTCTATCAAGGGTTGCCCGTGAAGCGCAAGAATCGATTTCTGCCGGCAGAGAATCGATAGGGGACTGAAGGTTTCACCCCAAGTGCCCGTGCCAAAATGCCTTCGCACCTGCTCCAAGTCATTCCGTGTCGCCAAAGAGACCAGGGCCCCAAACCTCGACCCCGTCTGAAGGACGGGCTCGACCACCGCCCTAATGATGTGACCGATGGCCCCAATCATAGAGCTCTCGCCGGTGATCTGTTGTACAGATGGCATAAAGCTTTCGACTTGTCACCCATAGCGGATAGATGCCTCCCGCCAGAGCGAGGGAGGGGAACTCCACCCCCTAGGTACTTGTAGGTGGGCGTGGACGCCCACAGGCTGCCCCCGATATGTGAGTGCGAGGAGGCATGGGGTGACGCGGAAGAGGATATGAGAACCACCCCGGTCTTGGCCGATTGACGACATGTTATCAGTAGCCCCGACAAAATGTGTCTAGGGCATCCGTGTGAGAGACCGCATAGCTTCGGGGGGTGTGGGCCAGCAAGCCAACATCGCCCCGCGATAGATGAGCCGGGCGGATGACCCGTGCAAAAGCGTATGCCATCCCCCCATGCTCGAGAAGCCGTGGCTCTAATCGACAATGTAGAGGCCAAAAGTGTTGGCGAGAGGGGGCAACCCCCGCCGACTCGATACTACCGGTGAATGCTTGGCCCGCCGCACGCATCCCGCCAAAACAACTCTCATACAACTCAGATATGGCATTCCCGCACAGTGCAGCAGGAGCCCCATTGACGCAGCTTCTAGCCCCAGCCTTTTTCCGGGGATCAGACAAAAGCCTTCAAGTCCACAAAGCAAAGAATACAAGTCCGGCCGATGATTAGGGCCGTTTTCAATCAAGGCCCGCAGTAAAGATATGGTCAATCATTGAGTGGCGGGGTCTAAAGCCTCGCCTGTGTGAGGGCTCGCACATCTCCGCCTGCCGGGTCAATCTGCCGCTCGAGAATGCCGCCCAACAGTTTGGCAAACATCGAACCGACCATGATCGTCCTAATTGGTCGGACAAAGGTGGGTCGCCCGCCTTGTGAATGGGAACAACCCTACTTGTGGTCCATTGTGGGGAGACCTTCCCGCAATGCTCGTTGAACATGGTAGTGAGAACCCAAGACAAGCGGTTGCCCCGCCCATTTGAGTAACTCGGCCACGCATACCATCGAGGTCATTTGTCTTCCCATTAGCCTGCCGTGCAGTGCCCTCCTCAACATCCTCGCCCACAAGAACCAATGGGGGGCCATCCCGCGGGGGTATGCACGCTGCCCCCTCGGGCGGGTCATAGAGCCGCCGCAAGCATTTCTTACCGCCGGGTGTGATGTCCCCTATAGGGTCGGGCTGGCCTTGAAGCACTCTGCGCCAAAAGGTTCGAGGATGAGTGTCCAAAGAAGGCAACATCTCCCCCGATACCGGGCAAGGTACCGCACCTTTGTGTCCTTCGGATGGGCGCCAGACGTGTGGTGGCCCGCAAGCGGGTGCACCGGATCCGAGAATGTTTCGAGCCGCCGCTATTCTTTACACCGCATCAAACCACCATTCTACGCTGAATGTTTCTGACCCCGAGCGGCTACACGGGGAGGGGGTCTCTTAAAGCACCGCCCGCCGTGATCCCGTAATAGCGAAGTCACCGGTTTGTCCGCACGCTTCTAGTGTGGAGGTCCGCAGTAATTACCGGAGGGCGCCCATGAGCATCTTGGCGTAGTCCCTCCCGCCCGCCATAATCTAGTCTCAACCGAGGGGGGCGAGGGGTCGGCATAGTGGGGGGTTCGGGCGCTTGCCAAACCAGGTCCAAATAAAGTGGGAGGTGATCTCGAGTCGACCTCCTCATCCCGACCGCTCGCGCCTGGCCCACGTAAACGCATCGATGAGATGCATATCTTGGCGCAACTCACGAGCACATAGTCCACCCACACTAGACCCTCCCCCGATTGTCCCGGCTCGCATGTGCACTTTGCGCAGAATCGCCACCGCGGAAAGGCCATTGCAAATTATCAAGTAAAAAATGCCACATAGCAGAGCAAATCGTCACAAAGCGAAAGTGACTGGCCGCCATCCCACCCTCGTGGGCTGTTGCTTCGGGCGTGAAGCCGCAGGACATCGCCGCCGAGGGGGTCAAGTCGCATGGGCGCTCTACTCCCCCCCGTGCATTGAAAATCTCCAAGAAGGACTAATTCTACCCAACCGGCTGGTGCCGCCAGTATGTCATCATATAGATCGACATAAGGGTCCATCCTATCCGCATCGGGTGGCTCGCGATAGAAGGTGCCGGCTCGCGTGAGGGAAATAACAGCGCCGTAAAAAGAGGGTTGCCATCGGTATTATGCACACGCAACCCACAAGTACCTAAGTTGTGTTCTGCTCTCAGACTCGAGGGTAACCGAATGTGCCAAGGTTGTCCGGTAGTAGCAAGCCACTCCACCATGACCCTCCGGCCCCCGCATGTGCATTGAAGACCGAGAAATGTTGGTAACCCTACAGATCGTAGCTCAGGCCCAAGATGCTCCCACGCCTCCATGAGAAAGATGAGATCCATATCGGCCGCCCACGGAAGTTCGACCGCCCCCCCTCTCGCCAAGGGAAGCCTCGCCAATTCCATGAGACCACCGAGACACAATTCCTATTTGTCGCCAGGGATGGTGGCGCGCAGCCCGAAGTCGCTGGGAGGACGGGAAGCAGAGGCCGAAAGGGAGAAGTAGATGGAGCGGAGGCGATGTGGTCGAGAGGGCGGGCCGCGGAGGGAGCAGGAGTAGGAGCAGGAGAAGGGGGCGGGTAGGAGAAGAAGTAGGGGCCGCGTAAATCGTTGGGGCCGCGGGTCCGCAGCAAGAAAGTGTGCCGCCGTAAAATGTGCATCCCCGCCGAACCAATCCCCGGGCACCCCCGGTGGCTAATGCCTCGACCCCGACCAGCTCCCCGCTCAAGGCTCCCGCTGTAGGGCGTGAGGTCTCGGCCCATGTACGTGGATGTCCCTTCAAAGATCCGCCCCGGGCGCAATATGGCATCACGCACTGCATCCGCGAACCGTGAATATGACAATGCGGCCACGACCGGCGCCGAGCCCCATGATCCGCTGCTCGAGAAATGTGAACTGCCCCGGGAATGTCATCCGGATCGAGAATGTGTGTTCTGGATGTTGTGGGCGCAGGCTCTCCCCGGGCCGTTGCTCGCATGCCTCAACTACCGGGATTGTGGCTCTCCCCAAGGCCCCGAGTTCGGGCAACAAGGGTCAAAGGTGGGCGAGGGCGGGTCCCCCGTGGCCGGGGTGGTGGTGGTGGCCGGGATGGTGTGGAGTGGCCGGAGTGTGGCCGGGATGGCTTGGAGTGGCCGGGAGGGCTGGGCGCCAGCAGCGGGGCGTGGCCGCCAGCATGGGAGGAGGCGGGCGGGTAGCGGCCTGAGCCGCTGCTCGCCCCCCGGAAGTCGGGAGCACGCCTCTTGGTGGCCTCGGCCGCCGCTTGGCCATCTCCTCGCCTCGCAGACCGCCGCAGCTGACTATGAACTCCTGGGGAGACCCTGGCTCGTCGCGGGATGGTTGCACGCAACCCCCGGAGTTCCGTGCTCGAGTAGCGAGAGCGCGCTCGAGCCCCCCAAAGACACGGGCGCCGAGGGGCGGGCTTGCTGTTCGATCTTACTACGAAGATCCCCGCGTGGTGCGAGGCCATGCGCAAGAGCAACCAAGGCCCCCATGCCATGGTGGTGGGCCTCCCACCTCGGCCAAGCCGACACCGCGGACCATCATCTCCTCGCGATTGCGCCGGCTCCCTCTCATGTGTCATGGTGTCCGAGTGATGAACACAGAGTCTAGGCGGCCCGCATGTCCGGCGACCTCTGCCTGGCTTTGTTGCGTTTCCGGTGTGCAAGGCCAAGGCCATCTTCCACATGCGGTGCAGCGGGTCTCCGGACACTGTGATGCGGTTCTTCTCGACCCCAATTTGCCTTTTGAGCACATGGGATGCCGAGGACCCCATCTCCACCGCCATGCCATGCCCAAAGGGCAATTGTTAGCCTCAATACGAGCCTTTGTTAGCCTCCACTCCCGCTTTGGCGTGGCTCCAATTCTCTGCCGAGGCGGGAGTTCCTATGTGGTCCGAGCAATCAATCCCTTCCTACGGGCGGGCCTCATTTGAAGGGGCCTTAGCCTTAGCCCGAGCCTCCTTCTTCATGGAGGATGACTCTCCCCCGTCCATGATGGCTGATCGGGGACCGTTTGAAAGGGGGCCCCTCGCCTTTGGTTTCCTGAGCCGGCCCATCTTCTCGGGCCATGACTTCCAAAGTTTGAGGGGTCTCTGGCTGCGGAAAGGGTGCCTAGAATTCAATTTGGGGACTCAAAAACGCGGGCAGAGCACCTTTTGGGGGTGTGGGGGTTTTGGGGGGTTCCAAAGCCTGAGGGGTCTCTGGCTGCCTCAAGGGGGAATTTAATTTTAATGTGTGTAATGTAATGGTTTGTGTTATGGTTTGTGAATATGGCTTGTGCATCTTCAGTGGTTACAAGAAAAATGTTCTGTTTGACTAGAATCATCTTATTAGACAGTGGTATTGTGATATGTGAGCAATATCTTATATTTGAAGATCTGATTTCTGCTCACAAAAGTAGCATTGTTCATATCTTGACCTGAACTTTGCAGTATTTATCAAAATTTGGCCTAGATTTTGGACTTTGCATATAACTTTTTAGTGTCTTTTTTTTTGGCATAAGTTACATTTTTTGGCTTATATTAAGTTCATTCACGTAATAATGTAACAGGTAAAACAATGTAGAACAATGGCACAACATCAAAAATGTGTTCAAAATAAAGAATAGTTTATAATGAAAATGTATGTTTGTATAAGCACTAACATAGTATTCCATATACTTCAACCACCTTCATCAAAAGTTCGCCTTGGGTACTATGCCCTAACTTTCACGGAAGAAAAAATTCGCCACCTTACCTAGCTTCTAAAACATGAAATTTGCCTAGTGTTCTATACTTACACATACAAAAATTTCCCATAAGGGACACCCTGGTGGTCTTGGCACTCATAAAGTGGTATGGTTTTTTATTATTCTTTGCCACATCATAAACAAAGTGTTGGAAAATGGAACATACTTTACCTTGCACAAACATCGGAAAGAGAGTATTGGTGTAATGGAGTTGGAGAAGAGAAAATTTGTAAAGCTGACAATTTAATCCTTAACGGTGAATCTTGTTCTTCATGCATCTTTCGTATTAGAGTTGCCAAGAAATAGCCTTAAGTAAATGGTACTTTATTAGAATAGCCATGGAAAAAGCAAACGACATACAAAGTTTGCATAACATGGGATCTGAGAAAAGCTGGAGCCATCATAGCGCTTAGAACCGTTGTATTAATCTCATGCAGAGACCCCAAATTAGAAGAAAAATAGCTATTTATCTAGACATCATTTCTCAAACAACTCTCTGATTTCGTTTCAGAGATTTACATAATTAAGAGGTAAGGCATTCCAACCTTTTTTCTTACGTGCTTTTCACTAAATGCAATGCACATATCAATTCTGTAAGATCACCTCCAAAAACCTGAACCAAATAAGAATAACGAATCCAGTCATGAAGCTCGATTTGCAAAGATCGCCAAGATGCTGCCCTTCCCCCTCCTCCGGCACAAAACTTTTACTTCCCAAGTTCGAAATGGAGAGTTTTCAGCCATGCATCAAGCGCTACTTGAAAGTTTTTACTTCTTATTTTCAAGATGATTCGGCCAAGCCTCATGTGCCCATTGCCCCTTCTTTTCCAATCCACATTGTCTTTACGTTGCAACAAACAATGGAGCATTTTGAAATCTAGCAAGGCGGAGACTGAAGAAAGTAGTATTGAATAAGAACCAACGTCCTGTAAGCGGCTGAGGGAACGCCGCGTGCATCTGCACATGCGGCGTTCGGGCACAGATATCAATGCCATCACATTTCAATAAAGAAGATATTTGTTCAATAGAACAAATAAGCATCTTAGCCCGATAGCATTCTTATTATGCTATTAAACTATTTTGGTAGAGGTTCGAGTCCCCGTATTTCATATTCTAAAAGCTTAGGACAACCTATATTTTGCATTTCAAAATCATATGGGGCCCCTAATCATAAACGACCACAATCTCAAAACGAGGGGTGTCCAGAGGCCTCAACATACAATTTGAACCGTAGGATGGACGGATCCGACAGTATCGGTAGTCCAAGGCACACCTCGTTTATTCTATTCTATTCTATTCTTGAGATCGAGTTTTATTCTATTCTATTCTTACATACAATCTGGACCGTAGGATGGACGGATCCGACAGTTGAGTAGTCCAAGGCGCACCTCGTTTATTCTATTTTATTCTTGAGATCGACTTTTATTCTACTATATTCTTGAGATAGACTTCAAATACATGAAGCCTGCAAAAAATCACAGTAGTATAGCAACTTGCTCGCCATGTTTTACAATTATGAAATATCATATTCGTTGCAAGAATCACTGAATACACATTAGATCCAATGCAGATCAGTATGACTATAATATCTAGATATATAGCTACAATGCTCACTGTTGTGCACAAGTCGAAACACCAATAGCACATTCATCACAATATGAGCAACGACATTATGAGCCTTGTCGTGCAAACGTTGTTAGCACATTTGTTATCCAAAAGCTCTACTTATAAAGGAAACCTTTGTTATTTTCCCTTTGCATGCCACTGCCAATCTCATTTATCATGTGGCACATGATACATTGGATGGCCTGTGTTGATATAAACACTTATAGGGTCCCATTTTGATGGGTTATTAATATATTGTATGGCAGAAGGGCACTGTGGATCCCTTCCCGGGTGGACGGTGAGGTCTTGCAACTGGCGGTAGCCAGCACCAGCCACTCGGAAAGGGGGACCAAGTGCCCTTCCCCCACAATATAGAAAAAGGGAAGAATTGTTTTGCCCCCTTTTGCCTTGCACATTTTTTCTTTTGCTCCTCTGCGCCATGACTCCGTCGGGGTGGCCATCTCTTCAATCCATGCGAATGAAGGCGCTGGCCTAGTTACATGTCTATTCTGGCGAGTAATGAAGGTGATGGATCAGTTAAATGTCTATTACTGCGAGTTTTGACGTTCTCTGGGTATCAGATAAGTTTTTTGATGCAAACTTCTTGCATTTTTTTGCATGAATGATTTTTCTTGTCAATAATCTTATCGTGTGTCTTGCAGATGGCTTTGCAGGATTGGGCCCTGCTAAATCTTGCTCTTAATGCTCAGGACTCCTATAGAACTCTTCGTTTTATAAAAATAGTGGTTCTTTTAGGATGAAGTGCAGATCTGGAAATATATTTTAGTTGCATGCACAGGTACTCAGAATGAATGAGCGAGGCAGTAGGGCGAGATTTGGGGGCGCCTATGATTTTGAAATATGAAATACGAGTCTGCCTAAGGTTTTGATGAAATATTGATACTCTATAAGGTTTTAGAATATGAAATACGGGAACTCGAACCTCTACCAAAATAACTCAAGGTTTTAGAATATGAAATACGGGGGTTCGAACCTCTACCAAAATAACTCAATAGCTTAATAAGACTACTTTGATCAATATAACCAGTAACCTAACATAATTATTTCTTATCTTAAATCTATATTTTTCTTTCCTAATAACCTATTCAATTGTTTTAGGGATGTGGTCTATGGTTTCAAGAATTGTCATTCTTACATCCATATCAAATCCCTCTGGAACCCCTGTTACTGTGCTACATATTGAATTGAAGCTGGGAAAAAAAAAAAAAAGAACAAGGTGACCGCTTGAACCTGTAACCCAGAATCAGAGTATCCAACTTCCATTCCGAGTTGTAGGCCTTACCACGTGTCAACATATAAATGCATCATAGACACAAAAAATCGACCCTATTTCTATATTGTGTGCATTATATTCTTGGACCACATGACTTTGCCAATTTGCACAAAGGAAGATGCTGATTCCTTTTCAAATCCAAGGACATCCGCATTAGCATTACGTACCATATTTTCTTGTCAAATGTAAATATATGTTGACAATGATATTTCAACCTGCACCTTCAACTGGATAAGGACCTTCAACTAGTCACTAAAATGTAACTTTATGTCAGTAGTCAGTTTAGCACTTTGAAATTTTGCATCAAGAATGAATGTTAGGAAATATCTACATTTCATGGTTTCACGAAATGTACGTGTAGAGATCTCCTCTAATATAGAGCAAGACTTCACACACTTAAATTACAGCACATTCCATGCCTTGTATGTGTTTCTTGAGATGGATAAGCTAAATAGAAGTTGCGTATAAAACTTACAAAGGAATGGAACATATGTGTCATCCAATAAATCGCATCAATTGACAATGTTATATTTCATCTGCTTTCTTTCCACATGTTTTCTTATTATCATCAGATGTTGCAAAAAGTCTAACAAATGTAGTTGTTCTTAGATGGAATCATTATCAAAACTTGTAGAAAAGTAACAATTCTAGTTACTGGAAAATCGGAACAAGGTGCATGAATTTGTCCCAATCTAAGGATTGCCATGGCATGTCAATTCAATTGCTATAGAAAATTTATGAACATCATCTTTGGACAAGAAATTTTTTAGATAGTTACTATATTTCTTAGCCCACTTGTTTAGTCTCTCTTTCATGTGGAATCGAGCTGGTCAGAGCAACTTGCCAAGTGCTTTTTTCCATTATTCATGCATGAACTTCAATCTTACTAACAGTAAGAGCAACTTGCCAGGTCCTTTTATGCCATTTTCTTTAACAATTTGCTATTCATGCATGCATTTCAATTTTATTAACAGGCATTCTTGGCTACATATTTGTATGAAAGTCACATCGACAAAGTAAGAGTTAATAGTTTTCTGGCTTTTGTGGAATTACAGAGTCCGATTTCCGACAGGTGTATGGGGTTAGGCCCCATGTATGGAGTAAAGGCACACAGTGGGCACGCATCGGCCACAAGCGTATATGGGACCTTGCAGTGGGAAATACGTAAAATATCCAGGATCTTGCAAAAGTTGCACCAATAATTCTACCCCAAGGACCCATGGAATCAAATGACGCTACCATCGATGGAAATGTCAAGTTGGGGGTAAGAAAAATAATTGGTATTAAAAATGACACGTGGCATGTTGACGTGGCCATAAGGAGCCTTCTTAAGTTGGCTTCCATACGCGATTTAGACACCAAGCCGGAGTTCTTGCACTCGCTCTTTTCTGTACTATTTTGTAAAGCAGCTCTTCTCCGGCAAAAGCACCATGTCTTGCGATAACTGCAAGTATGTCCTCTTCATTTAAGCTCCAGATTTGTGATTTCTTTCTTCCGATCTTAATCTTGCTTGAGAATTTTTACCAATGCTCGATTTTTAGGAATCTTTAGTCGTTTCTTTGATCTAAAGCTTTCGATTTTGGTTTAGCTGTGGCGACAGCGGCAAATGCACCAAGAAGGCTCAGATTGATCTGAGCACTGCTGGAGACAACAGGTTAGTGCATTAACCTACAATCTTTCTTTCTTTCTTCTACAATCTACAATCTTTATGCTTGATTTATGTGTATTGAGCTATGGCTAAGCTTGAAAATGCAATTTTTGAGTTTGAGCATGTGCTAAGCGATGTCTAATATGTTTTTTCCTTATGTTTAGCATGTCTTTCTATGCACCTGTTTCGGCAGACAACTGCGACAAATGTGCCAATGGAGGAACCTGCACCTGTGGCAAATATCGCGAGCTTAACTGTGACAAATGCGCACAGAGCGGAGTTTGCACCTGCGGCAAAGCCCGCTCTGTGAGCACTGATACATGTGACAAATGTGCCAATGGAGGAACTTGCAACTGTGGAAAATACTGAAGGTAGATGTCCTTCAGATGTACTGAAGATTTCCTTCAGAATATTGCCATGTAACTTTTCTATTGTCTATTCTATGTTATTTAATATATCTGGCACACAGGATCTTGTGTGCCTGTCTTTGTATATGCTTTGCATTTCGCACATCTCTAATGAATAAATCCATTATCATCCCGTTCTGCCTTGCCTAGGTTTTATCTATCTATCTGTTTTAACAGATCTTCATATTTATGTGCTTCAAGATATGTTGAGGATCTGAATATCCCCCCTGCTCTGATGTAGTTTTTATTATTCTGGTAGAAGGCCTCCATAATTTTTGTTTGTATGGTCCCTCCCCCATTTGGACTTTATTGAGTGGGCCAAAATATTCAACATGCTAAAATAGACAATGGCCTGGGAAATGATGAAGGCCCATTCATTCAACCTGCCAATGTTCTCAAATGAACGATTTTTTTTTGTTCAAGAATTTCTCCCTTGAAAAGGGAGTTTCTTTACAAGTTTTTCACTCTTTAATTTAATTTAATTTAATTAATTCATGCGCGAGACAATAGGTCCATTGGCAAAATAATACAACATGAATCAAAGTGGTTTTAGGTAAAACCTTGTTCCTCCAACTCCTTTGCTCCCTGACTATCAAATCAACAATTTATTTTATCAAATGTCTTCAAATGAACGATGAATTTGGTTCAAAAGACATTCTGCCTTAACACGGAAGTTCCTTGCAACTTTTGGACTTTAACGTGATTCTAGCCTGCCAAATTCTTAAAGATTATGAAGAAATTAGAGAACTTTTTTTTTTTTACAGACGCAATGTAAAGTGGTTGGGGGCAGGGCCCAACCAAGCCATGTAGTGTGGTGTGTGGTCACATGTCCAGTTGGATGCTGCCTAGTGGCGTGACGTTAAAATACTATCTATCTATCTTTCTTTTTCTTAATTCTAATGAGACAAATGGCTTTTTCGTAAAAATTATTGATGTTAGATAATTTACAGGATTTAACCTAGGAAAATCACAAATACAAGAAATTAAGACAAGGTTGTGAAGTTAGGTTAAATCTCAATGGTTCGTAATTGCTTATATATTTTATGAAGCATATTATTTATTCAATGGTCATTTATAAAACTATATTTAGCAGATATTAGTGTGGTCGAATTGCGAAAAAACTCGTGGTTCTTTCCAGTTGAAGGCAAGTCCAAAACCGACTTCAATCAGTATGGATCTAAGAATGAATTCAACCAGTATGCTCTGTAACACATTAACGGATTGAATGAAATAATTTGTGCAGGGGAATGGCAATTCATGGGTGCTTTGTAAGTGCTTGTGCTTTCTTGGTTTTTCGGTCAATATCAAATGAATAGTGCATTGATCGATATTGCTACAGTAAATTTAAGCTTAATATTGAACTATTGAATAAGCAAAGTTAATTGCCTTGTCAAGTAGTACAAAACTAACTTAAGGATTGTTATTTTAAGTTAGGATTGTCTAGATATTATTTGAAAGTAAATTCAAGCTTAATATTGAACTATTGAATAAGCAAAGTTAATTGCCTTGTCAAATAGTACAAAACTAAATTAAGGATTGTTATTTTAAGTTAGGATTGTCTAGATATATTGTTTGAACTAACAAATTGAGCTTGATTTTCCATGTTGATATCAGTGCTAACTAGACTTGGTTTTTCATTGCTTGATGGAGTGGAAGTGTTTCAAGAAGAAGCAGGCTTCCAAGCTTGGAAGGAGAGGATGAAAGATGTGCTACAACCTACGAATCTGTGGGATCTATAGTGAAGAAGGTGAGAGTAGTATTGCTAACTCAGGTGGAAGTGCTGCTAGTGAAACATCAATTAATGCTGCTATAGGTGGGACCAACTCAAAGTCAACACATCAGGTAAGATGCGTCATTGCTAGTAAGTTGAGCTCTAGCATTATGTTCAAGTTAAAGAGTAAGACAACAAAAGAGATTGGAATTTTTTAGTTAAGAACTATGAGGTGAAGAACTCATCTCAAAATTAAAATACTGGATAGAGAGTTAAGGAGGCTCCTTAACTTATTTTAAGGACATTGTCATTGATTTGGAGGCAGCAACTGGCCGGACCGGACCAGCTCAACATAGCGTGTCCGAATTTCATCATATGCCAGACAACTCTGAAGGTTGTGGCATTCGTCTTCCACTGCTCCAACTTAGCAGCGTTAACAAAGCCTCTCCTAAATCCATCGCCCCATCTCAATCTGGAGATAATGTGCACCTGTGCGGATAGAGGCAATGGATCTGCGCTTTTTATGCGTAGATGGGTGTGAAGGTAGCATTGCAGGCCCTGCTCTAGCATGGGGTTTATGTGCCATTGGTAATTTGCTGTCTTGACATGTGCAAGGGTGTTGGCATCCCATAGCTTGCTGAGGAAGCATGTATCAATGTACTGTCCTAGGTTGTGGCAGTCTGCCTCCATTTGCACTCAGATGCACCTGTGGTCCTGCACTTTCCATCTGGCCAACCATTAAGCTCTCTTTTCTCGCCAGCAGGCCTTTAGGCATTGAGGCCCTATTGCTATAGTGTAAGCAAGGTTAGGGAGGCGAGTATCATCCATACTGACCATCTTCTGGAAGTAGATGATGTGTCTGTCAAGGGCCCCCCTTTGAAGAGGCAAGAAGCCTGTCTCCTGCAACAGTATTTGATAAGGAACTGTGGACTTTACCCTCAGGGCCCGTGCCCAGAAAGCCTTATGCACCTGCTCTAAGCCATTCCAAGTGACGAGGGAAAATATTGTGTCCCAGACCTCGACCCCATACAAAAGCTAATAGTTGCTACATAAGGAAAAGAATTTGTTTGCTATGGTTGTATGATAGAGAAAGGTGCAAGATTGCCATTTCCAAGAAGATGTGAACAAGTTGGAGGTTTGCTTAAGTTGATACACTCAGATCTTTGTGGAGGCAATCAATGTTTGAAGTCTGCAAAGTAGACGGTATCGATGACCATTCAAGATGCACAAAATTCTTTTTACTTAGAGCATAAGCTTTTTGCCTATAGAATTTTTTAAGTTGAAGCAGAAAGAAGTACAAAAAAGAGGGTTAAATGCTTGAGGTTTGACAGGAGTGGTGAGTATATCAATCACATTTTCAAGAGATATTGTAGAGAGAAAGGAATAAAAGGATAGTTGACTTGCAGTCATACTCCACAACAGAATGGAGTTGCAGCGAGGACTGTAGTGTATATTCAAAATAGGTTACCTCCTTCAAGCTTGAATGGTCAAATAGCAGAAGAGTTTGGAGCAAAGCACATACAAGGTATGATATGTTTAACGTCTTTGGAAGCATTACTTTTTCACATGTAGCTAAAGATGTAAAAAAGGAAACTTGATAACAGAGCACTAAGAGGCTTTATGATGAAATGTTCAAAGGGTATAGGTTACTTAATCTGGAGAAGAAGATTATTGTTAGTAGAGATATTAGATTCAATGAACTTATACTCTATAAAGATAGAAAAGAAATTGATTATAGACTAGACCTATTTACAAACACTAAGGATTCTACCAAAGTGGTGCACAATGAGAATGTTGCAGAATCTCCAAAATCTAATTCATACTTGACTAATGATGACGACGATGATGAAATTGTAAGTACAGGCAATGAAAGGAAAAATAGTGATGAAAAAGTCGTGAGAAAGAAGAGATGGTTTGAGGTTGAGAGACTGAAGAATGGGCGTAAAGATTTTGATGCTAACAATCATGGTAGGACCATTCAGGTTCATCTAGAAGTCTACAGACGAACAATGTTGAAATAAGTGAGATCATGGCAATACTCGAGCCTAATGTACCGAAAGATTATTTGTAAACCATTAACTATGAGAATTCAGATAAGTGGAGAGTAGCAATGGAGGAAGAAATGAAATCATTTGCAAGAACATAAACTTATAATATGGACTTGTGAAACTGCAAAATGATGGTAAGTTGTTTATTTTTAGAGAGAGAAATCATTTTTGCATTATTCTCTATATGTTGATGACAATATAATGGTGCCAGATGATTTAGAATGTTTAAATCGTTGCAATAAAGTGTTAAATAGCACGTTCAAGATGTCAGACTTAAGATTTTTGTAGAAGTTTCTTGGCATTGACAAATACACAGGAATTGAGAGCTTAAAAGGATAACTTTGACCTTCAAAGGTATGTTGCAGAGGTTTGTAATGATTAGATGCAATAGCGTCAATTCTCTCTGAAAGCAGGACAGAAGTTGCACAGAATTTATGTCCGAAAACTGCGAGTGAAGTAATAGATATATCAATTCAGAGAGTTGTTAGGATGCCTTTTATATATTGTGAATTGTTTCTTAGATTTTTAAAGGGAACACAATATGAAGGTTTAACCTTCACAAGAACTAACCTCAACTTGACTGCATATTCAGATGTAGACCGGAGAGAAGATTTGGACTTAAGAGGGTCAAGATCAGGATATATCTTATAGGTTGGAGGTAGTATTATGTCTTGGAGAAGTAAAAAACAAGGTTGATACGATTCATGTATATTTGGGAAGTTGTAGCAACACAGAATCATAGAACCATATATTGATATTGAAATAGTAGAACACTGGACTAAAGAAACTTTATTCATGCATAATTGATATGGCAGCACCATTAACCACCCAACCGGATCCACTGAGTTATGGCAAAGCACAAGTACTATGGCAAATACAAAGCTCTAACATTTGGCTTATTGGCCTTCCAAACTAATCTAGCTACTCCAAGTAGCCACACATCATAAAAATAATTGCAGATCTGTGAAGTCGCTATGGCAGTGATCTGTGACCCCTTGTCACATTTTCGGCCATTACTCTCTCCTCGGATGAACTACGGAACTCCGAGCCGGTTCCAATGAGGTAAAGGTTGCTTCAATCGGAGCTCTGGTTGCGGAGATATGCCCAACTGAAGTTTTAGTTCTATTTATAGATCTCTATGCGACTTCAGCCTTTTTTAGCAGGCAGTTGCCTTTTTCCTCAAAATATCTCCTTGCCTTTAATTAGCTTATATGACTTATCATATGGGATATTATCTATATGGGATATTATCTATGATCTTTTTCTCAACCAATAATCATCCCAATGATAGTGCCTCGAATATCAATGGTTTTCTCACACCCAAATGCTATATTATCCTATGCCCCTTTATATTATTAGGTGACCTTAGGAATAACATTTACATAGTATTTGCCATAATTCCAATAACCCATCCCTTTTCAAGATAGATCGTCCGCGATCATCCAAGATACGCTCAATTTCAGTCCAACCCTTCTCAAGATGGATCTTCCCTGGTCATTACCAGTCTGAAAGTTTTATAATCCCTGCAAAACTCTAAAAGCAGTTATGGATATCCGCGTACTTCCACAGTACGATATATCCTTATACCTCCTAGGTACATTATTATCTTTCGTACCTCTGCGGTACTACTTGATTGTATCGCCACCACGATACAGTGTATCTCCAAGATACAGATGCAACTTTTGTCAAGCCAATTGTGTTGCAATCACAATTACTAGTCTTCAAAAGTATACATCTTATGCTCTCTTGTTCAAGCCGATTGTGCTGCAGACACAATCACTAGTCTACCAAGAGGCATTCCCTATCTAGTATACCATGTTCAAGCCGGCTACGTTGCAATCGTAGTCACTAATCTACCATGGGTATACACAACAAAAGTATCTATTCTTTATTCCAAATAAAGAAATTCAACTTAGGAACTTTACCCATAAGCCTGTCCCATAAGAAACAATTTGAGATTCCGCATCCAAATTTTGCGTCCATATCCTTGACAGCTTCTACGTAAAGTGACCTTCCCAATGCTTAACACTATTAGCAAACCTGCAAATAAGGTCAAGTGTTAATATAGATGACTTCCAAAGTCAAATATTTATATAAATGACCCCCACGGCCAATTAGTCTCTCAGATCACCACGATCTGACTATGCAATCCCAGCAGGATGCTTTTATTTATTCCATAATCCCCCAAGAATCGTAGAGATTTCCCCAATAATCCAAACTCGTTCTCAACAAGTCGGTCCCATATGCTTCGAGCATTCTCCACGAAAGCACCGAGCTTTTCTTTTCTCTGCTATTGATGCTTCGGCTTCATTTACAGCAGTAGTCATCAAATCCTCCTTACTTTTAATACCGATATATTAGTCTTTGTCCCAGAATTACACAAATTCTTGGAGCTCTAAGATTCCACTTTGGACGCCACGCTCCGAAATTCACCTGTTTACCATATACTTTGCTCCTAACACTTCTTTGACGAAGTTAAACCCATCTATACTTGCAGCACAAGCTTGCAAGGTTCTTGGTGTTGATGTTCCCATAGCCCGTAGATTCCCAGAAGAATCGCAGCTTCGCTCTGATACCACTTGATACGATTCATGTATATTTGGGAAGTTGTAGCAACACAGAATCATAAAACCATATATTGATATTGAAATAGTAGAACACTGGACTAAAGAAACTTTATTCATGCATAATTGATATGGCATCACCATTAACCACCCAACCGGATCCACTGGGTTATGGCAAAACACAAGTACTATGGCAAATACAAAGCTCTAACATTTGGCTTATTGGCCTTCCAGACTAATCTAGCTACTCCAAGTAGCCACACATCATAAAAATAATTGCAGATCTGTGAAGTCGCTATGGCAGTGATCTGTGACCCCTTGTCACATTTTTGGCCATTACTCTCTCCTCCGGATGAACTACGGAATGTGCCACTCTAATTCGGAAACTAGACTCCGAGCCGGTTCCAATGAGGTAAAGGTTGCTTCAATCGGAGCTCTGGTTGCGGAGATATGCCCAACTGAAGTTTTAGTTCTATTTATAGATCTCTCTGCGACTTCAGCCTTTTTAGCAGGCAGTTGCCTTTTTCCTCAAAATATCTCCTTGCCTTTAATTAGCTTATATGACTTATCATATGGGACATTATCTATGATCTTTTTCTCGACCAATAGTGCCTCGAATATCAATGGTTTTCTCACACCCAAATGCTATATTATCCTATGCCCCTTTATATTATTAGGTGACCTTAGGAATAACATTTACATAGTATTTGCCATAATTCCAATAACCCATTCGCCGTGGACCATTCCCCCGTGCTTACTCCATATCAGTTGCATTGCTACGTCAACAGCAGAAGCTGGGTATAATGATGTTCCGCTCGCATCTAAAGAAGTTGTTTGGTAAGAAGGATGTTAAATAAGTGCAGTGCAAAATAGACCTACTATACTTTTTATAGACAATCTAAATTGTTTGACAATAGCAAGGAAGCATGTTCTGCATGAAATGACAAAGCACATTGAACTTCACGTGCATGTTTATCAAGGATAGTGGAATATAAGAATTTCCCAGAACAAATAGCAGACATTTTAACTAATGTCCTTTTAGAGACATGTTTTCTAAACTGTAGAAACATTTGAATAGAAGCAACTTAGATGAAAGGTTCAAAACAAACATGTGGCAAAGCTGAAGAAGTTGCAGGGGAAGTAAATATTTCACAGTATAAGTATGAACAGGTTGAAGACTGTACGGTTCAAACATGTTACAGGTAAAATTAAATGATTGAAGTTACAAGCGTAAGTGAATATCGAACATGAAGAGAAATGTGAAAATTATTAATATGTGATAATTCACAACAAGATTTAACCTAGGAAAATCACCAATCTAAAAAGGTAAGACAAGTTTGTGAAGCTAGGTTAAATCCCAATGGGGTCATCGGTCCAGCTCACGCGGCCCATGCGGCCTTGCCATGTATGTAGCAGCAATTCTTTTTCTGAAATGTAGCAGCAATTCTTTTTTCTCACTGTTGACCAGGATCTTCGTCACTACTTTGCCTCACATTCAGCAATGTCACCTACAATTCTTCTCTCCAACCATTGCATTCTCCACATAAAACGTTGGATCTACGGCCCCGTGACTTCACTTGTCCAAATGCCACTAGCCTTGAATTCCAGCGAGAAAGGGTGCAGCACATCGGCCAGCCTTCTTTGCCGAAGTAAATGCCGCTAGCCTTGAATTCCAGCGAGAAAGGGTGCAGCACATCAGCCAGCCTTCTTTGCCGAAGTTCAAAGGGTCACAGGCATTGCTGTATCCAAAACTTTAAAAGCATCATTCGTAGTACGTTTCCTTAAATTTGTGTACAAATTTATTTCTTGTTTTTGAGTTGCCCCCTTATGCACATATTTATTTCTTGTCTTTGGGTCACCCGTAGGGAGAAACCCATAGGTATTGTTTTTGAGTTGCCCCCTTATGTACATATTTATTTCTTGTCTTTGGGTCACCCGTAGGGAGAAACCCATATGTATAGGTATATGTTGGGAAATATTCTGGAGATGGAGATGGTGGAGATCGATGTTAGATAAAGGTGAAGATGGAATGTTTCATTTTGATGAACGAAGTTTCAGTTTTGGTTGCAAGCTTCAGCTGCCTTAAGCTTGACAGTTGCTTATAATTTTTCTGCCCAAGACAGTTCTGGAGGCCCAACGCCATCCGTAAAAACCTGGTCGCAGATCAAATGCATTTCTAATAATTTATTACCAATGGCAGAGCCATCAACATGACCATGTAATTATCATGAGAAAACTAAAGCTTAGCTCTGTTGATGAAATGGGTAAGACGTTTGACAAAAATATCACTTCATAGGGTATTAAACACAGAGAAAGAATTAAGAGGGGTTAAATGGTCTGCGCCAGATTTAAACACATAGATCAGAGTAAACAGAGATTGAAAGGCAAATAACAGTGGTATCTGAACCGAATATAACAGCATCAGCAGAAGTTTGACAAAAATATCACTTCATAGGGTATCAAACAGAGAAAGAATTAAAAGGGGTAAATGGTCTGCGCCAGATTTAAACACATAGAGCAGAGTAAACAGAGATTGAAAGGCAAATAACAGCAGTATCTGAACCGAATAAAACAGCATCAAGAAGCTTAAATACATCTCTAAGATCGAGATCAATCCTTTGGGCACTGGATCATCTAAGAATTTCCCAACTTTAACAATAAAAAGCATAGGTTTTGCTTCTGATTGAGAATATCAAAGATTTCTTCCCTATAAAAGATGGTTGAATCTAAACTGGTGTTCAGCAAGTCACTGTCTGTTCCATCCTATATAACTTAATAACTACGGGATAACTGGCCCAGAACTGCCTAATCTGTGCCTCTGAACATACCCAATACCCATATTCTTACACAGCTTTAAAGGAATGAAAAGCTGTCAAGGAAGAAAACTACCGGTGATCCATAACTGAAAAGTCAAAAACTGCTAAGCATCAAAATATTACTAGCTTTCAAACAATTAGTATTACTTAAATAAATGTTCATCCACATCCGTAAGGCCAAAATTCAATGTAACTGAGCTGCAACCATATACTTGAAAAGAAGACATTGTTACTTTCCACTACAATTGATACACTTCGACAGCCATAACAGCGGAGACTTAGCTGGACAAATCACTGGCAGGTGCCATCTTTGTCAAGGCTATCTCATCAGTGGCATATCAAACTAGATAAGAAGCTTCTCAATGGAAGTCTGCAAGAAGAAAATAAAAGAGAACATGAACATTAATTCATTTTCGCTGCTTGCAACATCAATGAGGTTGATAAAAATATATACCTTCAACTGCTCAATTTGGGTCTTCAACTGACTACCTTCGTTAGTGGTCACTGAGCAAGAAATCACAGGCCTGGAAACACCACAAGCACGCCCTAGAGCTTGCTTGGAGGGAACAAAAACATAAGGCACGTTCTGCAAGCATTTAACATATTCCAAGATTAAGTGAGCCAATAGAAGAATCAAGACAAACAAATAATAACAGATAAACTAACTTAAGTAACTAATTACCTGACAAAAAGTCTCTGAAGTATTCCAATAACTTACAACAATGTGAATCATAGAAAAACAATTACTGGAAACTATACCTTATCCTCAGCAAGCAGCGGTAAGTGCAACAAAATCTCCAATGGCTCAGTATCTGCTGCCATAACTACGAACTCTGCTATACCCCTGTTTAAAGTCTTCGTGGCTGCAAAATGCACAGGATTAGTACAAAAGAAATAAAAAAAACGGACTACTCACAATCTATTAACAAATATAGACCTTCATTTGCTCCCTTCTTCAGCTGCTTGTAGTTTGCAGCTTGTTGGACGATATCCAGGATGGTAATCGTCAGTTGAGCATCCGCCAAGGGGTAGGCTTTAGGATTGATTGCATCGGAACCCTGCAAAAGAGGTAAAATATAACGTCTGTGTCACAGGTAGAAGGAAAGAGGAAAAGTTTCGGGCCTAGCTTACCATGGTGTCGACGAGACGGAGCTTGCTTCCTTCGAACCTCTTAAACCCTAGTTCTTTGCCATTTTTATTCTACACCCAAAACCCTAATTTTCTAGTGTTGTATTGTATTCTCATTTATTATATTTTATTTAATAAAAAAATAAATAACTAGCAGAACAGTAGTTGGGTTTTTATAATAATCAAGTTTTTAGGATTTTTAGTGATTTGAAAAAATGGATACCGGAGAAAGCAACAAGGAGGGAAAATTTGAAGAAAATGGGCAAGAAATGCAGAAAAATAATAGACTAATTAGAATACAAACTAGATTGGTAGAAAGACAAAAAATTTGCCATAAATTCGTATTATTTGTTAAATTTCCAACCACAACAACAACAAAAAATTAGTTGCTGCTACTTTCGAATTCTCTCAGAATTGGTACATTGTAGACGTTAACATAAATTTTATGATGTGAATTATTCTTCTTGGTCCCCGAAGTTGTCCGATTGAATTGGGCTAAACCGGACATCCACGAGCAATATGACCGGCTCCTCCATACTAGAGGCAAAGATTAGCCTCCCTCGGATCTTCGCTTCTCGGCCGTCGACAAGGGGCCTCGAAGCTGCGGGATCGATCCGCATATGTGACGTCCAAAGATAATAATTGACACATTACTAACAACATGTACATGGTGGTGGCTGTAAAGGGTTGTCCCATGGGGCACAACCATTAGAACCCTTTTTTTTTTCTTTTTTTTTTTTTTGATTGAAAGTATTGTATTGTATTTATTTTTGAGAGATAAACAAAAAAGAACAACTCTTTGTAGGGGAGTTTATGACCCTTATCGGCCCTAGATAGTTATGAAATTTTAAGGCTATTGAGAATGACTTAAGTAGAGAAGGAAACTCAAAAGAGTTTGATTTTCGGCTCCTTATCAAAACAACACTATATTGCCGTGTGGCAATACCCCATATGAGCCATATGCATGAACCAACAAGTCAGATTGACATCCAAACCCTACTATAGAAGCATGCACAAATTTACCTTACGGTAGAGAATGATAACATCAAGAAGAACGTGTATAAATGTGACCTTATCGGTATCGGACTACCCATCTATCGGACTACCCATCGCATATTTCTAAAGCATTGCAGAGAAGCTTTTGGCATGTCCATTTTCGCGCCTGATACACCGCAATTATTGAAGTCCATGACATGACATTACGCTCCAACATTCTATTAAATATCCAACATGCATTCATTAATTTCCACACTTTCCATACATGTTAACGAGGGGCATTACATATAGCAATTTGTCACATTCGGTTCCTCTGTTTCTAATATAAGCATGTACTAATTACCCATTGGCTAAACATTCCATGTTAGAACATGCATCGGAATGGCCATAAAAGTAACATTATTTGACAATTTTGAGAATATTATCAAGTTGCATCAAGTGGAAAAGAGTAAGAGCACCCTTTGCTTGCCCATTACGCACATTAGCAACAATTATATCCGTCCAGGTGATTACAGGAATTCTAATAAAAACATCATAAGCACCTTAGGAATTCTAATAAAAACATCATAAGCATCTTTTACACTGCCACATCTGCCATACATACTAACCAGTGCATTCGCAAGTGCAAGATCCAAGCTAAATTCTCTGTTTAAAATACAAGCGTGTAACCATTGTCACATGCAATATAAGGTGAATTGTAGCGGACATTCAAACATGGTAAGGAATGTGATCTTGTTTGGGCTTGATCCTCCTTGTTTCATTTCTTGGAAAGCTTGAAAGGCCTCCATTTTATGCCCGCTTTCTACATATGCTGCAATCAAGGTAGTCCAAACTACCACATCTCTCTGTACAATCTCAATTTTACTAAATGCCTGGCAAGCATCTTCCAAACTTCCACACTTGCCATACATGCTAAGGATTACCTTTGCCCATTCAAACATCCAAACTCAAATTCACCTTTAGATATGTGAGCATGTACAAACTTTCCAGTCTCAAAACATCCTAAGCTACTGCAGATTTTTATTACCCCTATTAAGGTAAATTTGTCTGGAACAATGCCCTCTTGCTGCATTTCCCTAAACATGCTAAGGGCTTGATTCAAACACCCATACCCGGCAATCACCCCGATCATTATATTCCAAGCAAACACGTCTCTTTTAGGTATCGACTTGAATACGGTATTCACATCCTGAAAAGAAGCAAACTTCGAATAAATTCCCATCAGCATGTTACCCAATGTAGTATGTAATTCTGCATTAGCTTTGACCATAAAGGAAAATATGAGTTTCGCCTCTGGAAATGATGTGAACTTCGGGCGGGAAGGTAGAGAACTGATGTTGCAAATGAGTGAGATGAGTGAGACCCAAGCCAAAACCTGTCGAAATGGAGGTCCTGCAGTCAAAACTAAGCCTGAATGTCCTGCGACCTATCCCTACAGCGAAAATGATCCCCAAACCTGGCCAAGATGCTGCCGAATCTGGCCGAGGTCCTGCTAGTCCTGCCGATCAAATGTAATAGAGCCCCTTCGGGCCTAAGAAGATGCATCCGACGAGTTTGCCGCAACAGATAGCTCAACCGACTGTAGGAAAAAACATAGGTTTAAAAAAAAAACCTATGTACCTCAAGGCAGTGCCAAGCAGAGCTCAAGAGCTATGCCACCGCCATAGCAAGAAAGAGAAACACGGCCGTCGCCATCCGGATCTGCCATAGCCGAGTTGCGAAAGGCACGGCAGAGAATTTTTAGAGTTTTCTAATTTCCCTGGTCGTACGATTCGAAATTAGAGAATCGGACGGCTCAAATTGATTTTGGGTGACGTGGCACGACACGTGGCATAGCTAGAATTGCAGCCTTTTGTGCAGGGGGGGTTAGGCAACCCTGCTAAAGACATTGAGGGAATCCAGGGCCAGTGTGCCATAATCCCTCCTCCCAATCCCAAAAATCAGGACCGCCATTCTGCCCATCCAACTCCCCCTCCTTCAAAAAAAAAAAAAAACAAGGTCTTTGCGCAAGACGGGGGTTGCCCTCCGGTGCCCGAAAGTGTGTTTTCATGGGTTCTGTTTCGTCATTTTGTGTTGTGTCTTGTTTGTTTGTTTGTTTGTTTGTTTCCATATTCTACAAGACATCTATGAACTCAAAATTCTCAATCCCTCAATTTCATAAATTCCTAGCAGAAACTTCATCATTCCTACAACTAATGTCATAAGTTTTCACCGTAGGAGGTTGAGCCCTGCCATAATATCAATGTAACAGTTTTGGGCACATCACTGTATTGTACCTTCTCAACCCTCATAGTCTTGGAACTCTTTTGGTCCTTTGTAGAGAGCTTTTGCACCTTCTTTAGGATTCGGTGAACTACAAATTTTCGATTTTGCAAGACCACTCGCATTTATATATTAACAAAGGGGCCTATTTTTGTACAAATGCAATGTAAGCTAGGTAAATGTTATTTGTTCCATCAAAAGAAATGTGAATTTAGGACCTTCTCTTTCGAGACCAATATTGTCAATGGAACTCTTCTTTTTTGCTTCTTGAATCTTCTACGTGATGGTCTTTTTTCCTAGCAGGGCTCCACTCCAAATGTGAATTTTGCTTCTTCTATGCATCTTGTTTCTAAATTTGTACCAACATTTTCAGATTTCTAAGATAAGACCTTGCCAAAAAGTGTACACATTTTTTTCGTAGAACTCTCTTCTTTGTTTTTTTACTTTGGCTGGGATACCTAGCTTCTATATAGAATATGCAAAAGTCCCATAGAGAACTTGTTCTTGTTGCTAAGTTGAATGTTTGCCACACTCAAATCATGACATATAAACTCTTTTTTGTCTATTCAGGCATCACTTGGATGATTTTCATAGTCACAAACCAGAAGTACTTAGATGGATGGCTCAAAACCCTCTATCTTCGTGTGGGAAGAAATATTATGCAGCCTTGTTGTAATATTCATAGCTAGGATTTCAAAATTCAACTTGAATATTTGAACTTGTTTAGGTGTTGTTGCACGCCACCTGTAAATTTTTCTGAATTATGTTCCATATGTTCAACAAAGACTTGCACGATGTAGAACAAAGGCAAATGCATACAACCCAAGGCCACGTCATGGTAGGAGGAAAATTTTTCTCTTCAATTACTACTTTAGAAAATGTCTACCTCACCTAATGGTATGATTCTCTCATGGTTTATGTCACTTATGACCAGCACCAATATTACTCTAACATTGACTGAAGACATGTTCCCATTTCAAATGCAAGGTTAATCTCATTTTTACTTTTTAACAAATAAAATATGCCCTATTTTGTAGCTGACTTTTATAGATAGTGAGGCACAACTAATTTCTAAAATTGTCAACGTTAGACACAACAAAGCAATGCTCGCAATTAGATACCGTAAAGCAATAAAGAAACTAAAAGAACAGATGGCCAAGCATTCCAAAAGTCTAGATTGTAAAGTCAAAGCTCTAGCAAAAGCTGGAATTGGTTTTCAAATAAGGTTAATAAAGCAGGAAACAAGCCTCGTTTATGTCATCTTAATCCCAGCGTAATTAAGGCTTGAACGTGCATTTAGTTATAATTTGATGCAGCTTAGTATACCATGTTTGACCATATTTCGTTGTACTTGGTAGGAATAATTGTTAGAGGAACTGATATTTAATAGATGATAGACACCATCATGCTCATGCTGCCTTTTGAACGTGAAAATGGCCGTTATATAATTTTAAATCCAGCTGTAACGAGGATTATCATGTAAAGGTTCTACTATAAATTGGCAGATTCAAGTTCTAAATGGTCAAGCAAGAATGGGCCAACAATGCATGGGGATCCTATAGTTTCATGCATATGGCTCATTGCAAAAGCATCTGTAACTACATTGCAAGGTCAAGATGAAAAAGCTCTGCAAGCATTTCTGCGTGAAATTACGCTGCCATCTAGCTCTTCAGTTCAAGGCTGGGTCAGGGATGCTAATCCCAGTTGCAACTGGACTGGTATCCAATGCAATTCAGATGGCAGAATTACTGCTCTCAACTTGACAGGCCTTGGCATTTCAGGCCAAATTCCTGCAGAGCTCTCAAACTGCACAGCTTTGGCCACATTAGATTTGTCTGGAAATCATCTCTCTGGCTCAATCCCTTCATCTCTTGGATCACTTACCAATCTTCAGTTTCTGCATCTGGGTTTTAATAATCTCTCAGGGACCATTCCATCAACTTTTGGTTTCTTGTCTAATATACAATACATGTTCTTGGGCCAGAACTATCTTACAGGTTCTATTCCAGTCTCTCTTTCCAACTGCACCAAGATAGTTAATCTTGGTCTCTATAAAAACTAGTTATGGTGCCCGGCGTTGCCGGGCTTTAGTAACAATTTGAAAGTGAAACAACCATTGTACAAAAATCTTAGCTGACTGCGAGCATCTTCTAGTGCGTTGTTTTTTCATTGTATGATACCTCTACCAGAATGATGTTAGGGTCAGGCATTGGTAGGCTTTAGCAACCTATGAAGTTTTGGATTGCAATGTGAAGGCAACAACAGTTATACTTGAAATCGTGTATTTCAACTATAAGTAATGTTTGCTTGAAAGTTGTAGATGTAGTTGTGTTGAGTTTGTCCTAATGTAAGAATTAAGTGTGGTGTTTTTGGGTTGCCCCTAGGGGGGCAAACCCTTGTTTATGTGGGTTTTTGGCATATCCTAGGTATATGCTAGAATATCCCTAGGATATGCTGGTGACTGCTACAAACCTATCCTCCCCTGTAAATTGGCGGTCACCTGCGTTGTGGGTCGGGGATGCTTGAACCGGCTAACTGGAAAGACAGAACGAAGCAGTAACAATGTTGTGGCTGTTGCACTGGGAAACACTATTTACCTCTGGAATGCTACAACCAATTCCATCGAAGAGCTCATGCAGGTGTCTGATGAGGTTGGCCCTGTGACTAGTGTGGCCTGGGGCCCTGATGGAAAACATATTGCAGTTGGTTTAAATAACTCTGTTGTTCAGCTATGGGATTCTTTCTCTCTTCGGCAGGTCAGTACTCTTTGGTTTAGTCTGTAGTGTTATTTCTCCATGGTTTCTTAACCTGATTTGTTTAATGGTCAATGCAGGTTCGATCCCTTAAAGCCCATTCTGCTAGAGTAGGTAGCCTTGCATGGAATGGTCCAATTCTCAGCACTGGTGGGCGAGATAATATGATATTTAACAATGTATTGCATGTGGAATCAGGTAAGTGGGCTATTTTTTTTTTAATGAATGCATTTGTAAAATATGAAAATTATGTATAAATTATGATGAGAGGATTCCTTGCAGATGGAAGAAGTTCAGACACCTAACTAGTCTGGCACAACATGCCAAGACCACTTTAAAGGCTAAGAAACTTGCTGACATAGCTATTTCTAACATAGCTTCTGCAACCCAGCAAAGCTAGCCTGTAAGTTGTAAGTTGTGCAATGTCAAAAGCAGTTTGAAATTTTTGAAGTTGGAACCGAAGTAGATGTTTTGTGGCATCGATAGCAGAAATAGATTGTGATATCATGCTGGGCAGCGTTAAGCATATATGTTTCAAGTGAGTAGAGTGCATTGTAATTGGTGCAAGCAATAGTTCCTATAGCAATACTTACAGACGGGACTATGAAGGTGCAAACACAAGTTGCAACTGCAATAGCTCATATGGTGACCCGATCCACGTAAGCTCAAGAAGCCAAGAATGCTTTTGGTCTTTGGGGGTGCCATAAGGTATTTGGTTACACTTCTTTCATATGATACCATTGAAGAACCAACAAAACCGCAGAATCCACCAACAATGCACACTATAGCTAAGAGCGTGGCCCAAAGCAAGGCTGGAGCTCAACCAAATGTAGGAAACAATTGGGAAGAATATCAAAATAAAATTTGAGACAAATGATGAAAAGTTTGGGTCAGAGAAAAACCAAAGATGGTTAGAGAAAAAGTGGTTGATCCTTCAAAAGCTTCGGTAATTGGCCTCAAGGGAAGCCAAAAGTCCATTTGATGTTGCTCCATCAAGTTATTTGGCATCTCCTAACCACCACCATTCAAGAAGCAACAAGTGGGAAAATGGCGGACCAATGCTTGGGGTTTCTCAAAGGGACTATAATAGAAAGGAAAGAGAGCAAGGTTGATGCACAAACCGTATCCGAGATGAAGGCGTATGGCACATGCACTATGGAAACTAGCGTTAAGAATGTAAGGAATTGCAAATTTATTATCGACACAAGAGCATTACTTTGTTTTGCACAATTAATTGAGAAGGAAACAGGACAAGTGCAGAAAAACTCAATCATGGCAAGTCATGGAAATTGCGATTCTTGTTGAAGAGGCGACCTGGGAGTTAAAGAGCGCAGCATTTAAGATGAACTCGCCATCTGTGAGGGCCATTGTAGAACAGTTACTAAGCGTCATTGAAACATGAGAACCAGAGCTGCAGGTATGTTGTTTAAAGGCAATTGGATGCATTGCAAGAATATTTCCTGCAAAGGAGGTCAAGGTGGTACATACAATTCTTTGCTTTCGCCTAGCATCTAACAATTATGAAGTTGAAAAAGAGGCTGCAATAGCCCTATGAAAATTCACAGAAAAGGATAATTTCCTTTGTCAACAACACTCTAAAGCAATATTAGACGCCAATGGAGCATCTTATTTGGTTCAACTTGTTTTGTTCGAAGGTCCTGCACAAGTTCCTTCTTTGATCTTGTTACGTAATATTGTTGTGAATGCGGGGATGATGATTCCCTGAAAAAAGCAGATGCTTTGAGCATTTTAAAACAGGCTACAAGATCAAGTCACCTGATGCAGATACCTGATATGGAGAACTTAGTTTCAACGGCAATAGAAAAGCTTGAATTATACCAAAGTGATTGCCGGGATGGTCATTACGACTTAGAAATAGGTACTTATTACTGAGGACTCTGGTCTGATTATTTCAAACATCGTAAAAGAGATAATTGTCTATGATGTTGCACTATATGAAAGACTGTTTAAGCGAACCATAAGCAGGAGTTAGATTTTCATGTGCTTGGGAAATATATTGATTTTGTAGCCACTCTTCATAACCATTTCTTTTCCAATTGGTGGCTGCCATATGTTTGGTGACATGGGCTTCTGCACAATGGATGGCAAATTCTTAAAAAATAAGGAGGTGGCACTTGCATGTTAAAGACTCAGTCATATTTGGATGGCACCTTTGTTTGTGCTATGTCAGTTTGGAAGACAAACTGCCTCACAAGGAACACAGTCACACTATGCGAGAGTAAGGCAAACCTGAAGGATTCGCAAACAAAATATGAAAATTGCATAATCATGACGCTACCTACAGGCTGGGAGCTTGTCATTGATGACACGACAACCAAGTTCTTATTCTCCTCGTTGACACATTTTGTTGTATTGTGACTGAGAAGGTACTGTTAATCATGAAGTTCACCATTTGAAGATAGTTTAAACAGGATAAATCTTTAGCAGGATACGGAGTTTGAATTTCATTATTTTTCTTAATCCTATTGTTAAATGATGTTGCATGGATGACCCTCTGTTCATTTTTGAGCAGAATTGTATATTGTATCTTCTTTTTTTCTTCTAATACACGCCGTTTCTTTTCTTCAGATGCAGAGGACTTAGAGAACATGTTCTAGGGATTTTAAACCCAAAATCAATCAGACAATGCAATAGGAAAGATAACAAGAAGACGACTTTTGACTTTATGGCACCTGAATCTTCAACTTCACAACGAGGATATGAATATGAGGCAATAAAAAGCACCCTTTTTGTGCTAGCAGATGCTCTTCTTTAACATCAATTTCATTTTTCTCCTTGCAAATGGCAACCGCCTTATGAGTGCCCATGTCTCCCCACCAAAGAAAAATGAGGCGTGGAAGCTCTCCATGCAGGTTTAGATTTTAGGAAAAGCAGTTAAAGGATAGTGTGTGGCTTTATTTGAATAGTCCTAAATTGTGAAACACTGGAACTTATCGAACGATGCGAGATCACCAGCAAATGCTCTATGAGCCATTGCTACAAAATCCAAGAGCATGTCACGCCGCCACATTTTTGAGCTGCCCCTAGGGGGCAAACCCTCGTTTATGTGGGTTTGTGGCATATTTAAGTATATGCCAGCATATGCCTAGCATATGCTGGTGACTGCTCCAAACTGGCTGTTGCCAGTAAACTGGCGGTCAGCCATGTTGCCACCCGAACCCCCTTAAGGACTCCGGCTTCAGCTATGGCTATGTTGCTCGCCTTTTTGCTTGTTGTCCTAATAACAAGCTTGTGGGGGCTCGTTATTTTTACAGGAGCGGACCCATAAATGAGACCTTGGAGTTCAAATCCGCTCGAGATTCCGATGGGCATGGCACTCACACTGCTTCCACTATTGTTGGGCGTTATGTATACCATGCCAGCATGCTGGGATTTGCCGAGGGGACTGCGGAGGGGATGGCTCCCAAGGCCAGAGTGGCTGTTTATAAGGTTTGCTGGAGATGCTTCCTTGGCTAAGAACGTAACCGAGGCGGGGTTGTGTTGTCTGCAGGAGGCAGAGGAATGATTCTTGCTAATTCGGCGACAGAAGGGGAGGGGCTGAGATGGCGAGTGTTGTAGGTTATGCATCTGGCAGCATAATCAAGAAGTACATAAAGACCAAAAAAACAGCCGAGTGCCAAGAGCTTTTTTGAGTTTCTGAGGAGTTTGCATTGCCAGGAAGATGATGATGAAGACGATATGTTGGATATTGAATATATGTCTTTAGATGAAGAATCAGGCAACTCGGAAGATATGAAAGAGGATCAAAGGAGTCGAGAAAATGTGGCTTACGATTGTTTTACTGGCGTGTTGAAGGAAAATGAAGAGCTCCTTAGGGTTTATACACAAGAATGTAGGTCCACGTCCCAAAAACATGAAAACACACTCTCGGGCCACCGAAGGGCAACCCTCCGTGCGCAGCACCTTGTTAATTTATGCATTATGGATATAGAAGCATAATGATTAGAGAATTTTATGAATGCACTATACTTCTAATTTTATGAATGCACTACACTTCTGGGTTAAATTATATGGTGTTATCAAATGCGATCATGTATGTCTTACACATGAGAGGTATGGACATATTTAATAGTCAAGTGATTTCTTAAGGTAGATAGAGCAATTGATTTCGAAATTGAAGATATTATGAACGATACCCCAATATATGGGTCTAATGCCAATTCACGTTTATGCTAGTGATCCAATATGGATGTAATGTATGTTTCAAAAATTCATCCTAATATAGGTGTAATGCCTCACACAGTAAAATAAAATGAGACTATCTATTCAATGTCTACTCAAATGTAGTTTTGTGTTGATTTTTTTGAATAGTGTAATTGTTAGGCTTATACATGTCTAATTCTAATTGATACAGTAAATAAGAAGACCATGTTTTTTCAATGTGTATCCAAGCGAGTCAATGTGTATGGTGTATTTGTTGTCATTACTCGCTGCTAAAGTTGCCTGTGAAATAGATAATAATGTTGCATGCTGTATCCAGTAATCCATGCATTCTATATTCAAGTAAATTCCTCAGAAGACTGTTTGCACAATGTTATAATGTAGTCGTCTCCACTACCACATGCTTGAAATGTTCATTCGGTGCTCGATGTCAAGGTGGTTGATCTTAGCTAAACTATTCAAGAAGAAAGCATGAAAAGTGAATGTGATATATACACTTGGATTAGATTTGTTTAAATAAGAAGTAAAATAGAGTGGACTCAATATTTACCTGCGATGGATTTATGCAAAGAATAGCTATCACGTTGTTTGATGTCTGGTTGCTATATGTGACATGTAGATTCTGTCTTCTTAGTGTCGATGTCCACTTTAAAATAAAGAGACAATGTGAGACAATGAGCTAAGAAATAAATGCATATTTGCACAAATTGAAGAAAAGGAAGCGAAATATGACATGAGATTCGTTTCAGAGCTCAAATCCAAGTAGTTGCTGGCAGGGGTCGTGATAGCAACACAAAGTTATCAGAAGCAAATATTCTAGTGTCTAAAAATGCGCAATACATGAAAGAACTTACTGCATATGGAGCACTGGGTCTGTTGTGGCCTTAAAGGTTGAACATCCTACCATGAAGCAAGATACAACCCTATCTGCAAAAGTCCATAGTATAACCATGTTAGATCTTGATAATATGATGCTATTTTAGAAGCAAAGAAGAATATAAGATATTTCTTTGCAAAATGTTGAGGCAAAGATCTTCAAAGGATACAAAATTTGAGATAAGATCATTGATACAATAAATATTTCAGCATATAAGGTAACATCTGCCCATACAATGGCTAAGCAGCTTACGGCAGAACATGATTTAGTGTTCATAAAATGGAAGGGGGTTATTGTGTATTCCTTTAACATGTTGACAATGAAGATAGAAAAACTCACTTTTTGGTCATAAGTTAAATGGCAATTAAGAAGGTCAAACTCGCTTTCAGAGAGCATGGTTTTCCAAAAAAGGATGTTTGCAGGAATTTTTCTCTTAGCCTTTGTTGTATCTGCAAAGCAAGAACATATCTTTAATATATCTTATATATACCAGGGACCACATATCAATTGTTGTAGAATACTTCCTTGCCCCCAAGAAGTATTTCAACTGCTCGACACAGAGAAGGTAGGGATATTTCTTCGTTGAAGCCACTTCTTACCTATACCAAAGTGTAACAACAGTTGTATTGTTGTATCTTGAGTGGACTACCATATTGATGAGCCAATCCAAAATCACAAATCTTTAGTTCTTCTCTATTGCTTAAAGCAGGTTGGAATTCTTTAAATCTCTGCAAGTTGTTCAAAAAGTCAAAGAACATGGTAATAACTGAAGAAAAACAGCAAACAGAGTTTATAAACTGCAAGAAAAGTTTGTACCAATGAAGCACTCAATTGTCATGAAGATATCATATGCCGCATTTGACTTCACTTTGACTAAAAGGCTGCTTCATGCTTTCCATAAGCCCCTTCCGACCATGTTCCATGTACTCCATGACCATGAAGATGCTTTAACTCGAAACATCCATTTGTAAAGAGAAAAAATGAAATGAACTACTTTGCATTTACCACAGACAAACTGGCAATGAATGGTATCAGAATGTGGAACTAAAGAAGCTAAGGATAGCGGAGTAAATTGTACCTCTCTGATATCGTCTTGTCTTGCTGGCATCATGCAGATTGCAGGCTTTGAAAAAACAAATAGTTAGGCTCTTCGCTAGAGCCATAACTATACCTTTTAGCTCTGATTGGCTTGCTGTTCAAGGCATAGATATACGATCTTGCTGTACGTGAACCAAAGCAACCAAGCACAGAAATATATAACATCGCTATAGCGATGCACTTGGCATTTAAAAAGAGAAGTCCTCTTAGGCACTGCCCTCTTGTATCAGCATGAAAGCAGCCAAGAAATTTAAAACGCTATCTCGACGTGTCAATAGTATAATTCTCTGTGCTTTTAGTAGCTTCTAGTTTGACCTCTTTAGTAGAAGCGTTCTTTATCTCGTAGCATCTTTGCCGGGACCAAAGTGCCAGTTCCGGAAGCCTGATAGATATACAAATGACCTGCTCAATGAAGTGAACAGCGTTTTTATCCATCAAAAAAAAAGAAAAAGGGTGAACAGCCGACCTGAAAGGCTTGAACTGAGTCCTTGTTCTGCCATAAGTATTCATAGAGCAATTATAAATTATAGATTAACCATAGGAACAGTTAACATAAAGAACAGGTTGCTTTGCATCATACCTTTGCATGCATCGCAGCACATCAGAACAAAGCTATCTGGCTACTTTATCTAGGCCATTGTTTTTACATAGCTGACAACATAGAAATTATTGCCTTAATAAAATGAAGATGGCAACTCAGCTTTAGACTAGGAACAATAAAGTTTCCAACCTGGAAGGTAACTCCTTTCATAATGTGATCCAAATGCAGCAGAGACACCTGCAAGAAACAAACCCATGCAATAACATAAACCGAGGGATAAGCATTTATCACTCACTGCATGCAAAGTTCATGGAATAATTGTGTAACACTTAATATATGGACAGATCAAAGAAGAACTATGAGATAAAGCATGACAGACAAACACAATATATGTGACAGGATAAAATAGAGGTAAAAAGAATAAATAGAGACCCATTTTAAAACCATCAGAATCTGTCAAAAGTCCTCATGGCCAGCTTGTGAAATTGTGAATACCATTCAAATCATCTAGCAGGTCTACACTAGAGCGAAGTTCTAAATGATATGTATTTTCTAGAATGGTTGGAAGCACCCTGCTCCTAGCTCTTACTTTTTAAAACTTCAGACTTGACCCAATTCTTGCACCAGGCCAAGTGATCATAGGCAAGCACCACAATCCCTTTCCGATGCACAAATCTAAGGGATGCCATTAGGATTTAGGAAAGAAAGGAGTTGTACTTAGTTGCAAAGCAACACAAATCTCAGAACTTCCCCTCTATAGAACTTCCCCTCTATAGACCTGGTTCCTTGAAGGCCAACAACGAAATCTTGGAACCTGACCTAGCCTTCAAATCTTGAACTTTCTTGCCGAATCACCTCTTAGCTAGCAAACCATGATGCAATAAAGGCCTAAGCGATCTAGACAAATGAGTAGAAACACAACTACCTAGAAGAAAGAAGCAGTCTGAATAGAAGTGAAAGACAAAACTATAAAACAAACCCATTCAATGTGCCACAGACAATAGGAAACATGATGTCACCGAAGGAATGACATGCAAATATCAATAGATGTTTTTACCTGACTTTGGCTCTTAGGCCCTATAGCATATGAGATGAAGATTGGTCTGCAAGGCTTATGAGTCCACTATTGTTCATCAGGAAGAGAGAGCTCTGCTCAATTGAAAGAAACATTTAATAGTCATTTAAAAAGTTCTTAACCATTCTGGTTCGAAAGCACAATCTAAGGAACAAATTAACATGCGGCAATAACCTTGTCATCTGACAGTTTTGAGAAGATTTTATAAAAGTAAAGAATGTACCTTGATCACACTGACCCAAGGTAATAAGCCTTAGGTATTATGGTTGGTGAAGCAAGATAAGCAGACTGTCAATACTCAGCAGACGTCAATAAACTCTTGAATGTTGCAAGTCAACATAAATCTAATAGTGCATCAGTGCATCATTGATTGATTAGAATGCTTGAATGCTAGAAAAGAGCCATATGCAAGAACCAAAAACATGAAAACTGATTAAATTCAGTAAATTCAAAATTAGCATTGCAAATACTAATCTTCAGCCTGACATCATTAACAAAGGGCTTGGATGGCTAAACTCGGTTGATTAAGAATCTAACTTAGTATTTAACACAGTTTTATTCTAGCATAGACTAACCTTGTTTTTCCTCTATATCCAAGCATCACCTGGCAGCTCTCAACTCCACCAAGGGCAACTATAATCATCAACATTTCATATCTGCCTGAAATCAACTTCACATAGCAAACGAATTTAGACCAATATAAAACTTGCATGCTCTGGAAAAGTAGGAAGCTCTACCTGCATAATCACTGCAAATCACAACACCGGATGGGTTAAAGGAAAATAGATGTCGCATCCTCACTAGGCTTGTTTGCAAGCAAATCAAAGCTGACGTGCTCCATCCCGACAAAAATATGCCATTTGGGTGCACTGAACTACAAATTCCGGCTATTAGGGTTCTTGGACAAACCGTAGCCAGTCTATCCTCGCCGATGCAAAGGAAATTGTTTTGAAGAATATCTCGTTGATGCCACGGAGCTGCATCCATGCTGGTTTCGTGTGGCATCCTGCAGTACTTATGCCATTTCGATCAGATAAGGAATGAAATCCATGACCAAAATCATACCTTCAACAAACTCTACGATATTTGGCAAATCTGAAATTTTCTCAGGCAGGTAAAACCACTAAAATCTTAGAAAATGGACTTAAAAAAAATTCCAAAAACATTTTCCATAGATATCCTTGGGGGACCTATTCCCCCAGAATTTGACAGGTTAACCATGATAGAAAATATCAGTCTTTATGATAACCATCTCCTGGTCCAATTCCTACAAGCATGTTGGTAAATTGCAAGAGACTTGCTGGCATGTATTTGGCCTACAATTATCTGTCAGGTTCCATTCCTGCAGAGATTGGAGGCCTGACAGAGCTCGAGCAGCTATGGTTGAATGTAAACAACCTCACTGGACATATACCAGAAGAGATTGGCAATTTATCCAAGTTGATTATTCTAGATATTTCACACAATGGATTGACTGGACAAATACCAAGATCATTGGATGGGCTTGTGAATTTGAGCTGGGCACTTGTTTTAAATGAAAATTTCTTACAGGCGGGTTTCCAGTGGAACTTACAAGACTAATCAATGTGCAATTCCTATGGTTGCATGACAACATGCTAACAGGTCCAAATCCTGCTGAAATAGGGGGGATGAACAAGATGAAATCTCTTCAGCTAGGATCGAATTTTTTCACAGGCCAGATTCCTACTGAGCTTTTTAATTGCACATCCATTAAAAGTTTGCTTTTGGAAAAAAATAAGCTGGGGTATCACAGCATGCTAACATGAAAATCTCGCATGATATATTATCTCTTTCTCCTACGGGGAAGACATTAAATCTCTTTACATACATCTGTGACCATTTCATTATCTTCAGCACCACTTCTCCAATTTCTTTACTTCGCAGTGCCATTCCTCCAATATAATGGGCACATGAGCCCATAATTTAGAACTATAACGTTTATACATTTAAACTCACGCTGAAAACAATACAACAGCAGCTTCTCACGAGAGACAAACCTGCAGATTGTTAGTCGCAGTAGACTGATCCCTGAGTGGTGAATCCATGACTATGAAGTTTTGCTTGGCCCATTGAATAAAAATTCCTGTCCCCACAGCAAGAATGCATTGGGTTTACATGTGAATCCTTTGTCAAATGCTGCAAAATATGCGCACATATCTTTAAGCAATGCTATAGTTCCTTCTGCAATGCCAGATTTCTTCAAATAATCTGCATGGCATGTCTAGTTGCTAGTGTAGATGGAGATTTTCGTCCATTTAAAACAGTCAATAATACAACAAGCCTTGCAACCAATCTCTTACACATACTATCTAAAGAGGTAGGAAAGTAACTTACATATAAAGAAATGCATATTTCTGTGATTTTACCGCATCAATGCTGCAGTTTGAAGCAGGTATATGTTCTGAAAGACAAGCCACCTGATCTTCTCAAAGACCATGGACTTCTGCACTAAAACCTCAACCTGCAGAGGATAGTCACAGGAGCTCTAAGATGTTATCTATCAGAGTAAATTGCAAAACAGCCAAGATAAGTGAATATACCTGATTACGCTTCTTTGGGATAATATGAATGAAACAAAGGATTTACAGAAGAAAACGCAATGCCAAATACAGTCCCGAAGATAAATAAAAATAAGGGAAGTGCCGGAGTTGGGAAGCTCCAAATCTTTCATTAACTGCAGAAGCTCCAATTATAAGGGCCGGAAATGCAAGAATCGGACCAACATTTGAGCGACATCCATCAATGCTGCAGCCTCGAGCAAGGAGCGAGCACCGGTTTCCCGGTTTCCACAGTTCCTCTCCAGCAACAGGGGCAACCGAGCATTTCCTATGATGGGTTTTTAGCAGTCATTGGCATATTCTGGGTATATATTGGCATATACCTAGAATATGCCACAAACCCACCTCAACAAGGGCTTGCCCCCTTAGGGGCAACCCAAAGAAAAAATAAAACACCAAGACATTCCAAAAACGCAAACGAATTAGGTTCTACGGGCAGATTTCGGCAGCGAGATTGAGGGAGCAGGTGGCACACCAATTAGGAATGGCCCGAATTGGATTCTTTTCCCGCCGAATCCTTCCTGCTCCAACTCTTAGGCGCTCAGGTAAGTCTTCACTGTGTTCTTTTCCAAAAAAAAAAAAACAGTTTCCTCGTTCTACAATCTGATTTCTAGCATTCATTTCGTTTTTGGATTGACTGTTCCTATTCTTGCATAACGACCCCCCCTTTCAAAATTGTTATACCAATCATCTCTTGCTTCTGTGCATCCATCTTTGAAGATTACTGCCTATGAAGCTAAGATTATCAGGACTTTCATTTTGTTATTGGCTTTCCACATAGAAGCCAGGATTTCTACATCTTTCTTTTTGCCTTAATGCTGTGCAGCTGCTTACTGGCAGTATTTAAATACCTTGTGTTAAAAAAATCAGATGAATTCCCTCCATGACCTCAAGGTCCTAAGGGGCATGATAATAAATATTATTATTATTATTATTATTATGTGTCGTTCTCAAAAGTCGTTCTCTTATTATGTTATGTGCCGTTCTCTTATTATGTTACATAATACAGATCAGATGAAATGGGAAAGAAGGGGCCAGAATGGGATCATGTCATTGTTGGGAAAAAGCTTAGTAGAGGAGTATTTCTAGTGAAATGCAAGTATTGTGATCATCCATACTCAGCAATTCGAATTGCTGAGTATGGCACAAAGGATCAGGGCACATCTAATTGGAATAAGAGGACTTGGAGTTGGTCCTAAGAAAAAACCTTCTACTAGTAATGGAGGTTGCAAGAAAGTGCCAGTAGAAGTATACAATGCAATGGCTAGATGTGCAGAAGCAGCTATAATTCGTGAGGAGTAATTAACTAATCGTGAGGATGATGTTGTTGATTTGGATAATGAAGTCATTAACCTTGCAAATGAATCACAAGAAACCATGATGACATTGGCATAAAAGAATTCTAATAAAAAGAGGAGAGCGGAGGACAAGGCTGAAGGTGGAGGACCTTTAGTGAGATTGTTGAGACGTACACGAAGAAATGCAGCTGATAGAGCTTTAAGAAAATGGTTTTACACATGCGCAATTCCGTATAATGCTACAAATAACAAGTGGTACAAGATGGCATTGAAGGAAATCACAAAGGCAGGTGAAGGATATGTCCCGCTACGTTACAATGACTTGAGAGGATCATATCTAACGAAGGAGTATAAAGCACTTCAGGTAATTAGTTCACTAATTTGTTCTTTCATAAGTTTGCTTGATGTAGTCGTTTTGATTTTTGATGTTTATCTTGTGCTACTGGGTAGGAAACATTGAAGCCACTTCAAAAGGCATGGCCAAAGTATGGAGTTTCAGTATGCAGTGATGGATGGTCTGACACTAAAAAAAGGCCAATCATAAATTTTATGGCATCTTCTTGCATGGGAACGGTATTTCTAAATCTGTGGATACTAGCGGGATAAAAAAAACTGGTGATTATTTGTATTTGGAGATCAAGAAAGTAATAGAAGAGATTGGGTCTGAAAACGTTGCTCAGGTATGCACGAACATGTTTTTCTTCTTTGAAATTTTTGATTTTTTGTATTATTTCTGATTTATTGATTATTTTGCACTTGTACCTTCCCAATAAATTCTGATTTTTGTCTTTCCAATTATGCGTGTTGATGATTTCTGATCTTTAATGATTATATTGTATTTCATAGGTGATCATGGACAATGCATCCAATGTTGTTAAGGCAGGAGAAATGATTGAGAGGGACTATCCAAAAATATTTTTCATAAGGTGTGCTTGTCATTGTTTGGATTTGCTCTTTGAAGACATAGGACAATCAGATTGGGTGCAACCTGTAATTCGAGATGCTGAAAAGATTGTTACTTTCCTTACATGCAAAGAGTCTGGAATTTCTCCATTTGCTAAGTTTTGCAAGAAGTCAATGGTAAGGCCTGCAAACACAAGATTTGCTTACAGTTTATCGTCTTGAGTCAAATTTCAAGTAAAGAATTTGAAAGTGCTTTGTTGCGCATGGTCATGAGTCATGAATGGAAGAAATGGAAGCATTCTAAATCTCCTAAAGGTCAGATTGTATACGATATTAAGAAGTGATGCATTCTTCAGGAATGCCAAAGAGATTTGCTATGTCGTTGCTCCTATTTTGAAAATGCTCAGGGCTGTAGATAGAGAAGGTCCTACAATGGGATTGGTTTATGAGCTGATGGACACAATGAATGAAGCATTAAGGTCTATGAAAAAGGATATTCAAGAGTGGAAGATTGATGCTATAGAGAAGCTGATTATGTTGGAGGATGATGAGGGTGCGTGGAGTGGTATGTGGTCCATGTTGCATTCGCCATTACATGCTGTGGGCCTCTTGTTGCATCCACTATATAGAGATGAAAAGCATGAAGATAGATTGGATGATGACGAAATAATGCAAGGATGGAGAACATTCCTGTCGACGTATGATTCATTTATAAGAAATTTGTCTTCTATTTCAGATTTGTTTTATATTTCAGATTTGTTCTCTATTTCAGATTTGTTTTCTATTTCAGATTATGTTTTAAAGCACTTTGTTTTCTATTTCAGATTTGTTTTATATTTCAGATTTGTTTTCTATTTTAACTTGTTTATTTTTAGGTACTGTAATGGTGATGAAGATCTTGAAGATAGATTAACCCAACAACTCCAGAAGTTCCGCAATCCTTCGCATGAATTAAGTAGCTTGTCCCCTAGCTCTTCAGATGCATTACGAAGGCATAATATGTTGAAGGCAATGCTTATGGTAGTAGTCTTCCTGATTTAAAGCACTAATAAGGGAAACACACGAAGAAGAGGTTAAGGAGGAAAGGGATGGGGAAGAAAGTTCAGAGCTAGAAACATCTTCTGAACATAGTGACAATGATGAGGATGATTGTCCAGAATCTGCTGACAATGTCGAAGAAGACATTGGCCTTATTGTGGAGCTTTAGTATTTAGAAGCATTTGGGAAATTCTGAAATTTCTAGATGTTTGACATGTTTGTAATCTCTTTAAACTTCCAAGACTTTAACACATGTTTGTAGTCTCTTATATTTCTGAAATCTTTGGATCTTTTTCATGTTTATGAGCTCTTTAAAATTCTGAAATTCTGAATATATGAAGTATTTTTTGTATATGCTTAATAGCAGATGCAAACAAGACGTTTGCACATTTGATGCAAACGTTTGCAACCTTCTTTAAATCAGGAAGACTACTACCATAAGAATCCCACCACGAGACTGCCTTCAACATATTATGCCTTCGTAATGCACCTGAAGAGCTAGTGGACAAGCTACTTAATTCATGCGAAGGATTGCGGAACTTCTGGAGTTGTTGGGTTAGTCTATCTTCAAGATCTTCATCACCATTACAGTACCTAAAAATAAAGAAGTTAAAATAGAAAACAAATCTGAAATATAAAACAAATCTGAAATAGAAAACAAAGTGCTTTAAAACATAATCTGAAATAGAAAACAAATCTGAAATAGAGAACAAATCTGAAATATAAAACAAATCTGAAATAGAAGACAAATTTCTTATAAATGAATCATACGTCGACAGGAATGTTCTCCATCCTTGCATTATTTTGTCATCATCCAATATATCTTCATCCTTTTCATCTCTATATAGTGGATGCAACAAGAGGCCCACAGCATGCAAATGGCGAATGCAACATGGACCACCTACCACTCCACGCACCCTCATCATCCTCCAACATAATCAGCTTCTCTATAGCATCAATCTTCCACTCTTGAATATCCTTTTTCATAGACCTTAATGCTTCATTCATTGTGTCCATCAACTCATAAACCAATCCCATTGTAGCACCTTCTCTATCTACAGCCCTGAGCATTTTCAAAATAGGAGAAACAACATAGAAAATCTCTTTGGCATTCCTGAAGAATGCATCACTTCTTATAATATCGTATACAATCTGACCTTTAGGAGATTTAGAATGCTTCCATTTCTTCCATTCAGGACTCATGACCATGCGCAGCAAAGCGCTTTCAAAATCTTCACTTGAAATTTAACTCAAGACGATAAACATGTAGCAAATCTTATCTTTGTAGGCTTTACCATTGACTTCTTGCAAAACTTAGTAAATAGAGAAATTCCAGACTCCTTGAGTGTAAGGAAAGTAACAATCTTTTCAGCATCTCGAATTACAGGTTGCACCCAATCTAATTGTCCTATGTCTTCAAAGAGCAAATCCAAACAATGACAAGCACACCTTATGAAAAATATTTTTGGATAGTCCCTCTCAATCATTTCTCCTGCCTTAACAGCATTGGATGCATTGTCCATGATCACCTATGAAATACAATATAATCATTAAAAATCAGAAATCATCAACATGCATAATTGGAAAGACAAAAATCAGAATTTATTGGGAAGGTACAAATGCAAAATAATCAATAAATAAAAAATAATACAAAAAATCAGAAATTTCAAAGAAGAAAAACATGTTCCTGCATACCTGAGCAACGTTTTCAGGCCCAATCTCTTCTATTACTTTCTTGACTTTCAAATACAAATAATCACCAGTTTTTTTTATCCCGCTAGTGTCCACAGATTTAGAAATACCGTTCCCATGCAAGAAGATGCCATAAAATTTATGATTGGCCTTTTCCTAGTGTCGGACCATCCATCACTGCATACTGAAACTCCATACTTTGGCCATGCCTTTTGAAGTGGCTTCAATGTTTCCTACACAGTAGCACAAGATAAACATAAAAAATCAAAACGACTACATCAAGCAAACTTATGAAAGAACAAATTAGTGAACTAATTACCTGAAGTTCTTTATACTCCTTCGTTAGATGTGATCCTCTCAAGTCATTATAACTTAGCGGGACATATCCTTCACTTGCCTTTGTGATTTCCTTCAATGCCATCTTGTACCACTTGTTATTTGTAGCATTATACGGAATTGCGCATGCGTAAAACCATTTTCTTAAAGCTCTATCAGCTGCATTTCTTCGTGTATGTCTCAACAATCTCACTAAAGGTCCTCCACCTTCAGCCTTGTCCTCCGCTCTCCTCTTTTTATTAGAATTCTTTTATGCCAATGTCATCATGGTTTCTTGTGATTCATTTGCAAGGTTAATGACTTCATTCTCCAACTCAACAACATCATCCTCACGATTAGTTAATTGCTCCTCACGAATTACAGCTGCTTCTGCACATCCAGCCATTGCATTGTATACTTCTACTGGCACTTTCTTGCAACCTCCATTACTAGTAGAAGTTTTTTTCTTAGGACCAACTCCAAGTCCTCTTATTCCAATTAGATGTGCCATGATTCTTTGTGGAATTGATGAGTATGGATGATCACAATACTTGCATTTCACCAGAAATACTCCTCTACCAAGCTTTTTCCCAACAATGACATCATTCCATTCTGGCCCCTTCCTTCCCATCTCATCTAAAAGGGAATAGAAAAAGGCAGGAAAAAGGAGAAGGGGAGGGGGTGACAGAGAAGGGTTTGAAGCGCCAAGGATTTGAAGTGATAGGATTTGTTTTAAGAACAATGCAAATTGTTTCAAGAATTTGAATTTGTTTCAAATAAATCTATTTCCTGCATCTATTTCAAGATTCATTACAAATCTGTCAGCAAAATGAATTTGCTTGCTGCAGTTGCCGAAGCCCAAATCCACCAAATACAGTCGCGGGTGCTTCCGAATGAAGAAGCACCAAATAAAACTGGTGACATAGCCAAATTCGGCATCTAAAACTCCATAATACAATCTGCATGATTCCGAAATAAAAAAGTTCATTAAACTTCTTTTAGAATAAAAAAGCTTCAAATAAGGCTTTTTTTATGTGAAGGCTTTGATTCAAATTTTGTGGATGGCTTAGAATCAATAGAAAGACACGGAACCATCCTTAAACTAGCAAGAGAAATGCAGCAGCCTACATACCTTTTAATATGCAGCTGCTGCATCTGCCCAAAATCTTGCTCAAAATTCGAGCCTCGAAGAAACTTTTTTCAAATTTTAAGAGTGAGAGAAAAACTGAGAAAAAATTTGTGTATTAATGCACGCGAGTGTTTGTACATGGGTAGATTTTGTTGCAGACACGGATGTGTAGACGGAGAGAGTGCAATGATTCAAAAAGTTGAAAGAAAAAGCTTAGTTTCAATAAACTATTTTAAGGTTGAAAGGAAACTAAATATAGTTTTAGAGAAAACTGAATATAGTTTCTTCTAAAACTTTATATAGTTTCTAGATTGAAACTACAGTTAGTTTTTTTTTTTCTTGAAGGAATAACCCCAATCGAGCATAGATAAAGTGATCGATAGTGAAGGGTCACTTTAATAGCTCGAGGATTTGAAGACTATATTTATAGTACACTCATTTTTTTTGTAGAACTTCCAACTTTGACATAAATGTGCCATAATTTCAAATGGCCACAATACCAAGTTGATGCTAAGTTTTGGAGACAAATATTTGTTAAAGATAAAGATGACATGGTATATCTTCCAAAAAACGTGAACTAGAAATATGTGAAACACATACCTAAGGTGATTATTAAAACTCCATGGTGTTTGACAAGACTAAAATTGAAAAGAGGTCTAAATTTGCGCCAAGTGCCCAGTGTGGTATTTGGCAACTTATAATCAAAGGTGAACCAAAGGTGTTGAGCTCTACTTTAGCAAGTTCCATCCAGATTTATCTTAGTATTCTGCTCATAAGTTAGTCAAACGCATAGATCTTGCCTTCATTAATGTCAAAAAGTTAAACCCACGCTATTATAGGGTTCATACAATATATGGTATTCTCAAACCATCTGTTTTAACATTGTGAAGGGAAAATGTCACATGCCAAGTGGAAATGACACGTATAAGAAGCAAGACTTCCAAGTTTTCACTACCATCTCAATGGGGAATCATGTCTTAAATACTCATAAGGCAAATATCAAGTCTGTTATATTTTGGATTTTCAACCAAAAAAAGTCCAAGTTACTATGCATATACTCCATTATCACATAAAGAATAGAATAGAATAGAATAGGATTTTTATCGTCCACGGAGACTAATTGGCCTATGGGACCCAAACAGGAGGCGCAGCAAGCGTATTACTGTCTAGATTAAAAAACCCCCTCCCGTCCTAAAGGGTTGTTTGGGGGAAAAACTGTGACAGGAATAGGTTTGCTGTCAAACTGTACAAATACAAATATAGACTAAAATATGAACATGTATCAAGTAAGTGAGGACCGAGCTGATCTTGGTGATCCATGATCTCTTGAATGTATGAGCGCAACCTCCGTACCGAGCTCGTGCTCAGCATCTCATGTAGGGGTTGGTCGAGACGGACCAGCTCAGCATAGCGTATCCGAATGTCATCATATGCCAGACAACTCTGAAGGGTGTGGCATTCGTCTTCCACAGGTCCAACCTAGCAGCGTTGACAAAGCCTCTCCTGACGTAGTTCGCCAACCCATCTCCTTGTCTCAATCTAGAGATGATGTGCACATGTGCGGATAGAGGCAATGGATCTGCGCTTTTTCATGGGTAGATGAGTGCGCAGGTAGCATTGCGGGCCCGGCTCCAACATGGAATTTATGTGGCGGTGATAATGTGTCGTCTTGACCTGTTCAAGTGTGCTGGCATCCCATAATTTACTGAGGAAGCATGCGTCAAGGTACTGTCTGAGGCTGCGGCGATCTGCCTCCGTGTGTACTTGGATGCACCTGTGCTCCTACACGTTCCATCTGGCCAGCCACTGAGCTCTCTTTTCCCGCAGGCAGGCTTTTAGGCATTGAGGCCCCATTGCCACAGTGTAAGCAAGGTTAGGGAGACGAGCATCGTCCATGCTGACCACCTCCTGGAGGGTAAAAGCATGTTAGGGTGTACCTTAAAAAGTATTATTTAGTGACCAAAAAAGTACCTAAAAATGTACCCAGGACTGGGTACTGGGTACCTGTATAATATCTCAATAAAAGGTACATTCTAGAACTTTTATATATATTTTGGTCTCCAGTAGCATTATCTTTATCTTAACTTTGAATATTAATGCGTCCTTGACTTTTATTTTGGATTTTTGTACTAGTTTTAATGAAAATAAAAATGAGAAAGTACCCAGTTCTGAAGTACCTAGTGTATGTACTTTTGCAGGTTCCAAAAGTGGTACACCCTAACATGCTTTTACCCTGGAAGTAGACGATATGTCTATCAAGGGCTCCCCTTTGAAGAGGCAAGTAACCTGTTTCCTGCAGCAGTATCTGGTATGGGACTGTGGACTTCACCCCCAGGGCCCTTGCCAAGAAAGCTTTCTGCATCTACTTCAAGTCATTCCAAGTGGCGAGAGAAATCACTGGGCCCCAGACCTCGACCCATACAAAAGCACAGGTTCTACTAGCACCTTGAATAGGTGCGATTGGTGAGTCCAATCATACAGCTCTGCCTTGTGACTATTGTTCTCCATTGCATAGAGTGCCTTTCAACCTGCTGCGGCTCGCAGCCAGATGGAATCGTCCCAGTTCATAGCCGACGGGAATTCCACCCCCAAATATTTGTAAGCGGGCACCACTTCGACATGTTGGCCACGATAAGTGAGGATTGGAGGCCGTGGCTGGCGTGCGGACGATACCAGAACCACCTTGATTTTGGCTAAGTTGACACACATAAATGCAACTTTCATTTTTAATGGTAGGATTCATACCATTAGAAAACATAGAATCTTAGTGTCAGAAGTATCTCTCCAGCTAAGAATTCTAGCATAATCAGTAAGCCTAAGTAGCCAGTAAATAAGCCTAATCCCTTTTTTCTTAAGATTTAAGGTGTTAAGATAATTCTTAGAATATGATCCCTGCCTCCGACTCATCGGTCTACATAAAGAAGGAAGAAATGCCCAAATGGGATCTTATCACTCCACCATCTCTACTGTCTCTACTGTGATGGAATCTTTTTTAACAACTAATCCTGTGCAATTAGGCGAGAATGCAATTAGCCGAGAGCATTGTACCTGATAGACATGATGGTCATGCAGATGATGGATATTATAATTCGCAATTCGTGCTTCGAGTTCAAGTAAAGACAGGTAAAGCAAAGCATACAAAATGATGAAAAAACTTCCCTATCTATATCCCATTTCGATACAGGTCCTTTCAATGGACAATCATGTTGCAGATATAAAGATTTATCACACTTAAAATGCCTAGTAAAATCTGGACTTTTAAGATTGCTATCCCCCCATTTGCCACAAATAGTATCAGCTGCCACTACTTGACTAGCTAGACTATATCACCTTCGTATATAATTTTGACATTATATTCAATTCTTTATTCTTTCATGCAAATGTATTGCAGACAACCAGCTCTTGATCTTTTAGGGTTCAGTTCTAAAAGTAAACAAATACAAACGTGTGGAACTATAACTATGTGCGGCCCATCACCTTATTGTCATCCGTATATAAGATCTTCGCCAAGGCTTTTGCAGAGCGGGTAAAGGACATCTTGGCAGAGTCCATCTCAACAACCCAGTCAGGTTTTCTTCCAAAACGGTGCATTTTGAATAATGTTGCTGCTGCTTACGAGGGAATTTATTGGGCACGTAGGCAAAACCTTCCAGTTGTATACCTTAAGCTTGATTTTGCAAAAGCTTATGACAGTGTCAGATGGGAATTCATGCGTCGTTGTATGATAAGATTGGGATTTGGGGAACAATTCACATTAGATATTATGAAGCTGCATATCTCTGCTCGGGCGACTGTCCTGTTCCATGGTGAGCCGTCACATGCCTTTTCACTCGGTCGTGGTATTCGTCAGGGATGCCCTTTAGCACCATTGCTTTTCACAATTGTTGCAGAGGCTTTGTCACAGTTATTCACCATTGCAACGACAGAGGGACTTCTCCATGGTCTTGCAATGGAGGACGGCACCCAAGAGGTTTGCAATCAATATGCAGACGACACGTTCCTCTTCCTAGTCGCTAATGATGAGAATCTTGTTGCTGCCAAAATGCTTTTAGACACTTTTTCACTGGCTTCCGGTGTTCTTGTGGGGTGGCAGAAGTGTAAAGCTTTGTGGACATTGGATAATCCGTCTCCGACATGTGTTCACGATTATCCATGGAAATTACTTGCGCATGGACAGGCCATCAAGTTGTTGGGGATTCCAGTTGGCATCCATGTTACTATGGGAGCTGCATGGGAGGAGATCATTAGGGGTTTGGAGAAGCACTTATTCTGGTGGTCCACTGCTAAGTTGTCTCTTGCAGGTCGCATTACAGTGGCCAAGTCAGTCCTTAGTAGTACCCATGTTTATATGGCATCCTTACTGCTAGCACCACAGATCAAAGTGCGTGAGCTCATTGCAATAGTTCGGAACTTTATTTGGGCAGGTACTGAGGAAGGTGCTGTGGTCAAGGTGGCTTGGTCGAAGTGCATCCTTCCAAAATGGGCAGGTGGTCTGGGTATGATGGACTTCTTACTGCAGAGCAAAGTGCTTATTTCAAAGTTCATTTGGAGACTCCTAAATGGTGAGGATGACTCTCCTGGTTCACGCCTTCTTAGACAAGCTCTTGGTCACTGTATCCCTCTAGGCAAGAAGGGTGTCAAACCAGTCCTACCTTGGGGTTTATTTCAGACTCTGCAGCCTTTTCCAAGTGCTTCTCCATTTTTGCGTGGCTTGTTGGCAGCATGGGAGGCAGTCAGACATCTTTTCTGGCCATGCCCCTCTATCCACACCCTATTGGAGACTCCATGGTGGTGGGCACCACTACCTCCAGACCCCTCAGCACCTCCATTGGCAGCCTCAGTTCATCCCCTTACACAGAGAAGGTGGGTTCTTGCAGGTGTTGTCTATATTCAAGCATTGTATGAGGAGGGCCGCCTACTATCTTGGCCTGAATTTCAGACAAAGTTCCTGCTCTCTCGTTGGGATGTATCTCTATGGGAGAAGGTCGCAGAAAATTTGCCTCTCATAGTGCAAGTTGGTGCTGCTGAAAGGGTACCATAGGACTGTCATAAAAATATTCACAAAGGCAAGCAATTTGTCAGATCAGTATATCGCCTTCTTTTAGCACCACAACCCCTCCAGTTGCCAGATGGGTGGCACCTACATGTTCCACAGCCCACTTTGTGTCGTACATGGCGATGGCTTTGGGATAGGTTGCTCCACCCTAAAGTCTCTGTACTATGGTGGCAGGTTATCCACAGGTGCCTGCGGGTTAATGCCTTTCGACATCGCTATGATCCTCGCATATCTGCAGTATGCCCGCTCTGCCTCTCGGACGTTGAGACTCTTGAGCATTGTCTCTTTGATTGTCCTGAGGTTCAACCGGCGTGGTCCTGGCTACAAGGTTTGTTTAACAGTACATTGGACTGCCGATGCATCCTTTTGGCGTCCTATCCCAATGCATGGCCTCCAGCTAAACAAAGGGCATTTCATCTTGGTTCCGGTTGGCTCCTATGGTCGATATGGGAGCGTCGCAGACACCACATCTTTCAGAGCATTTATTCATCTGCACACAGTGTTATTACAGTGGCCCAGAAAAAGATATTGACAGCCTACGAGTGTTCTTCCCTTGACTCAGAACTGGTGGAACGCATCTGGATTTAGTATCTTCGGATTGATTCTTTTCATTAGTCTCCTATTCTGGAGTAAGTACATTGTGCTCCAGGCTCGTGCTCCTGTGGCATCTCTGTGTGCTTACACAGTTAGATGAGACATGGGGGCAATGTTAATTGCTAAGATCATGTCCTAAAAAGAAGAAATATTACATCCTAACTTTTGTATATAATCGTATGCTACTGCAGACAACTAGTATCTAAGATATGTTGATGATGGTATGATACTGCAGACAACTAGTTCTAAGATATATTGATCGAAGAATTTGGATCTACTTCAGCTAAGAAATAAAGTAGCAAGGGAAACAACAAATGAATAATGCATACAAGATCCCACGGTCAACCAAAGGTTTCTTGGAATCAATCTCCTTACTTCGTTATACAAATGGAAAGAGTATAATGTATCAAGCTCACAATTTCAAAGCAGAGACACACAACGTTCGAAATGCCATGGCTATAGCATATATTGGAAGACCACAGGCTCTATTTGGAATCAGGATTAAATTAGAGTTAGATCAGGCTGAATAGCAAAAGAATGAACTGAAACTAAGATAGTTTCGTCAGTTCTCATGGCGGCTTCATAGCACATTCTAATTCCAAGCGTTGGTACTTGTCCACCAAACACAGTAATTGCCAACAAGCCTGGTTTTGAAAGAGAGATTCTGATAACATTGTATGAAAGGTCAAATAGAAGCCCAAAAGAAGAATGTGAAGTGCTAACGTGCAGCATAGAAAGGATAAACAAAACATAAATCTGAATACTCAGATAGAGGTAATGGTTCAGTGAGATTGCGATTCTAAAGTATCAGACGTTTCCAAATAGCCTTGTAAATATTGCTAATTGGTAGTTAAAAAATAGGCAAAGAAAAGGAAGCAATTGGTCCTCGTAACGAATTTATCTTGTGTTTTTACATAATCCCAGGTAGAATTCGTGTTCTGCCTTGCTCCAAGAATGCTCAAACTTATTATACATGCCAAATCGGCATCTGCTACTCGATCCGCGATAATACCTAAGAATTCTACATTGAAAAAAGCCATGGATGCAGATAAGACTCTCGTACTTTGGGGTAAAAGAATGCTAGGGTTTCCTACATTTGACCAAATGTAGAGTAAGAGATGTATAACATTTCAAATACATAACCATTTTTTCTGTATGTACATAATAGCACTATTAAGGAATCTTTTTTTTCGGAACTACTTGACACATCAATTAAAATGTAATCATGAACTAGATTTCATTCCCACCGCTCTAACCACTCCAAGAAATGCCTGTACGTTAGGATGATTTCCCATTTTCTAGCTAAAACTTCGCCCCGCTGCAGGATTTCCCTCCTTCTTATTGGAATTCTCCCAACTAACCTTAAACCATGCAAGTACCATGATGAACAACGAAGGAACGGAAATGGCGCAAGAAGATTGCAATATCGGGAGTGTGACAGAGAAAATGAAGTGTAAGATTGATGAAATTATTAGATTTAAAGATTGCAATATCGGGAGTGTGACAGAGAAAATGAAGCGTAAGATTGATGAAATTATTAGATTTATATATGATTAGGTTCAAGATTTACGTTCTGTACAAAAAAGGGCTTTAGCGGTTAAACCTGCACTTCTTTTTTGAACCTGCCATTGGAAACCCAGCACAAGCCACTGTGAAGGCGCCATGTTACAAAATATCCGGGAAGGTTTGATGGAAGTGAAACAAGCAACTAGCAGAAAAAAATTAGCAGCTAAGCATTCCTGTTATCAGTGATTGTTTTTTTTTTGAAGAACGTGTTGTACTTCATATTATACACTCAAAATATTACAAAGTACTTCCAGAAGTAAGAAATGTTCCTGAAGCATCAATCACTTTTAGATGATCACTCCATATTGGAATTTTAATACGATCAGGCCAATTGGAGATCTGAAAGCAATTATACAACTTCTTACGAATTTCTTGAAGCACCACCTGAGAAGAAATATGCTTATCATAAAAGACCTTTCTTCGCCTTCGCTTCCATACACTCCATATTAGCCAAGACTTTGCCATGTGAAATGCAATCCTTTTAGAAGCAGTCCACTGATTTGGATAAATACCCAAAAGAAAATGTTGACTATCCAAAGATACTCCAAAAAGAGAATGCAGCCAGAACCTAAGACTACTCAGCTCTGCACACAAATATAAACAGTGTTCCAATGTTTCAATGCACCGCTCACACATTGGGCAAAGTGGGCTTACTCCCGGCTTAAAGCGATTCTCCCTGTTATCAGTGATTGTTGGTGAGAATGGAAAACTCAAGCAAGAAGGAGCAGCCTCTAGAATTCTTCAAGTGCAAGCAAGAAACCTTACAAAAGGTGCAACTAGAAGAAAGTGCATGTCATTATCAGGTGCTAACATGTGGACACTGGCAGGAAGAAATCCAGGTCAAACATGCTTCCGAAATCAACCAAACACTTGGTAAATGATTTTTGGTTAACCCACACTAAAACTTCTCCAAGGTACAGGGATGTCAGAAAGAAAAGGACACTTCCAATCCTATTTAAGATTCAATCGAGATTCCCTTAGATTCTCAAGAATTTTAGGAAGATTCCCCTAGATTCCCTTACATTCTCAAAGATTCTCTCTTGAACCATGTAGATTCTCTTAGATTTCCCAAGATTCTATAAAGACTTCAATAGAATCCCTAAGATTCTCTTGAGATCCCTGTAGATTCTCTAAGATCCTATGAAGATTCCCCTACATTTTCCAAGATTGCATCAAGATTGCCGTAGATACCCTTATATTTCCCATTAGATTTCTTAAGATTCTACAAAGATTCCCCTAGATTCTTAAGATTATATGGAGATTCCCCTATATTTTATTAAGATTCCCTTAGATTCTCCAAGATTCTATCTAAATTCCCATAGATTCCTAAAGATTTTATAACAATTTCCATAGGTTCTCTTAAGACTCCTTAAGATTCCCCTAGGTTCCCAAAGATTATCCCATGACTCCTCTAGGTTCCCCAAGATTCTATGAAGATTCTCCAGGATTCCCCAAGATTCTATGAAGATTCCCTTAGATTCTCTAAGATTCCATCAAGATTCTCCTGGATTCTCAAAAATTTCAAGAAGATTCTCCTAGATTCCCAAAGATTCTCTTAAGATTTGCTTAGATTCTTCTAGATTCCTAAAGATTCTATAAAATTCTTAAAGTTCTATGAAGATTCCCTAGATTCTTAAGATTCTACAAAGATTCCCTAGATATAATTCTCCAAGCTTCCATCAAGATTAAATTCTCAAAGGTTTTAGGAATATTCCCCTAGATTTCCAAAGAATCGTTTGAGATTCCTCTAGATTCTCTTGAGATTCCTCTAGTTCCCATAGATTCTATGAAGATTCCCCTAGACCCCAAGATTCCTTCAAGTTTCCTCTAGGACCTTAAAGATTTTATCAAGATTCCCTTACATTCATTTACATTCTCAAAGATGTTGTCTCGAGATTCCCATAGATTCTCTAAGATTTTCATGATATTCCTCTGGATTCTCTAAGATCCTATGAAGATTCTCCTAGATTCCCTCAACTTACCATAGATGCCTTAAAACTCAAAGATTCCCAGAAGATTCTTAGTATTCGATCATGTTGGCTCTATCTGCAAGAAAATAGTGCCAAAGCACTACTATTGGAAAGCTCTCGATGAGAGCAATTCAACAGCATGGGCCCCACCTTCAACCGACCTCTCTACTGCAAGCTACCTGCCTTTGAAGGCGATTAAGGCCCTTTTTCCATGGCATAGATGTCTTAAATTTACCTCAATAGGATTGGGCCAAATCAGCAAATGTGACACCATGACTTTTCCACTAAAACTTTTAGGACATGTCTTAAATCAATTCCGTACAATTTCAAAGTCTTATTTTCTTTCGGGGGAAATCCCCCGCCACAAAATAAGACAGCAGATCCTAACCAATCAGCTGCCTCCTTTGCCGCAATCCAAGGCTGTCCAAAAAAAAAAAGGGAAGGGTAGAGCTGGCTTAATCGGAACTGCGATCAATTGGAATTGGAACAACAATAGATTGGAACTGGAAGTGCAATCAACTGCACCAACAAATACAAATATGAGAAGTAGGTCGGATCCGACAGTTCTTCAAGCTTCAGGTCGATTTCGGCAGTACTTCAGATCGGATTCGGCTGTTCATCAAGCTTCAGATCGATTTTGGCAGTTCTTCAGGTCGGATTCGGCACTTCTTGAGGTCGGATTCAGGTATGGAATTTCTCAGTTCTGGATTTAACAGTCGATTTCTCATGTCGGGATTCGATTCCTCAGGTCGATTTCATCAAGCAACAGTTCGATTTCTCAGGCGCTCAGGTCAGATTCCGGCAGTTTATCAAGCTTCAAGTCGGTTTCTCAGGTCTGTAGTTTTTTCACATCTCGATTTTTGTGCAGTCGATTTCTCACAGATCGGGATTTAACAATTGATTCACAGTCTATTCAACAAGTCGGGATTTATAGTCGGATCTCACAGGTCGGGATTCTTACAGTCTTGTTCTCACAGATTCTCACAGGTCGGGATTCACAGTCTATTCTCACAGATTCTTACAGTCTTGTTCTGATTTCTTGTTCCAGTGAGAAAGTTCTTCTTCTGATTTCTTGTTACAGCGATTTCTTGTTTCGATTTCTCGGCTGACATATCTCTATCATATCTCTCGGATGATTTATCGGATGACATGTTTTTGTTTCATATCTCTATTTTTCCTATGGTTCGAAAGTGAGAAATTAGATTTCTTTTTTTCGACTTCTACATATCTCTGTTTTTCCTATGGTTTTTGTATATGCTTATGGTTTCTACATGGTATCTACATGCTTGTGGTTTCTATATGTTATCTACATGCTTATGTAGATACATTTTTGTACATTTTCTACATGCTTATGGTTTTTCTATATTATGTAGATACATTTTTGTACATTTTTTACATGCTTATGGTTTTTCTATATGGTATCTAATGGTAATCATTTGAAATCCTTGTAACTCCCTTCATGTAAAATCCTTATGCATAGGTCATGTGAAAAAAATCCTTGTAACTCTCTTCATGTAAAATCCTTATGCATAGGTCATTTGAAATCCTTGTAACTCCCTTCATGGTCATCCTTATGCATTATTGAAAAATCTTAGTGCATAGGCCATGTGAATTCATTGTCATGTAAAACATTGTGCAATTCCTTATGCTTATGTTGTTTTATTTTGTGCAATCTACTTTGTTAAAGCTTCAATTGTATTCATGATCTTTTACTTTTCTTTATGGCGTTTTAGATTCCCAGAGATCCCCATGGCTGGATTTGATGGTTTTGATGGTTTTTCCTACATGCCTCAAGGATACTCGTCCTTTCCTTATACCCAGGGCCTTGGGGAACCTGAATCTCAAGAAATACCTTCCTCTCAACCTATTCCGCCACTTCCAAATTATCCAGTCCATTTTTATGCATTTCCACGTGGTCCACTTGCAAGGAGATCTGCTATCCCTCCAATATATCCTTATCCTAGTCCTCCTATTATAACAGAGCCAAGTCAAAACATTGCTGAAATCGTTCCAGAGCCCAGTCTGAAAAAGAAACCTCGTGGAAGAAAAGCAAAGGAGCCTGCCAAAGCATCTGCTGGAGACGTGCAAAAAGGCAGAGGCACAAATTGGAAAGACAATTGGATGGTTGCTCTAATCCACTTACGTGGAGAAATGCACGAGGAATTTATTACTAAAGCTGGAAAGCGAGGTTTTGATATTTGGCAAAAATTGTATTTGCAGTTAGTGTCACGTTGCCTAGACTTGGATAAAGATACTGAAGCATGCAGAAAGAAGTGGCAAGCAGTTTATGGAGACTATAGACATGATAAAGCACAAAATAATCTCTCTGGTGCAGAACAATTTGAGAAGTGTAGATGGTTTGATCTAATAGATCAATACATGAGTGAATGAACGTGCTCATGTTGTTTGTTATGCTCATGACAGCGCTATAGATGCTAATACACCCATGGCAGAAAATACGAAGGAGGAGGACATTGTTGAGACAGAAGAAGTGGAGAGTACTAAGACATCCAATGACAAAGAGGATGGGGGAAAGAGGTTGACACCTGATGAGAAAAGAACTGTAAATCCAAAGAAAAAGAAAAAGTCAAAAGGTGCAGCATCTGAGGTTGTTTTGGCTATCAAAAGAATGACTGAAATAAGCGAGAAGGCTCAAGATGATAACCTTGCTCTTGAGAAGGAAAAATTGAATATGTTGAAAGGGATATCTCAAAGTCTACAAGGCCTTTTTGAAAAACTGTAGTAGCGGCCACTTTAAACTAGTCTTCCGCTTGTCAAATCAATCAAAGTAGTCGAGTAATGTTTTTTGCTTGTTTTATTTCTAATGAAGTAATTGTTTTCCATTGGGTAAACTAGTCTTCCACTTGTTCTATTTCTAATGAATTGCATAATTGTCAAACTAGTCTTCCACTTGTGAATTTTTATTGTTTTGTTTTAAATCCAAACTCTTACCATTCTCTATCATGTATTGCATGCTTAGGTCATATCTATTGGCATGGATCCAACTATGCGGCAGAGTCTTCTTCAAGTTTGCCAAGCAAGCATGTTTTCATCATGCTTCAGTTGTTGAGGCCTAGTGATGCACGACCGTCAGCTAGGTACATGAAAGCATGCATGCAAGTGATTGAATTAGTGAGCTATATGCCCTTCATGAAGAGGGAAAGGCCTATTTGTTGGGCGCATAAGCGGGTCCAAGGCTTCTATGAGAACATACTATCAGTGAGCCACACTAATAGAATGTTTCGTCAAAGAATGAGGGTGTCTAGAGCAACCTTTCAATGGATTTGTGATATTTTGCACCCAGTCTTATTGAAAAAAGATACCAACATGCGAATGGCAATAGAAGTGCCAAAAAAGGTTGCCATTGCATTGACACGATTGGCTACTGGGTCAACACTAGACTATGTAGCAGAACTTTATGGAGCTCGCACCACAACTGTTCATAGATGTGTTGTGGTTTAGTCGAGCTATCAAGATAAAAATGAGAGATTTGCATTGTGGATTGCATTGGCCAAGCGAAAATCAATGCAAAGAGTTATTGCATATGAGGCAAAACAGGGTATCCCTAATGTAATTGGGGCAGTAGATGGTAGTCATATTCCTATCACGGCTCCAACCGATCATGCTGCAGACTATTACAATACGAAAGGATTCCATTCGATACTTCTACAAGCCATTGTGGATTTTAGATGCTTGATATGGGACTATGATATTGGGTGGGCGGGAAGCATGCATGATTGGGCTCTAATGCAAAGAACAGCTGCTTACACTAAATTTGAATCTGGAAAAATGAAAGAATTATTGTTTGCTTGGTGATGCTGTGTATACTCCAAGGCTTTGGTTGTTGACCCCATTTATTAACAAAGGTACTGGATTCAAGGATCATGAAAAACATTGGAATTTCATCTAGTCGAGCACTAGAATGTCTGTGGAACGAGCTTTTGGCATACTAAAAGCACGATTCCGTATATTGTTGAAGAAGACAGAGGCACATCTAAAGCATGTGCCAATGGTTGTAGTTGCTTGCATAGTGATGCATAATTTATGCATCATACATAATAAAGCATTTGATGAGAGTTGGGTCACTGAAGCGGCCGCGGAGTTAGAAGGAAATGAGGCAAGTGCAAGGGAGGCATTACATGAACTAGGTGCAGTAAGTGCACACCAAAATGAGAAGGCTGAGGTTGATGAGAATGCTGAGGTTGAGGAAAATGTCGAAGAAGAGCTAGTTCTAGAAGACATTGCAAGAAGGGATGTGTTGGCAAGGGCTCTATACAGTGCTCGTTGTTCTATGGACGTAGACGACATCTAAAAATGTTCTTTATGAGGATTTCATGTTTTTATGGCTTATAAAATTGTCTTTATAATAATATGACATGTCATATTTTGCGTAGTGGAAAATTGTAAATATAAGACATGTCTTATATTAAAGTAGTGGGAAACTAATTTTTGTATGACATGTCTTATAAATGACGTGGAACTCAAAAGGATGTCTTATCCTTTTCAAAAAAAACAAATTTAATATTAAAAACTTAATGGCTAGGATTTATGCTCACCTTTTGATCTAACGGTTAAGATCTGCTACACCAAATATTGTTGCCACCTCATCATGTGGCATTGAATGCATTCAATACACGTGGCAACATCTGGGCTATTTATTTCGCACATTCGACGGCCCAACCTTCGCGAAGTCCACAAAGCAGCAATACAAGTCATGCCGATGGTTTCGGTTGTCTTCAATCAGTGCCCGCAGTGTAAAGATATGGTCAATCGTTGAGTGGCGGGGTCTAAAGCCTGCTTGTGTGAGGGCTCGCACATCTGCTGCCTCTGCCCAACGGGTCAACTGCTGCTCGAGAATGCCAGCCAACAGTTTGGCAAATACTGAACTAACCATGATCGTCCGGTAATTGGCCGGACAGTGTGGGTCGCCCGCCTTGTGAATGGGGACAACCCTGCTTGTGGTCCATTGTCGGGGGAAACCTTCCTGCAATGCTCTGTTGAATAGGGTAGTGAGGATCGGCACTAGCGGCTGCCCTGCTCATTTGAGTAACTTCACCAATAGTTGTATGAGAGAAAACCTTCTCACAAACTACCAAAATCCTATTATTCAAGAGTAATGATACACCATCCAAGAATGGTCCATGGAATTGTTATAGGAAGAGCATAAACTTGTGGACCAAAAATATTGTTCATGACTTAAATATACTCTAGTTAACAACGACAAACATCAAGGCACGATTATTGTAAAATATTGTCAAACACAATTTACATTAACAAGAACTGAGAGAGATTTATTTGACATTGCTCTGCTCTGAACAACATTCCTGTTAGAATCATTACTTCACAAACATATACATCATATAATGTTAATGGTCTTGCATATACCAACTTCTCATTTTAATTCAAACTTCAATACTCGAATAATCAAATAAGTTCAATACCCTTCCGGGTAGTATGATGTATTGTTATTGCTTGTTCTGACGTTGTTTATGCTTCTGCTGTGATAGGAGCCCATAGGGAAAGGGCGCGCAAGACACCTTCGTGTCCCCTTCCCACACTAGGGATACCCTGAAGTGCGGGATAGACGGAGGGCCCGTGCGATCGAAGGACCGGATGGGGGATTTCCTACGGGGTGTACGGCGGGGCGCCGTATATTTTGTAGGGAGCGTCACAGAGGGCTCCAATAGCACCACAAATGGCTCCATGGCGCCATTTGTGGGGTATACCTACCCCCCTGGCAGCCCCCAAATGGCGCCATTTGGATGGTATACCTGGCCCCCCAAATGGCACCATGAATGAAATCATAGATATTTCTAAGGTCAATACACGGACCTTTTTAACTTTGAACTCCAATACGCTTCACCAAATAACCAGATGAAATTTCGATTCTTCTTAGATTTGTTTATAGTAATCAGTCCGGCCGATTGGCCTAACCGATTGCCGTTCTTTCCCATCGGTCGACAAGCTTGTCTTCACAGCATTGGATCGAGTTTTAAAACTCGGTTCCCTCCCGAAAATTCTGACCTAAATTCAACTTGCTAACAATATCCCACATGATTTCTTTCGTTTCAAGAACCTATATAATTTCAATGGTTCATGTTTAACCATTGATAGGAAATATCCCATATTACTTCAATGGTTCAAGTTCAGCTAATAGATAGGTCTTTTGCATTTCAACGTTCATCTCCTGTATCATGTTCAACATCAATGCCTTTAACCCTGACTATTGATTCTTCACCATAATATTTAACTGATCGCATGTTCACATTATAAGCAAGGTTTAAACCTGTCATCACCATTTAAATATCAATATGTTACTGTCTCAGAGAACTATCTGTCTGCTCTTATTCTGCATGTGGCCTTAAACCAAACATTACCATTTAGGTTCCCGTATGTGATCTTTAACCAAATATTAGCATTTACCATTTAGGTTCCCATATGTGGCCTTAAGCCAAGTATTACCATTTAGGTTCTTATATGAAATTTGATATGAACACATTTTCTTTCAATTATGTCGTCATCAAATGAAAGCCGAGCAAAAAGATCTCCCAAGACATTGCCCACCTACAAACCATTCCATGATCATTTTCAGATTCAAGTCCTTCACACAACCAATAATAAGCAAAAAGCAAATCAACTAGAAAAAAAAAAAAAAAATCCAACAATACGAAACCACCACTACAGGCTACAACAATTTACTAGCCAACCCGTCCAAAACAAAAAAGTATTAGTTTCTCAAAATCTAACAACACGGAAAGCTAAAGCATTTATGAACCAACACTTCATTTGCAAGTTGGCTTTTCCATATTTCATTTACAAGCAACAATATTATTATTAAGTTCTCAAATATAATAACTAGCTCAAATTATATATTATTACTATATAATATAAAAAAAAACTATTCTTATTCTTATTGATAAAAAACCATTCTTATTCTTATATAATTATTATTATAAATATATACTATTATTATTTTCTTGTCCTCAATCTTTATTATTATTTTCTAATTAGAAACTGAATCCAAGGCTAATACTGCCCAAGCCTCCTATTGCGCCTTTTTGCGAGTTTTCTTTTTTTTTTTTCTAAACCTCAACACCACTATATCCACAAATCTCCATTTACCCATTTTTCTAAAATTAAATTCACCATAGCCTGAGGCAACATTGACACTTCCTATGCGAGCCTTTAAATATGCCATCGACTTTATATGCTATGAAGATTTACTCCCCTAAAAGCTTTAAACATTGCACGCTTTCAAGAGTTTACATGACAATAATGGATCATAAAGGAGGAAGAAAATATTTTGAAGGGGTGGAAAAGATTTCGTAGATCTGGCATATTAATGCCAGAAATTGACTAATGCCTTCAAATAATATTTTACATGGAATTACAACGATAACATTTTATAATTTCTTGGGGGGCCTTTTGGAGACCCCATATTATCTCTAATGCCTTTTCGGAGTTAATGCAAATGTTTCTGAAACTTAGCTCGAAGGCTCCAATGTCTTACCTTGTGCACGAGATTTCCGATAGAAGAGCTTTATAAAAGGTCACGTTCCTAATAAGAAGGAACATTTGATTGGCCATCTAGAACTATATGTTCAAGTTCTGCAACAAAGATGGTTGGCCTCCAATGTTCTATAAGATGAAACCTGGGCACCGAGAGTGATTCCCAGAGAAGGGTTTCAAAATGTGGAAGGCAGATGCAGATGGTGCATCCATGATTCCTCAAGAAGTACCCAAGACTATACCTCCGGTGAAAGCTCTTAAGGACATCGGTGCTTTGAGAAGCTTCATAACAAAGTACATCATGCATTGGGTAGCCATCTCAAACGGAAAGGAGCACTCATGGTCTAATGACATACATGAATGAGGTTATCGACTACTTGTTGGGCCTACTATGTATCTTTGGAGAGGTGGATGCCAGTTCATAGGACATGCATGATTTCTTTGTTCATGTATCTTTGATTGAACTAGAATTAGTGATCCAGCAAGAATGTAATCTTCGACCATCAATATAGGCCCTTCTAATCAGACACCTAAAAACCCCATTTAGATGTTTAATCCATATCAAGATATTAAGAAGGGTATGTTCTTGCTTGTGAGACAAACTGATAGCTGTCCAATATGGTTAGCTTATGCAGAAGACCCAAATCGTCATGAACCTAATATGCAAAAAATATGCAAGAAATATGGAGGAAATACGTCAAGATTGGCAAAGAATCTAATATATGATGAAGAAAGAAGAATACAAATGTGACATGAATTATCAACAAGCTTATGAAACTGTGGTCCTCGGAATAAATACCAACCTGGGTTAGGACAAGATCCAATTTCCGAATTGGTCTCATAACCCTTGATTGTTTTGCATTAATGTACTGCATAATTCAGAAGACTAAAACTAACCCATATATACAGGATCCTACAAATACAAATAGCTTGTCAAAACCAACCTGACCCACCAAAAAATATTGTTGCAATTCAACATAATCCCTGGCTATAATAATATGAACATAACCTACCTAGAAAACCAACACTGGTATGCATACCTTTACATATTCCTGGTTGTAAACAAATATGTAGCAAAATAACAGGGGGTTCCAGGGGGATTTGATATAGATATAATTCTTGAAATCATAGACCATATCCCTAAAACAATTCAATGGGTTATTATAAAAAAAAACATAGATTTAAGATAAAAAATAGCCACATTAGCTCACTGGTTAGATTGGTTAAAGTAGTTTTATTAGGACATTGAGTTATTTTGGTAGAGGTTCGAATCCCCGTATTTCATATTCTAAAAGCTTAAGCGAAACCGTATAGAGGCTCGATATACCATCAAAACCTTAGGCAAACTCGTATTCGACATCTTAAAATCATAGGCGTCCCCAATCATAATTGAGCATAATCGAAACGAGAGGTGTCCAGAGGCTCCAACATACAGTCTGGGCCGTCGGATTGACAGATCCGACGACTGTGGTAGTCCAGGGTGCACCTCGTTTAGAATATGTAGCGCATAGACAAACTATTATCTTCCTTATATTGGGGCTGAATTGGTCTCGTAACCTGTGACAATGTACTACATAATTCAGAAGACTAAAACCAACCCATAAATGCAGGATCCTACAAAATACAAATAGCTTGCCGAAACCAACATGACCCACTAAAAAATGTTTTGCAATTCAACATAATCCCCGGCTATAATACTATAAACAACATCAAAATTTATATTGCACACAAATTTATGGCAGATTTTACTAACTTACAGCACCCTAAAGAGCTTATAGCAAAGCATTACAGAAACTAGTATGGCCTAATGCACCATCATAAAAGACCTGCTCATAACGTACCTAGAAAACCAACATTGTATGCATACTTTATGCGTTCCTGGTTGTAAACAATCATGAATATTGTAGAACATAGACAAACTATTATCTTCCTAGTATTGGGGATGTCCTGCATGAAATAAATAGACGTACATAGAAAAACAAGGTGATTAGGAAAGGAATGTACTCTCCTTTTGTATAATGAATTATGGAGCATGCAATACGCTAGAGAGGGTGACACATACACCACTGTAAATTATAAATGATCTATTGATGGCCAGAGAGTTTATTTCGCCATCTGATTCCGCCTTGTTAATAAATCTGATCACAACTGTGAAAACATAGCTCCTCAATTCATATGAATCTTCCATAAAACAAGCAAGTCGTACCCAAAATTTGTTGTCCGAGGAGCCTCTATAGATTTCGGTGAGAATTTAAACTGCCCTGACAAAGTAATAGATATGAACCAAAATCCCTTTAACAAGGGTTTAGGTGCAAAGGCAGTTGCTTTGCCATGGTATGTTGGACCTAATTTGGCATCCTATGGGTCTTCAGAAGAGCACGATTTGTACCCACGGCTACGCAACTATGGAAAAACTGGAGCACAGCGGGCGGTTTGTTGTATATCTTCTTGGACTTTTAATTTTCTATACCATTGTAAGAAATTGTAGATCGCATGGATCTCATTCAATTGAGTTTAGATGGCTGTACACGTGGATAGGTTAGAATTTCAAAAATTGTTGGTTGGGGGGGAGGGGGGTGTAGGCAAGCCTGCTTAAAAAAACTATAGATTTAATAGAAAATATAATCATATTAGCTTGCTGGTTGTGTTGGTTAAAGCATTCTTATTAGGGCATTGATATATTTTGGTAGAGGTTCGACTCTCCATATTTCATATTTTAAAACCTTAGGCGAAGCCTCTATAAAGCCTTATAGAGGTTCGAGTCCCCGTGTTTCATAGGCGAAGCCTTATAGAGGTTCGAGTCCCTGTGTTTCATATTTCAAAACTCTAGGAGAATTCAAATTTCATATTTCAAAATCATAAGCCCCAATCAGAACGATGATAATCAAAACGAGAGATGTCCGGAGGCCCCGACATACAGTCCGGGCCATAGGATTGAGGGATCCGATGACCGAGGTAGTCCGAGGCACACTTCGTTTTGAATATATAAAGAATATATGGGTTTTAAAGAGCTGTTAAAAAAAAAAGAGCATGTAAAAACAACCAAAACCAAAAAGTTACAAAAGTGAGACAAACCATGCTTTCATTTGAAGATATAAATGAATGAGCATATCTTTATTGTCTATGGAGGCCAATTGACTTATGGGACCCAAAACAAAGAAAAGAACAAGTATATTATTGTCAGGATTAAAAATCCCTTGCCCTAAAGGGTTTTTGTGGGAAAAACCTTGGTAGTAATAAGTATATTGGAAAACTGTACTGTGATATAATAGGGTACATTTCAATGCCGTGTTGGAGAACATATTTGAGTGTGCATATCCATGATCTCTTGAACATATGATCTCAGTAACCCACTGATGCGTGTCTAACAGAAGGAACTGCTTGCAACATGCACAACCTCGATTCCTCTCATTTGTTTATATTCTTGAAAGATCAATGTAAACAAATAAAACGAAATGTATTTGAGAAATTTCATTAGATGAATAGGTTAAATTAGTAATATCAAGCCACAAAAAATAAGGTGTGAATGTCCAATAGCATTGGGTTGATTGGTTTCATGGTACTTTGTGTTCAGCGACGATTTTGTTAGTACGTTGTGTTGGTGACTGCAAAGAGAAATGTTCGTGGCGGCTTTGTCCACTGCAAACCATGGCGCTGAATTTCTTGCATATGGAAATGTGTCCGTGGGCTTGATTCCATGTTGGAAGCTTGGTTGATGCACAAAGGCGCAGATAACATGCACATTGGTGCAACATGAAGTTGAATGTGGGCCATATTTTAGACCACATGGCGAGGTCTGAAATCCATTAATGAAAAAGCAAAGTGTGTGGGAACATTGAGGAAAGTAGATTCTCTAAAGAACGATGGACATGTGGCATGGTGCTAGGCTGGGATGCCTGCGCATTAACTATATGTAACAATTATATAGTTTAGATAGGCAATCATGACGTAACAATATGATGAAGCTTAAGATGTTGTAAGATATAGGCTAAGCATAAGAATATGCCAGTATATGCGAGGTTTTTTATAAAACAGAAAAGAGCTTTTTGTTGAAATTATGCTCACGTCACAATGGCGTTATAAATTCCTCATTAATTTCAACAAAAGTCCATTTAGGAACAACTAAAGTAACTTATACGAGTGGACTATAGGCAGTGCAAAAAATAAAACACAAATAAGACCAAAAGGTTGAGTTTGCCTTTTATTTTTCGGTGAAAGGTCTAGAATGTTGGCTAGTAACGCCCTTTCTTGAGCTTGAAGAAATGCAAAGCAGCGTGTGAGAATATGCTAATGTGTGTGGACTTCCATGAAAAGGGGGAAAGGAACTAAAAATGGGGCTTTATAAGCTCTATTTTCCTCCTAACCTAAACGCAAGAAAGAAACAGTTCTAAGTTAGCATGGCTCCAGAACGGGAGACGCACCTTGTAGGCCGCCTGGTGAAGCGCATCCGGTCCTTCGATTTCCTTCTCAAGCTTGTCCAATCCGACGAGGAGCTTCATTTTCCTTCCGTCGAAGATCCAGCACCTCATAAATGCCCTTATTCTGCCGTTCGTAAGCATCCCTGCCCTTCCGTCTTCCAAATGCCTCTTCATTACCCTAAATATGGCGCAGAGGAGTATGCGGCCATGCCGGAATGGCAGCTTGACCGCTTGCTTGAAGAATATGGCCTTCCTTCCTCCGGTTCTTTGCAGGAAAAGAGGGATCTTGCTATCGGTTCTTTTGTCTGGAAGATCTGAAGCTTTTGGTGTTTTTTCGTTGCTCTGAAGATTGTCCTTTGAGGAGCTAGCATGCATGTCTGCTTCAAGTTTTTGATGCTTCGTACATATTATTGTGAAGCATGTAGCTTTTGACAGAAGTCTGAGTTCTGTTGAAAGTGATTTTTGATAGCAAATTAGTAAGTTGTTTTTGCCTACTGTGCATCCGGTAGAAGAATTCTGATTATATTGAGAAAAGTCGTTGCACTTTTATTTTAGTTTCAATTTGTATCGAAACCTGTAAGTAATTTCTTAACACACTTTTGAGTTAGATTGGAATGTTCCAACTAACAGTATGTGGAGAAGAGTGTAGAGAGCTTTTAATATATAGCATTTCCATAGACCTACACGAGGCAGTTTAGAATCTTAAATAAGTTTTCTTTGGTTTTCGTGTAGAGCGAACCCTTGTTGTGGAGGACGGGGGATTCACATTTGAAGGGCCTGGATTTTATTGACAATATATTATGAAATATGTTAGATAGGTGGCTATGGTAGGGTCGTGATATGAGAGTTTCGTGCTTGAAGGGCTAGATAACATCCTCTAATGAGGCATTATGGCCCGAGAAAAATGGCCGAGGCGGCCATGTGGCTTGGAAATGCCGAGGTCGAGGTGGCTATGTGGCTAGGAAATGTCGAGGTCGGACGGCAGTACGGTCGAGGCATTTCTTGGCCACATGGCCACTGAGGCCATTTTGAATGGGCCAGAACGCTTCATCAAGCCTTAACGTCCTTTGCAAAGCATTTTGCAGAGCCGCCATAGCCAAGCTTCGTAGCTCGCCCTGCATTCTAGCACAACTTTGTATGCTCTGATCAAGAATAACGAACCAAATGTAAGGCTTTGTTTTCAAAGTAGAGCATTTGTAGTGACGAGCAGGGGAGGCGGATTTAAATAGAGCAGGGGAGGCGGATTTAAATGGAGCAGGGGAGTCGGATTTAAACAGAGCAAAGGAGCTCATAATCATTTGCATGTAACATCTTTCTTGCCAGTTCTTTAACTTTTGACGGTCTGGGTAGAAAACTAGGTTCTTTTTCGGTGTTAGAAGCTCCAGCTGCAGTGGTTGCTTACTGCAGAGCTTCGGTTGTTAGAAGCTCTGTTTTAAAACTGGGATGTCCCTTCAATGGAAAGATAAAAGGCGCTTTTGGCTATGGCTTGGAGGCCTGGCTATGAAGGCTTGACTATGGAAAGATATGGAGGTCTGGCTATGGCGGCCTGTTGCAGAGGATTCGACCATTACGGAGAGGATTCGACCACGACAGCAGGGATGTATGGGCATAACATCCTTGTTATGGACATAACACACTTGTTGTTTCATAACATTTTTGGCCCGAAATTGTTACTGGATATAACATCTTGGAATAGACTAGAATGGACGCCTGAGATCAAAACCTACAGCTAAATGTTGAGGCCAAGGATGTTAAGGGCATGTGATGTGTGCAAGGTAATGCATATGCATGACAAGGCGTTACTGCCCCTTTTCCTACCAGGGATAGTGTCAGGTGGGGATGGTGGGGATAGTATGAGGTGGCTATATGGAAGGCATAGATATAGATCCAGCGCATGCTGCAAGGCTAGATGTAGATCCGATATGTTGCAAGGCCCAAATGTATCTGGATATTCTAGCATACCCTAAAGCTCTCTTAGCCGTGGCAAGAAAATATCATAATTCTATTGCAGATGATGAAGCTTTGCTGGAGAAGATCCATTTTGCAAGGCTAGTTCTTTCATAAGTTCTACAGTTGGGATTCTCAATACAATAATTTTAATGATTTCTTGTGGCAAAGGCACATTAGGGAACTTCTAGTTTCATGTTGTTCCATTGTTGGGTTACTTAAGTTTGTGATTATTCAGATGAAGAAAAATGGGTGGGCTCCATTTCTTATGCTCTTTTGGTTTGTAACAAGCTGTGAAGTTCTTATGCTCCCTTGGTTTGTAACAAGTTATCTAAACATATTTTGTGCCACTGACTCTTTGGAAAGAAGATATTATGCTCTTTTGGTTTGTAACAAGTTGTCTAAACATATTTTGAGCCACTGATTGTTTGGAAATTATGACAAGATCTACACTGATGAAGGGTGAGAATTAGAGTACAACAAGATTTGCCCTGCTCTTCAGGGCATCCTCGAGGCCGTTGGCAACCATTTCTCATTAGGGTTTTCCTCGAAAACCCAAAAGGGCAGGGTTTTTATATCCTGATGAGAAGTTGTCGCTATTGTTCTTTCGCCTGCCTTTGCATATTTTGTTATTTCATTTATGGGGTAGCTAGACATTGTCCACGTGGTGGATCCCCATTCAAACTTTCCCACACATTGTATCTTTGCTGGCGGCGATACGGGGGCATGCCTCTGACCATATTGGCGCCAAAAAATCCTTATTGGGCAAAGCCCCAATGTATATAATTCATAAAATCATACATGCATTTTGCCATTATAATAATTAGAGAAGCCTAGCACATTATTCTACCATATCCAAACCCTTGCCATGCACTTCAATTATGGCCGTGACATTATTTTGCACATAATCCATCAGTAAGAGAGGAAAAGTATATATATATATATATATATATACAAGTCTTTGTACTATCAACGGGTCTACAAACTATGGTTCACGAACATATGGGAACAAAATCCAAGCGTAAACATATAAAGGTCTAAAGTCGAGTGTTGGGAATATGTCCTACGGTGCATATTCCCACGGTGCAAGATGTTGTGAAGATTCTCTTAGATTCGCCTTAAGTTCTATGACATTCTTGTAGATTCACTAGAAACATTCCATTAGATTTTATAAGAACTCCTTGGATTGTCTTAAATATTTGTGAGAATCGCTTAGATTCTTTACGGTGCATGTTCCAATGGTGTAAGTTCCAATTTTAGCATGTTCCCACGGTGCAAGATGTTATGAAGAACTCCTTGGATTGTCTTAAACATTCCATTAGATTTTATAAGAACTCCTTGGATTGTCTTAAATATTTGTGAGAATCCCTTAGATTCTCTAAACCTTCATGAAGATTTCTTTAGTTTCCATAGATTGCCTTATAGCGCCTTCCTAAAAACATAATCCACAAAGGAGAGTATGTGCCATTGTGGCCATAAGAAACAAATAAACATAGTTATGTTATACTAATTTCATGTAAAAAGGCATTTCAAGTGGCATACTTCAAAATTGTTGCCAACTGCACAGACACAATCCAAGCTTCACAAACTACATCACAGGATACAACATCAACTTCATATTGTATCTAAGTTTGTTGATGTTGTTGTGGAAGAAATGAAACAAATACAATAAAGACACTTTTGTTTGTTTTTTAATTACATCAGAGGATACAACATCAACTTTATATTGTATCTAAGTTTGTTGATGTTGTTGTGGAAGAAATGAAACAAATACAATAAAGACACTTTTGTTTGTGTTTTAATTCCTTGATTATGTCGAAACTTTAATATTCTATCCAAGGGATTTTCACAAATACATGATTGTCAAAAGCTCGTTCAACCATATGCTTAACGGAGATCTCGGATCTCCTAGAAGCGTGATGCTTTAGTGAAATGCCAAATGCTCAAAAGTCGGATTGCTCAATAGACAACAACTATTTACAATGTAACATGTCAATTTGTCGATAAATTGTGCTTTAAAACACAAACTTAGATGAGCACAAGTCACAAACTTCTTGCGGATAGATCAAGAATGGTGCATGAAAATAAGATGTGCAACCACAATTAGCATCGTTTCCAACAAATATTCAAAATATTCAAAATGTAACTCATAACCAAGTGAACAGGCATCAGGTTTTTACTTTGATGCTTGATGTGTAGCAAGGTGATAATACTATTGTTCTACATTCATCTACGTCTATGCAAAACAGAACAGAAAAATTTGAGCCTCACACCGTCTTATAAATATTAAAAATATATCGTGGTGGCCTTTCCAAATTCCTTACACAAATAAGAATCCTTAGATCCAAAAAAAGGGCGAAATATTGATCATACGCCGGGGAAAAGAAGCAAGATTTTCTTGGCTATAGATTCCTCAAACAACAATGCTCTACCTCAAACAAAGAATTGTCAACAATAATGTCTTGATGGTTTATCAATAGGATTCGATCTTGAAATCAAGAACACCGTCAATAATAGCAAATACCGCCTCGATAGACTTTTGCTTGATGCTCTTAATATTTTTCATTTCTAATATAAGGGCTATATTAACATTTAATTCAACCCCACATTATCAAAATTTGCATTCAACTAGAAAGTATCCATTTGCAAAAAATAATCAAGGCATCAATAATATCTAGATAGTGTTAAGCTATTGATAAAGAATACTTGATGTTTCAGAAAACTTTTCCTTTCAAAGCGACCATGTTTCTTGACCACAACCGATACATGAACCATCTAGAAAAGATGGTGTGCACATTCTTATTTTACAATTGCTTGCTTCCAGAAACTCTGGCAAGAATATGCTCTTGTTTCTCATTTTTGATGAAAAAGCTTTCACCCATTAATGAAGGCTTCTTAATTCATGTTCTCCAGCTATGGTCATGTAACAAAACCATGGCAAAACACGATATCCACTTTTATGATTATCTTAAGTAGTGAACATGCAAGAGGAACAAACAAAACTAGAGAAACAAAGTGACGTAAAACCACACTAGAGAGAAACTCGTATCGGGGGCTAGAGCGGAGGAAACTATTGCATATACAACCCAAGAGTGAATTAAAGTAATGCTACATGAAAGCGAGAATAATGCTTTAAAATTATAGCCTGCAACATGGGCAACTTAGACCCATCGTATATTTGGGAAAATGTTTCAATGAAAATACAAAGCCCCAATTTGTTTTCTTGAATATATCCGGACATGCATCTAGCCGCAATGACTCCCAAACATAGAATAGTCGGTCTTGAAAAAAATGTTAGCGAGCTAGGTCATCTTTGCCCATGGTGGGCATAACACCGCAATTTTAAGTTCCATAAACGCCGGGTTAAATAGAGTTGATAAGCACCATCCAGCTGAAATATGGCAGATGTTTCATATGACCCATCCTGCAAAAAAAGAAGCAGCAGGTTACATGTGTACAATGCATAACATCCAAGAAAGTGGAAAAGCATGTTATGGTTCCTCAGGAAATCTGGGAAACCATAATGTTATCCTGGACAATGCATTATAAGAACCTTATCTCGATTAGATGGCGAGAGAGGTAATAGCATTTTCCGCCACAATAGCTGTAAGAGTTAAGCAGAATTCTCTCCTTCCATTTGATCACGGGCGCCTTCCTTTTCAACTCCTATTGGTAACCAAGTAGACTACGGAAAGACAAATCTGAGAACTTTATAAGCAGAGATAAAGCACTTTGGCATGCACAGCATGCATTCGGAACACCATAGCTTAGCTTCATCATATGATCCATCTGAATCCAGGTTAGAAGCAGATCTCGTTTACCATTGAAGCTCAAAATCGACTTATCTGGTGGGAGACAATGGGTATCTTCATTTCTGAGCAAAATCGAAAAGAGAAAGGAAAAGGAAAAGCGGCTCGTATTCTCGATAGCATATATATGAGACGAGAAGATCTTGTATGCATAATCGTTGATTACATTTACAATGGAGTTACACGCTTATTTGCACGGAAGTCTGAGGATAAAGCGAGGGGAAATAATGCCCTGTTTATCCATTTCATCAGCAGGCATAAGGCCCTGCACATCTGGCATCGGACAGCAAAAGGAGAAAGCAAAATAAGCGAAGATCAAGAATAAGCAAAAGCCAAAAATCTAGAAACTGCCAAAAATTTAGACGGAAGATTAAACGGAAGTATTCCTAGAAGGAATAACGGTTACCTTTTTGCTCTTTTGCTTGCTTTTTTGCTATCCATCTCCACGAACCACGCCGGTCCGGATTCCCAGTTAGGCACCCATGAAAAAGCATCAACAAAAAATATGGAAAATGTGCATGAAGCTGGATCTAGGCCCTTCTCCAGTATCTGCTCTTTGATGCCAAAAACGAATGCTTTGGCTATGGCTATGATAGGAACAGAACTCCACGTAGCGATTGCAGCAGGGCAAGAAATGCCAAAGGAGGGCCTATCCTCGTCTGGAGGGCCTTGAAGCACAGGCGCAATGCCTAAGGCGCTACCTCTTACTTCACGAAAACAAAGAAACCGGCATCATAACCGAAAGTCTGATTGTAAAATCATCTGTTTTGGGATTCTTCCTTCCGCCGCACAAGGTTATGCGCCTCGCCATAGAAGAATTTGGCGCCATTCTTGCCATGCAAGAGAAAAAATGGGTTGCGGGTTTTCGCTCTCTTTTCCTAGGGTGGATTTAATTATGCCTTCGCCACGTTGTAGCTTTTATTAATTAATATGCCACATTTATCAAGTGCGTTTAATTGCAATGGCTTTATGCACTAATATATATTTTTTTTCTTTCAAGCAATTTACGCAAGTCACCTCACTATCACTATGCCACCTCAAAATAAATGCTTAATTGCCTCACCCCCCATATTAATTGCGGTGAAATTTCTTTGCATTTAACCAAAAAAAAAATGGTTGTCATCGATCTTTATAACATGGCCCATCAATAAATATTTTGTCACCTCATTATTTCCTCATTAAATAAAAGGTACCACCTTACTTTTTTTAAAGAATTTCTTTGCACTTTCCCCTACCTTTGTATTGAAGGCCCAGATTTTGCCTTCCCCCATCCAACGGTTTAGACATGGGGTAGGTGGATGCCCATGCATAACCCATACATGCCCCCATACAAAATAAAGGGCATGTGGCACGCCACCTCATCAGAAAGAAATTTTCATGTGTATGCCCATCATGCACCACATGAGATGGCGGCATCATGGCCTTCCATTTTCAATTGGACGGCTGGCATTAATCTCTATATAGATGGGTACATCCTTTCCTGGGACACATAGAATAGTTTTATATATATAATGATATGACATATCTTATACACTTGTAACATATATATGACATATGATTTATATTATGACATATGTCATATATTAAAGATATATAATGAGATATATGACGCTTGTAATATATATATATATATATATATGACATATCTTATACACTTGTAACATGACATATGATCTATATTATGACATATGTCATATATTAAAGATATATAATGCTTGTAATATATATATGACATATCTCATACACTTGTGTATATATATATATATTCAAAACTTTCTGGTGTTCTCGGGATTAGTAGAGCGGAAGTTTGCCATTTGGCGGGACTTCTTGGGTGTTGTAGATGGTGATGGTCGGTTTGTACAGCAGTAGAGTTGTAGTTTTTCTGTGAGTTTATTGTGGAGTGTTGAGGTATCGCTGTCTCTTTGGGGTAGTTCTCCTTCCTCCTCACTTGCTTTGTAACATTACCATCTTTTAATACGTTGATGACACAGTTCTTCAAAAAAAAAAAAAAAAAAAAAAAAGTAAGCATATTAAAATAACTATTGGAAAACAATAAAAATATGGACTCTTCACATGTTGGGTTGAATTTTTACCACATAGCCCAACTCTATATAAACAAAGCAGATTGGATTCCATCTTGTAAGAAGTCTCTAGCTCTTAGATTTGTAATTAATGGCCCCAAAGGTCTTAGTAATAGGAGGCGGTGTTATTGGCTTAACTACAGCATGGGTCATGTTAGAGAAAGGGTTTGATGTCACCGTTGTTGCAAAAGAGTATGTAGGAGGTGAAAAACAATTGACATCTGAAATTGCAGGGGCTCTTTGGGAATGGCCACCAGTAGTTTGTGGTTAGTAACTATAGTATATAGTGAGTTTACTTTACTGTTAATCAGTGATCAACTTTGCAACGTTGCCCACCCTTAAAATGCCCCGTGACCCTTCCAAATAAGGGAATTTTTTTATAAGATATTATTGGTTTTTAATTAATAATAATATTTTAGTTTTTATTATTCTATTATTAATGTACAGTATATACACTCTTAGTCTATATTGATGTAAATCCAAAGATATGGGTTTTTATGTATCCCAAAAAATAGAAAGCAAAACTTTGCAAATTGCAATTAACCAAAGAAAATCGTATCTTTAATTCATTAATGCATGTGGGCGGAAAAGCAACGGACGGACTAGCTGGGCGGGAACTGGGAGGGAGGATCAGGAGAGGAAGAGGAGAAATCATAGAGGAAAAGAAACGAATGCAATGGAAAGATTACAAATTACAAATTTAGAATGCTCGATTCGATGCTCACTGTCCTGATTTCGATTCATTGCTAGCAACACAGCACTGGTCTGGTACGTTTCTGTAACAAATCCGTTTCATGTAAAGTTTCTGTAAAGTTTCTGTAAATCCATTTCTGTAACGTTTCATGTCAATCACGTTTCATGTCAATCACGCAGCCATAACCCACAAATCCGGCAGGCATAGCTCACAAATCCGGTCTGTCCTCCAAATATTCTGTTGTAGATTTGCTGCAAGTCATCAATTTGTTTTATACAGTAGCAGCAGATCATGCATTGCCAATCGTAAGTGCTTACAGCAGGAAATAGATAAAAACGTATTGACAACCAAAATCAAACAGGACTCATCTGGAGCAGAACGAATTTATCTGGAGCAGAACCTTTATCTGGAGCAGAACGAATTTATCTGGAGCATAATCTTTATCTGGAGCAGAACGAATTTATCTGGAGCAGAACAAATTTATCTATCGCTGATCTATCTGAATCTGATAGAAGAGATTAGAGCAAGCAATTCTTTGTGAAGACAGACAAGGTAAGTAAATTTTATCTTGTAATTTATTTCACATTACAGTTTCAGAATTTATTCAGAAATTGCCTTTATCCTTTATTCAGAAATTGCCATGGCTCCCCGTTTGGGACGTCCAATGAAGGACACGAGGCAAACAACAATCCATGCCATGTTCTCTATCTCCAATACTAGAGCTAATACTAGCACATCAGAAGGTTTTATTGATTTGAATGAGCCTGTAACTGATGAGAATGACCAAAGAGTGGAGGATATGATGGAAGCTGTGATAGGGGACGATTTAGAAGAGACCGATGATAGGTTGGACAGAGAGATAGGTGCAGGCAGCAAAAAGAAACAAAAGAAAAAGAAGAGAAAATTTCGGGAAGAATGGAAAGTAAAACATCCATGGGCTTATGGCATTATTGATCCATTTGGTATTGAAAGAGTGAAATGTGCTTGGTGTATTGAAAATAAGATGAGTAATGCATTTTCTTTGCAAGGGAGTAGCACAGTTCAAAAGCAAGCTCTTGAGATCCATGAGAGATCTAAAAGTCATAAAAAAGTTACGGAAATTATGGCAGATAAAAGGAAAAAGGTGCATGTACCTTTGAAGTTTGATGAAATGACTCAAATTGAGCATAAGAGAGTGGTAAAAGTTATGCAATTGATGTACTATGTTGCAACAAGGGACCAGCCCTTAGAAGAATATGCTTCTTTGTGCCATCTCCTCAAGTTTTCAGATACACCTGATATGCCACTTAGCAATGAGTATTCTGCTTACACCAACACAAAAATGCCGAGTAAGGAATTCTTGCATGCTATGAAAACGGTCTATTTCCAGAAACTCATTAGCGAAGTATGTGATAGCCCATACTTCTCTTTGTTAATAGATGAGTCTACAGATTGCACTTTGACTAGTTACATGATTGTATACGTCACATACATTATGGATAGAGGCAATGGGCATGTTGCTACAAGGTTTCTTGGATTGATTGAGGTTTCTGATTGCGATGCATCACATTTACATGTTGCATTATGTGATTTTTTACTTGATTTGGGACTTGAGAAAGAAAAAATGATAGGTTTGGCAACGGATGGTGCTGCAGTAATGACAGGAATACATAACGGGGTTGCCGCAAGATTTAAGGAAGAAGTTCCCTCACTAATTTCAGTGCATTGCATTGCACACAAAGAAGCTTTGGCCGTTAAAGATGCTTTAAAGGAATTTCGCATATGTGATTTGGTAGAAAAAGTTGCGCGCAAGATAAAGAAATGGGTTGGTAAATCACATATTCGACATTCTTCTGTTAAGTCTCTTGCTTTGGCATATAACTTGAAGCCATTGGAGTTGTTACGAATTCATGATGTGCGTTGGCTTTCTCGAGGGCAAGTTATATCACGCATGGTTACTTTGATGCCCGTATTGATGAACATTTGGTCTAAGGAAAATGGTGAGCTTTTTCTAGCTTTCACTAGTCTTAAAGTGCAATTTTTTATTCACTTGCTTGCGGATGTGCTCTTTCATTGTAATATCTTGAATGAGTTATTTCAAAGTCGTATTGTTGATATCTCCCAAATTGGGACGGATATTGCTATCACCAAGAAGCAACTTACAAGCCATTTCTTGGTTGGTGAATTTGGCTCGAAGGCAAAGCATTTTTCCTCGTTTCAAGAAATGGCTAGGCATGGCTATCTTGCTTACAAAGATGTGGATGGAATGATTCATCATCAAGGCCTTCATCTTGGTCCAATTTCTTCTAAGGATGACACATTGCATTTATCTACATGGGCATCTTGCGTTGCGGAAGGTAAGTCTTTTGTAAGAAAAATCATTGATTCCCTTGACAAAAGATTTAGTGATCTTGATTTATTTGATGCATCAAAGATATTCTCACCTCGTGACTATGTAGTGGATGATGATGAAGAGCATGCAGCCACATGTGAGAAATGGATTGAGGTACTCATTGCTAAGTTCCATGGAAAGATAGATGCCAACAAATGTAGGCTTGAGTATATAGATTTTACTATAAGGTTGGGTGGCCGTTGTCCAAGAAAATCTTTACATGAGGCATGGATGCTAAGTGGTTTTGAGATGGATTTTAGTCAAACGTATCCTGAAATGAAGAAGTTGTGGCAAATGACTTTGGTAATTCCTGCATCTACAGTGGAATGTGAAAGAGGGTTTTCTAAAATGAACAACATCAAGGATGAGGATAGAAGCAGGTTGAACTTCAAAAGCTTAAGCATGTTGATGTTCATGTCACTAAATGCTCCTAAAGAGATGAAGGATGTAGATTGGTTATCCATCTACAAAGAGTGGGAGAATGAAAAAGAGAGGCGCATCAAAGAACTTTAATTACTTGCATAGGGCTTTGTAATGCCTTAACTATGGTATTATAAGCTAGGTTTTTTTGTAAGTATAAGGTAAGATTTTATTTAAAGTATTTGCCATTTGAAGTGTTTTTTTTGCTGAAATTGTATATTGAATTATAGAAAAAAGGGTAATCTGATAGAGCTTAAAAAAAGGGTGTTTTAAAATTTACCATGCACAAATAAGGGCATTCTGAAATGTGCCCTTAAAAAAAAATAGCAGGCCCGCCCTTATAAGTTGATCACTGCTGTTAATACATTATATAATCTTGTGTTCTCTTTATGTAGGATCACATACCAACCAAACTTCACTTGCTAGATCAAAGGATTGGTGCCAAGTTGCATATAAAAGATTTAAGAGTATGGTAATGCTTGAAATTGGAATAAGCATGAAGATGTCAAATTTTTTCTTCAAGGAGCGCTTAGAGAATAATGATTACCAATATAAGAAGATGAGGGAGATTGAAGCGAATGTGGAAGGGTTCAGAAGAGATGCCAAAATTATTGAGGAGCTTAACATCAACCTTGATTATGGGCTAATAGATGCTTATCAACATCTTGCTCCTATAATTGACACTCCAAAATATATGCGTTTCTTAACTTCACATCTTCGGGATAAGTGTGACCTCCTAATTCACACAATAGAAGGGGACCTCTTGGACATTGAGTATCAGTTGCTAAATGAATTTAATGCTGACATCATTGTGAATTGTGCAGGTTTAGGTAGTATAGAACTAGCTAACGATGATACCATGGCACCTCTTAGAGGTGCATTGGTTCGAGTTATTAATGGAAAAAATGCTCCCATTGTTAAAGAGGCAATGTCAATTTCCCTAGATGGCAGGGAGGCAGCTGCTGATATGGTCTATATCATTCCTAGAAATGATGATACCCTCCTACTTGGGGGGCTTGCTGAATTTGGCGAGTGGAACACTGATATAAACCTGGTAATTGTTGTCCTCTCTTTCTATAACCAACATATTTCGTATTACTCTCTTCTAAGACAGTTTTATCCTTGTTTTTCTAGGACAATTATCCCCTCGTTAAAGATATGTTTAAAAGGTGTCAACATTTTTATCCACCTTTACACAACGCATGTCTGGATGAGTCATGCCCGGTTGTCGTAGGCCTACGACCATATCGTCTGAACAATGTCTGTCTTGAGAGAGAAAGTAGACGCCCAAAAAGTCGTATCATCCACAATTATGGCCATGGGGGTTCTGGTAATATAAATAGCTTATCATATGAATCGATATATGCAGGTTAACATTATGCATTTTATGTAGGGTTCTCCTTCTCATTTGGTTGTGCCGAAGATGTTGCACAAATTGCGATTTCAATCATGAAAGAAACAGAAAATGAAAAACGTGCACACCTTTAATTGTGTAAGTCCATCACTTCTATCTACAAGGGTTTTTCCTCCCACATGGGGGGTTTTTTCATCCCAGTGGTAGAGACACATTGTACAGGGTTTCTGTTCAATTCTTTTGTGTTTGGAAACTTTCGCTATATTGTATCACCGTCTCATAGGCCAGTTGGCCTCCGTGGACGTTAAAATATACTTCCTTCCGTCCTTTCTTCTATCTGTCTAAAAAATGGACTTCATAATTTACATAATGACACCTTTGATTGTGCAAGACCCACCACTTTTATATTTCTATGTGATGGGATGAGTTCATAGTCTACACAATGAGATGGGTTCTTCCATGTGGAGATTCAGGTATAATGTATTCTATGAGATGTCTAATATATTAAGTATGAAGATAGAATTGGTAAACCATCAAGCCCCATATATATTTATATATATTACAAGTCTTTGTACTATCAATGGGTCTATGAACTATGGTCCATAAACATTTGGGAACAAATCCAAGCTTAAATAGATCAAGGTCTAAGAATGTCAAGAATTAGGTTAGAAGAAGTCAAATAAAATTCAATTGAGTTGCACTATGACCTCATAACATGCACACCACTGTCAATGCTATCTCTATGCTATCTTTGATAGTTATTTACAGATGTAGCAGACATAGTTATTCACTGACAGGTTGGTTAGCAATGGGGCACAACCACATACCAGATTACCCCTTAAGTTCAAGCAACAAAGATTTCAAAAAGAATTTTAGGCTTCTTTATCTCTAGTCTCCGCTTTGATATTCTCACCCTAAAAATAACAATATAATGGTACAAAGCTAAAGGACTAACATAGCCAAAAAAGAACATATTATAGGGCCTTCTTGTTCATAAAAATCACTGGATACCCAATCTTGGACTCTATGGTCAAAGGCATAGCTCAATCATGGTCCAAAGGCGTCTTCTCTAATCACATTATAAGACTTGTTTAGCTCAGCATATGTAAAAAAGCTTAGCAGAACCTGTGTATACACAAAGTTGGATGCAAATAATGACGTTGAACTGGTAACACTAGCTCACTATTGTTTTCGGTAAAGAGTCGAGTTAAATTTGAATTTAAAGTAAAAGGGTGCCTGAAGATTTTAGCATGGAATGTGTTTGATTTTGTCATTACATTAATTACTTGCTAGAATTCAAGAAGTCAATTTTCGCATTGGAGAAGTCATGCTCACCCTAGTGGGCAAGGCTAATTATGAAAATTCCAACAACTATTCATTTTCATGTGAGGATGTTTCAGAAACGATTGCAATGCAATAATGTACTAGGGAAAGTTCTAGTCGAGGAAATTCCTCGAGGGAATTTCTCGAGGCGGAGCCGCGAGACGAGGCGGCGCCCAAGCGGCGAAGCCGCAGCGCCGCCAAGTCTGGCGGCCCGCCGAGAGAATATTCCCGAGGGAATATTCTGAGACATAGAACTTTCCCTTACGTAATAAACACTTACTTCAAATTACGTTTTTAAGTACTTATCTTCTCAGCTATGGCGAGCACATTGAACAAATAAAAACTCTGAAAGGAATACAATAGAAGCTCTAAAAAATAGTTGAAACTCTAACTATTGAGATCAAAGCCCAGAATCAAGCAGAACAAGCTTGGATTCAGAGTATCATGAGTATGATCTTGGCTACACAAAGCATTTAGCAAGGAAGACGTTGAAAAAAAGAAGATATGAACTCTGCCTGAAGCTTCCCAATGTTTTTGTTGATTCCTAAACCGCCAAGATCGACCTAAACTGCTTCTGAACATCATCTCATTTAACTCTGTCTCACTTTCGGCCAAAAGACTCAACAAAGCTTGAAATAGTGATATGGCGGCCTTCGAAAAACTCTGGAAAATGAAACCTTGAACTGAAAACTCTGGAAAACTCTGGATAAACTCTGAAAATCTGGCAAAACTTGGAGAACGACAAATCTGGCTATGGCGGCCTTCCAAAAACAAGTACCGACGCATGCGCGCCGCTTCTTCAACCCTAAAGCGCCCTAGATTGGCTATGCCTTCCTGAAAAAAAAGCCGCCGGTTGTCTATGGCGCCCGCAGCTGGCTATGGCAGAAGCGCCCGCAGATGGCTATGGCGCCCACAGTTGGCTCCCGCAGTTGGCTATGGCGCCCACAGGAATTTGAGCGGCGCCGCCATGAAGAAGCGGAGGAACGTTTACGCCATATAAAAATGACGTAATATACAAGTAATTTGAAGTAAGTGTTTATTACGCAAAAAATAAACCTTGCCACCGCAATATAATCTCTTTTTAATTGCACCTTGATTGCCCCATCCCCTACATTCTCTCAAACTACCCTTAGATTTCCGTTCAATTTCTCAGGTTCTCTCTCAAGCTTCTGTGCCATTACCATATCGCAGCGAAATAGAAAAGCATATAAATCTGAGAGTGTAGTTATTCTTCGCATGAAAAGTATCTTAATTGTTTTTATTCGATGGGCATCGATTCCTGGTGAAGGATGTCCCCTATTTTCAGTGTCCGGGCTGTTGTTAGGATTTGAATAGAATATACTCAATAAACTGATTACAAGCTTTACAATCCAATGATCTTAGTGAAAAGCCAAGAAGTGGTCACTAATTTTCACTTGATCATATACAAGTCAATAATGACTATACAATCAGGCGCTCAAACAATCTCCTGCTCCATATCTCGACCTGCAAGCCCCCCCTGTCTATCCATTACTCCAGTATTTATCTCCATATTTACCTTCCAATCTGGGTGCATCCACTTGTCAAATTGTGCATAGAAAGTTCTCCAACTTGCCTAAAAATCAGGAGTAGATAGACTTGCCTTCCTTAAAATTCGGTCCTAGTTGACTTTGACTTTGACTGGTCAACGCTAACCCTAAGTGGCGGGCAGGGGGGTGTCTCAGGCGTTTTAGCGAGCCCAAAGAACACCCGGGTAGGGGGTGCCCGCCACCTTTGACTTTGACTTTGACTTTGACCTACTGCCACTGCTTCTCATAGGTCTTCCCATAGCTTTAAATAACATGACACCATTTAACACTTTCCCTTCATGTTATTTTTCCTTGCAACTGATCATTTGTCTCAGTCTACTAAATTTTAACTCTGTCAAAGCCTTAGTCAAAATATCCGCTAAAGCGCATATCGGTTTGAACATATTCTTGACTCAATGATTCTTTTTTCACTAGGTCCCTTATGAAATGCATCTCCAAATTTCGATATGCTTGGTCCTTTCATGTTGTATTGGATTTTTTCGTCATTCCTATGCAATCAGACTGTCGTAAAAACAATTTCAAAGGTTTTCTTTGTTCTATACCTATTTCTTGTAGCAACCTTTCACTCCATACTATTTCCTTAGCGGAAGAGTTGCGTTTGCATATTCTCGCTCTCAGATGAGATGAAGTGCTATTGCCTTTTGCTTCCTGCATTTCCATGAAATGGGCCCTCCTCCTAGCATGCAAATAATTCACGAAGTTGATTTTCTTTCATCGTGGTCTCCACCCCAATCGAATCACAAGATGATAGCAACTCCATGTTATCGTAATTAAATTGTATCCCATAATCTACGGTTTCTTTCAAATATCTTAGAACCCTCTTACGCCTTTTGCTAAGTGCTCTTTTCCAAAGTTATGACGGTATCTACTTAGAATATTATTTGCAAATGAAATATCGGGTCTTGTGTGACTAGATAAATATAGTAAGCGTACCAACTAACTCTTGATATGGAATGTTTTCCATTTTCGACTGCCATCATTCAAATTCAAGGTTAGTTTGTTACACGGAACCATGGGAGTTTTTACCACCTTACAATCTTCCATGTTGAATCTTTTGAGCATCCCCGCAATATTCTCACCTTGTGTCAAAGTAAGAACACGTTTGTCTCTATCTCAAGACTTCAATTCCTAAAAACTTTTAAGTTCACCCAAAGTCTGTCATTTTAAAACCGATTCTTGAGAATGTCTTTGCATTTTTGTAGCACATCAAGATTGCTACTAACCATCACATTGTCATCCACATATAATGCAATATAGCATACTTCATTCCCATCCTTAAATAAATAAATATTTCCATCATCCTTTAGTTTTATAAAACCTTGTTCCCTTAAATATGAGTCCATGCAAATATACCATTGTCTTGGTATTTGTCTCGACCCATATCTGACCTTTTTAAGTTTCCACACTTTATCTTTCCCTTGCTCAAAGCCAGGGAGGTTGCATCATAAAGATATCCTCCTCCAAGTCAGCATTCAAGAAAAAGAAAGTAGAGACATCCATATGATGTACCTCAAAATTCTTAGCATTTGCTATCGCTAACAACATCCCCGATACTTGTCATTTTTACTATAGGGAAAAAAGTTTCCTCATAGTCAATTCCTTCTTTTCGTGTGTATCCCTGTGCTACTAATCGAGCTTTATACTTAATTGAGTGAGGTTGTACTCCTCGCTTGATTTTAAATATCCATTTACACCCCCAATCGCATGTCTACCTTCGTGCAAGTTTACAAGCTCATACGCCCCTCGTTCTCTTAAATGCATCCAAAGCTCATCATTCATGGCAATTTTCCATTCTTTTTTGCATCAACCACACTTATAGCTTCTCTATAAGATTTTGGTACTTCAGTATCCAGCAAGGCAAGGATTTCAATAAGGTTTACACCTGCTGCTTCACTTTGTATTCTTCTACTTCTACCTGTGTTATCTCTTCCAAATCTTTCATGATCAACATAAGCCTCTTGTTGCAAGATTCTGCATTTGTAGTTCTTCTACCGACCTTTATCGTGTTACCTCCTTTTCTATAGTATCACCTACACTATCCGGCGACTTCAAAGCACCAACTTGTTGAGAGGAGAGTTTATTGGCATCCCGCTCATCATCATCATCAATAAAAGTTCGTATTCAATTTTCGAACTTCCTTTTCTTTAGGGTTAACAGAGAAAAACTTTATGTTTTTATAAGATTGAGATTAGTCAAATGTCACATCTCTACCGATCAAAATCTTTTTTCCTTTGTGGATCAAATAACTGTATGCCTTGGATTCTTGATCATATCCTACAAGAAAGGCTATTCTTGCTTTCGATCATCCGCCTTTAACCTTTGTTGCTTTGGTACATGAACAAAGCTTACACAACCAAAACCCCGGTGTCTCATAGTTTGGTTTAACTCGACCATAGCTCATCCGGGGTCATTCCACCGACCGCTCTATTTGGTAACATATTCTGAACTTTCCTCTGCTTTGTTAAGACAGACTTCCTCCCACAAATAATTGGGTAGTCCTGTGTGTTTTATCATAGCTCGGACAAAGCATTTAAAATTGTCCTATTTTTCCTTTCAGCAATGCCATTCGTTTGTGGAGAAAAACTACATGTAAACCGTCTCTTTATTCCCCTTACTTTGCAAAACTTGATAAACTCGGATGACATGAACTCTCCACCACGGTCGGATCGAATACATTTCACTTTTTTTTCCCTGTTTCTAATTCCACTTCAAGTAAAGCAAACATTTTATAAGCCTCAAAGGCTTGATCTTTAGTTCTAAGACACATGCATGTTGTCTTTCTACTAAAGTCATCAATAAAGGTAATGAAATACCTTTTTCCCGATATTCCTCTAACATTAAGAGGACCACGAGAGATCTGTATGCACTAGCTCCAATACCCTTTAGTTTTTCTCTTTGCCCTTTTAAAAGGCAATCTTGCATGTTTTCCTAGCATGCAACCTAGGCAGATTCTTGGCTCATCAACTTCATTTTTGCTTTGATTATTTTTTGTTTAATCATAGTATCTATGGTGCTATGATTAACATGACATAACCCTCGATGCCAAGTGTCCATATCGGAATCATAAATGTAATTAACTGAGGGCAAACAACCACTATCCAAAGCAAACAGATTACCAAATCTTCTTCCAAGAAATTTGATCTCATTATTCAAAAGCACTTTACATTGATACTTGTCAAAAACAACGATGTAATCCATGTCTACTAAGCGGTAAATGTAAAATTAAATTTCTGACTAGTGAAGGTACACACAAAACATCCTTCAAGTTTACTGCTCTCCCTTGAAGGTCATACAATTCTAACATTCCCGTGCATTGAACATCTTGCAACTTCCCATTTCCTAACTTGATATGCTTAATTCTTCCTTCCTTTTCCTCCTTGAATAATTTGGTTTGAACCGGTCACGGATTTTTTACGCTCCACTATCTAATATTAACATTTCATCATCATTATTAGATTTTTCTTTTGAAACAACCAAAATGTCATAATTACTTACCTCAGCATCTTCATCCTCTTCACTTGATTCTTCTTCAATATCTTGCACCAAATTTACAGTAGACCTTTGTGTGTCAGGATTCCTTCCTCGACCTCTAGAATAATTTCTCCCTCTACTTGGTCTGCCTCTATTCATTTTGTCGCTTGAGCACTTGTTTGCAAAGTGACCTCTGCCTCCACAGCTTAAAGCACTCAACTTCTTTCAATTTAGGACAATTTATCTTTAAATGCCCTTTTACTTTTGCAAATTGAAAACAAGGACCTATTTCACTCTTATCTTTAGCACTTTTTCCGAAAAACTTTGCCTTGCCCTTACCTCGCATACAACACATTATTTTCAATGTCATCATCATACAATACCTTATTTTGTTCAAACTCGTTTGAATCATTTCTTTCTTTGCCTCTCGGTTTTGGCCACATTCCTAATAAGAGTTGACAACTGCTTGTTCCCCTCAATTTGCTCTTGCCACATGCAATAATTTTTCTTTGTTCATCAAGAACACCCCAAAGACCTTCTAAAGTCCGCCACAATGTTATCAAACTTAGAGAAAAACTTTGGTAAGTCATCACCTTCTTTTACCCTTAGCATCCTAAGTGCTTTATCAAGAACATCAACTGAGATGACGTTTTTCCTCATAGTTTTTGAGCAGAACTTCCAAATATCACTAGGGGACTTTCCCTTATCTTCAAAGAAAATTGAAGCCCCAACTTTGCTGGTCAAAATACCATATGCTTCACTAAGTTTAACAACTTCATCCTTACCACTTTTACTTGAGTCTACTTCACCGGACTCTTTGAAGTTTCACCGGACTTTCCGGAGGTAGAACTTCTTCTTGCGACCACAGAGATCGCATCCCCACTTGAACTAGTTCCTTGAACTAATTCCCGAGCCCTTCATTTTCAAGAACATTTTTATTTGTTCCTTCCAAATCTGGAAAAAGCTTTGGTCCCCTTCATCTTAATTGCAATAGAGTTCAACAACCCTGCTCCAAACCTGCTTGACATGGCTCTGATACCACTGTTAGGATTTGAATAGAATATACTCAATAAACTGATTACAAGCTTTACAATCCAATGATCTTAGTGAAAAGCCAAGAAGTGGTCACTAATTTTCACTTGATCATATACAAGTCAATAATGACTATACAATCAGGCGCTCAAACAATCTCCTGCTCCATATCTCGACCTGCAAGCCCCCCCTGTCTATCCATTACTCCAGTATTTATCTCCATATTTACCTTCCAATCTGGGTGCATCCACTTGTCAAATTGTGCATCCTTCTCATATAGAAAGTTCTCCAACTTGCCTAAAATTCAGGAGTAGATAGACTTGCCTTCCTTAAAATTCGGTCCTAGTTGACTTTGACTTTGACTGGTCAACGCTAACCCTAAGTGGCGGGCAGGGGGTGTCTGTGCGTTTCTAGCGAGCCCAGCAACACCCGGGTAGGGGGTGCCCGCCACCTTTGACTTTGACTTTGACTTTGACCTACTGCCACTGCTTCTCATAGGTCTTCCCATAGCTTTGAATAACATGACACCATTTAACAGCTGTGGCTCAAATAAGTCGAATTCATTGTCTCTTTTAACAAGTAGCATTTGTTGAACAGTCTACAGAAAATGCATCTGCACACACTTGCAACCTACTCAAATTGTGAATGTTAACTCATTCAAGGATTGTTATCTCAATTGGAAGCCCAATTTCTTCAATTACTAAGTTTCCCAAACAAGTGTATAGCGTGCAGAATCATTTGACAACTTGGTGAAAAGGCAAGAACCTTTAACTTGAAGTTCTACATTGCTAACAACCTTGGGTGCACCTTTCAACTGGACAAAATCAACAACATTAATTCTTCATTTACACACGAGCTTTTATTTCATACATTCTAACAACTGATCATTTGTGATCATTAAAAAATCAAGCTAAATTTAAATTAAAATGGAATTGTACCATTTGTTGGCATAACAAAATAGTCATAAATGATATTGTCAAAGTTATGCCAACCCTCATTCATACAACCATTGCAATTGCAATGCCAAGTTCTCCTTGTTTGCATATCCTATAGTTGATTGTCATTAATAAAAGAATGCAATGCTAAGTTCTCCTTGATGTGTGCATACCCTACAATTATTTGTCATTAATAAAAGCGTCCCAATTGCATGCAGAATGGATACTGCCAAATGTAACCTTATACATATCCTGCAATTACTACCCCTCAAGATGCCATGTTTGGGTTCGGGCTCTTATGCATTCCTCTTGCATGTCTCTTATGCATTCCTCTTGCATGTCTACGACACATTTCAAAGCAAGCACATCTTCATCACATTGCTCATACCGATTAGATATTTATTACATTTAAGCTTAAGTTTTTTTGCCGCATTTTTTTTTAACACTAATGCAACACCAAGTTGTCCTTGCTACGCGCATACCCTGCAGTTAATTGTATTCCATGCCTCAATCCATTGGAACGTGCCATTCAAGAAGTATATGAGTTGTCTAAGGTCAAGGAAGGCCTCTTACATACAGAAAGACTCTCAGTTGTCTGCATAAGGCAAGGATTAGATGAGACTAAATCAAGACAATGAGCATGACGAAAAGAAAGAATTTGCTAGTGCACAATAGACTAGAAACATAACATAATATACAAAATCAGTGCAACTTTGTGAAAGGCACTAATCTGCAGATTTTTAGGCAAGAAAATTAAAGGAGAAAAGCACACAGAAAACTATTGTGGCCCGCGTTCACAGAATAGCACATTGAGTCTAATATAGATATCAAATGCTATTAAAACAGGAGCTACATATGACCTGATTTCTACACTAACAAATCAGATTTCTACACTAACAAATCAGTAGCTTAATAACATAAAAATGAGAAAACAACAGATAGATTACTATGAACGGGACCACTGTCTATAAAGCAAAGCAATCTTACCCTATGGCTATATGATCAGAGAAGGCCCTTACTTTACTAGGCCCCTTATAAAGATAAAAGCTAGAAATCTGTTATTGCCAATCTGTTACTGCCAATATGTATGGCAAGTACAATGGCTACTATTATTGTCAATCTGTAACGCAAGTACAATTGCTAAATGGCTACTGTTATTGCCAATCTATATGGCAAGTATAATTGCACAAGGTCATCATGATGTTTCATTTTATCAAATCCAACTCTTAGGGTCCAATAACATCCATTCCCAGTCGTTTCTCACTAGTAGTTTCTCACTGGTCAGATATAGGTTCGTACATGCACATGCTGTAGACTAGAAAGATTCTGCACGCTACACTGCCCTTGGAATTGAATAGTGCATTACTGCAAATAAATTACAACTCCATATATAAGTTCAAAGCCCATATAGGAGACATAGAAATTTACCTGGCATCTGTTGGAGCGCACTGATCCCGGAATGGAAAAAATCGTGACAATAATAGCTAGCATCTGTTTTGCCAAGGAAGAATTTTATCTGTTCTGCAATTCCAACGATACCCAGCTGCTAGTTTGACTAAGCTAACTCTGTTGACCAAGTTCCGGAAGTAAAAAGCAAAATTATCATAACAGAAAGCAAGTGCAAAGCTTAAGGATAAGTTGCCAATTGATGTAGTACCAGTTTCGGCATGTTTCAAGCAACCCTCGACCAGCCTCTGCATCTCAAAATAAAGCTAAAAATTTTGTTCTTCGAAATGCAATACAAAACCTGCCCTGGCTCAGTGATTAAGAGTGCCGCTAAAGCATTTTTATGTCATCTTCCTTCTTCTGGCATAACCCCAAATCCTTCCCAATGAACAAATTTATACTGAAAATAAACAGAAAAAGCAAGCGAGTGCAAGGGAAGCAATTTTTGTACGAGTCGAAATTAGCCAGTGTCGTGTGGAAAATACTTTTTCCTTGCAGTGATTGCATCCCTCAGGAAGCCGGTGGAACAGCCAGCCACAACAACGTTAGGAAAAGCCAAAGACACATCATAGAAACAACATAGATAATTGCCATGCGATCTTAAGAATGGACTAACGAAACACCGATTTCAAAACTTAATGCTCAAAGAAAAATTGGCATAAATAGCAAGCACAACATTCCAAACGGAGTCCAAGGCTTCCTAGAGCAAATACACAAAGCTCAATCCCCAGAAAGAAATGACCTGAGCCATGATCTTCTGTCCTTGTTTGCAATGGCAGCAACTTTGCAGATACAATATGTGCTTTCAGCTTAATCTTTGTATATTGATGTTGAAAGCTTGCAACGGACTTGCAGAGTTGCATGATGCATAATCGCCTTGTTGACCTCCAATACATTGTGATAATCCTTGAAAAATTAAATATCGCAAATCTCCCCACAATCGTCACAAAATACTACGTAAATAATGCAACACAGATTAAAACTAAAAAAAGATCAATATAGCCTAAAATTGACCACAAATTAGAATATGATATATGTCAACAACATAAAAGCTGCACGTAGTTTTACCTTCACTGCTCGACCGTCCTCTAAATGAACCAATAGCTCTCGCTTATTACAATCCGCCCTTGAAGGCCATGTTCCCAATGAACTTCTGAACCTATAATAAGCACAGGTCAAGCAACTTTTCTTTGCAAACATACTCAGGCACAGGTCAAGCAAGTTTACTTTTGTAAAATTTATGGGTACAAATCCAACATAAAAGAAAGGCATAGACATAAAACATATCCAACACAAAGAAAGGACTACAACATATGCATGTAGGCTAGTTGTTGACCTCTATCAAGCCATATCCAGGGACATCTATTCTAGGTACAAATGATATAATTGGTGGTGTCTGAAAACAGCATCAAGCATTTACAAATTAAGACTTATATTTGGCACCTAAGGTTGAAATTCGTAGTTAACAGTTATCTCCATCTTTTGCCACATACGAAATGAATATTCTGTTACAGATTCCGTTAGGGCATCTAGTGGAGGTTTCCCAGAGAATGAAGATGGGGAAGGATCAATCAAGGGGGTTCACTACATTCTGCACATGGTCCTTTAACAACAGGGTGTTTGACACCTCCAATATTATCAGATCCAAATTGTGGTATGGTATTTTTCCAAGAAGTGTCAGTATTTGGTACAGAACAGAAATGATTTGTCTAGCTTGAACTTTTAACTCTTTAGGGTAGGCACGAGCAAATTGTATAAGCCAAGATTATCCCCAATAGCTTTTATCCTAAAATGTAATTGCTACTTCACATTTGTTTGATTATGCATACTGGCCTTTTTAAATTTATTGGCATCTATTCAGATATGCTACGACATGCAAGAAATGGATTGCAACAGAATTATGGACATAAAGCTGCTATTTACAGCCATGAATTTGGAAGAAAACGAGATATTTCAGTTAACCGGGACTCATTAAAAGAGAGCTTACAGATGAGCATCAAGACTCTAGAAAATTCACGTCCCCCCAAGGCAAGCGCTGACCATCATTTTCGTTTTGTACATTTGCATATTTTGAACTTCTCTTGAAACACACTTCGTTCAATCATTTTTACTTATCACATAGTCATAAGATGCCTACAATGTTGATCGTATAGCAATGGACTGCTCTCCAGCTTATACTGCAATGACTTCTGGAACCTTCCTTAGGCAACAACACAAAAATAATTAATGACATATAGAGAAACAGAAAGAAGGAAATTATGATTAATGGTGATGAACAAAGCACATCCTTGGCTTCATTTTCCGTAAGTAGATTCATCGTTATCATAAGGAAACTTTAATTGCCTAAATAGCTACAAAGAAAAGACTGAATTGTACTTCAAAACAAAATCCAAAAAAAATTGACTGGCATGCAAAAGGGACACCCATTTAATATCACTAATTTCATGCAACAGATTCTTACTGGCTATAAGGATTGGTCCACAACTGAGCCTGAATGTCAGTTCTGTTTGAAGCATGAAGAAAACAAACGCATTCTTCCATCTAACCTCAGTGGCCTCAAATGATCATTTGGTAGCCAGCATCAGCTGGTATTTAAAAACATCTGTACAGATTTATTTGGTAGATAACGTGAGCTGGAATATAGAATAATTGTCATGATATCTGTATCAGTATTTGTCAATGCCAAGAGCTTCAAACATCCATTCCTACTTCATGAAATATGATGCATGGGACAAAATCAAAGAGTCCTGGCTCTTGATAAATATTTCCAAAACTCACCTTAAGCTTACATTTATCCTGGCCTACTCTCAGATACCACTCATTTATAAAAGCGACCTGAAATTTACAATCTCTAGGACTGATAATTTGTTACTTCCAGGGAAAATGTCTATCACCATAAGTATGAATGGAGTGCTCAACATGACCAGAGGGCACAAACTCTGCAACACCTCAGCCCATTCTATCACTTTTTCCCACTTGTTACTTTAAACCTGGACAATATACTAACCCCATCTTAAACAACATAGTCCTTGCCCGTTTGTTTATATTTGCCACCAACCCCATCTTAAACAACATAGTCCTTGCCCGTTTGTTTATATTTGCCACCAGCCTACGAAGTTGCCATTCAAATCTCTGCATGTGCATGACATTTATCCACCTTTTCACCATTCATCAAAGCAAAATACAAAGCTTCCTACCAGAGAACTCGGCCTGCATGCATCTACCTCCATGCTGCCAATATTTGGACTGCTAACCTTCAGGTCAGCATATGCTCATGCAACCTCTTTAACAAACCTCAATCAATCCGGGCGCACTAGTGGGATCATCAGGGCTGCAAAATTCTTATTTATGAATTTTATAATCTAACTATGTTCATCAGCTACACATTATGCAATATCAAAGGAGCTCAACTATAGTGCAACATAACCTTGCCCATGAATGCAACTAAAAGGCCCATAAACCCTGCAAATCGCATTTGTCTTGGAATGTCAGCATTTACATGCAAAGACATTTGAAGAATTTGCATCTGGCGGACACCGGAACAAAAGGAAACACGAGTAATGCTGGCACCACGCCGTGTCGCTTTTACTTTTGTTCACACCATCAAACTAGGATTAATGTCTTACATGAGAAAGAAAGCCAAAATGAACAGTCAATTCTAATGAACAACGAACAATGGCAGGGAACACCGTGCAAAATCCCAACCCTAAATAAAAAATGGAGTCATTTTAAAAGAGAAAACAGGCCCAATAAGTGGCAACTGTGTCATCATTCTTGACGCTAACCTGCTAGGATGCATAACGCAATGGCAGATCCAGCGCCTTCTTTCTCAGCATTTGAAGCTGGGAGCACCTAATGTATCACCAATTTAAATAAAAACTCTCGACGCCCATCCATGTGGTGTAGTTGACATGGAAGAAGGAAGGAAGACTCCAACCGCCAGGTCCACCAACGACGATTTCTTTGGCAGAGAAGCTCTGGATAGTGGCAGAAAGGCTAAGAACTGCCATGCAAAAACTCTTCTCTGGATGCCTGCCATAGCCAGAAAATTCTAAGCACCCGTAAAATGGACTTAAAAACATAGGCGGAACCATGGTTTTGGGCGAATGAATGCTACGCACGATATTCACATTTGAAACTCATATTGGCTTTACAGGTAAGTTGTTAGGCCTAGTTCTAGGTAAAGTTCTTCAGCTCTATATATCACAATTCACATATTTCTTGTGCAGCAAATTTCCTATCTGCATGTTTCATTTATTTCAATGCTTAACCTTTGAGCATAGATTGGTAAACTGAGACGTTTATTTGCTATAACTGAAGGTTTACTTGCAGGCTTATTTTAGTCTTGCCTATGGAGCTGTTTACCATGTTATTCTATTTGGGCAGAATAATTATGACAACAGCAACATCACAGATATGGAGAAGAATCCTAACGCAGGGGAGCAAAGAGGCTAATCAATAAAGAGATCTAAGAGCAACTCCATTGGAGCCATACGGTCTGTGCAACCTCAAATCTCTGTAGTTTGTAGGCATGCATGCCTGCAGATTGATGCTCTATAATACTCTGAATTATAGCACGTTGAATGGAAAGAGGACTTTAGATGCATCAATCCAAGAAAAAGAGTTTTGGTTCATTTGGATGTAAGTCCTAACTCAGCTATTCATAATGTGTTATTGCTTATACAGGAGACAACCAACCTCTTAGCAGAATATCTTAATTGGTTTCCATAGCATCTGGTATTTAGCACATTGCAAATTATAAGTGCATGAAAGATGGAACATCTTCTAAATATGATGTAAGACACCATGTTAAACACAATCTAACTGATTGCTTCCTTGTCTATTAACGCAACTAGATTTTAGCCTGCTAGGTCATCCCTTCACCTTGCTAGCTTGTCTGGTTAGACAACCTCCTTCTTTTAGCAAAATAGCTTAATTGGTTAACTCTGTGATTGGCGGCTTCAGGGATCTAAGGGATGGCTTGCTTGTTGATTAAAGCAACTCAGCTCAAACGATCTAGCTCCCTTCGCCACCTAGGCATTCCTACAATACTGCGCAACTTCAAGATTTACATTTACAACACAAATTCGTCTCTTCCTAACGGCAAGATAGAATAATAACTAATCTACGAATATCCATAATTATATTAATAATCTGTTACATTTGGAAGGAACATGCCGAAACCAAATAGAGACCAAGATGCACTAACCAAAGACAAAACAAATAAATGATGAATCCACAAAATTTTACACACCTCAAACTACTCGCGCCTCGGTACTTCTTACGCAATGAAAAAACCACTGCCCAAACATACCCAGACCAGGGCCTACATGGAAAAAGCACTGAAGAAGATCGAATATTGGGAACTTGCGTTTTTCTCTTAGAATAATACCTGGTAGATTGGGTTCTATGCGCAGTATGGTCTTCAGACAATGCTGCATATCATTGGAGTTTACGACAAAACATAGCTCCACAAATGTTATGCAAAAAGGGAACCATAGCACCAATCATATCTATCAGGAGCCCGCCGCCTTAGCCGAAACAATGACCATCCATGTTGAAAAAAAGGGGAACATATCGATTATTAAAATAGAGCCGACAAAAATGGAGCGTAACAAATTGCAATTATTAGCATCTCCAAACCTCACTTTTGCACGGATAAAAAAAAACTTGGCCTGAGAATCATCGGATGCGCCAGAATGGAAAGAAGATTTTGCTTCAGCTTCATCGGCGTTATCCCGCTCAAAGCAACAGAGCCGCGACAGATTATAGCTTAAAAACACGACAGAAAGGAGCAAGATTAAGAATCTGATATGTCGATGACCTCCCAAATACAAACCAGGAGAAAAATCTCGCCTAAAAATGATGGGGGTCCATCCATGGCGCATTCGAAAATAGAAGAAACTATCGCCCAAGGTTCAAAACACAGGAGGGCGACTATTCAATTCTTCGTATCCTTCAATCCGGCCAGAGATCGTTGTGCATTCATGCTCGAGAGCCACAGGCATTGCTCGCAAGGAAGGAGTCCCGCCACTTTCCCTGACGTGGCGAAATAAACAATGGTAGGGAAGAAATGACCTTCAAAATTAAATGCAATATTAATATAATGTGCCACCTCATCATGTGGCATTTATTGCTATCAAATTATGTGGCAACATCAGGGCCATTCATCCTGCACGTTCGACGGCTTAGATCAAAAGCCCCAAATAAGGGGGGTGTTTGGGGTGGATTGAGGTGGCTCCACCAGGGCCGTCGGATCTCAGATCTGGACGGTCCAGGCGGCGACACCAAAATCTCTATATACATTTGGTACACTTATATATATATATATATATATATATATATATATATATATATATATATATATATATATATATATATATATATATATATATATATATACAAGTTTTTGTACTATCAATGGGTCTATCAACTATGGTTTATGAATATCTGGGAATAAAATACGAGTTATTAATAGAGTTGGGTAACTTAGAATTGAGTTAGATGTCATCGGTAAATGATAAAATCCTGTTTGTTCAAGTCAAATTCAAGTATCATAATCTACTGATTTATTGTCATCATATCCTCTCGCACAAATGGTTGTATGCATCTAGTTAAAACTAAATTCCTTGACTAATAGCCATTCAATGAAGCTCGCCATCGTTTATTAGAACTTCTTGCTGAAGACTCGAGTTAAATTTGAATTAAATTAAAAGAATTTTGTACCAAATCGACCGGTCATTTATGATCGAATTTGTATATGAGGAATTTACGATAAAGATTTTGGCACGGAGTTTTATTTGTCTATGTTAATGATCCTATTGGGTTAGACAAATAAGGAAGTCAAAGTTGTCCACCACGAAGTCGAACTAATACAACAGTGTAAAACATTTGCGGACCCCATGCGAAAGTTCCCTAATGTAGAAAGTTTCCTAATTTTGTCAAATGATAATTTTTTTTAACAAAATGTTTGAGATACGCGCGACATGTAATTTTTACGCAATGCAAAACACTCTGCGGGACATTTCATGCATCTTCTTTTCAAAAGAACCTCTTACGACTTACGACAATCTAGTCGAAATAGAGAAAAACTTCTCTCTAGTTCTACATGAGGAGCTAAAACAACAATGGCATAGATAGCAAATGATGGAATAAATTAAAATAACCTGAGCTCAGTCATAGTTGGGATTTGAACATGTTAACTGCTTGGAAAATTAGGGGTCTAGTAACTAGATTAACCAGATATTAAAAGATGCATGCAAAATAGACCATGCAAAAAATGGGGTAAAACCATTAAGAACGTGGGATTATAACATTGAAATATAGAGCACGTGGTTTGATGACGAGTGCTTTTGCTTGATATTTCACTGATGATGCAACTAGGGAATAAGGGAGGCCATTATTTTTTACTAAATAAAGTAACTAGAATCAATGTGGAACACTAGATTTCAGCGAGTCTAACTACCTCCACAATAACTATCTAAAATTTTTCATCATGTGGCTTCACTTCCAATTATAGATGCATTAAAGTTGTAGGGTCCTATGTTTTGATTATGGAACCTTTGAGTTATTGTCTCGTATGTAGTTAATTTCATTAAGCCCCGCAGGGAACTTAATGACCATTAAGTTCAAGATAAACATTAGATATAATTGTTTCACATGCCTTTTGGCTAACATACCCTTAGATCACTTGATATATAAATTTACTCCACTTCCATGTTTCTACATGCATTAAAATGTTCAGAATCTATACTTGTAGGCAAAGCAATATCACAACCTTCGATGCATTTAACCGTGAAGACTATATTGGATTTGCCAATATTAATTAAGGTCTAGTGCATTGCAAATCTAATCGGTACAAAAGGACATATCTCTTGAAAAGCTTGTAACAACTTTATACGCTCACATAACTGCATCAGAGCTACACAATGTAACTGCATTAGAGCTAAACAAAGTTTTTTTCACAGATTCGAGACCATAGATTACCTCAAGTACAGGACTGGATCAATCTCTCAATCTCTGCCTTGCATATAATTTATATTCTCCACTCCAGAACTGTCATGGTAGCTTGAACTCAAAGGAAGATCACAAGATAATATTATCTGCGAATTTCCTTCAAACATAGCCCATCTTAAGCTAATCCGGTGATCTGCTTTCAAGCTACAGGCTCTGCCAGAGCTGACAACAACCACGTTATTTTAACTCTTATTGGGCGAGGCCCATCAATATTTTCATGTGGATTGCACCATAAAAGAGACACTTAGTCCTTGAAAATTATACTCATTAAACAACAAGCAGTTACAGGCTAATGGGATATTAGCTGAGTATTCATAGTAAAGCAAGCCCAAACTTAAAGGCAGGGATAGTATTCAAACAAAGCTTATTAAGGCATCCATGAAACAATGTCCTCTTGCGCCAGATTTATTTAGAATACCTACAATCAAAGTTGCCAATTAAGAACACAACAGCAAATGGAAATTAGCATTTCCTGTGATATATCCAAATTGAAATTAGCATTTCCTGTGATATATCCAAATTGGCAGATTGTTGAGCAACAAAAGCAACAACCTGATTGAACTTAGAAATATTGCACCAATAACAAACACATTTTCTTTATTTTAAAGCATTATTGCTACCAATTTGGGAAATATATGCCTAATTTATTTTTAGATCTTCCTCTTGTCCAACGCATGCTCTGGCACAAAAAATAGAGGTTGTTTACGGGAGTTACGGCCATGATTCTAATTAGCTCTAAAATTGAGACAAATGTATTTCCATTTATTTGACATGCTTACCTTAGATATTTCAAAAATATGCACCTAGCATCATTTGTGGAACTCCCATTGACCTCTCCAACGAAGCCCCTTGCGCTAAGAATGGGGCTTCCCTAAAACATTTATACACATCCTTCTTATCTGCTGCTGCAAGTAAACCAGGTTTTAGTTTTCTATGAAGAACTCAAAGTGAAGTTTTCTTTGAAGTTTCCTTTAATTGGATGAAGTGGCATATATGTGACTAAGTTGTATAATCAAATAAGGCGACACCAACCCCAACTTATACCTTTCACGAAGGCAAAACCCCTGTTTGCATAGACTGCAATCAACGTGGCAACCTGCAAACATAGAATACCTTTTAGCATGTCTCTAGATTATCTTGAAGCTAGTGAGATTTATACCAGTTGAACTGCTATAACAGCTGCAAGAAGGAGAAAACTGGGATGCTCCACAAAAGATTAACTCCTTGATCTTGTCACAAATATTAAAGACTGCCTTATTATGCTGACTTATATTCTACACATCTGCAAAACACATATTAAAACAATCACGTAGTCCAAAGTACCCAGCACTCACATCGAGCTTCCTTCTACAATCTCCACGGTTCTCAGTGAAGGCATCTTTTGGAATACATGCAAAGTCTCATAGCCAGAAATAAGGCAATAATGAAGGCAGTATTTGAATTTGGCATTTCCCTAAAAATTTTCAGGGCTTTATTTACCTGTCCACTGCCAACAATCAGAGAATTCTATGAAACATCTGGTTTAGGCATTCCCTCATAAATGTCAAAGTGTAAGGCATCGTTGAGATGGGAGCTTTATTGCTTCCAGTGCAGTAAAGCAAGAGCTCCAAGAAATGCACAGGATTGATTGTGGGCAGATTCAAAAGCATATTTAACTCAGATGACTTACGTGAGGAAGTTCCAAAGAAGATACATTGAGTAAGATATATGATCCATTTCAGCATAGCCCAAACCAATAAAATTGACACAACAATGAGAGAGAGATAATATTTTCTTTAATAAATCTGTAAGCTTACCAAAACATCCAACCAAGATAGATTTGCATCTGTAAGAACTTCTGTAAGCATGTTTAAGCCACATAGAATTGCCTTCTGAACTTCAACATTGGAAGGTGAATCTTCAACTTTAAGTTGCCTATCTCAAAGATTGGAGGTAATGACTCTTGTCCGATCTTTGCAGCTGAAAGAGATCAAAGCTTGACAAAACTTTCCATACACCATAATGCTATTTGATGTAGGGCAAGTAAAGCTTGCTTCTATGTGGTCTATTACACGCTTTTTAGTGCATGTCAACAAATTCTTTACTGGATAACCATTCTTTACATCTTCTGTTTCATCTGTCAATGCTGGACACCAAAGCAGTGGTTTCACTTCAACCATAGCCCTGTGTAGAAAAGAAGCAAACTGCTAAAGAGGATACCAATTATATGCAAAAAAATAGAGACTTACGCTTTCAGCAAAGATGAAACTTGCACAAATAAGACAAGCATAGACAGAAGCTCTGGTGCAATTCCAAAATAGTTATGTAATTCCCCTTCTATTTCTCTTCTTTCTTCTGCAGTTGTCATTAAAGACCAGTATATGACAAGAGAAGCTGCATTAGAAGCTAACGTAATGCCAAAAGCTTGCGCTACTGCATCACAGTTCTTGAGTGTTGTTGACATCTCACAATGCACCGCCAGAAATCAATACCATTGTTGGAGGATCAAGACCAAGCTGACCAGCCATATATAATAGATTTCCTTCCAAAGTGGCCTGCAAAGAAGTTTATGGAATGAGAGAAGACCTATGTTGATGAACAGCAGCATGAATCTGAGATCTAAGCTTCCAAACTTGTAGGTTAAGAAAACATGCTGCTAAAGAGAGGATACCAATTATATGCAAAAAAGTAGAGACTTACGCTTTCAGCAAACATGAAACTTGCACAAATAAGACAAGCATAGACAGAAAATTCCAAAATAGTTATGTAATTCCCCTTCTATTTCTCTTCTTTCTTCTGCAGTTGTCATTAAAGACCAGTATATGACAAGAGAAGCTGCATTAGAAGCTAATGTAATGCCAAAAGCTTGCGCTACTGCATCACAGTTCTTGAGTGTTGTTGACATCTCACAATGCACCGCCAGAAATCAATACCATTGTTGGAGGATCAAGACCAAGCTGACCAGCCATATATAATAGATTTCCTTCCAAAGTGGCCTGCAAAGAAGTTTATGGAATGAGAGAAGACCTATGTTGATGAACAGAAGCTTCCAAACTTGTAGGTTAAGAAAACATATTAAGCATGGCTGAACTTCATAAATGAAGTAGTTCCATGTCTGCACCTGCATGAAGATCACTATGGTTAGGCAAGGAGCAATCTCTACCATGCTTGCATGAAAAAAAGAGGGCATGCTTGAATCATACAGAAATTATGGCCCACATCTAGTTGCCAACAAAATCTGATTTTGGCTTTGATGCTATGACCTTCTACTGTCACACAGATTTACAACAGCAAATTTGAAGAGCTATAACTTCCCAACTTGTAGCTCTGTTTTTCAAGTGTAAATACATTTTGGAAACGACACAAGTTGCCCTACAAAGTGTGTAAGAGGCATGTTTTCCAAAATTGAAGCTCAAATCACTTAAAACTTGTATTGAACTTCTGTTGTCACAAATTTACAGCAGCAACTTTGAAGATCGATAACTTCCTAACCGTAGCTCTGTTTTTGATGTGTAACTACATTTCGGAAATGGCACAAGTAGCACTATAAGGACATAGAATAACAGTGGACAAGACAGAAACTTTAGCATCATTAAACGCCCTCTTACAGATTGCGGCCTACAATTCCAGAAGCACATCTATCTGATGCTCCTGGCTATATATTCAAATGCCATGGAGTCTGTAACAAAGCTTGAGCAAGCTCAACCTCCCTTGCATCGTATCAATAAATGCAAGATCCAGGATACCTGACTAATAAGCCTATGAAGGTAGTTGACAATTGTAGTGATAGATAGGCAACGTACCTTAAGGATTTTGGATCTTTGTAACCCTAAACCTCAGCATGTAGCATAACAGGGCAGCTCACAACTAGAAAGAGGTCGAAAATGCAAGTCCAGCATAGAAGAATCATCACAAAGATTACGATAAGAAAATAAGCTTTACGTACAGGGCAACAAAGAGGAAGATCTGTTTCAGACCTGGAAATGTTGGAATGCAAGCCGGTCAGAAAAAAATGGAAGTATATAGTTATGCATTCCATAAATTCTATTTTATTCATTAAATCAGGTTTGGAGATTACGCACTTCAAGTCCTCCATCATTCCAGTGTTCATTAGCTGCCATTCTTATTTCTGTAGTTGCAATGTCTCCAATTCCCTACATATGATACCACACAATAAACTTTGCAATCCCTTAGATAGAGGCATACAATAAACTTGTGCAACTGTACAACCGTGTGTACAAAAGGAAAACCAAAGCAAAACCAATGCCTTACCATAGTATCCTTCTTATCCGCTGAACCTTTGCTCTAGCCTTCATATCAAGCTTTTCAGCATCCTGGCATGCCCGAGCTAGTTATAGAAATCTATGGAACGTTAGATTCACATCCTGGCATGCCCGAGCTACAGCCTTTTGACATCATCGACTCTAAAACCCAGAATATAGATTGGATATAAGAGTCATAAATCACCTAAAGCCATGTATCCAAATTTGCATCCAGCATATCCGACTGGCATGTTATCGCCATGAGCAAGGCTCTGTGGGCCAAAAATCTGGCAACAGTCATCAACGACTTTGATAAGGCAAAACGACACGTCAAAGCCAAAATACCTCTTTTCAGCTAAACCATTAAACAGATCCTCTAGTGGCTGCCAGAATGTGGATATTCTGAGACCTGAATCCCCTGTTTTGCAAAGATATTAAAACCCAAATATGAAATGGTTCATTCCGGAAGTTAAATTAGCTGAAGCTTGTGGATGAAATCCCCGAAGACGATCCTTAAAGCAGAAGCTGAGGCCGAAAATTGAAGGCAAGATCTAGTTTCTAAGCTCCATAAACAAATCCTGTTATGCTTCCCTAGTTCTGCCACAGCCGAACAACAATCGCCAGAGCTCATAAGCGGAAATGATGCAGCCACTCGAACAACCGATTAGATGTTAAAAAAGACACCGAGATGGGCGGCCAAAATGGCCGGAAAGAATCCGACCATGGTTGCGGGAGACAGGAGGAGCAATGCCGAAAGTAAAGTTTTGGAAAACACTAGGGCAAAAAAAATGGAAAAAAAAAGAAACCACAACATATTATGTGCCGCCACCTCCTACCTTGCATTTAATTTCGATGATCTTTTTATACGGCCAAGATCAAATCCCTAATCTTTTTATACGGCCAAGATCAAATCCCTAATATCGACGGCTTGAATCAAAAGCCCCAAATAAAGGGCATTCGCATTAAATGCAATTAAATATTGTTGCCACCTCATCATGTGGCATTTATTGCTCTCAATTTAGGTGGCGACATCTAGGCCATTCATCTTGCACATTCGACGGCCCAGATCAAAAGCCCCAAATAAGGGAGGTGTTTGGGTTGGATTGAGGTGGCTCCACCAGGGCCGTCGGATCTCGGATCCGGGCCGGTCCGCGGCAAAATGGACACCAAAAATCTCTATATACATTTGGTACACTTAGGGTGGATTGAGGGTGGCTCCACCAGGTCAGTCGGATCTCGGGATCCACGGGCGGCCCAAGTGGCGACACCAAAATCTCTATATACATTTGGTACACTTATATAATTGTATATATATAACAGATATATATATATATATATATATATATATATATATATATATATATATATATATATATATATATATATATATATATATATATATATATATATATATATATATATATATATATATATATATATATATATATATATATATATATACAAGTGGTTCTACTATGAGGGACTGCACAAATTCGACTGGAAGCCAATGCAAAGTCATTCAATGAAGATTCTATAAGCATTTTCCTAGATTCTTTATGATTTTTTGAAGATTTTATGAAGATTCCCTTATATCTCCTATGTTCACAAAGATTCTTTTTAGATTCTTCTAGATTTCCAAAGATTATGCCAAGATTCTTCAAGATTCTATGTAGATTCTCCCAGATTCTCCAAGATTTTATGAAGATTCCTCTAAATTTCCTTATATTTCCCTAGATTCAGAGAAGTTCTCTTGATATTTCCCAAGATTCCCTCTAGATTCCCTAAGATTTTATGTAGTTCTATTGAATTCTCCAAGATTTGATGAAGATTCTCCTAGATTCCTTTAGATTATAGGAAAATTCTCCATGATTCTCCAAGATTCTATCATGATTTCACTAGATTCTCAAGCCTTTAGAAAGATTCCCTTAGATTCCTAAAGATTCTCTTAAGATTCATCTAGATTCTCTAAGATCCTATGAAGATTCCCTTAGACTTTACATGATTCCATCAAGATTCCTCTAGATTTTTAAAGGTTCTATGAAGATTCCCTTGGATTCCCTTAATTTCCCAAAGATTCTCTCGCGTGATTTCTATAGGCTCCACGATCGGTGGGGGCTGGCCGTCATTGACTAGGCACTACGGGGGGTGGTGCATGATTTGTATATATTGGGATGTTTTCGCATTTTATATGATTAGCACGGTTTGTCGGTGATTCTTCGCCACCGGTTTTCCCTCGAAAACCCTTGGGGGGGTTTTTAATCAGGCGGCAAGAATCCGCTTTGCGTTTTGTATTGGGTCCCATAGACCAGATTGGTCTCGTGGACGATAAAAGTACCTTCCTTCCTTCCTTCCTTCCTTTGATTTTCCAAAGGTTCTCTTGAGATTCCTTTGATTCCCAAAGATTCTCTTTGAGATTCCCATAGATTCTATAAAGATTACTCTAGATTCTCCAAGATTGCATCAAGATTCCTCTAGATTCTCTATGTATTTATGAAGATTCCTTGGATCCCCTCGATTCCTATGGATTCCCTTTAGATTCCCTAAGATTCTCTTGGTATTCCTCTAGATTCTCTAAGACCTCTGACGATTCCCCAGATTCCTATAAATTACTATGAATTTCGTAAAATTCTAATATTCCAAAAGATTCTTAGTGTTCGATCACGTTGGCTACAATTGCGTTTAAATAGTGTCAAAGTACCACTCATTGGAAAGCTCGGCGAGAGGAATCAATGCGGGTGGCTCCCACCTTCATCAGACCCCTCTACCGCAAGCACGTGGCTTTGAAGGCGATTAAACAAAAGGAAGCTTCCTAGAAAGTCTAATCATAAATATTTTGCCACCTCATCACTTTTTTTTATTAATGAGGGTGACATCTTTTTATTAATGAGGGTGACACCTCACCTCCTTTTAAAAAAAATCAATTTAATATTAAAAAGTTAATGGCTAGGATTTATGCTCACCTTCCCAAAGATTCTCTCGTGATTTCTATAGGCTCCCTGATCAGTGGGGCCTGGCTGTCCGCTGACTAGGCACTACGGGGGTGGTGCATGACTGTATATATTAGGATGTTTCTGCATTTTATATGATTATTAAGCGGTTTTTGTCGGTGATTCGCCACTCGGTTTTCCCTCGAAAACCGCGCCGGGGTGGGGGTTTTTAATCGAGGCGAGAATCCAAACTTTGCGTTTTTGTATTGGGTCCCATAGACCGATTGGTCTCCGTGGACGATAAAAGTACCTTCCTTCCTTCCTTCCTTCCTTCCTTTGATTTTCCAAAGGTTCTCTTGAGATTCCCTTTGATTCCCAAAGATTCTCTTGAGATTCCCATAGATTCTATAAAGATTACTCTAGATTCTCCAAGATTGCATCAAGATTCCTCTAGATTCTCTATGTATTTATGAAGATTCCTTCAGATCCCCTCAGATTCCTATGGATTCCCTTTAGATTCCCTAAGATTCTCTTGGAATTCCTCTAGATTCTCTAAGACCTCTGACGATTCCCCAGATTCCTATAAATTACTATGAATTTCGTAAAATTCTAATATTCCAAAAGATTCTTAGTGTTCGATCACGTTGGCTACAACTGCGACGAAATAGTGTCAAAGTACCACTCATTGGAAAGCTCTCGACGAGAGGAATCCAATGGCGTGGCTCCCACCTTCATCCGACCCCTCTACCGCAAGCTACGTGGCTTTGAAGGTGATTAAACAAAAGGAAGCTTCCTAGAAAGTCTAATCATAAATATTTTGCCACCTCATCACTTTTTTTTATTAATGAGGGTGACATCTTTTTATTAATGAGGGTGACACCTCACCTCCTTTTAAAAAAAATCAATTTAATATTAAAAAGTTAATGGCTAGGATTTATGCTCACCTTTTGATCTAACGGTTAAGATCTGCTACACCAAAGTCACTTTAAGGGACCTTCCTTGCACCTTCCTCACAAAAAATCAAGGGCTAGGATTTATCCTCCCCCTTTGATCCAACGGTCCGGGGATGTGGTGCATGCCCCCATGCATGACCCATGCATGCCTCCATGCATGCCCATAAGGAATGGATGGCCCTGATGCTGCCACCTCACTGGCCCCACCTTAAACGGACGGCATCCGGGCATGTATGAATCAAACACATTATATAGAAAAGTTTCATGATATACCTTTATATATATAACTGATATATATATACAAGTATTTGTACTATGAGGGAGTGTACAAAGTCAAATGTACGTACATTGGGAAGTATAGATTTCCCAACATTCTATAAGGTTTCTAAATTCACCAAAATTTAAAACTACCCAATAATCTAGAGAGATTCTATAAGATTCTACGAGGTTTTCTAGGAATGTATTAAGATTACCCAAGATACTGCGAGTATTCCTTAATATTATAGCAAGATTCCTTGAAGAAACTCGTACACACACTACAAAGCACACCCTAGAGGTAACGTTCTCGCATGTTTGCATTACGAATGTGGTTAAAATGCTTACAAAGATGTTACCACCCTCGACTTCTGTTGCGGGCATAAGTTAGTGGAAGTGGTTATACTACAAAATTGCGGGCACTACAAAATTGATTGGTAGTTTGTGCTGTAAATGTTTATGAAGATTTTATCACCCTCGACTTGTGTTGCAGGCATAAGTTAGGGCACGTGGTTATACTATGATGGATTGTACAAAATCGCCTGGTAACATGTGAATAAAATGTTTATGAGGATTTTTATCATCCCTAACTTGTGTTGCAGGCATAAGTATAGCGTCTAATAGCAAGGGTCATGCTAATCCCAAGATTTCACATGTAGTGAAAGCTTCTACTTGTAGAAGAACACCAAAAATTGTGTTCTAACGCCATGTTTTCCTTATGCTTATGCTTACCCTAATGTCATATTTCACATGCATCAAAAGCTTGTACTTATAAAGGAACACCAAAACTTGCATTCTGATGCTAAGTGTTCAATACGCTTTGTTTAGTTGATCAATGAATCATGAGCGGTTGTACCATTCCTCCTAAGATTCCATGCAAAACACACCAAGTGTGAAGGATGCAACTAGATTCGCACACGATACCCCTAACATTCCAGGAGATCATTTTTTGACATTTTGAAGGAAGATGCATACCACATGGCAAACTTTGCATTTGTGCTAATATAAAGAAGATAAATTCCATGGTCTAGTTACCCCTTACACCTTCCTTACATATTGGTGTAAACATTGAACATCCCTAAATGTTTTTAGTGTAGTGGCATTATTCTTTACTATTTGACTCCCAAATTCTCAAGAAATTGACACCCTCCTTGTAGGAGGCAATGACAACAACATCTAAACCATAAAAAAAGATACACTATAGCCACCCATGTCTTGCATTTGCAGATGGACATGCATGATTGCATATATTTTTTTTTAGCATGCCATTTTATCTTTACTTGAAGAGCTTGGCCCGTCGAGAAGTGGAAGCTTACTATTTTACGGTATTGCTCATTATTGTATTCCCCTTATTGTTTGAATGTCAATGGTTAATATTGAGTATTCATCCAAAACATGAAAAAAAAAAATGCAAACTTGATCTCCTGTATTTGTCTAGGTATTAGATCATTATTAAATGTGTTTCATATAAGCAATTTGCATTCATAAACGTCTGTTGATGAGATGCCCCAAGGGAAGATTTCATAATCCACGAATAGATATTATGTAGCAAGTATGATCTACCACTGGACCCTTAAGCGTGTTAGACTTTTACTTTACTCCCTATATAATCCTATTGTTCCATATATGACATATACCAATGCCATGCAAATAGCATAGAATATTCAGACAATAGTGCAAACTATCTGCCATTTAATTGTGGCATATAATTTCATGGCTAATGACATGCAAGAATAAAATGAAATATGAAACATATACAAAGAGGAAATATATACAAAGCGCAGCAATGGACTTAACCATATTTAGGCTCTACACATTAAGAGTCCATTCCATGTGGACCATAATGATTTTTTTTTTCTTAAATGATCATAAAGTATAGTGCACTTTCTACTGACCACAGCAAATGTTGTTTTAGTGGAAAGCAATGTCTAATTCCACAGTATAAAGAATTGACTTGGAAAAAATATCTTAAACATAGATGCCATAATCCTTTATCATTGAAGTCCATAAAAGGATGTTTTCAAGTTGAGGCTTCACGTGCAACTTCTAGTGATGGCATATCCACCACAGCATTACCAACCAACAAGAAGGCTTCAAAGCTTTCAAAAGGCTCATAAATGTGACATCATCTGCCTGGATGCCTAGTGTTTTCATGTGGCAAAACCATTTCGAAGCTTCTTGCTCAAGTCCATGTTCTGCGTAACCATCCATTAGTGCACTCCATGATACAATATCATGTATTAGCAGCTCGGCAAAAAACTCTATGCCTCCAAAAGCAAACCATACTTAGCATGAATAGCGTCTAAAGTGTTGCCAATTCATACATCTCCTTCATATTTCTCTTCCCTAACCATTGCATGTAGCTCCGGCCCTTTGTCTATGGCTCCTAGATTACTGCATGCAAATACGAGTAAAAGTGACAGTAATCGCGGCAATAGTGCCCTTCAGTTTTATTTCCTCAAAGCATTTTATTAACAGATTCTGCAATTAGAACATTCCATCAAACATTGCTACAGACAAGAAGCTTATCAAATACTTCTTGTGCCCTTGAAATTAAGCCGAATTTGACATATATGACCATCAAAGTACTTCCAACATGGACAACTTTTTCAAATCCCATTTTTGTAATTTTTATGTGTAGCTCTTTGGCCTTGTTCATGGCTCCTATATTGCCACATGTTTTTAATGCCCACATATAAGCAACAGGATATGGAAAAATGCCCTCTAGTTCCATCAACTCAAGATGTTCTAGTGCTTTATTGCCATCATGTGCATCCTCGACATATCCAGCAATTAGTAGTCCAAGGGACTACAGTCCTGACTGGCAGTTTGCCAAAGACTTCTTTTGCCTCAGGACTGGTAGCTTGCCATAGACATTTGCAAATAATCATGCTTACATCATTGGAAAAATGTGGCTGCAAGTACACACAAACGTTGCACCTGTCCATTGAACATATTCTAGCTGTTCTATAAACTTTTTTTAACTAAATGAAAATATCACAGGATGAATTTGCTCAAAACACATCCATTTCCAACCATGTAAGCTCATCCAATATCCCAAGGCGAAACTGCAAACTAACTTCAATAGCATAATGCACAGATGAGATTGTCACGACAGGGATTATTAGTACAACATAAATTAAGATGACTAGACGTACATGTGCCTCACAAAAGTAAAACCGTAAGGTTGCACTCATTTGCTCGCATAATGTACTTTCCCATGCATATTGTCATGCTACATACAACTCAAATCTACAAACCATATAATGCCAGAACCTGGCACTATTATTGTAGATCTCGAACTAGATGTCTTTTCTGATATCTTCAGATATCTTCCCCTGGGATTTTCCTTCAAGTCGAAATAAAATAGCTTATGCTCGGCTTGCAAAGTCTTGCAAATCAACTCTACATCTCCAGCTAGACCCTCCATGACAAACTTATTAATCCGATAACGTTTTCTAAAATTCAAATGATGTCCTTCGGCAATACCATGTAAACCATCAACTAGACTGTAAGGCAACGTAACTATTTGTCTCAACAAACAAACCCAGAATGCCATGAATTGCCTAGGAGGTAGAGAGCAGTCTCTGAACTGCTGCAGTGCATTGCCGAAGGAGATGACTTCGGATATACGAAAGGAGATAACTTGGAATATGGGTCTCTTCTGGCAATCGAGCTCAATTGGGGCTCCACGGATATGTAAAAATGGTGCATCCTTGCAATGCTTGATAGTGTGAGAACCAAACTATTTGACAAATGAAGACATAACCTGGACTGTTTCACATTCTCTTTCTGCTCAAACAACACTGTTTTTGAGCAGTTGTCTTAATACGTAGAGCACCATGCCAAAGCCATTTCTGCAGCTTGCATCGGCTGCCAACAATTTTTGGCTTCCCTTCTATATCTACAACCATGGAAAATACAAACAAAGCCTAGGGGTCTGGTAATGCTAAAATTTGGATCTGTAATTCTTACACTACCTTCAAGCCCTATTGACACAAGAGGAATTAGAGAAAGAACCTGTAGCTACATTCATCCTGTATGCACAGCGATGCGACAACTACCAACTGCATAATAATCATTACTTTTCTCGTAGTCACAAATTGTTATCTCTATGGTTTCCTTATGAAGGTGCTGCATTATTCATAGTGCCTTGCCTTGCAGATTAGGGTCTAAAATAATTGGAATCAAGCTCCTGTCAGATAAAAGTGGCATTGCATGCAATAGACAGTTGTTTGTAGTTTTGTATTTTCCTGTCTTATATCTAGAACGTGTCAAACCCCATTTTGATTAACCACCATATCAAATGTTTTGCAGTTGTTTGTGTAAGTTCGTGCAAAAATAGAGCCAACTGTAACTGGCAAGTTTGGATATCGATAAAGGCCTCTGCCATAAAACCTTACACCTTAACGTCCTTGGCCTCAGCATTTAGCATTTAGCTGTAGGTTTCAATCTCGGCCGTCGATCTTGAAGTGTTATTTCCAGTAACAATTTTTGTTATGTCCATAACACGAATGTTATGTCCATAACATTTCTTATGCTGCCACGTGAACTTTTTTTTCTTTATTTTTTTGCCCCTCCGCCATAGCCGGATAGCCGTGGTCGAATATTGCGCCATAGCCGCCATAGCCAGGCCTTCAGGTAAGTTTTAAGGGGTTTCAATTCGGCTTATCGAATCCGGTTCCAAATCCGGCTCATTAGATTAGGGCTGCTCAGATCCGGCATCTCTGTTTTAGATTAGATCCGGCTTATTAGATTAGGGCATCTCTGTTTTAGACTTCTAATAGCCGGAGCTCTGCATCAAGCGACTACCGTAGTTGGAGGCTCTAACAAGGACGAAATGCCCAGACTCGAAGGAATTTTTCTTCCATTCAAAATCTGTGCTGCTGCAAATCCTTCAAAATCCGTGCTGCTTCAAAATCCTTCAAATCTTACTGTTGTTGCTATGCATGAGCCACAAACAGGCATGCGGAAGCTATCTTAGATTGACTCTATGAAGCTGAAGTGCATAAACTGGCTGCTGTGATGCTAGAATACAGTGCAGGCTCCCGAAGCTAGGCCAAGCTTTTGACTATGGCTGCCACTGCGCTAAATGCCTCGGCCAAAGACGTTAAGGCCGATAACGTCCTCCCCTCGGCATTATGGCCCAGGAAATGGCCACTCGGCCATTTTCCTGGCCCATAACTCCTCGGGAGAGGACGTTATCTACCCCCATAAAATAGAAATCCTCTTGTAGAACATAGAGCATCAATTTACCCAGCCATCATGAAACTGAAACCAGCAGAGCGAAGAGCTAAACCTGATCTTATGCTTCGCGTTTTGGCACAGTGGCGGAGTAGATCAATAAATAAGAGACAAATAGTTGTGTACATTCCTTCACGTGATCTGCAAAGACAAGCAGAAGTTTGCGAGTTTGCAAAGATGCAAATTGACACAAGGCGGCCTGAGACTCTAGTGAAGTATTGTATGGAGTTTCTTGGTACTCTTCTAGAGCCAAGCATGTATCATCCACAACGCGGATTCAAAAGTCGGAAATGAATACAAAAAGCAAAATAGGCACCGCGATAAATTCAAGCGGACTAGAAACTCACTTGTCTCAAACAAAATAGAAACCAAACACAACCCAAACTTAAAATGGCCAAAGACCCATATAAGAAAAATAACCTGCGCTAATCAAAACACAATTAGCTCCCTAGCCATCAAAAGGATTGCCAAGTAAGTAAATGGCTACACTTACAAGAAAAATGGACCAGCTCCATTTCGAAGTCCTCAAGTAAATGGGCGTGCACACTAAAAATAAATCATAGAATGTCTAACTTTCTGCTGGGCAAAATAAACAGATATGAACAGATTTTACTTACCCAACCCTAAGATAAGTCTATGATAGTGGTGACAGTAATTACTACTTCTGCAACATATCTGCAAATTGGGAGACAAATTCACCGGATTAAACAGATAACGGATTCTGCCATGGAATCCTGCAATAACATAGGTTGATTTGCTCACAACTTAGAAAATAGAACAGTAGATATACTAAAGCTAAGATCATGCTGTTGGCTAGAGCAATCTTGGCCGGGCACGTACCTGTGAATCCTGAAGAGTAAAAGCCATAAACACTGTTCAAAACATGCTGAAGCTGCCGGAAGGAAAAGGGTACAAAATTTCAAAAACACACTTTTACTCTTAATTCGTTACCGGCCAAACAAATACAGGCACCATAGCCCTGCTCCCGCTTTGATCTAGAGGCCGTCCGGAAAAGAAACATACCCATGGATTAGAGTTTGTTAATTGGCTCAGATGATCATGGGAATAACAACTTGGGATTTTACTCCGTCCAAATCTCTGATTGGAATACTGGGATTTTGCAGTAAACATGGCAGCTCTTCTGATTGGAAAAAACGACGGAATACAACGTAAATATGGTCAACACTTGCTTTTTTACAACAGGGGGCGAAAGCTTCACCACCGCCATAAATAACTGTTTGGGCATTTTTTAAAATCCCGAGACAAATCGGCACCATTTCCCACTGTGAAAAACAAATGGGCTAGAATTAGGCCACGATCACTTAATTTGCATGTAACGTAAAAGATGCCCTTGCATTTTTGGCCAGCCAGCAAAAACATACGTCTAATATCGCGTGTTTCTCGGATCCACATAATGCACTTTGCCAAGGCCCACTATTTGTGAAAGCTATGACAAGACAGGGCCGTATTTTCGAAGTCATACCATAGCAAAACATATGGCACATGAGATGCTTATCTAATGTTTGCATAGCTCGCCGCCATAGGGACAATCGCCATAGTTCATACCTCAAAGTGCAAAACGGTCAAAATCGGCTCAAGCGGCCGGATCTTCCACATAGATCTTCCAGAAAAACTACAAAGAAATGTGAAACCTAGCCCATTGGAACTTGCATCTTAGGAAGAAGTCGCCATGGCGTTGTTCTGAAGAAGGCAATGCAGACCCGCATCCAACAAATCATACAGCGGCCATACCGGGCGCCTTTAAAAACTCGTGAGCAGAGTAAAAAGGAAAGGATGTGTAAAGATCCGGCATGCATAGAGTATCCAACATTTAACTCCATGCACCCAAACCTGGAGAAAAATCCAGTAACGCCATTTTTTAAACTTGCCGGATGCCTACTCTGCACATAAAAATTAATAAACACATCCAAAATTCGTTGCTTCTAAGAATAGAGTTTCCAAAACGTCAACTCTGGACCGGTTATATGCTATCAACAATGCCAGTCAGAGCTCAACTTAACGCATTATCTTGTTCCTGAATTCTGATATTTTTTCCCTGTTACGATAAAGCGGAGAAAAACAATCTGCCCGGCAGTTTTGAAGCAGAAAGATCTACATTTGCAAGATTGAAGCAGGAGGAATTCGAGTGTCGAGTGTTACATAGAACGTACTCTTCAACATGAATATGATCAAGCTTTAGGTCGAAAATATTGGAAATGAAGCCGAAATGCAAAATTGTGAGGTTGCACGCAAAACGAAATAAAGCTATGAACAAACGGCGCTATGAAAAGAAAACATTATGACCAAATTTAAGAAAGAATCATAACTGTGGGAAGAACAATTTCTGTAGCAAATGCCGGTTGCCGGATCAAGCATTATGGCAAACCTAGAGACCTTCCGAGAGTTGCGGTTATGGCTATGAATAAAATCCAAGCCATTCTCGCCAAAACTCAAGAAGCTTCCTCAAACCTCATAACGGAGCCCCAACAACTGGTGTGAGAGCCAAACCGACCAAAGTGCCGTCCCTTTTTTTTCTTTGAAAGATCTAAGATGAAAATATTACATTCATTTTTCCTTGCGTTGCCACCCCATTAATTAGGCGCCTGCCACCTCATCAAAGGCATTAATTGCATTATCATAACCCAATTGTTCCAGCTTCCGAGCACCTTCCAATGTAATTTCCACGGCTAGGATTAAATATTCCCTTTGATCCTACGGTGCAAAGATGAACTCCTGCTGCCACCTCATCACATAGCATTTATTGCACTTAATTTATGTGGCTAAATCTTGTCCATTGATCCAGCACATTCGACGGCCTAGATCAAAAGCCCCAAATATAGGGGGTGCTTGGGGTGGATTGAGGTGGCTCCACCAGGGCCGTCGGATCTCAAATCTGGACGGTCCAGGCGGCGGCACCAAAATCTCTATATACATTTGGTACACTTGGGGTGGATTGAGGTGGCTCCACCAGGGCCGTCGGATCTCAGATCTGGACGGTCCAGACGGCGACACCAAAATCTCTATATACATTTGGTACACTTATATAATTGTATATATATAACCATGAGGGAGTGTATGAAGTCGAATGTACGCACATTAGAAAGTATAACCCAAGTTTTGCCAACATTCTATTAAGACTGTCCAATATTCTAAAAACATCCCTAGAAGATTCCCTAAAATTCAACAAAGTTTCTCTTGGATTTCCTAAGATCCTACAAAGATTCCACATTATTCTACAGGGATTCACATGAATTTGTTTAAGAATCCCTAGATTCCCTTAAGATTCCCCTATATCCCCTTAGATTCCCTAAGGTTCCTTAAGAATACCCCAGGATTCTCATAAGATTCCCCTATGTTCCCAAAGATTCTCCCAAGGTTCCTTAGATTCGCTTAGACTCTATGAAGATTCCCCTAGTGCGAGAGTTTTAGCGGACGCTCATGGAGTGCGAAGCTAGAACTTCGTAGAGAAGAAGGAGAGGAATAATTTTCCAAAGATTCTAGGCGCCCTTAGTTTAGGAAAAAAAAAGGTGTTGGAAGGAAAACCAAATAGGTTGCCACGTAGTTCACATGACATCAAGCTCGTCCTCATGGTTAAAGATCGAAAGAAAACATGAAAAGAAAGCAAAATATAGCTTTGCCACGTTCCACATTAAGGTTTTTCTATAATAAAAGGCAAAAAATGTTGCCATGTAGTTACATCAAGCTCGTCCTCATGGTTAAAGTTTGAAAGAAAACTTAAAAAGAAAGCAAGATATGGCTTGCCATGTTTCACATTAAGATTTTTATATTCTATATTAAAAGGCAAAAAATGCATAAATTAATTACAATGCCACCTCAAAATCTATATATTAAATATAGATAAGATATGGTGGCAAATAAATGCACATGCCACCTCAACTAACACCTCATGATTACAATAAATGCTTGCATGCACCTAACCACATGCATAGGAACTTCTTGTCACCTTCCTCTCTTATAGTTTGAACGATCCAGATTTCACCGTCCCCCATCTAACGGCCCATGCATGTATGTGCATATGTATGCATGTGCACATCGTGCCCATCCATGCATCACATGAGGTGGAATTATAACAACCCTTGATTTTGTCATTTGACGGCTAGGATCAATCTCTATGAATATGACCCATGGGATGACAAAATCACACATCGATCACGCTGGCTCCAAATGCGACAAAATAGTGCCAAAGCACCACTCCTTAGAAAGGTCTCGACGAGAGGAATCCAAGGCGTAGGCCCCACCTTCATCCGACCCCTCTACTACAAGCTACGGGCCTTCGAAGACGATTAAACAGAAGGAAGCTTCCTAGAAAGTCCATTCATAAATACTTTGCCACCTCACTACCTTTTTTATTAATGAGGGTGCCTTTTTATTAATGAGGGTGCCTTTTTATTAATGATGGTTCTCTCTTTTCCCTAAATCTAAATCCTGCAAGTGCAAAATCAGGCAGCAAGTTGATCTTGTGGAAAAAGCATTTATATCTTCTTTGACTATAAACATTTACGAATTAGTGCTGCATATCTACTTTTTCTAAGATCTTGTACTGGCAGATAGGCCATATTTAGTTGTTCTAACTATCTAGAACATATTTGTGGAAATTTAAATGGAAAACTATTTTTAGAAAAGGATGTCTATCTTTTGGATGATTTCTGTACAACTGGAAACTTAATACTCTAAGTCTAGCATATGATATGTTTACTAGCAGTCACTTAAGCATTGTAATAGACCAGGCATTGACTGGTTTGAATTCAAAGAGAACAGCACTATTCTACTTTTATAAGATCCTTATTGATGCATTGCAATGAACAAATATGGATTAAAATTGCTTTTTGAAACTCGAATATGTTCTTTTGGCATGTTATTTGTCTAAATCAGACTACATGATATCCCCATAAGATTATCCTTACTGTAAACATGGAACGGATAAGTCTGGCCAGTCTGCTGTGGTGGATGTTTGGTACTAGTCTTTGGATCTGGCCCAGGCTTGTAAGCATGTGTATTTACAAATACGTGATTTGATGTTTTGGAATGGTATTTTTTGTTCATGAACAAGTGATAGGATCTATAAGGTTGTCCCAATATACAAGCGGAGCTGATAAGTCTGCCTGACCAAGGATGTCCTTGGTAAGGTTAGATGTCTGAACCTTGTCTTCGTACAGGGCTAGGGCTTGTTATATATTCTGTGATTTCAGCTTACTGGTTTAACCAGTAGGGATCTTATGGATCTTAGCATTTGTTTTCTGAACAATTACAGTACTATTTGCATTGATTCTTTTGAAAGCTGTTAACATGATTCTGATTTTCAGGAAATATCCAGGTCTAACATAAATCGTATCTAATGGGATGGTGCTATAAAGTCCATTGGACAAACATCTGTTGCAAACGACAATGATGGTGATGCGCAAGCAACAACTAATCTATGGTACCCGGAACTCAAAATACATGGTTATAATTTGCTGGGACAACCTGCTGAAAACCAAGTTGTGCATACAATACTTTCTTGCAAAAAAAATGCTAAAAAAGGTATGTCACTTCTTATGCACATGGAATTCATTGTTTATCGTTACAAAGTAAATGTTACATGGTCTTTACAAAGTTTGGTTTGACATAAATTAAGGATTTGCATAGATTAAAAGCTTTATTCTCTAAGCAAATAAAGTTTATAAAAAGTTTCAGTGCCTACATAGGCATTACATAAAAGAGTTGATCTCTCAGATCACACATTACAAATAATCATGAGAATGACAGTTGTGATCTTGAATTAGTTCCATGGAATATACTGCACATCAGTCCTTCATTGGCTGCCAACGACTTGAACAGTACAATATCAACACTCTCTTGGAAGAGCTCAAAATGCACAAGTAAGTCTATTGTATCAATTCATTACAGGTCTGTTTCCGTATAATATTTTGGGAGGCAAAATTCCTATTGGAATACATAGGTTGCAGGATGGGTCCCTATGTATATAGGGACCCCTCCTGATCCCTATGTACTAAAACCAGGGGCCCTATCTCGCTTCCCGGAAGGAGGTAGGCTAAAATTTATATATATATCTACATATACATATATATCCAATGGCTGGCTAAGGCTCCTTCTCTGATGACTTCATAGTAGCCATTTTTGTAGGCAGAGGCTCCATTTTCTACACAATAATGGTTTATGTACACTATTTTCTGGCCCCAAGGCTTAGGAATTACCAAACGGATAAATATCCCGAAATTGATATCTCTGCTTTACCAATGGCTTTACACTGGTGATTCTCCCCAATTTTGATCTTTCCAATGGCTGGCGCTAAGACTATCATGTGGCCTCGTGAGAGTGCATGCCATCATGACATGAGAACTAGGTACCTGGAAAATCCTTTTTCTTATATTTCTCATTTTGATATCTATCTCAATATTTATTATGTATAGCACTTCAATATTTTCGTGAGGATGTCTTTGTAACGTTTGCACACTTGGGCAAAATACTATTATGTTGGACTATGGCCCCAAAATAACATTTAAGGCATGCTGACAAGGGGGGCACCACGTGGAGGTTATTGCACTTCTCAAATTTTGGATATGGCTTTTTCAAAGGCCTTTCTTAAAAGAAAAAAAAGGGCATGCTTTTTGTACATGCATGCATTGGACAAGTGTCTCTAAACTAACTTACCTCTTTTATGCACTTGTTTGCTTGTAGCAAAAGGCATCGTGCCTCCTCCTTGCATTTCGATGGCCGAAATTGGTTGCCATGTGTTTATTTATTTTAGGTGGAGCAAGGCTACATACACACTTGGTGCAAGGCTACAGTTTCTAGCCCTTATATTCCTCTACGTTACTCTAAAAAAAACTTCTAAGCTTCTTTATCATGATGGGACCAAGCAATGATTGTTTCGTAAACATAGCTCATGCATTTTCTCAAAAAAGACTTCTGTTGTTCATAAGTTGAGAGGTATTTCGCTTTATATTTTTAAGTGAACGTGCATTGATTTTGTGAAGATGTTAAAATTGATAACGATGGGTTTTGAACCCGGGTCTAGATGGCCAAAGTCTAACTCATTACCAAGTTAGCTAGCTACAAGTTAGCATTGTAAATTGAAACTTTCATATTTGTACAGAAAAGGGAAAAAGATTTTTGACTGATAACAGGGGTCTTATCTGGGATTGCGACCAAAATAGGGTTGATCAAAATAGGGTTCCATTGCGGCTGCCCTAAGCTTGGCCGCCAATATGCTCCCTTGCCCAAAAATGGCCGATTCTTGCTTATTTCTTGAGGATCCACATCCGCTGCTAGGCCTTTTGTCTATACATCCTCATCTAACCATGGCATTTCCTTATCTCCTCTATCCGTGCCTTCTCTCATCTCTGTTCTAATACCATGAAAAAAAAGCTCAAATGGCTGCAATCGTGATGGGCCTACAATGATCTTCATGTTTCAGTACAAGGGGATTACATACCACCATGCAATCTGTGCATATACGCTACATCTAAACATGGTATTCTTGTTACTGGATACTAGTTCTAGAGATGTCTTACATGGTATTAGATGTCATGTTTTAAGATTTGTGGGAACTTTATTATCTGAAAACAGAGTTTTACAAGACGTGTGTCAACATCAAAGGAGTACAACAATATCTTCCTGCTTGATTTTTGAAGACTCCAACCTTCATTTCCTCCAGGCTTCATGTTCAGGTCTGTGTAAAGATTTAAGTTATCCAATTAGACTGGAATTCAAAAACTCACAGGTCTGTTTTGAGCAACTAAAACTAGGTCTTGACATTTTACATGTGAAAGGACCAGATTTCTGTCATGCTGAATTATCAGGAAAAATCTGAACTGTGTATTGCACATTTGTTATAGATAATCTCTTATACAGGATCATAATTTAGCATGCTTATATCTGAACAGTCTGTAGTTATGTGTATTTCATCGTATTTGGTTAAATTTAAGAAAGATGGGCATAAGGTGAGTAGGCAAGGTTGGGATATCTTTATGAACTATGAAGAAATAGCATATGCGGATCTCTGTAAGCAGGACTGGTTCTGAACTTTTCAAACTGAAAGCTAAGTTTTATTACCTCCAAATATCTGGTCAGTGGCTTAGCCAGCTAATGGTATGCTAGTATATGGAGCTACAAAAGGCTCTTATAAGCCGCTATCTGTGGAACAGGCTGCTCACGTTAGTGAAACTGAAAAAGGAAGTGTTTCATACTCTTACTCTTACTCTTTATCAGTTATAGTTTTATCATTCCTACTGCTGTTCTACTTGATAATTCTGTTGATAAGGTTGAAGGGCGAAAGCCATGAGATTCTTTTGCTTACCTGTTGGTAGCTTAGCATTTTACCCTGTTTAAAGGCTAACTTGCTTTGGTTCTACCGCAGGTAACCGGGATCTCATCTACTTACTCTCAAATTGATGATTCCATGAAGCACTCGGAGCAGTGCATTACTTGCAAAAGCATATGGTTCAAGAACGTTTTAGCTATTAAAAAGGATATTAAAATTCATGACCAAAAAGTCTTCTTTAAGCTCTTCAGGTTCTCTCTTTTCCCTAAATCTAAATCCTGCAAGTGCAAAATCAGGCAGCAAGTTGATCTTGTGGAAAAAGCATTTATATCTTCTTTGACTATAAACATTTACGAATTAGTGCTGCATATCTACTTTTTCTAAGATCTTGTACTGGCAGATAGGCCATATTTAGTTGTTCTAACTATCTAGAACATATTTGTGGAAATTTAAATGGAAAACTATTTTTAGAAAAGGATGTCTATCTTTTGGATGATTTCTGTACAACTGGAAACTTAATACTCTAAGTCTAGCATATGATATGTTTACTAGCAGTCACTTAAGCATTGTAATAGACCAGGCATTGACTGGTTTGAATTCAAAGAGAACAGCACTATTCTACTTTTATAAGATCCTTATTGATGCATTGCAATGAACAAATATGGATTAAAATTGCTTTTTGAAACTCGAATATGTTCTTTTGGCATGTTATTTGTCTAAATCAGACTACATGATACCCCCATAAGATTATCCTTACTGTAAACATGGAACGGATAAGTCTGGCCAGTCTGCTGTGGTGGATGTTTGGTACTAGTCTTTGGATCTGGCCCAGGCTTGTAAGCATGTGTATTTACAAATACGTGATTTGATGTTTTGGAATGGTATTTTTTGTTCATGAACAAGTGATAGGATCTATAAGGTTGTCCCAATATACAAGCGGAGCTGATAAGTCTGCCTGACCAAGGATGTCCTTGGTAAGGTTAGATGTCTGAACCTTGTCTTCGTACAGGGCTAGGGCTTGTTATATATATACTATGAGGGACTGCACAAATTCGACCGAAAGCCAATGCAAAGTATTCCCTAGATTCAAAGAAGTTCTCTTGATATTCCCCAACATTCCCCAAGATTCCCTCTAGATTCCCCAAGATTTTATGTAGTTCTATTGAATTCTCCAAGGTTTGATGAAGATTCTCCTAGATTCCTTTAGATTATAGGAAGATTCTCCATGATTTTCCAAGATTCTATCATGATTTCACTAGATTCTCAAAGCCTTTAGAAAGATTCCTTTAGATTCCCAAAGATTCTCATAAGATTCATCTAGATTCTCTAAGATCCTATGAAGATTCCCTTAGAATTTACATGATTCCATCAAGATTCCTCTAGATTCTTAAAGGTTCTATGAAGATTCCCTTGGATTCCCTTAATTTTCCAAAGATTCTCACGTGATTCCTATAGGTTCCCTTCGATTTTCCAAAGATTCTCTTGAGATTCTCTTTGATTCTCAAAGATTCTCTTGAGATTCTCTTTGATTCTCTTTTGATTTGAGACTATAGCAAGCTTGTTCTTCCTTTTGCAACACAGAATCTCCAAACATCCAAAATTCAAAACGAAATTGGAGATGTCAGACCGGTTACCTGATTCAGCTTTGGCTCCAGGTCCAGGTCGTCCTCACTGGTGTTCTGCTCCAGTTGATTCCCATAGAGTTCATCTATATGCATGCTGCCTTCCTGTGTTTCCTTCACCTCACTGCTAGTTGGTTGTGTGATGTATTTGCTGATGCCACCCTCTCTCTTAGGGGTCGGATTGCCTGCCAACTGATATTTTTCCACAATGCCCACCAAGAACGCTTTGCTTGGTTGAGCATAGACCTCCGATTCCTTCCTGCATAGGGCTTGCAGGTCAATGCCTGCGCCCTTAATCAGATTGATCATCTCCTGCCTTGTTAGTTTGTTCTTGGCCTATCTTTAAAAATCAAAGATTTTCTCAAAGATTTTCCAAAGATTCTCTTGAGATTCTCTTTGATTCTCAAAGATTCTCTTGAGATTCTCTTTGATTCTCAAAGATTCTCTTGAGATTCTCTTTGATTCTCAAAGATTTTCTCAAAGATTCTCTTGAGTTTGCTCAGAAGTTAATTTAAAAACCTATCTTTGATAGTGTCTCAAATTATCTGCATACTAACATTTGGGTAAGAATCGTGAGGCAGATCAGAAAAAATACAATACTGGCTGCATAACATCTCCAGATAGGGCACAAAGACATGGCCCTTGGTAAGCAATAAGGATACACCACGTAACATTGTGGAAAAAATGGTACAGGTGCATTTCTGAGCATGGGCAGCATAGCCTAGTTGGTGGTCTACCCTACTCAGCACAAGCATAGCGGGCAAGACGGAATAACACGATGAGATGTGAAAATAAGGGCATGACCCAGTAAGGTTTGTTTTTAGAAATAATTGAGCTTTGTTTTTAGAAACATTTGAGGAGACACGTAGTATTAAGATGTTATACGGTATGTGGGTGGCATCTCTAGTCTTAATGATGGAGCCAAGTTCTGGGCTAAGGAGAATTAAAATATCGTAAAGTCTTATCTAGACTAATCTGCACCTCCCCTATAAAGGAATATGGCTGCCTGCCAAAGTTAATGCCTAAGGGCATAAATACAATGCCTATGGGCATAAATACAAGGTTGAACACATGCTGGACACCAAGAAGATGGAAATTAAACAAGCAAGGGTGGACATTATAAAAACGCAGAGGTGACCACAAGCAAGGTATAGTTGGCAAAATATTTTCAGGATGGCAAAGGCATGGCCCTACATGAGTAATAGATTAAAGCATTTTCACATTAATGGCTATGGCTAGGAGACATAAAAGAAGATGAACGTACTGCACGAGATGCATATGGGAAGGACTAACACATAGCATATGTTCAAGATACTGTTCTGGAATGTTATGCCCAGCAGGTTGCCTAGTCTACCAAACAGTAGCATGTTGGTAAAGCTTGAATAACATGAGCAGTTGCAACATAGGTGCATATGATCTACTGCATTTGAGTATATTCTGCATAACATCTCCAGATAGCACACAAGGACATGACCCTAAAGAAGTAATAAGAGCAAAGATAGCATACAAGAAGTTAACCGACATGTAACTTAGGTTCGTGATATCGTTTTGCAATGTTAAGCCTAGATGGCGGTCTGCTCTACTCAGCACAAGCACAGGCGGCAAGAATGAACAACACGGGGAGATGTAAAAACAAGGGCAGTGCCCATAAAATGTTATCTTTAGCAATAACTGATAAACCATGTAGCATTAAAATGTTTAAGTGTATAGGTTCAGCATCTCCAGTCTTAAATTACTGGTGGGCTTGCTTTCTGGGCTAAGGAGAATCACAATACTGTAGGGTCTCCTCTAGACTAATATGCACTTTCCCCATAAGGGAATATGGTTTTCCGTTAAAATTAATGCTTATGGGCATAATTGCAAAGTTTGACACAAGCTGTGCACCAGAAGGATGGAAATTAAACAAGCAAAGGTGGACAATTTCTTTTTAAAAAATATGTAGAGGTGACTAGAAGCCAGATATAAGGGGCATAACATTTTCGGATTGCATAAACCATGAAAAATGCTGGTTTTTTTTACATACTAACATTTGGGTAACATTCGTGAGATAGAAAAAAAAAAAATACAATCTTGGATGTTTAGGGCTCGTGGTATCTCTAGGGACGAATCTCCCTGAGGCCCTAAGTTCGATAATGGCGGCAAATGGTCGCAAGTACTCATCCGATATGGTATCATGGTAAAGAATGCCGCATCGTCATTGGGCATGGACAAGTCGGCCTAGCAGATGCCGCAGTGATCATGCAAATCGGCTCCATCTCGAACCGGTACTTCTTCATCCCGCTAAATTTACATGGCTTTCTATTTTAGCTAAAGCAAATCATGGAGCCGACATGGCCACGATGCATGAGACCACATGGTCAAAAAGCGTAGAGGTCGCTTACCGCAGCAAACATTTTAATCTTCATCAAACACATCCGAAACCGCCTTGGTTCTTGGAGAGCGCCTTTGGTTCTTGCCGTTCAAATGGCCAAGAGCAAATTAACAAGGCCCGGCGATAGGTCTGGATCAAAGGGGCCGGAATTGATCTACAAGCCCTTTGCAAGAAAGAGGAGGAAGCCTTTGCTCAACCTAGCAAAATGTTTCTAATGAGCATTGTAGAGAAGCATCGGCTGGCAAAAAGCCCCAACACAAGGAAGGGTGGAGATGTCGCCTAATATATCACGGGCAACTAGCAGCAGAGTGGAGGATACACGTTATCAAGCACATGGAGCAAGAGCACGAAATACAACAAGTGCAGAACAATGAGGACGAAATGGATTTGGAGCTTCAACTGAATCAGGTTCTTTATGAATTAAAAATGTTATTCGGATTTTACAGAGGCAACTGGTTATGCTTTGCCTAAATAACAATAAATTAACCCTTAAATCTAGGCTGGTCACATGGTGTATAATCTGTAATAGGGCAAAGCAGCAAGTAAATTATATGCTGAACATGGAGTAAATGCAGAAGAATAGATGTAAACTTACGAATCTTGAATATCTGGTTGTAGAACAGGTATATCTAAATGGTAAGGTTTATCTGCATTTAGTATGCATAGGCTTGGCCTGAAAGGATAGCCATAGGTGGAGGCAACTCTGTGCCATACGACCAGCAATGGCACAAGAAAGCTGATGGGGCAATGCGCTTGTACTGTGGCTCATATGAACCGACCTTGAGTTAACAGGAATCTGATATGTCACAACAACCAAATAGCGTGCAATCTGCAACAGAGTTATGATTCGTATTACAATAGAATTACAGGACTCCGTTTCCCCTTTGGAATTCAGATCTGGTCCACGTAGGAGACCATAGGCTCCTATGCTGAAATTTAACTGTTATTCTGACTATGATATAGCTGAGTATTATGTGCTGAATTCTTTATTTGAGCTATCTTAAATACTGAATTATTTGGATTATATTATGAAGTATATAATTTGGTGAAGGGCGTTAAGCCGTGCTTGACTATTGCTTACCTGCTAATCCCTCTCTTGGTTACCCATTAGGCTAACACTTGACTGGTTGGATTGCAGGTAACCGGTCTTGCACCTCCAGATTCCTTGCATTTTTGGATGTTTTGGATATTTTGGATATTATGGATGCAAAGGAAACTATAAAACCAGTAAAAGACTGAAGTATGTGGACACGGCAGCATTTTTTGACGATTTCTATGAAATCTTGTTGTTAATTGCATCTGACTGAAGGTAACTTTTACAATATTACAATTTCTTTTCAAGTATATGAACCAGGCTATCCATTTCTGGATCAGCCCGAGTTGACTTTTGGAAAACCGTTAAGCTAATGATGTAAGTTTTTTCTGCTGTAAGCATTTATCAAGTTGTTTGGTATCTCTTGGTCCTAAGAACTATATGACAGATATAGCAAAATTGAAAGGAAAAGTTAACTGGTACAATAAGCAGCCTATGGGGTCATGTTACTGTGGATTAGAACAGTTTGGACTAGTAAAGAATGTGATAATCTAAGGAAATATAAATGAATTGGAAGTAATGTGCGTAGTGAAACTGTGGAGATCACTTGAATTAATATAAACATGAAAGAAAAAATCACATAATGATAGAGCATTATACCTACGGATGACTTGTGTAGTTAAGTATGTAGTAGGCCTTTTGTTGGGCCTATAGTGCATGGTCCTCACATAGATGATCTGTTGTATGAAAGGATGTATAAAACATTGTCAAGGTAGAAAAGGCTATGCATTGAAAATAGCAATAAATGTTGGATCTCAAGGCTATCTCATTTTATGGTCGAGAACCGATAATTTCTAAAGCCCATGGTTTAGAAAGCCAAGTCTTTGGTCAAGGCTTTGGCAAGTTTATATATTCCACGACTTCAAGACACCCGGTTTAACTAGTGTGAGTCTTGGAGATCCAACTCTAGTAATATGTCTGCACTGATGAACATGTGGAACAGCATGACTTGTTGTTGCAGATTTGATGCATGTGTTTGATAATATACTAAGCATTCTTTCTAGCAGGAAGCAAATATGGAGAACAACTATGATATCTTACAGGAAGCTATAGATCAACAAGATACTCTTGGTCGTAGCTGGATTGATAGTATATGGCAGTGCAAAACAAGGACTAATGGCGTATTGCAGAAAAGGATGGTCATTGGAGGCATGCACATTCTAGGTAATGCCTACCTTAAAAAAGTTTTTTTCAAAAAAGCATATGCTAAAATAAGTGAGCAATCTGTGTATGACTAGACTACAAAAGTACGGCCTTTGGCCAAACATAGCAAGCCCTCGGGCGTAACATTAAAAAGCAAATATGCCACTGATATGCAGTATTGGCGGCTATGGTTTCTTAACATTAGTATAGTCGGCAGGGGGATCCCTATGAGTATAGGGTCCTCCTGTCCCTATACTCAGCAGGTATTTCACTGCCTTCCGGTTGGAGGTAGGGTTTAGCTTATATATATACATATATATATATATATCAAATTAACGGATGGTTTTGCCCAGTACAAGGCTCAGAAGTTAATTTAAAAACCTATCTTTGATAGTGTCTCAAATTATCTGCATACTAACATTTGGGTAAGAATCGTGAGGCAGATCAGAAAAAATACAATACTGGCTGCATAACATCTCCAGATAGGGCACAAAGACATGGCCCTTGGTAAGCAATAAGGATACACCACGTAACATTGTGGAAAAAATGGTACAGGTGCATTTTCGAAAGCATGGGGGCAAAGATAGCCTAGTTGGTGGTCTACCCTACTCAGCACAAGCATAGCGGGCAAGACGGAATAACATGACGAGATGTGAAAATAAGGGCATGACCCAGTAAGGTTTGTTTTTAGAAATAATTGAGCTTTGTTTTTAGAAACATTTGAGGAGACACGTAGTATTAAGATGTTATACGGTATGTGGGTGGCATCTCTAGTCTTAATGATGGAGCCAAGTTCTGGGCTAAGGAGAATTAAAATATCGTAAAGTCTTATCTAGACTAATCTGCACCTCCCCTATAAAGAAATATGGCTGTCACAAAGTTAATGCCTAAGGGCATAAATACAATGCCTATGGGCATAAATACAAGGTTGAACACATTTGGACACCAAGAAGATGGAAATTAAACAAGCAAGGGTGGACATTATAAAAACGCAGAGGTGACCACAAGCAAGGTATAGTTGGCAAAATATTTTCAGGATGGCAAAGGCATGGCCCTACATGAGTAATAGATTAAAGCATTTTCACATTTATGGCTATGGCTAGGAGACATAAAAGAAGATGAACGTACTGCACGAGATGCATATGGGAAGGACTAACACATAGCATATGTTCAAGATACTGTTCTGGAATGTTATGCCCAGCAGGTTGCCTAGTCTACCAAACAGTAGCATGTTGGTAAAGCTTGAATAACATGAGCAGTTGCAACATAGGTGCATATGATCTACTGCATTTGAGTATATTTCGCGATAACATCTCCGTGATAGCACACAAGGACATGACCCTAAAGAAGTAATAAGAGCAGCATAGCATACAGTAAGCACCGACATGTAACTTAGGTTCGTGATATCGTTTTGCAATGTTAAGCCTAGATGGCGGTCTGCTCTACTCAGCACAAGCACAGGCGGCAAGAATGAACAACACGGGGAGATGTAAAAACAAGGGCAGTGCCCATAAAATGTTATCTTTAGCAATAACTGATAAACCATGTAGCATTAAAATGTTTAAGTGTATAGGTTCAAAGATCTCCAGTCTTAAATTCTTGGTGGGCTTGCTTTTACGGGCTAAGGAGAATCACAATACTGTAGGGTCTCCTCTAGACTAATATGCACTTTCCCCATAAGGGAATATGGTTTTCCGTTAAAATTAATGCTTATGGGCATAATTGCAAAGTTTGACACAAGCTGTGCACCAGAAGGATGGAAATTAAACAAGCAAAGGTGGACAATTTCTTTTAAAAAAAAAATATGTAGAGGTGACTAGAAGCCGGATATAAGGGGCATAACATTTTTAGGATTGCATAAACCATGAAAAAATGCTGGTTTTTTTACATACTAACATTTGGGTAACATTCGTGAGATAGAACGTAAAAAAATACAATCATTGGATGTTTAGGGCTCGTGTATCTCTAGGACGAATCTCCCAGAGGCCCTAAGTTCGATAATGGCGGCAAATGGTCGCAAGTACTCATCCGATATGGTATCATGGTAAAGAATCTTTGATCGTCATTGGGCATGGACAAGTCGGCCTAGCAGATGCCGCATCATGCAAATCGGCTCCATCTCGAACCTGGTACTTCTTCATCCCGCTAAATTTACATGGCTTTCTATTTTAGCTAAAGCAAATCATGGAGCCGACATGGCCACGATGCATGAGACCACATGGTCAAAAGCAGAGAGGTCGCTTCACTGGCGACATTTTAATCTTGTCAAACACATCTGGAAACCGCCTTGGTTCTTGAGAGCGCCTTGGTTCTTGCCGTTCAAATGGCCAAGAGCAAATTAACAAGGCCCGAAGTGATAGGTCTGATCAAAGGGGCCGGAATTGATCTACAAGCCCTTTGCAAGAAAGAGGAGGAAGCCTTTGCTCAACCTAGCAAAATGTTTCTAATGAGCATTGTAGAGAAGCATCGGTGGCAAAAAAGCCCCAACACAAGGAAGGGTGGAGATGTCGCCTAATATATCACGAGGCAACTAGCAAAGCAGAGTGGAGGATACACAGTTATCAAGCACATGGAGCAAGAGCACGAAATACAACAAGTGCAGAACAATGAGGACGAAATGGATTTGGAGCTTCAACTGAATCAGGTTCTTTATGAATTAAAAATGTTATTCGGATTTTACAGAGGCAACTGGTTATGCTTTGCCTAAATAACAATAAATTAACCCTTAAATCTAGGCTGGTCACATGGTGTATAATCTGTAATAGGGCAAAGCAGCAAGTAAATTATATGCTGAACATGGAGTAAATGCAGAAGAATAGATGTAAACTTACGAATCTTGAATATCTGGTTGTAGAACAGGTATATCTAAATGGTAAGGTTTATCTGCATTTAGTATGCATAGGCTTGGCCTGAAAGGATAGCCATAGGTGGAGGCAACTCTGTGCCATACGACCAGCAATGGCACAAGAAAGCTGATGGGGCAATGCGCTTGTCTTTGTGGGCTCATATGAACCGACCTTGAGTTAACGGGGAATCGATATGTCACAACAACCAAATAGCGTGCAATGCAATGAGAGTTATGATTAAGTATTACAATAGAATTACAGGACTCCGTTTCCCCTTTGGAATTCAGATCTGGTCCACGTAGGAGACCATAGGCTCCTATGCTGAAATTTAACTGTTATTCTGACTATGATATAGCTGAGTATTATGTGCTGAATTCTTTATTTGAGCTATCTTAAATACTGAATTATTTGGATTATATTATGAAGTATATAATTTGGTGAAGGGCGTTAAGCCGTGCTTGACTATTGCTTACCTGCTAATCCCTCTCTTGGTTACCCATTAGGCTAACACTTGACTGGTTGGATTGCAGGTAACCGGTCTTGCACCTCCAGATTCCTTGCATTTTTGGATGTTTTGGATATTTTGGATATTATGGATGCAAAGGAAACTATAAAACCAAGAAAAGATGAAGTATGTGGACACTTAGAAGATTTTTTGACGATTTCTATGAAATCTTGTTGTTAATTGCATCTGACTGAAGGTAACTTTTACAATATTACAATTTCTTTTCAAGTATATGAACCAGGCTATCCATTTCTGGATCAGCCCGAGTTGACTTTTGGAAAACCGTTAAGCTAATGATGTAAGTTTTTTCTGCTGTAAGCATTTATCAAGTTGTTTGGTATCTCTTGGTCCTAAGAACTATATGACAGATATAGCAAAATTGAAAGGAAAAGTTAACTGGTACAATAAGCAGCCTATGGGGTCATGTTACTGTGGATTAGAACAGTTTGGACTAGTAAAGAATGTGATAATCTAAGGAAATATAAATGAATTGGAAGTAATGTGCGTAGTGAAACTGTGGAGATCACTTGAATTAATATAAACATGAAAGAAAAAATCACATAATGATAGAGCATTATACCTACGGATGACTTGTGTAGTTAAGTATGTAGTAGGCCTTTTGTTGGGCCTATAGTGCATGGTCCTCACATAGATGATCTGTTGTATGAAAGGATGTATAAAACATTGTCAAGGTAGAAAAGGCTATGCATTGAAAATAGCAATAAATGTTGGATCTCAAGGCTATCTCAAACCTTATGGTCGAAGAACCGATAATTTCTAAAGCCCATGGTTTAGAAAGCCAAGTCTTTGGTCAAGGCTTTGGCAAGTTTATATATTCCCTGACTTCAGTACACCAGTTTAACTAGTGTGAGTCTTGGAGATCCAACTCTAGTAATATGTCTGCACTGATGAACATGTGGAACAGCATGACTTGTTGTTGCAGATTTGATGCATGTGTTTGATAATATACTAAGCATTCTTTCTAGCAGGAAGCAAATATGGAGAACAACTATGATATCTTACAGGAAGCTATAGATCAACAAGATACTCTTGGTCGTAGCTGGATTGATAGTATATGGCAGTGCAAAACAAGGACTAATGGCGTATTGCAGAAAAGGATGGTCATTGGAGGCATGCACATTCTAGGTAATGCCTACCTTAAAAAAGTTTTTTTCAAAAAAGCATATGCTAAAATAAGTGAGCAATCTGTGTATGACTAGACTACAAAAGTACGGCCTTTGGCCAAACATAGCAAGCCCTCGGTAACATTAAAAGCAAATATGCCAGCGATATGCGATATTGGCGGCTATGGTTTCTTAACATTAGTATAGTCGGCAGGGGGATCCCTATGAGTATAGGGTCCTCCTGTCCCTATACTCAGCAGGTATTTCACTGCCTTCCGGTTGGAGGTAGGGTTTAGCTTATATATATACATATATATATATATATCAAATTAACGGATGGTTTTGCCCAGTACAAGGCTCGGTTAATTTAAAACCTATCTTTGATAGTGTCTCAAATTATCCGCATACTAACATTTGGGTAAGAATCGTGGAGGCGGATCGGAAAAATACAACTTGGCCGCATAACATCTCGGATAGGGCACAAAGACATGGCCCTTGGTAAGCAATAAGGATACACCACGTAACATTGTGGAAAAATGGTGTGTGCATTTTCGAGCATGGGCAAGATAGCCTAGTTGGTGGTCTACCCTACTCAAAGACAAGCATAGCGGGCAAGACGGAATAACATGACGAGATGTGAAAATAAGGGCATGACCCAAGAAGGTTTGTTTTAGAAATAATTGAGCTTTGTTTTAGAAACATTTGAGGAGACACGTAGTATTAAGATGTTATACGGTATGTGGGTGGCATCTCTAGTCTTAATGATGGAGCCAAGTTCTGGGCTAAGGAGAATTAAAATATCGTAAAGTCTTATCTAGACTAATCTGCACCTCCCCTATAAAGAAATATGGCTGCCTGCCAAAGTTAATGCCTAAGGGCATAAATACAATGCCTATGGGCATAAATACAAGGTTGAACACATCTTTGGACACCAAGAAGATGGAAATTAAACAAGCAAGGGTGGACATTATAAAAACGCAGAGGTGACCACAAGCAAGGTATAGTTGGCAAAATATTTTCAGGATGGCAAAGGCATGGCCCTACATGAGTAATAGATTAAAGCATTTTCACATTTATGGCTATGGCTAGGAGACATAAAAGAAGATGAACGTACTGCACGAGATGCATATGGGAAGGACTAACACATAGCATATGTTCAAGATAATTGCTCGAATGTTATGCCCAAAGAGGTTGCCTAGTCTACCAAACAAGAGCATGTTGGTAAAGCTTGAATAACATGAGAGGTTGCAACATAGGTGCATATGATCTATCGCATTTGAGTATATTCTCGCATAACATCTCCGGATAGCACACAAGGACATGACCCTAAAGAAGTAATAAGAGCAAAGATAGCATACAAGAGAAGTTAACCGACATGTAACTTAGGTTCGTGATATCGTTTTTGCAATGTTAAGCCTAGATGGCGGTCCGCTCTACTCAAAGACAAGCACAAAGTGGCAAGAATGAACAACACGGGGAGATGTAAAACAAGGGCGGTGCCCATAAAATGTTATCTTTAGCAATAACCGATAAACCATGTAGCATTAAAATGTTTAAGTGTATAGGTTCAAAGATCTCCGGTCTTAAATTCTTGGTGGGCTTGTTTTTTACGGGCTAAGGAGAATCACAAATTTGTAGGGTCTCCTCTAGACTAATATGCACTTTCCCCATAAGGGAATATGGTTTTCCGTTAAAATTAATGCTTATGGGCATAATTGCAAAGTTTGACACAAGCTGTGCACCAGAAGGATGGAAATTAAACAAGCAAAGGTGGACAATTTCTTTTTAAAAAATATGTAGAGGTGACTAGAAGCCAGATATAAGGGGCATAACATTTTCGGATTGCATAAACCATGAAAAATGCTGGTTTTTTTTACATACTAACATTTGGGTAACATTCGTGAGATAGAACAGAAAAAATACAATACTGGATGTTTAGGGCTCGTGTATCTCTAGGACGAATCTCCCAGAGGCCCTAAGTTCTGATAATGGCCAAAGCACCATTCATTGGAAAGCTCTCGATGAGAGGAATCCAATGGCGTGGGTCCCACCTTCATCCGACCCCTCTACCACAAGCTACGTGCCTTTAAATGCGATTAAACAAAAGGAAGCTTCTGAGAAAGTCTAATCATAAATGTTTTGCCACCTCATCACTTTTTTTATTAATAAAGGTGACACCCTTTTATTAATGAAGGTGACACCTCACCTCCTTTTAAAAAAAAATCAATTTAATATTAAAAAGTTAATGGATAGGATTTGTGCTCACCTTTTGATCTAACGGTTAAGATCTGCTACACCAAACTCACCTTAAGGGACCTTCCTTGCACCTTCCTTACAAAAAATCAAGGGCTAGGATTTATCCTCCCCCTTTGATCCAACGGTCCGGGGATGTGGTGCATGCCTCCATGCATGACCCATGCATGCCTCTATGCATGCCCATAAGGAATGGATGGCCCTGATGCTGCCATCTCACTGGCCCCACCTTAAATGGATGGCATCCGGGCATGTATGAATCAAACACATTATATAGAAAAGTTTCATGATATACCTTTATATATATAACTGATATATATATATATATACAAGTTTTTGTACTATAAATGGGTCTATGAACTATGGTTTACGAAATATGGGAACAAAATTCATGAGATTTCTCTATATAGAATCTTCAACTATAAGTGTCACTTTTTTTATTATCAACTGTCTACATGTTACCTTTAGTTGAACTCCTTCAAAAGAGTGAGAATTGTAGAGATTGTCATAAGTTATAATGTGTCGTACAACCTTCATTCCTCTACCTTGTTATAAATTTCCTAAAATTCTATAAGATTCCTTGACGTTTACTAAGGTCCCATTAAGACCCCCCATTATACTGCAAATGTTCTTCAATATTATGTATAGAACCCCTTAAATATCTTTTAGCTTCTGTACTCAACGTAGAAGATTTACCTACATTCACTTAAGATGCCTCTAGATTTCCTAATGTTCCCTTAAGATTCCATTAGATCCCTCAAAATCAACCAATCAAAGATCGGGTCAACCCTCATGTCAACATCTGTCAATTCCTAGTCAAAGCGCAACATTTTTCTATTAGCACTAGTTACGGTGCCCAGCGTTGCTGGGCATAGTTTCAAAACCTGTAAATGATAGGCCGTCAAATCTGGGCAAGCTATATTCAAATCGGCCTTTTGATCCATCCAACCACCATGATGTACACTAAGACTAAAACAAACCCTCACGGTGGCCGTCAGAACAGTATAATGAGGGCTTTATCAATTGTAGTGAGAGTATAATATGTGCCTTCCAATCATATCATGTTTACAATACTGCTTAATAGCCACAATAGATGAACCCATTCATATCATCCTATTATTCTAGAGCTTTCTAGATGATGAACTGCCCTAGATGATGAATTGCCAATAATTAATGTTAAGGCTTGCAAACATCTCTTATAGGAACAGCCAACTGACAATTAAGTTCGTTAACAGGACACATGCGGACGCTGCATGCCTTTGTTCAATAGACTCATTGGTACATGGTGGATTCGATAAATGGGGTGGATTTGAGAAAAGGAGTCGATTTGCATTGTCGTGTTGCTTCCAAACCAACTTACCAATGCATTACCAACCATCGATGCTATGATTGTACCCATTATTACCTGCCACTCATCTTATAAATTATTACTGGAGATTGAACCATAGACATGGTGTGGATCATTTTAAGTTAGATAATATAGCAAGTGCCACAATATCTACAGAAAAGTTATTTAGTATAAAAGTCGTTGGTTCGTTGAAAACATAAGGTTCTACTGGTTGGGCATCTCGTTGGTTCGTTGAAAACATAAGGTTCTACTGGTTGGGCATGCATTGTCATGTACAGGATAGAGACTATTTGTCATGTACAGGATAGAGATGATCATATCTTCACTGACAATACCCACAAAGCTACATCTGTTAAAAAAATATACACTCAATGTCGGATGCCAAAATGAGATTAGCACCTCCAAATTCATGCAGAGGACATGCTGTTCAGAGTGTGCACAGGCAGCTTGACAGGCTACTTACATATGCATATCATGCTAACATGCTGATGGTGCTTGCAACGTTGATAATAAATTACATATTTATTAACTTTAAAACGTATGTAAAACACATCAAGGTTTGAAGTTGCACCCCAATAAAATATCTGACTTGAAATATCAGTAGAGATACCAAAGCCAAACAATCAGACGCTTTATCTAAAGAAGCCTCAAATAGGCCCCAACATTGATGACAACAATTTTTTGGGGGTTTACGCTGCTCTTCCCAACGGAGTCCCCTAGATCCTCCACAATACATCCTACCAATTCTGTGTGCGTAAGAGCATAGCAACTTGCCTACTCAGACAACACCTAAGCAGTTCAGGAGGTTGAGCAAATTGTGTGCCTTACAAACATTTAACATACTCCAGGATTAAGTGAGGCAATAGAAGAATCATCACGAATGAATAACATAGATAAATGAATGCTAGGAATGATGCTGAAAGGAAAATACCTGGATCTAGAACCTGACAAAATGCCTGTGTCATTGGCTGACCTGCACTGAAAAGAATATCGTATTGCATCAGATGCAGTTCATACCTCTGGTGTAGATATATATAGGATTCAGCAATGGTTCATCGACCAAGCCAAAACCTATGAGGCATAAATCCGCAGCATCCAGCTTTATAACCCATCAGATCCATGCCTTATAAGCACAGAAAGTACACATGATTTTTCTCCATGGAAAGATTAGAACGTGAGCTCCATATTCTGCTCGGCATCATATCAAAACTCAGAACTCAAATCTAAAATCTACAGAACTCAATGCTCAGATTCAAAACTGTTTCAGATGCTCAGTGACGGTTTCAGATGCAGTTCATACCTCTGGAGTAAATAGATATAGGATTCAACAATGGATCAAGCCAAACTCTGTGAGGCATAAACCCGCAACATCCAGCCTTATAGTCATCAGATCCATGACTTATAAGCATGGGAAGTGCCTGTTCAAGCAAGCGCCCATGTTGGCGCCGTACAAATTCTTGGCCATAGCCTCTACCTACCAAGCCCATGCCCTGACCATTAAGCTCTGTGGTATTATGGGAATGACGTACGTCGATTCAGTAGTGCAACGGAAGAAGGACAGAGGAGGAGAGAAAATTGCAACGAAAATAAAACCTAGAAAAACTTAGAGGTGAAAGATCTCGACCTTTAGATTTGGCACGGACGATCTTAGCCCTTCAAATTAGGGCGTGGTCCATTACTTGCACTAAAACATTATAATATAAGATCAAGGAGTAACGTGCTTCCCTCTAGAATACGTTTAAATTCCTATTAGATTCCATCTACATTAATTGGAGTAAGACCTTAGGATCCCTCATCAAAAATAAGATTTTTGGAAGACCTACTTCAATTGTCTAGAAAATAACCATGGCAGGCATTTGAACGCACTTCCATTGTATGACTAGTTTCAAGATGAAGTTTAATGGGGAGATTGCATATTGCACCAGCTAAACAAAGGAACTCAAATTTCAATGGGTAGATTACGTATGGATATCTTACACCAGCTAAACAAAGGAACTCAAATTTCAATGGGTAGATTACGTATGGATGTGACATGTTCAAATTTAAACCCATGGGCAAGAAACATGAAGAAATGCGTTACTGTGATGTGATTTTGATAGATATATGAGGTTTTCATTTTTTTTTTAATATCCCTTTTGACATGTCTACCAAGTGATTATTGTGGTTCTTTGTTATAATCTCACAACATTATATGAGACAACCTTAGTGACATTAAGCTGTTCCAAGAGCTGCAACAGCGATTCCACAGCAAGTAAATTTAGAACTAATAGGCTGATTTTATCACTACATCTGTGTTCTCAGATCTTCATATTACACCATCTATTATCAGATCTGTGTGAAAAATATAATCCAGCATTCTTCAACATTCTCAACAGGCAAGAATGAAACTGGTGATGGGGGAGATTCTATCCTTTGCATGGCATCGATAGCCATTACACTTTCACAGATTGAACGTGCCAATTCGTAGTGGTTAGGATTAAGATCACTGCATTTTGTAATGATTGACCCTTAAATTTCAAAACTATTTTACCTGTTACACCTTTTCGCAACTGTCAGCTTGAAAATCTCCTCCCCTTTCAATTCTAGAGGACGCCTAAGATCATCATCTGTAAATGTTCCAAGGAGGAATTTGTCTTTGTCCACAACTATAACCACATCCTTTCACATTAACCTCCAAGAGCTTATCCATAATAAGATCCTTCTCTTTGCAGATAGATACTTCTTTATTTTTCATGACATCCTAAAGCTGCAAAATATATTCCAGTAACACCTACTCCATCAAGAGATGGTAGGGGCATAGTTTTCGATAACTATTATATCATATTATAGTATTCAACCTATGTAGAACATTTACTGCTAGAATGTATCCACCAATTCAACCTTTTAGTCTAAACGAGGGAAATGAAATTAGATACTAACCTGCCGGAAAGTTGTAAATTTATATGCTTTTAAGTAACACGATGCCATTAGATGTGACTGAGGCCAGGTTCACCACTGTTGTTAAATAGCACTAGGACATATTAGAACTTAATATGCCAATGTAATTATGTAATGCATCTGGAGATAAGTAGACGGACTTAATCCCTATAGACACAAATATTTAGGAGAATTTTTGTGCAATGTAGCCACTTTTGCCCACACTAGAACTGTACTAACATCTTCCCAGTTTCTCTGATAGTTTGTCCTGCATCGAGCATTCTCCAATATCCCCAATTGAGAACGTAGGCACGCTAACGTCTTTCCCACGTATATGCCAATGTAATGCCCTGCTAACTACTGCACTTTCAATCCACAAATCTGCATTACGATTTATAGCCAGACATTCACACAAAGAGTCTACCTAAATGATAAGAAGCGTTATCTTCCAAAATCGTGCAGCAACAGAGTCGGAACACCTCACTGTCTTCCGTATTGGTCGATGCTGGATCTGAAATGATAAACAAAACACAAATTAGGCAAGAAATTTCTAGAGACCTTGGGGATCCCCTAGTTTGCATGCATTCTTCCAATCAACGAAAACATATTGAAACAATTGACATAAACATACCTCATATTTTAGATTAATCTGTTTAAACTTCAACTCTTGCTTTGTGCCACATGATATTGTTCTGTAGAAATCAGATATTTGTGTAACAATTTGACCCGCAAGAAACACAAACATACCGACAGATTACTTTGCAAAAAAGAGATTAAACTACAAAATATCTTGAAAGGGGATGCAATGTGGCATGTCCACCAGCTAGCAAACATTTGGGCATAACTTGGAAATGCAAGATCCATTGCTCAAGCAAGAGTATCCATTGGAAAGCTTACAGGAAGCTCTAAAAATAAGTCTAGGTACACATCTTTCAAATTCCTACCGTATGTGTGTCAAATATGGCAAATTACATTTGCTGTTCTAATTTCACATCAGAGGACAAACATGGCGGTAACTCCAAAAAGAAAGCTCTATTGTCCGCACAACTACTCTAAACACATAACACATGCATATACAGGGATATACTTCCAATCAATGAAAACATATTGAAACAATTGACATAAACATACCTCATATTTTAGATTAATCTGTTTAAACTTCAACTCTTGCTTTGTGCCACATGATATTGTTCTGTAGAAATCAGATATTTGTGTAACAATTTGACCCGCAAGAAACACAAACATACCGACAGATTACTTTGCAAAAAGAGATTAAACTACAAAATATCTTGAAAGGGGATGCAATGTGGCATGTCCACCAGCTAGCAAACATTTGGGCATAACTTGCAAATGCAAGATCCATTGCTCAAGCAAGAGTATCCATTGGAAAGCTTACAGGAAGCTCTAAAAATAAGTCTAGGTACACATCTTTCAAATTCCTACCGTATGTGTGTCAAATATGGCAAAATACATTTGCTGTTCTAATTTCACAGCAGAGGACAAACATGGCGGTAACTCCAAAAAGAAAGCTCTATTGTCCGCACAACTACTCTAAACACATAACACATGCATAACACATGCATATATGTTCACTATGTGGCATGTCCACCAGCTAACAGAGATTTGGGCATAACTTGCAAACGCAAAATCTATTTCTCAAGCAAGAATATCCATTAGAAAGCTTAATGGAAGCTCTAAAAATAAGTCTAGGTACATATCGTTCAAATTCTTATCGTATATATGAGAAATATGGCCAAGTACATTTGCTGTTCTAACTCTACAGCAGAGTACTAAAACTCCAAAAAGAAAGCTCTATCATGATCTAATGTTCCTCTTCTCATGATGTGACTATGAATGACAACCACAACCATATGGTAGATGCAATAAATCTAATACAGCACACCTGATGTGCAAACAACTCTCCAACAAGAATTCAGAGGTCTAAGAATGGCAAAAGAGATATGCATACCTTATATTCATGCTGCAACCTCATCCCCATTGCCACAAGCTGCTCACCAAGCAGTGAAGTTACATAATCAACCAAAGATAGGCAACTACATTGTAACAATAGAAAATGAAAAGATTCAATGCCATGCCTTTGTATGCTTACATTCTCTTTCAAGCTAGATCGGAAGGCACATATTAGTTATCACCTTAAGATAAATGCATGTTATTGAAGAGTTCGTCACTCATGTCTGCAGGTAGAAAAATATGCTAGCTTCCATGCAATATAATGGAAGATCATAAAGTTGTCCTTTCGTGACTCCTCGAAGATGGTACTATCCTATTCTCTGTTAAGGTACGGGGGACAAAAGATCATTGGTAAGTAAACGATTAAAAAAGGAAAAATCGGGTGCATTAGCAGGCTCCAATGCCAAATAGCTGGATCATCAGTCTGGTGCATTAGCAGGCTCCAATGCCAAATAGCTGGAAAATAGTTCGTTAGATTATTTCAATCTAAAGCATGCAGCTGAGAACATTACCTGTGCGATTCTGGCTTCTGCCACAGCCAATAGTTGACATTCAGGCTCTTGATAAGATCTTGATAACGACAAATTGCCAGCGACTGACCTAATAGCAGACCTGCCATATCCATTGCAAGAGCTTCATAACCAACAGCCGGACCTTGCAAATGCCATTTAGGGAATGGGCATCATAGACTTTTGAGTTTTGGGAGCTTCAAAATCGACCAGAGTGTCGTCCCCTGCACAATCACTTTTAACTGATCAAACCAGGAAACTTATAGCCTAACCACACAAGTGGACAGAAAAGCTAACCATCTTGGATTTCCCATGTGCGAACCATACCATCTGCTCAACCTATATTTCAATAAGAGGATACATCATTCAGTCCATTGCACGCTAGGCTTTGAAATGAGTGCAGACATACGTGATATAGCTTACCCATCCATTCCTGCACCTGCCAATAGCTTCGTAGCATCATCGAAGTCCACACAAATTACATCACTTTCAATATGACCAATGGTCGCTACACATGCATCCGTTCTTCGGAAAGCATTCTAACATAGCTAACCTGCACAGTACATTGAAAGCTACGTTTAGCATCATCAGAACCAGACAATACGAAGGCAGGGGACAGAACCGGATCTTGCAAATGCCATTTATGGAATGGGCATCATAGACTTCTGCATCTCGACGAGCTCCAAAACTGGGAATGCCTGTTCACAGGCTTGAACCCAATAGAATAGCTCCGGCGGACCTCAGGGCGGCACAGAAGTGAAATGAATCAATGGTACACGTCAGAGATTTTTTCCCCTATCGATGGCCCAGAATAAATTCTTAAATCTAACGGTCTAGAACAAAAGCCCCAAATAAAGGGGATTTAAATCTGGGCCGTCGATCTCGCACATTCGACGGCTACGGCGGCGACACCTCAATCTTTATACCCAAGGGGGGTGCTTGGGGTGGTTTGGCATGTTTTCATCTCAACCGTTGATCTCAAAAAATGGACGGCTGCGGCGGCGACACCAAAATCTCTAGAAATAAGGGGGGTGCTTATATAATTGTATATATATATATATAAGGGATATACAAGTCTTTGTACTATGTAGGGCCTGTATGAGTTAGGGACTGTACAAATCCAACTAGAAGCCAAATACAGAGATATATCTCTTAGATTTTACTGGATTCTCAAAGATTCTCTTGATATTTCCATAAATTCCAGTTTCTATGTAGATCCTCCTATATTCTTTAAGATTCCATCAAGATTCCCCTAAATTCTTAAAGATTCTCTTGTGATTCCTAAAGATTCTCTAAGATTCTCTTGAGATTCTTCTAAAATCTCAAAGATTCTATGGAGATTCCCCTAGATTCCCATAAATTACTGTAGATTCCATAAAATTCTAAGATTCCAAGAAGACTCTTAGAATTTGATCACATTGACTCCAACTGCGACAGAATGATGCCAAAGCATCACTCATTGAAAAGCTCTCGACGAGCGGAATTTAAAGATGTGGGCCTCACCTTCAGCCAACCCCTCTGCTGCAAGTTATGAGCCTTTGAAGGTCGTTATAAAAAAGGAAGCTTCCTAGAAAGTACATTTGTAAAATGCTTTTGCCACCTCATTACTTATTTATTTACGACGGTGCCACCTCACCTCCTTTAATATAAAAAATTACAATTTAATTAAAAAAATAATGGTTAGGATTTTTCCTTCTCTTTTGGTCTAAAGACTAAAGATTGGCAACAACAAATCCACTCTATGAAGGATTGTGTGAAGCCGACTCTGCAAAACACACCAGTGTGAAAGATTCCCCTAGATTTTTAAAATTCTACAGAGATTTTTCTAGATTTCCAAAAACTATTCCAAGATTCGCATACATTCCTCAAGATTCTATGTAGATTCCCTAGATTCATTCAATTTTGATAAAGATTCACCTAGATTCCCCTATATTATCGAAGATTTTATGAAGATTCCCTTAGATTCCCCTAAATTCTCAAAGATTTTTCTAAGATTCCCATAGATTCTATTGAGATTGCCCTAGATTTCCAAAGATTGTCTCAAGATTCACCTAGACTTCCCACGATTCTATGTAGATCCTCTTGAATTCCTTTAGATTCTATGAAGATTTCTTTATGTTCTATAAGATTTCATTAAAATTCCCCTAGATTCTTAAAGCTTCCTTTAGATCATATAAAAATTCCCTTAGATTCCATCAAGTTTCCCCTAGATTCTCAAAGATTCTATGTAGATTTTCTTAGATTCTTTATGATTCTATCAATATTCCCTGGATTCTCAAATATTCTATGAAGATTCCCCAAATTCCCATAAATTCTCTCGAGATTCCCAAAGATGCCCCAAGATTCCCCATGATTCTATGTAGATTCTCTTGGATTCCCTTGGTTTATATAAAGATTCCTTTAGGTTCTCCATGATTTCATCAAGACTCTCCTAGATTCCTAAAGATTTTATGAAGATTCCTTTAGATCATAGAAAGATTCCCTTAGGTTCTCCAAAAATCCATGAAGATTCTCTTAGATTCTCTCAACATTCACATAGTTTAATCAAGATTCTATGTATATTTCCTAGATTCTCTAAGATTCTATCAAGATTCCCCTAAATTATCAAGTATTTCTATGAAGATTCCCTAGGTTTCCATAAATTCTCTTGAGATTCCCCTACATTCCTAAAGATGCCTCAAGCTTCACACAGATTCCCCATGGTTCTATGTAGATTATCTTGGATTCCCATAGATTCTATAAAGATTCCTCTAGATTCTCCACAATTCCATCAAGATTCCATTAGATTTCTAAAGATTCTATATAGATTCCTCTAGATTCTCCATGATTCCATCAAGATTCCCCTAGATTTCCAAAGATTTTATGAAGATTCTTTTAGATTCTCTTAGATTCTATGAAGACTTTTTTAGGTTCTCCAAGATTTCATCAAGATTCCCAGGGATTCCCCTCGATTCTTAAAGATTTTATGAAGATTCCTTTAGATCATATGTAGAGTCCCTTATGCTCTCCAAGATTCCATCAAGATTCCCCTAGAATCTCAAAGATCCCATCAAGATTCCCTAATATTCTCTCAAGATTCACATAAATTCCCCAAGATTCTATGTAAATTGATCCTAAGAAGATTCCCCTAGATTCTCAAATATTCTATGAAGATTCCCTTCGATATCCTTACGTCCTCTCGAAATTCCCCTAGATTTCTAGAGATTGCCCCAAGATTCACCTAGATTTTCCATGATTCTTTGTATTGTCTCTTGATTTCCTTCGATTTTATGAAGATTCCTATAGTCTTTCAAAGATTTCATCAAGATTCCTAAAGATTTTATTGAGATTCCTTTAGATTCCCTTAGATACTATGAAGATTGAGATTCCATCAAGATTCCCATAGAATCTAAAAGATTCTATCGAGATTCCCCTAGATTTTTTAAATATTCTATGAAGATTCCCTAGGCTAAGATTCTATCAAGGTTCACCTAGATTCTCAAATATTCTATGAAGATTCCCTAGGCTTCCATAAATTCTCTCGAGATTCCCATAGATCCTCAAAGATTGTCCCAAGATTCACCTAGATTTCCTACAATTTATGTAGATTTCCTGATTTCCTTGGGTTGTCTAACATTTCATGAAGATACCCCTAGATTCTTAAAGATTCCATCGAGATTCCCCTACATTCCGAACTATTCTCTCAAGATTCATATAGATTCTCCAAGATTCTATTTAGATTCTCTAAGATGCTATAAAGATTCCGTTAGATTCTCATAGATCCTCTTAAGTTTCCCATAGTCCCTAAGGTTTTCTTGAGATTCCCTAAATTCCCAAAGACTATATCAAGATTCCTCTACATTCTCCAAGATTCTATGTAGATTCTCTTAGCTTTCTTGAGATATTATGAGGATTCCCCTAGATTCCCAAAGATTCTCCCAAGAATCCTGAAGATTCTCTTGAGATTCTTCAGAGTCCCTAAGGTTCTGTTGAGATTCCTCTAGATTCCTAAAGATCCCATGAAGGTTCCCCTAGATTCCCTCAAATTACCATAGATTTCGTAAACTTCTAAGATTCTAAGAAGATTCTTAGAATCTGATCACATTAACTCCAATTGCATCGGAATAGTGTCAAAGCACCAGTCATTGGAAAGTTCTCGACGAGAAGGATCCAATGGCGCAGGCCTCACCTTCATCCGACCTCTGTACTGAATGTTACGTGCCTTTGAATGCGATTAAGAAAAAGAATCTTCTTGGAAAGTGCATTCATAAATGCTTTCTAACTTTTTATTAATGAGAGTGCCACCTCACCTCTTTTAAAAAAAAATATCAATTTAATATAAAAAGTTAAGGGTTAGGATTTATCCTCACTTTTTGATCTAACGGTTGCAATCTGTTGCACCAAATCCACTTTTTGGCACCTTCCTTGCACCTTCCTCACAAAATTGAAGGGCTAAGATTTCTTCTCCCCTTTTGATCCAATGGCTTGGGGATGTGGTGCATGCTCCCATGCATGCCCATGCATGCCCCCCATGGAGATCCAATGGCTATGTGTTTACCACCTCATCTATTTTCAAATGAACGGCCTAGATTGATTTGAATATATAGATATCTATTCCATGGGGGCATCCAAAGTAATATTATGATATATTATGATATATTTTTTATTTAATAAAAAATATTATATTTCCTTGGGTTGTCTAACATTTCATGAAGATACCCCTAGATTCTTAAAGATTCCATCGAGATTCCCCTACATTCCGAACTATTCTCTCAAGATTCATATAGATTCTCCAAGATTCTATTTAGATTCTCTAAGATGCTATAAAGATTCCGTTAGATTCTCATAGATCCTCTTAAGTTTCCCATAGTCCCTAAGGTTTTCTTGAGATTCCCTAAATTCCCAAAGACTATATCAAGATTCCTCTACATTCTCCAAGATTCTATGTAGATTCTCTTAGCTTTCTTGAGATATTATGAGGATTCCCCTAGATTCCCAAAGATTCTCCCAAGAATCCTGAAGATTCTCTTGAGATTCTTCAGAGTCCCTAAGGTTCTGTTGAGATTCCTCTAGATTCCTAAAGATCCCATGAAGATTCCCCTAGATTCCCTCAAATTACCATAGATTTCGTAAACTTCTAAGATTCTAAGAAGATTCTTAGAATCTGATCACATTAACTCCAATTGCATCGGAATAGTGTCAAAGCACCAGTCATTGGAAAGTTCTCGACGAGAAGGATCCAATGGCGCAGGCCTCACCTTTATCCGACCTCTGTACTGAATGTTACGTGCCTTTGAATGCGATTAAGAAAAAGAATCTTCTTGGAAAGTGCATTCATAAATGCTTTCTAACTTTTTATTAATGAGAGTGCCACCTCACCTCTTTTAAAAAAAAATATCAATTTAATATAAAAAGTTAAGGGTTAGGATTTATCCTCACTTTTTGATCTAACGGTTGCAATCTGTTGCACCAAATCCACTTTTTGGCACCTTCCTTGCACCTTCCTCACAAAATTGAAGGGCTAGGAATCTAGGATTTCTTCTCCCCTTTTGATCCAATGGCTTGGGGATGTGGTGCATGCCCCCATGCATGCCCCCCATGGAGATCCAATGGCTATGTGTTTACCACCTCATCTATTTTCAAATGAACGGCCTAGATTGATTTGAATATATAGATATCTATTCCATGGGGCATCCAAAGTAATTTTATATATATTATGATATACAAGTCTTTGTACTATAAATGGGTCTATGAACTATGGTCTATGAACATCTGGGAACAAAATCCAAGCTTAAATAAATCAAGGTCTAAAGTCGAGTGTCAAGAATTAAATTAGAAGAAGTCAAATCGAATTTAATTGAGCTGCACTATGTCCTCATAATATGCACAGCACTGTCAATGCTATCTCTATGCTATCTTTGATAGTTATTAACAGACGTAGCAGACATAGTTATTCACTGAGAAGTTGGTTGCCAATGGGGCACAACCACATGCCAAATTACCCCTTAAGTTCAAGCAAGAAAGATATGCGAAAAGGCTCAAATGTTAAAACTCTAAACAAGTTCCTACCCAGAATGTCAAACTCTAAACAAGCTCCTACCTGGAATGCCGTTAGATCAAAAGGAAAGGAGAAATCATAGGGAATTCCATGGCATCACTAAGAATCTTCTAGATTCCTCCAAGATTCACTAAGATTCTATCAAGTCCACATATACATATTTGCCCATTTAAGAAACTGAATTGAATATTTAAATGGGCAATTCTTACGAAACATAACAGTTTCTAAGAATGAAAAAAGCGTGCAAGTTCCCTTCATGAACATAAGGAGAAACCAATATGATCCAGAAGTTCACACTTCATTCTGCCAATGTTTGAAATAGCCTATCCCTTTTGTACATGGCCATTCTGGCAATAGGTAGACATCAACATATTCCATGAGACTATGTCTTTCAATGGTATTTGCGCAAAAAGCTCAACAGCTTCCACACCTTCCTTGAACTGCTCCTACTGACCATAAGCCATTATCATAGTGATCCATGATGGAAAACACTAAAATCATCTTCTAACTGACCACCATTAGCCATGATATCACAATTCCTATTCAGAACGGGCTTTCTATATGTTCATGGTTGGAGGAATTGGACGTTTCTCTACATTTCACAAATTTTTGGAGGAGCATATTGACAGAGATCAAATGCACCCATAATTGTTTGCATTAAGTGTGGTACAAAAGCTCTTCTTTGGTTGTCTTATCGCAATTTGCATATATGATTTTATATTATATTGTGACGGTTGGAGTTCTAATAGATTCTACAAATATGTTTTTTTAATTCCAAGTCTAAACAATAATGATGATTTGCATATTATAAGCTAGACAACAATATGGTCAAACATAGGTCCAGGCTACCCCATAAGCATTGTCGATGTCGGAGGAGCAAAAATAGCATAATATCGTAAAATTAAACGGTCGGCCTAGAAGAAGCTATTTATTCACGTGAATATTTTTTTAGTGGTTTCTTTGAATTTTTTACTTTATTGTGTGCACAATGGCAATGATATCATGTCACAAAATCGAATAGTAAGCCCAAAAGAAGCGATTTACTCGTAAGGAATACATCCCTGTGCTCTAGATAAACTGAAATCTATATGCAAGTTGGATCAACTGACATTCTAATGGAGTTTCATTTAGATAAGTTGAACTCTTTGGATCAACTGACATTCTAATGGAGTTTCATTTAGATAAGTTGAACTCTTTGAACTCCAATTTACTGTTATATTTCAAGTATTTCCACCCGCACAGGACCGATTTAACTTTTACTTCTAGAACTACCATAACTATATTTGTCGACTCTCGTGATCAAATGCACCCATAATTGTTCGCATTAAGTATGGTACAAAAGTTCTCTGGTTTTCTTTTATCACAATTTGTATATACATTTTTTATATGATATTGTGGCAGTTGGAGTTGTAACAAGATTCTACCAATGTATTTATTAAATTCCAAGTGTAAACAATAATGGGGCTTTTGCATAATATGAGCTAGCCAAATATGGTCAAACATAGGGTCAACTTAACCCATGACTAGGACCAAGTCACTCTCGAATAAAGACACCTATTCTTTGCTCGATATTGAGTACATTTTGACATTTTTTAAGGATATTTTGAGAAAGTAATGACAAAAAACAAAAATTTCTAAACTCATGAAACGCTTTTGTTCGAGGGGCTGCAACAACTAACGGTTATACCAGTTATACCAGCTAGACTGCATTGTAATGCTACCATGCTTAACAAAGATGAGCAACACTTGCCACTAAACATTTGGACATCCAAGTTTCCACCATTCACGAGCAATTGTACTGATCTTCACTATCAACTACCATACTGCATATGGTTTCAAAATGCAAATGCCAGTACTGGAGTATCTCGCTGAAGCTAAAGGGAGAGAGCGCGAATCATTTTTAGCTTCAATATAGTTTAGTTTTTAAAGGATGTTCTGCTATTTGTATTTATCTTCAACGCACGTTGCACAAAAGGCCACAATGATAGCAACATTTTGGCATCAGAGACCCCAAATGAAGATGGTACACATCAACTGCATTAAACCTGGAAATTCAAAGTGTAAGAAATGCAGGAGGAAACACTTTAATTACCCATGATTACCCAAGGCAAAATCTGCAAAGGCGTACAAAATCACATAGCAGGCTAATTATATTTTTGTGATTCGATATATGAACTAAGAAATTACTTATGGCAATAACATGTCCAAGCAGTACAGAATAAATCAATAAGACCAATTACATCTTGGGCCAGAACTATAACTGGGTTCAAAATTATCAAAGGATTAAGTTAGGGCTGGGTTTTATCAAAAGACCGATCGTTTCAGATCCAAGTCAGATCCTTCTGTAAATACCAAAATGTATTTCAAATATAGATGAGAAATACCCCCTCACTATATATCATCTGCAGCCATCCATAATAGATATGAACATAAACATATTAGATACACTAAACAACATATTAATTTAATAAAGATGAGAACTGCGCTGTTATATCCCCAGGAAATTTCCTTTTTTTCTTTATATAGAAGGATCTAACGTAAGATCCTATTTAGATGCTGCAGATCTTTAGAGGATCTTATCTTTAGATTTGCCGATCTATCAAACACTGCTATGCTGCTCCAATTTCCATCTTTATGGCAACACATTCCACGAAAAAATGGCAGATAAACCAAGCCACACAACATATGCATATAAGTCCAACTCTAGTGATTCCATCAACTGCTGCAGTTTTAGCAATCACAATAAAGCTCACAACCAATTTCCTTTTTTAATCGATGCAGTTGGCTTCACCAATTTGAGAGGAGAGCATTAATTTAGCCAATATATTCCATTGGAAAAGGATGGTGGTCCTCAAAAACATTTTCAACCCGTTTCAACATTCCCCCCTGCTTAGCCAGCCTCCCTATTTAAGAATTGCTATTTGTTGCACAACTGTCAATATTTTTGTTCGTATCTATGTTGCTGGAATTGGCTGGATTCTGAAGTACTGCTTTGCAATTCATTTGTACCCCACAGAAGTTCCTTTCTCCAATCACGAGCATAAATAAAATAGGTTCTCCGCATAATGAAAATGAGTGTCCTAACTCAAAAAGACATCATAATCACACAGGCCTGAAACTATGATTTCCTGATGAAAGAACAGACTCTGACAACATTTGGTACCAAAAACCAGCAGTAAAATACTGCTATAAAGGCGTGGATCATATAAAGGTTAATAATAAACAAAAGAAAAATGGAAATATAAATTGAAAGTAACAATATCCTCTATGACCATATCAAAGCACTTCAACCATGGGATCTGGCAATATCATACGAGAGGATTGAGAAAATTGACGAATGATATCTATGCTCACTTGTTTCACTTGGAATGATCAAACAAGCTGTGTTTCAGTTATGTTCATTTAAAAAGAACTTCATACAAATTCGATGTATTTAGAAAACCCATGTTACCTTTCACCAGTCCTCTTTCCACAATGATGGCAACCGAAACGTTTGAACATGACTTCAATCAAGCTCTTAGCCATGAGGCCAGCATACCAATAGCTACTTGCTAAGACATTAAGCATGAGCTTATTAGAAAAACAGTACATGGGAACTGAAACCTCATGCTTAGAAACACATACTCACCAGGAATAGCATCTTTTACCTGCGCCCCAGGAAACCTAAGATTACTTGGCAGTGTACTTTGCCTCCCAACAGCTGCAGCAAAGCAGATCAGGACTTTTATAGCCATATATGCTGCTCAGGACTGCAAAAGCCCTCTATCATTCATGTTGTTGCCGTTGATGAAGGAACGAGCCTTTTGGAGAAGGATTCCCAACTACACATTAAGAAACAAAAGAAAAAATGAGAAAGAAATGCTTGTGATCATAATGCACAAAGAACAAAAGATATCTTTTTGCTACATGGGTGGACTGATCTCCTTTTCAAATAAAGATCAAATGCAGCTTTGCATCCATGTAAAGAACACAGCCTTTAACAAACATGATTCCAGGTCTAAAATAGGACCACAAAAATGAGCTACAGGATAAAGTTATTTGCTATTATTGGGTCTGCTTTCTATGTTGGTCATGCAAGTCAGATTAGGGCCTTGGATATACAATAATCTAGAATGAGCAGAAGCATGTCTTCAAGAGTTGTTGCATGTACATATTCCACAGCAAAACATAAGCAAGGTTATTCAGTTGTTCTGCAGGCAATCAAATACAAATTGACCGCAAGAACAGAGCGTTGGTCTAGTAGCCCAGGAAAATAAGCATTCGCTTCAAAATCCAAAACGTAGCCCAAGAAGAGATTGGATGCAAACATTGAGCAAGTCCAGCATAGGCAGTATTCAACAGGTGATTCTGCGTGATGTTCATCGGCCAGCAATGCCAGACAATCCTGCAAAAAAAAAAACTTCTAAATGTTGTGGCATTACCAAATAACAACACTTTCTATTGGATAACTTCAAGGGAAGTAAACAAACCTGAAGTATGTTGATAAGGGGCAGTGTCAAGAAAACCAGCCAGTTCAAAATGGTTGATATCATGGGCATGTTTCCGCCTGATTAACATGAGAAATAAGGATTCCATTGTACCTCGGGAAAATGTAGAGCAGCATGGTCTGCCAAGACATCATGCACAGGAATGATGTTATGAAATGATATGATATTATTCTAGGCCACCACTCCATAACATTGACTTCTTCATAATGATATAACTGCTAAATTATAATTATGTAGCCCATTGTGGCAAGCACTAAGCCACATTGCCAATTTAACAATGATTGTTGTTTGGGATGCTAATGTTCTATGCTCTGCACTTGCAAACCAGTCTTACATGGATTGGAAATCTTGTAGCCTACCATATCTGACATTTTCCTCCTGAAGATGTAAAATAAGGATGTCAAATTGCAAAATAATGGCAAATATAGTTGGTTGGGATTTGGCTGCGATGAGATCAGGCTTTGAATGATACAGGTTGCTAGTTCTAACCATATCAAACTTGGCCAGACTAGTGGCTACCGCAAGCACCCCATTCCGATAAACATCTGCCTAATTTTTTGTACCAATCTGCAAGGCATTTGGAGAATTTGCATCTGGCGGACGGAACAAAACGAAACACCAGAACAGGACATAATTGGCTGGGTCGCTTTACCTTTGTTCACACTGTCAAACTAGAATTGATGCCTTTCATGAGAAAGAAAACCAAAATGAACAGTCAATTATAATGACCAACGAAATACCAGAACAATGGCATGTAACACTGTGCAAAATCCCAACCCTAAATAAAAAATGGAGTCAGCTTAAAAAAGAAAGCAGGCCCGATGATAAGTGGCAACTGTGTCATCATTCTAGATCTTGAACCCGCTAGGACGATAACGCAATGGCGATCCAAAGCGTCTTCTTTCTCAGGATTTGAAGTTGGGAGCAAAATTCCAAAAAAGCCCTCCGGAAACACAGAAAGGAATAAGCACGAAGCCCCCGAAATTGGCAAGGGATGCCATATCTAAATCGCTGCTACTAGAAGGAACCCATAGTTTGTGCTTCAAAAAACGAGTTGATGATGTAATGACATCAAGCATGGTCAATTTGTACAGATAGTAATGTGCAAGTGTTATACAAAATAAAGCAGACTGCAATAATGCCTAAAATAGTATTCAACCTACTCTTATGAGTATCTTGCCGACATGATTGATTTAAACCCACACAGGCTGGTACATGGTATCTAAATCAACCTGATGGTTTCTTCGGCAAAAGAGCATCTATCTATTCAACCACTAGATGGTTTCTTCGGCAAAAGAGCATCTATCTATTCAACCAGTGCAAACCAGCACACCACATTCTACTACAAATTTCTCAAGCAAGAAGCTACATGTTTTAATTTACTTTATCAACACCTGCGAGGGTGTCTAAATCAAACCAGACATCCAATGAAAAGACACAAGGACAGAGCAAAGATTCATACCTCTGCAAAGGGCAAAAACAAAATCTCTTTGATACTTTAGGGAAAAATTCGTCAACAAAAACCCTTTCAACAAAAAGTTGCATAGACCTGTATGGATATCTTCCGATCGTAAGCAATAAAAAATACAAAGTACTAAAAAACACAGCACCAAGAAAACACCGTATGGGCACAAAGATCACTGCAAGAGAAGTAACTACTTTGTTGCTCGGAATGATTTACCAAGAGAGCTCCAAGAACCCATGCTACAACGCCATCGATTTAAAGTTGCACAAATGCCAAACGATGGATTCCTAATCCATGAATGCATCATCATATAAGATAGAAACAATTTTGAACAACATCGCACCGTACCAGCAGAGGAGGCGTTCAATGATGTAAGATAGACCATGAACTTCAACTGGTCTTAAATAGAGCATGTACTCCTACACCAAATTGGTAACATCTGTGTCAAATTAGCATACGAAACAAAAGAGGCTACAATAGCTCAAAAATTCAATTCTGGATAAATCCAAAAGAAGAAGATGCTACCAGTGTGCTTTAAAGAAGACGGGATGACTTGTGCCGGAAAAAATGGCTCCCTATAGCAACGTCCAGCTTTCCTGTTGAGTTAAAACAATTATTCAAGTTTTCTAGTACGAAAACTTCCAACTGATTGCAATTGAAAATGTGGAAAAATAACTAACGGTGATACATCAAAATATATTAAGGCATGGAAGAATAGACTAAATGTTGCAAAATCGGCAGAGTTATTATGTCTGCTAGCACCAAACGACCACACATATGCACCTGCAATGCGAAACCAGTCTCAGTACCTATAGACTTAGGTACCAAGCTTCATGCAGATGCAGACGGCAACTCTTGTGACAGTACTTTATACCAAAGTCTCGTTGGAAGTCTGCTCTCTTGCTTCAATGGGATATGATTGAACTCGTGCAGATCCTAATTTTTATTACAAGACTGCAGGTACTAAAGTTTCTATCGTTCTACTATATGTAGATGATACTATTATGACGAGAGATGCTGTTCAGCTTATTAACCAAACAAAGGACTTTCTTAAACAGGAATTTGAGTTGACAGATCCGAGCATAATGCACTAGTGCCTAGGTCTTGAAGTGTGCCAACAGTCAGATGGCATTGCAGAAGTATATTGCTGAATTGTGGATAAATTTCACATGACAGATTGTAAATGAGAATCAGTGTACCTGTGAGATAGCAGAGTCAATAAACGCGGAACAGAGCAATGCAGTGATCAGCAAGGTCCTTATCTGCCATTGTTGGCATGCTAGAAAGCTCGAAGGCAGAGTTCTTGGGGCTTGGCTTCAAGCAGAATACTCTGTTTTGCGTCACTTTCTAATTACAGTGGACCACCTGCATTATTTGTAAGTTGTAACGATGGCTGGAAGCTTTATCGAATCTCGGATTATCATTTGCCTTGGAGGGGTAGAGAGAGCAATCACTTACCTGCAAATTGTCTAGAAGAGGTGCCCAGAAGCTAAGGGGACATATATCTCCTTCTGTATTTTCCCTTCGTCAAAGAGCTTCAGATCTTCAATAAGTAAATAAAGCAGGAGGGATTTGCTTAGTACAAAGAAATATCAAAAGGTTTATCTACTATTGAAGCTCAAAATCAAGTTATCTGGTCAGAGACGCTGGGTGCCTTCATTTTACAGAGCAAAACATGCAAAAGAAAAAGAAAAAGCCCATTTGCATCCCTCAAAAAAAAATATGCCTTCCAGATTCAATAGTCGGTAAACTAAGTGAATCTCCGAAGCATTCGCATGAAAAAGGCAGCTGCACTATGGGAAAGCTTGAAGAAGCGGCCAAATGGCGGCAAATGTACAGTCCGGCACTGGGAACCGGCTGTTGTGAAAGAGTAAACAAAGCGTAGAATTGCACAATCCGGAAAAGCCGACCAAGCATACCTGTCCTGTTCTTGCCGTCTATTTTTTTTTTCCTCCGACCGAACATATAGCATGTATGCATGAGTCAACAACACGACGATTGCAGAACCGTAGTTCACCTGCAAGATGCAAATCCAGTGATTCGACTGCACTAGAAAATCAAAAGGCAAAGGCCGAGGCATCAACACCCGTACCTGGTGATTGTAAGTAACGTAGCCAGCCCAGCATATCTTGCCATAAGAGCCCGTTTTTGGAAACTGAATTCAAAGCTTTGCCATGGCACCGATTTAGTAGCTCCGAAATCACTGGAAAAAACCCAGAATGGCGCCGAACTTGTTCTATGTCGGAAGTTTTTGTCTTTGGGGAGCCACCGCCACTTCAGTGCAAGAAAAACCGAACAGAGTGTCGTCCCTTTTTTTTCGAAACCAGATGAAAATTATAAACATTTATTTTTCCTTGCCACCTCATCATATCACATTTAATCAATTACATTCAACGGCCCAAATCAATCTCTAAAAAATGCATCGACGGCTGAAATCAAAAGCCCCAAATCTTGCTGCCACCTCATCACATGACATTTATTGCACTTAATTTATGTGCCTAAATCTTGTCCATTGATCCGGCACATTCGACGGCCTAGATCAAAAGCCCCAAATAAGGGGGGTGTTTGGGGTGGATTGAGGTGGCTCCACCAGGGCCGTCGAATCTCAGATCTGGACGGTCCAGACGGCGACACCAAAATCTCTATATACATTTGGTACACTTATATAATTGTATTGGGGTGGATTGAGGTGGCTCCACCAGGGCCGTCGGATCTCAGATCTGGACGATCCAGGTGGCGACACCAAAATCTCTATATACATTTGGTACACTTATATAATTGTATATATATAACAGATATACATATATATATATATATATATATATATATATATATATATATATATATATACAAGTGGTTCTACTATGAGGGACTGCACAAATTCGACCGGAAGCCAATGCAGAGTCATTCAATGAAGATTCTATAAGCATTTCCCTAGGCTCTTTATGAATCCTATGTTAACAAAGATTCTTTTTAGAATCTCCTAGATTTCCAAAGATTATGCCAAGATTCTCCAAGATTCTATAGAGATTCCCCTAGATTCTATGAAGATTTCCCTAGATTTCCCAAGATTCTATCAAGATTCTTAAAGATTTTATAAACATTCCCTTAATTCCCCTAGGTTCCCAAAGATTCTCTTGATATTCGTCTAGATTCCCAAAGATTATCCCAAGACTCCTCTAGATTCCCCAAAATTCTATGTACTTCTATTGAATTCTCCAAGATTTGATGAAGATTCTCCTAGATTCCTTTAGATTATAGGAAAATTCTCCATGATTCTCCAAGATTCCATCATGATTTCACTAGATTCTCAAAGCTTTTAGAAAGATTCCTTTAGATTCCCAAAGATTCTCTTAAGATTCCTCTATTCTCTAAGATCCTATGAAGATTCCCTTAGACTTGACATGATTCTATCAAGATTCCTCTAGATTCTTAAAGATTCCCTTAGATTCCCTTAAATTCTCAAAGATTCTCTCGTGATTCCTATAGATTCCCGTTGATTTTCCAAAGATTCTCTTGAGATTCCCTTTGATTTCCAAGATTCTCTTGAGATTCCTTTAGATTCTCTAAGATTCTATGAAGATTCACCTAGATTCTCCAAGATTGCATCAGGATTCCTCTAGATTCTCCAAGTATTTATGAAGATTCCTTTAGATTCTCTGAGATTCCTATGGATTCCCTTAGAGTTTGATCACATTGGCTCCAACTACAACGGAACTGTGCCAAACCACCACTCATTGGAAAGCTCTCGATGAGAGGAGTCCAATGGCGTGGGTCCCACCTTCATCCGACCCCTCTACTGCAAGCTATGTACCCTTGAATGCGATTAAACAGAAGGAAGCTTCATAGAAAGTCCACTCATAAATGCTTTGCCACCTCATTACCTTTTTTATTAATGATGAGGGTGACACCTCACCTCCTTTAAAAAAAAATCAATTTAATATTAAAAAGTCAATGGCTAAGATTTATGCTCACCTTTTGATCTAACGGTTAAGATCTGCTACACCAAAGTCACTTTAAAGGACCTTCCTTGCACCTTCCTCATAAAAAACCAAGGGCTAGGATTTATCCTCCCCTTTTGATCCAACGGTCCGGGGATGTGGTGCATGTGGTGCATGCCCCCATGCATGACCCATGCATGCCTCCATGCATGCCCATAAGGAATGGATGGCTCGATCTTTCGCCACCTCCTTTGGACCCACCTTAAACGGGACGACATCCCAGGGCATGTAAGAATCAAACACATTATATAGAAAAAAGTTTATGATATACCTTTATATATATATATATATATATATATATATATATATATATATATATATATATATATATATATATATATATATATATATATATATACATACAAGTGGTTCTACTATGAGGGACTGCACAAATTCGACCGGAAGCCAATGCAGAGTCATTCAATGAAGATTCTATAAGCATTTCCCTAGGCTCTTTATGAATCCTATGTTAACAAAGATTCTTTTTAGAATCTCCTAGATTTCCAAAGATTATGCCAAGATTCTCCAAGATTCTATAGAGATTCCCCTAGATTCTATGAAGATTTCCCTAGATTTCCCAAGATTCTATCAAGATTCTTAAAGATTTTATAAACATTCCCTTAATTCCCCTAGGTTCCCAAAGATTCTCTTGATATTCGTCTAGATTCCCAAAGATTATCCCAAGACTCCTCTAGATTCCCCAAAATTCTATGTACTTCTATTGAATTCTCCAAGATTTGATGAAGATTCTCCTAGATTCCTTTAGATTATAGGAAAATTCTCCATGATTCTCCAAGATTCCATCATGATTTCACTAGATTCTCAAAGCTTTTAGAAAGATTCCTTTAGATTCCCAAAGATTCTCTTAAGATTCCTCTATTCTCTAAGATCCTATGAAGATTCCCTTAGACTTGACATGATTCTATCAAGATTCCTCTAGATTCTTAAAGATTCCCTTAGATTCCCTTAAATTCTCAAAGATTCTCTCGTGATTCCTATAGATTCCCGTTGATTTTCCAAAGATTCTCTTGAGATTCCCTTTGATTTCCAAGATTCTCTTGAGATTCCTTTAGATTCTCTAAGATTCTATGAAGATTCACCTAGATTCTCCAAGATTGCATCAGGATTCCTCTAGATTCTCCAAGTATTTATGAAGATTCCTTTAGATTCTCTGAGATTCCTATGGATTCCCTTAGAGTTTGATCACATTGGCTCCAACTACAACGGAACTGTGCCAAACCACCACTCATTGGAAAGCTCTCGATGAGAGGAGTCCAATGGCGTGGGTCCCACCTTCATCCGGAGCCCCCTCTTTGCAAGCTATGTACCCTTGAATGCGATTAAACAGAAGGAAGCTTCATAGAAAGTCCACTCATAAATGCTTTGCCACCTCATTACCTTTTTTATTAATGATGAGGGTGACACCTCACCTCCTTTAAAAAAAAATCAATTTAATATTAAAAAGTCAATGGCTAAGATTTATGCTCACCTTTTGATCTAACGGTTAAGATCTGCTACACCAAAGTCACTTTAAAGGACCTTCCTTGCACCTTCCTCATAAAAAACCAAGGGCTAGGATTTATCCTCCCCTTTTGATCCAACGGTCCGGGGATGTGGTGCATGTGGTGCATGCCCCCATGCATGACCCATGCATGCCTCCATGCATGCCCATAAGGAATGGATGGCTCTGATGCTGCCACCTCACTGGACCCACCTTAAACGGACGACATCCGGGCATGTAAGAATCAAACACATTATATAGAAAAGTTTATGATATACCTTTATATATATAACTGATATATATATATCAGTTATATATATACAATTATATAAGCTGCCCCCTTGTTTGTAACCCGAGGTGTCGCCGTCTGAACGGTCCAGATTGTGAGATCCAACGGCCTAGACGAAGCCACGTCATGATCCCCAAGCAACCCCCTTATTTGGGGCTTTTAATCTAGGCCATTGGATTTAGGGGTTCGATCTGGACCATTGGCTAAAAAGTCAATGCAATTTAATACAATTTAAAGCATTGAAATTAATGCATTTGAAGAGGTGGCACCACTTTAGGCCACCTATCTGACTCCACAACATGAGGTGGCAAAAAAAAATAATGATATTCTCTCCTCCCCAAGTTTGCATCGTTTACCTTTGCTAAACGTGTCAAAAACCATTAATGAATATGCCAAAAGAGCCGATATTCATTTAAAATTTGCATTACATGAAGTTTACTCGTGATTCCACCCATCGGGGACCTCCCCTCCCTCCCGAATGCGGTATTTTTACAAGAAGCCGGCGCAATCTTGGCCATTTTGCTCGCGTCTCTTCTTGGTACATTTTCTATCTTAGCTCTCATAGTTCTTTATTTCTGTAGAAGATCCGTGAAGGTGGCGGCAATCCATTTTCGGGAGGGATTATGCTTGAGGGGATTAAGGAAAATATATAAAGACTATGAAAAGTTTGGCTGGGCTATTCTAACATTTAGCATTTTGGGCGGGGCCTTCCTCATTTGGCAGCTTCATTATTTTCCGGAGGTGGATTCAAGCGAGAGAATAAGGCGGCGTGAAGGTATCTTCCAACATATTTTAGCATGCATATTTTCCGGCATATTCGAGTTTTTATCACATGAAGGTATTTTCCAGATTCTTTGATTCGTTTCTTGCACGAGCTCTAGAAATTTCGTTGAGCTTTTATTGCCTCTGAAGCTTTTCATTTCTTCGTTTAGCAAGCTCACATGAAGTCTCGTTGGCCTTAATGCATTTTTTATCGTTGTTTTGAGCCTCAAAGGCTGCTCTAATTCGTAGCCGCGGCGTGAGACCATTCAACATCTACCCCTTAGCTCCTTTTTGTCATCTGCGATCTGTCAATGGCAATGCGGGGTTCAGGCCCATGTAACTACCGGTGCTAAAATCTTTACGCAATCGGTATTTATAGTATCACGGGTTGATGAATCGCAAGAGATCGCCAGTAAAATTTGTAAGTCCCTTTCAAGCTTAGGTGAAGTTGTTCTTAGCTGGAAGCATCCACGGCAGTTTTGTCATTTTAAATATTTGTGTTTATCTTGGAAAAATGCCACATGTGGTCTGCATTAATGCAGTAGGCATATCCACAACAAAGAGTACCAAGCTCACACTTTTATAGGATGTCGATTGGTGTCCTTAAGCACGAAGTTAGCTTTTGTGTGAATAGACCAATACAAGTTTCATTAATAGGAATTGAAAGACAAATTGCCCTTTCTTTTACTGAGAATGACACCTGCTTTGCTAGGTCCGCCAAGTTCGAAAAACAAGTCTTCTTTTGGCCTTGGTGGAAAGCTTGATAAAGACCTAAAGGTAGACCGGATGGATTTCTTGTATGCTCACGGCGAATTTCTCATTGATGTTAACAACCAATAATGCGGGCTAAGGGGCAAATTACACAGTAATGGCTATGGATTGCAAGAGTTTATTCCATGAAAACCTCTGCATATATAAGCCAATTTGATTTTATGTGGGTGACATGATTTGTAGGAGCGTTAGAATTCCTCGCACATTGTCAAGTGAGGATCACATCAATGTTTACGTTAGAATTCCACGCACATTGTCAAGTGAGGATCACATCAATGTTTCTGATTACTTTATTCTCTTTATGTGTGTTGTTTTTACGTTTAATATCACACTATTTGTGGATGTCCGGGGATTAGCTGAGCTTGCTTGCAAACCGGATTTGTACATTTGCCACCATTTGGTCGCTTCTTTCGGATTTTTCGAGGTGGATTCAAGTTCCATAAATGTGTAGGTCTCTCATTTGTGGCTGATCTGTGACTCTTGGTTAGAAGTGATTGAATAGGCCTATGCTTCATGGTTGCGCTTCATCCCTTCTGTTTGAGCATGAACCCTCCTTGAAAGTAGAGAATAAGGTGGCGTGAAGGTGCAAGTAAGAGCTCCATGCCGTAATCTTTGAACAAAGAACACTGACTTGCTAGATTTGGATGGCCTACAAATCGGGGAAGATATGTGCGGTTCATGACACGGGTAAGAGATTCAAATCACTCTTGGTGCATTAACATCATTTTTTTTCTGTTATTGATAGAACATATTTGCTAGGCCAACTATTTTTTGGCAAACAAAATACATATAATATAAAACATATGCATGAAGCCTATCAAATCTACGAAGAACAAATTGAATTGTTGGTAAGACATCCTTATGACCTGCTTGAGTATTCCACAGGCCTCTATCAATGCAAACCCGTCGTGAAGTCATAGCTATAATAGTCACAGTGCGCCTTTTTTGTGCAAAGCAATGTGCCCATATATTAAGTGACAAAAAGAATCAAAGCAGAGTGAAGTACTAGAATCCAGTCATAAAAAATAACTCGAAGTAGTTATGTCGGCATTTTTATCCGCTAGTGCATATAGATATAGAAACGGTGCATTGCAATGCTAGATATAGTTTTTAACATTTTTTTTGCTATGGTTCTTTGGGCGTTTATTGTCTTTATATGCTATATGACGGTTGCATCCCTATAAGACATGGCGGGAAAATCATCTATCAATCAATTGAAAATGTAATCTGTCAATACACGTCCTTAGAAGAGAGGCATGGAGAACATAGGTTTTAGGTGTAAAAATCCCTCATATGGAAAGCGTAAATTGTTTTGTAGATGAGTTATTTGCTCAAGAGAGGTCTCGTGACATTATGCTTGCCCGCACATGATTTTTTGTTTATAATGCTTTCACCGACCAACGCAACTAATTCGTTCCTTGGTTCAACAACTAATTAGCCAACTTTGCCCAATTGTCTCATGTGAGAGAAAGAAATCTTTGAAGCGGTTCGAAGCTAAACATCAATCTTAGCCGAAGCTCATAAGAGTCCCACGAAATCATCAATGTAAAGGCCTCATGAGGGAAACAAGCCAAATCTTTGAAGAAGTTCTAAGCTAGCCATGCAATCGACACGAGAGTACGGTGAGAATGTCATTGTCAATAGAAAGGCTGCGACATCAAATACATGATCTCTGCGAAGGATTTGGCAAGATATCGATGGCTTCCATCACCATCGAATCAAGTAGCTAGAATGAACTCGGAAAGGCCTAAATTGCTTCTTCAACCCCGGTAAGGGTATTTGTGTATCGGCAGACCCTATGTGCAAACAAATTAGAGAATATTTCTCAAGCAGTCTTGCATTGTGCAGTTCATAAATGCGAGTCGCCGCTTTCGAGTTGGTCTATTGTGCAAAGATTGCAGACATGGATAACTACCCTGCCATGCTATTGTTCACTTCCACAATGAAGAAACAAGGTGCAACATGAAAACTAGCCCTCAATTTGTAATATGAAAAGCATATAGCAAGTCTGTTATAGACAATATATATGACATTCGGGCCAATCACATGCAATGTGAAAATTTGCCCGTGCATAATGTCTTATACAATGATGTGGCTTTCAAATATTCATGCGAGAAAGATGGCTCGAGAATATGCTCTTCATCTGAATTCCCTGGTCTTTTTCAAAAGAAGTTAAGTAGCCTTGAAAGGCAATGGTGGCATGGTGAATATGCATGGCATCCAAAGACGACGTTACCTCCGAGTGTACGTGATGTTTTATTGATAGATTTTAGAGAAAACAAAACTCATAGGATTTGTCATGACAAAATGCGCTTCGGTTGGAACTTCATGAAGTTTGTTGCCATGCACACAATTCGGAAATGAGCAGCTTTTGGCATTTGCAAGAGCCGATTTGTGGCCGGGATGTTCTATTTTTGCTTTGTAACTTCGGGACCATGTGTGTTTTTTTGATCTTTGGATGGCCGATGAATCTGTTCTCTGACTATATTCATTTTTTCTTCTTTTGCCTTTTGACTTAATATATGTATTGGTTACTTACATTGACCCTTGAGTGACATCAGTTCATGTTTAGTGGAGGAAATGCCTTGTCTGAAAAGTCTTTTACCTATCCTATAAATGGATATGCATTTGTCCCCAAGCACTATTTGGACCTTTTTTAAATTGGTGCTATGTATAGAAAGAAATGGAAGGGTCTTAATATGTTCAATGTTGTTATGTTTAGTTTTCCATTCCTTGGTCGGGGTTTCAAATTATCCCTTGTCAAATGGATGTTTTGAAGTCATTAGGTCTATTAGCTGATTTGGCATATTTATATTGTTAATTTAGTTTTAGATTTTTTGCGGTGCTAATTGAATTTATCAATGATGTATATTGGGAACATAAGATGGTGGATGACTTTCCGGGAGTTCTCATGATGGAGCCATTGTCAATGCTACAACCTTCAAGGAAAGGCGATTGCTTATCACAAGGCCTCTGTATCGGTGGATTTATCTCTCACGCATCTCGATTATTTATCTTCTTTTTTGGCGATAAATTATTTAAATCCTGTCTGTGATGCTTTTGCGGGAAGGGTTATCTTAGCTTACGCTTTTCGATTACGGTGACATCGTGTATTTTGTTATGGTCCTTGCGAGCCCCTTTGCACAAATGGAGGGCTTCACTTGAATCGGGTTTGAGTACTTGATTTGGAGGAGTTGTGGAAGTCCTGAGGAAGCTTGAATCAGGCTTGAGTATTTCAGATTTGGAGGAGTTGTGAAAGTCCCGAGGAAGCTTATAGAGTGTATGAAGCACACTCAAATCAAAATGTATTTGCATGGGGAACAATGATTCTTTGGGCGTGCATAGCTTGGCAATGCTAATGCTTTCGGATTGCTCTAAAGTCGTGAGTGACATCCAACCAAGCGAAATGTCATTTGTTGTTATCCTTGATGCATGCACCCATGCAGCCTCTATCTTGGATAGAGGTTGTGATTGATTTACATCTATGAGTGAATGTCATGGTAATGTGCCAAATGTGTCACAGAAGTTGAAGAGTTGCTTAGGACTCTCTCTGAGCCCAAAATAAGTGGCTGGAGCACACTTCTTTGTTCTTGCAGAGCTCATGGGAGCCTTGAGGTAGAGAAACAATGTTTCAAAGAAACCATCGATTTAGCATCTAATTATGTTGTGGCTTATGTAGCTGTCACAATGTTGGTATGTATTGTGAAAATATGATTGTATCTTAATCGATGCTCTGAGGATCCTTTGAGCGAGGCACATCATTGGACTTTATATTATGTATATGCAATGTGGAGATCACAATGCAATTTGCAAAGTTTAGTTTGCGAATGGAATGCATATGGTTACCGTTAAAGTTTGCAATATAGCTATTTCAGATGTTTAAAATGTTGATTCCTTGGCCATTGTCTTTTACACATGATTTTACAATTAGGTAAAAGCTGAGGCAAAGCTGATGATTTTTTCAGTTTTTTTGAGGCAAGTTCTTACTGGAGTAGAAGAGTAAATAATGTTACATTCACTGAGGAACAGGTTGCGAGTTCTGTTGGCCATTGTGTTGGCAATAGCACACTCTATGTTAAATTTTATAATGACTGGCCTCTTTATGTTAAGGTCATTGTGTGGACAACAGCCCACTTTATGTTATGTTCACAATAATGTTGGCTCTTCGTAGTAAATCATGGTAGTATATGCCAACATAATCTATCTGCTTAGCCGCTCTTAACGTAGCATCTGCCTAGCCTCTTCTAGTATCTCATTTTGCTGGTGTTTTCTAACGTTTTATCTGCTTAGCATTTATTATGTTTTGATGTATTGAGGATGTTGGGAATAACCATTCTTCTTGGTTTTTACCTCACTTCTAGTGGTCTTTTAGAGTGGTCGTCCAATTAACACCACCTCGTCCCTAAATTGTTCATTGGAGTACCCTTTTACGTTCCCTCAATCAACTCTTGCGCTTACAAACTTGGACTTCATTAAGAGTGTTACAAGTAATTTGCATGTTACAAGACTTAGAGGTGATAGAAAAAACCAAATGTTTCAAATCATAAATGTGCAGCCTGGGACATTGAGTCTTACCTTTTTTTTGCTTTTTGTTTCCTTATCACCAATTTCTTTTTTCTAGGAACCTTGGAGAATCTAGGAAAATCTTCATAGGATTTTAGAGATCTAAGAGAATTTACATAGAATCTTGGGTAATTTACAGGAATCTTGAGAGAATTGTTGGAATCTAGGGGAATAAGGGAATCTTCATAAAATCTTTGAGAATATAGGGAATCCTGATGAAATCTTAGAGATTCTAGGGGAACCTTAGGGGAATCTTTATGGAATCTTGAGAAAATCTAGATATATCTTTCACGTTGGGTATGCTTTGTAGTGTCTTTATATAATCTAAGGAATACTTGCGATATCTTGGGGAATCTTTATAGATTCCTAGAAAACCTTGATTTTATAGAAACTGTCTTGATGGAATGTTGGTAAACTTGGAAATCTTATAGAAATTTTGGAAATCTATTCTTCCCAACGTACGTACATTCGACTTCGTACACTCCCTCATAGTACAAAGACTTGTATATATATATATATATATATATATATACAAGTGGTTCTACTATGAGGGACTGCACAAATTCGACCGGAAGCCAATGCAAAGTCATTCAATGAAGATTCTATAAGCATTCCCCTAGATTCTTTATGATTCTATGAAGATTCCCCTAGATTCTCAAAGATTTTATGAAGATTCCCTTAGATCTCCTATGTTCACAAAGATTCTTTTTAGATTCTCCTAGATTTCCGAAGATTATGCCAAGATTCCTCAAAATTCTATGTAGATTCTCCAAGATTTTATCCCTAGATTCAGAGAAGTTCTCTTGATATTCTCATAGATTCCTCAAGATTTCCCAAGATTCTCCAAGATTCCCTCTAGATTCCCCAAGATTTTATGTAATTCTATTGAATTCTCCAAGATTTGATGAAGATTCTCCTAGATTCCTTTAGATTATAGGAAAATTCTCCATGATTTTCATGATTTCACTAGATTCTCAAAGCTTCTAAAAAGATTCCCTTAGATTCCTAAAGATTCTCTTAAGATTCCTCGAGATTCTCTAAGATCCTATGAAGATTCCCTTAGACTTTACATGATTCCATCAAGATTCCTCTAGATTCTTAAAGATTCTATGAAGATTCCCTTGGATTCCCTTAATTTCTCAAAGATTCTCTCGTGATTCCTATAGATTCCCTTCGATTTTCCAAAGATTCTCTTGAGATTCCCTTTTATTCCCAAAGGTTCTCTTAAGATTCCCATAGATTCTATAAAGATTCCTCTAGATTCTCCAAGATTGCATCAAGATTCCTCTAGATTCTCCACGTATTTATAAAGATTCCTTTAGATTCCCTCAGATTCCTATGGATTCCCTTTAGATTCCCTAAGATTCTCTTGAAATTCCTCTAGATTCTCTAAGATCTCTGATGATTCTCTAGATTCCTATAAATTACCATGAATTCTGTAAAACTCTAAGATTCCAAAAAGATTCTTAGTGTTCGATCACGTTGCCCGCAACTGCGACGAAATAGTGCCAAAGCACCACTCATTGGAAAGCTCTCAACGAGAGGAATCCAATGGCGTGGGTCCCACCTTTATCCGACCCCTCTACCGCAAGCTACGTGCCTTTGAAGGCGATTAAACAAAAGGAAGCTTCCCAGAAAGTGTAATCATAAATGTTTTGCCACCTCATTACCTTTTTATTAATGAGGGTGCCACCTCACCTCCTTTAAATAAAAAAAATCAATTTAATATTAAAAAGTTAATGGCTAGGATTTATGCTCACTTTTTGATCCAACGGCCAAGATCTGCTACACCAAATCTACTTTAAGGGACCTTCCTTGCACCTTCCTTACAAAAAATCAAGGGCTAGGATTTATCCTCCCCTTTCGATCCAACGGTCCAGAGATGTGGTGCATGCCCCCATGCACGACCCATGCATGCCTCCATGCATGCCCATAAGGAATGGATGGCCATGATGCTGCCACCTCACTGGCCCCACTTTAAATGGACGGCATTCGGGCATGTAAGAATCAAACACATGATATACCAAAGTTTATGATATACCTTTATATATATAACTGATATATATATATATATACAAGGTAGCTACCATATTCCTTGTGTTGCGAAGAAGAGAGGCACTCCATATTACAACTTCAAATTTTTGCAAAGCCCACTCCACAAACTCATGGTAACCTGGTCTGCAAATCAGGTACTTGTTTGCAGTCTCTTTCACTACATGGTGCGTATCAGGTCGAGGCAGTACTTTTTCACTGGTTCTCCTCTGCTGTGTATGTACCAGTACTCCATTTATATCCAGAACTATGAGCTTCTTCGGAGGTTGCCATCCCTCACCCCCTTCTTCCATGTGCTGAACATTGTAGTCATGTGCTGTGGCTTTGCTGGTCGGTGATAGCGAGTGCTAACGTTCATGCTGAGATGCACCTGCCCCATGATCTCCCTGCCCCCAAAAAATCTGTGTCTCCTGGCTATCCGCAGCCTTGGCACGGGGACTAGGTGGTTTATCAACCTTGTCCACAGAAACTACTTTCCTTGTTCTCCTGCAAAATCAAAAGTGGTGCTACAATTACCAACTGAAACTTGCAGAACATTGTGCCAAGTGAAATAAGACAAGAAAAATAACTGCTTGAACTTAAATATTGGATTGCACCTTTTATATATAATAGGTTGTTTTGGCACTTTGGTTTCTTCATTATCTGTCTGGGTTCTCTCACTATCTTCATCTTCAGATTCACTAAGTACCACTTGTGTCTGCCTTCTCCTTCTGCAGGCAAATGCATATTGATCCATAGGTTGAAACTCCAAACAAATTTTACAAGGACACAATGGGGGAAAATAAATATATTCTGGTATTAAACAAAAACCTTTTAGCTGCTCGTTTTGGCAAGTCTTGTGCAATCAAAATTGGGCCTGAAACAAGTATGGGAAAATTACATTAGACTGGGGGTTTTTTCCCTAGTGCGACGTCTATAGGCACGTCCTCATCAACCGAATCATCTGACTCACCCTCACTCTCGGGTTCTGTAACATTTTTTGTCCTTGACCTTGTGAACCTAGTGATTCGGGTCACAACCTTGTTGACCTGCTTCTCCACATCTTCAACATCCTTGTCTGCCCCTGCATCAACAGTGTCAGAGGAGGCCTTTGTAGAGGCTGCTGCAGAATTTGGAACTATAGTGTAATTGTCAACATCGTCAGAACTACTAGAATCTGCTTTGGACCGTGTTGGTGTCTTTAGCACTGTGCTTTCAGTCTTTGCATTGTCTTCTTGTTGCTTCCATCTTCGCGTATTGCTTGTTTAAAGCGCTTCTAATGTTCCCAATTGAGGAAAACAAGCGTGTACCTTTTCGGGTTTGTTCTTGCTTGTGGAGTTCGAGGTCCTTGTAGACTTGTGTCGGGGTCCTTTTACTAAGAGGTGTTCTAACATGCTTCCTTTTCTGTTCTTTCATGCGGAGTTGTAGCTACCACCTCATCTATATCAATTGTCTCAACTATGTGTTTGTGTGCTGCCCCAGCATATAAGGGTTCCTGCTTGATTGTCTTCCCCAATTCCTCCACTAAGCCTGTTGGAACTGTTTCTGAGCATTCGAGGCAGTGTGTCTTCTCCATAAGCAAACTCAGGCACCACATTTGACTTCGGTGAGAGGGTGTAATCATCCGGAATGCGAGCCGCATGTGGAGCATCTCTCCTCATCTCCAATTGGCAACTTGAATGGCACGGGATAGATGCTCACAAGCCGCCCGCCTGACTCTCTTTGTAAGTTCCTAAGCCTGTTGACATTCGTAAATCTTCTTTGGGCTTTTGCAAGCTGCACTTCATTGTTTGCAACCTCGGCTGACTCACTGGTGGCCACTGTTGAACTATCCCATCATCTCTTGGGCCACCCCCATTTCAACAAGGGGCTTTGAGCATGTACTACGCCATGTCTTTCTCTCTCTCTAAGCTCTGTAGCTCAACAGAGGCACCGACATCGGGACTGTCGGGGCTTGAAGGCGTGACATGTTGTCTTTTATTGTCTGTAATTTCTCTTACGGGCCAGGAAGAAAGTTCCCTTAGCTGGGATTTGGACAACTAGCTCCTTCTTGGAGACTAAATCAAGCCTTCTTGCGTGTTTAGGGTTTCACCGCAAAGCTTTGCACATGACTTCGGGCGTGATATGTTCTCCCCATAAGGCATTGTAAGGCTGTTGGGCACATTACAAGCAGCTCTAATGGACGGCCTCCCTTCTAATTTAATACCGGTGCCTCAGGAAACTTGCCTTTCGCTATGCTTTCAGTCTTTGTGGTTTCTTGAGATTTTCTCGTCTACGCTCGCTTCTTGGAGCCTTCTTTGGTGGGTTCACTTTTAACCTTCTTCTTTGTAGGCTCGACTCTTTGTTGCAAGCTGGCGCCCAATTAACCTTGAACTTCTCACGGATCTGCTTTGCTCTCTGGCAGTTATTGAATGCAAATAGGTATGATACTGTCTTTCTAACTTCTCTGTTCTTCAATCCGTCCAGGTATATTTTGCTCAGAAGTTCAATTAGAGCTTCTTCGTGCTCTGGCCTTACCTGCTGCCTTGTGGCGTGACGTTAAAATCTCTTCTTCTTCTTCTTGTCAATAGAAGTTTTGCCAGGAATGACCCCGTTGGTATCCCAAACTTCATTGTACTCTGCTGCAGATATGATATCTGTTCGAAATTGAGAGGGATGAACGCCCTCGTTTGGCAGACCCGCATACGCATGGAAGTCTTCTTCGGTTTGGCAATCAGCCAGGTCCGGACTTAAGGGAACGTTTCTTCTGGCCTGGAAGAATGCAAGAAAATCGAATTAACAGGGGACTCTAAACCCATAGAAATTTTGTTTAGTTGCTTTTTGCTTACCCGGCGCATGGCCTCCGTTGGAATTACTGCTTAGCGGGCGGATCAATCACCTTCTTTACCATGGTTGATCTGTTTGTTTAATATGGAAATCCGAGAGCACAAATTCGCGGGTTGCTTGGCCGGAGTAGAGAAAGTTGGGGAAGAGAGATTTGGAAAATACAAATTCAAAAGTTAGTTTGTCTACTGGTTACAGACTGCAGCGGGTCGCATTCATTACCGCGGGCGGCAAACAGGTAATGATTGTATAAACGGGTACAAGCTAGACGAAGAGACAGGCAGAAAATAGGTGGTACTATATAGGTGAAGGGTGGGAAAATAATGTATGAAGGGTGGAAAAAAATGCATTTTGGGTGCTTTTGATCATGATAGAATTTTTGATGTTGAAGTTTCAAAAAGCCTGAAACATAAATATACAGATAAAAATATGCTTTAGATTTTATTATGCAGAACTTTCGATGTTGAGATTTCAAGGCCTCGAAACACAAAAAATACAGATCTTACATGTGGCAAATATCAGAGCATCATGCAAGCAAGAATATGAGACCCAGGTTCGTTGTCTTAAAATTCCAGTTTGACGTCTTTTAAGAGCTTTCAAGCCTCTCATGCAGCAACACCAGCAGGGAAGCCCCAGAATAGGGTGACTTCTAGTTTGCGGCCCCTCCTGTCCCGGTGAACACGACAGCCTGCAGTAGGTGAATACGACAGAACAGCCGAAAGAAGAAAAAAAAAACTGTTCTTGATATAAGTAAATCCAAAAACAATTCCAACATCGATCAATAGCTATCAGATATATATATGACCATTTACAACATTCAAGAATGTTCTACAATTTTCTAACATGCTCTAGAATTTCTGTAACATTCCAAGGCACTCTAGAAGCCACCATCTGGTCTGCCAAGAACCTTCCGGAAGCCACCAGATCTGGCGGCCGAGATCGCGTGGGATCTAATGGGCGCCTAGGATCTGACGGCTGATATATAATGGAACTTTCCGGAAGCCACCACTAGAAATTACATATATATTATGATATTCTTGCATGCTACTCTCGGCTTTAATTTCGAAGCCCAACTTGTATGAGAAAAAATCCTTACGAAAATTTTACCTTTACTTCCATCGAAATAACATTCAGCCTTAGACTTTTTGCCTTTAAAATTTTCACAATCTTCACATCAACGAGGCCACCATTGCAACATATTAACTCTTCCAAAACCACATTGGACCATTTATCCAAAAAGTGGCCGTAGTCCAATATGCTTAAAACCATCAAAAAGCATTTAATGTGCTATAAATTAGTGTGTCATCTAAAGATAGTCATCCAACTTGCATATTTTGCCTTTTTTATTTTAAGATGGTTCTCCCATCACTTCATTACTTAAAGTCGTTGTCAATATTGAAGTAGCATACAATTTTATATTTCTCATACATGAGCTCTTTTTGAATTAATAATAAGTTACAGAGAAATTGACATGTAAAGCACAATTGCATATACCACCACATGTCATGTCATGCTTTGCCTATTCACCATTATTAATTTGCATGCCACTTTAATGATACAATATTGTCCCTAATGTGTACAACATCAAGGCATCCATATGCAAAGACGTAGAGCCACCTTTCCCACAATGTAATATCAAGTAATGACATTGAAGAAATGCAAAAAAGAGAGTTTTTTCATTATACTACTGGGCAATAAATTCCTTACCCATTTTTTTTATGATTTGAGGATTCAAAGAGAATATTCTCTCCTCCTCCTCCTCCTCCCTCCCCTCCCCCCCCACAAGGATGTAGGATACCTCTTTTTATAAGAAAAGCACTAAGAAAATGCAGTATTCTAACACCTTCCTTTACTAAAATTTACACGGCCTGAATTTTGTTATACTTTAATCAATACTCAAGACTAATACTTGATATTATGAGTATATTTAGGGAAACCCAATTACATATGTTTTATAGGACAACTTGGAACATTTATACTTTCCTCAGATTAACTCTATGCTTATACATAATATAATTATCTTATTATTTGAATCTTATATGTTTCACACAATGTCATATATATGTAAAAAGTTATCTTCCGAACTAGCATTTTTTTCTTAATTTATTGAATACATTGAAAATAGACAATGCATAGGATTGTTTGGGTGATAACTTAGAGACATCTAATGAGTTTTCTCGTGACATAGAAGGGTTTCTCTCAAGGAATAAAATTCTAAACTAGACATCGAAGAAAAATTGTCTAAGGCCTCAAGCTTAACGAAATAATTTGTATGTATATTACAAAATTGACATGAAACGACCTCCTAGATTGAGTGCATACTATGGGTTATTAATGTAATGTATGATGACACAATACTTCAACCCTCATGGATGACTAGATAGTAGAATATTTAAGGGGTAATGGAACAGAAGTTTCATATTTCTATTCAGAGTAAATAGGCCATTATTGATGATCGGAAGATCGAGGGTAGCTCGAAGTTTACGCAGCTACTCCTCAAGGATCAAGACCCTTCTGTTGTCTTGGAGACACAAGAAGCTCAACCTGTGGACCCGCTACCATCAGAGCAAGAAAAGGATGTCGAAAAGGAGAAGGAGGATGAGGAAGTTGAGAAGGAGGACGAGGAAGATGAGAAGGAGGACGAGGAAGGTGAGAAGGAGGATGATGTTGAAATGGAAATTGAGAAGGATGCTCCTGACGCTACACTAACCTCTGAAGAATTCCTCGCCCAGATGGAACTCCTTAAGCAAGCGGCACAGGCAGGGGGAGAAGAAAGCGAAGCTGCTCACAACGGCATCATTTATAATGTCATATTAACGGCATTCGTAGAGTCATGTATAGCTTCACATATAGCATCATCTATAGTTTCATATATACCAATATCTATAATTTCACATATAACGTCATGTGTCATGTGTAAGGTCACTAGCAACACCATTTATCATGCTAAAATTATTGTCATGTATAATGTCACTAGTAACTGGTAATGCCACCCATAATGTTAAAATGTTTGTCGCTAATTATAGTAATATCTAATATCAACCTGCCATGTATTTTCTCAATATGAATGTCATCTATTTTTTCAATATGAATGTCATCTATTTTCTCAATATCGATGTCATCTACTTTGTCAAATTTCTATCATTTTTTGATTCATTATTCTTAGAGATTGCCGCCGTAGTGGCACTACTTATATCACTTACCAGGTCATATATAATGCAATCTCAATTGTAAGGTCATATATAATGCCATCTACAAAATCAATTGCATTTTAGTGAATCAACTAAAATAATCATTCATTTAATCTTTAATATAAAGGCCTTGTGCAATTGAATTAAGATATATAATACGTTTTTTGCAAGTAAGAAGTTTAACTCATATCCTAAGATTTTTAACCAACAGCTTAATTATAAAACTAGTAATGGTGCCCAGCGTTGCTGGGCATAAGTTGAGAGCCTGTAAATGCTTTGGGATGCAGTGAGAAAAGCCCTATCCCTTTCCCTTTCCCTTTCCCTTTTGCTCTATCCCGCATTTCATTTTTTCTTATTTTCTCTACTTTTTTTTTTCTTTTCCTTTTTTTTCTCGTCTTTCTCACATGTTTCCTTGTTTTCCCATCCCTTTCCTTCCCCCTTCCCTGTTCCCGATAACCTTTTTCCCTTCCCTTTTGCTCCTTTCTCCACCTTTCCCTCTTCTCTTTTTTCTTTGCCCTTTTCCCTTCCCCTTTCTCTTTTTTTATGCCTTCTCTTTTCCCCACCCTTTTTCCATGTCTTCCTTTTTTCTCAACCTTTGACTCTTTCGCCCTTTTCCATGCCTATTTTCCCTTCTCTTTTCCTCCTTTTCCCACTCTTTTCCTCCCTTTTTTGTGTGCCCTTTTCCCTTCCATTTTTCTTTTCTCCCTCCCGTTTTCCATGTCCTTTTTACCTTCCCTTTTTCCATCTCCTCACCCTTTCCCTTTTCCATGTTCCCTTTTTCTCTTCCCCTTTTCCATTTTCCTCATTTCCTTTTTCCCTTGCCTCTCTCTCTTTCCCCCCTTTTCCATTCTTTTTTCTTTTCTATTTCCCTTTTCCCATGCCCTTTTTCCCACCCTTTTCTTCTTTCTATTTTTTTCGTGCTTCCTTTTCCTCCTTTTCCCACCCTTCCCCTCTTCCCGTGCAATTTTCCTTTCTTTCAACCCTTCCTTTTTCTTTTCTCTTTTCCTTTCCTCATGTCCTTTTTCCCTTTCCCTCCCCTCCATCACTCCCTGCTTCCCTTTCCCTTTCCCTTTTTTCCCGTTTCCTTTTCTTGATGGAATTTTTTCTTTCCGTTTTCCTCCTTTGCCGATCCTTTTCCTGTGCACTTTTTCCCTTCCTTTCCTTTTCCTTTTCCCTTTTTCCATGCCTTTTACACATTTGTTTTATTCTCTTATTTCCTATACCCATTTTCCTCTTTTCCCCACCCTTTCTCTCTTGCCCCTTTTTTTTTTCCCCTTTTTTCTTTTTTTCCTTTCTTCACCATTTTCCTCTTCCCTTTTCTCTCATGCCCTCCCCCCCTTCCCTTTTCTCGTTTCCCTCTTTCTTTTTCCTTGTGACCTTTACCTAGGTTCCCTTTCCCCCTTTCCCTTTCCTTTTTCTTTCTTCTCAGTTTCCCTTTTTCTATGCCCCTTTTCTTTTCCCCTCTCCCCATCCTTTTCTTGTTCCCCTTGTCCCTTCTCTTTTCCTCATTTTTTCAACCTTTCACTCTTCCCCTTTTCTTGATGCATTTTTTTCCTTCCCTTTCCCTCTTTTTTTTTTCCCTTTTCCTATGCCATTTATCCCTTCCTTTTTCCTCTTTCCTCAACGCTTCTCTTTTTCCCCCTTTTCCCATGCTCCTTCCTTTTCCCATGCTTTTTTTCTCCTCCCCTTTTCCATGCTTTTTTTCTCCTTCATTTTCTCCTTTTTTCAACCTTTTCCTCTTTCCTTTTTTTTTTCATGCCCTTTCCATTTACCTTTTCCACTTTATCTCTTCCTCCTTCCCTTGTGCCCTTTTCCCAGGTTCCCTTTCCCTTTTTCGTTTTCCATGCCTTTTTCTCTTCTTTTATCCCCACCCTTTTCCCTTTTCCCCATGCCTTTTTGCCCTTCACATTCTCTCTTTCCACTTCCCTTTTCCTTTTCCCCCTTTTCATTTACCCTTTCCCCTTAAGAGATCGAAGCATGACCAATCACAGTGTTGGTAAGTCGTGCAATAAATCTAGGCCTTCGGATGCATCCAGATGATCTCGGCCATTCAAACTAGGGCTCGATGCACTATAGAGTTACGGTATAACATTATAATATAAAATAATTTCAAACATGTGTCTTCAAGCTGGACATTTTATAGTTTTTACAGAAAAGATTCCACTTGCTATGTTAAAGAAACTGTCAAATTCTCTAACATTTGAACAATCATCACAACATATAGATTTCATTGGTCTTGAACTATTGAAATTATCAAATGTCATAGAGAAACAAGTAAAGATTAAAATGGCGGCGATAAATTGTGAAATTAAAACTTTTATTCTTATATATATGGGTTTAAGTGGTAGTGGTAGTGGGTCAACTGGATCAATTTTGATCCACGGATTAGGAATAGTCACCATGACCACTAGTGTTAAGGGGAAAGGGAAAAAGAAAAAAAAAAAAGGAGGACAAAAGGGAAAAAGGGAAGGACAAAAAGGCATGAGGAAAAGAGAAAGAGGAAAAAGGTGAGGAAAAGAAAAATTGGCATCGAAAAAGGGAAAGAGAAAGGGAAAACAAGAGGGGAGAGAGGAAAGGGAAGGGTAAAACGGCAATGAGAAAGGGGAAGAGGGAAAAGATGGGAAAAAGAGGAAAATGGAAGGGAAAACAATGGAGAGAAGGGAAGGGAAGGGAAAAAAATACATGGGAAAAGGAGAAAGGGAAAGGAAAAAGAAAAACGGCGGCGGAAAAAGAGGGGGGAGGGGGGATAAAAGAGATAAAAAGCATGGGTGGAGAAAGGAGGAAAAGAGACACATGACAAGGTTGGAGAAAGTTAAACAGAAAAAATGCATGGAAAAGGGGAAAGAAAACAAAAAAGGGTGGAAAAGAAAGGGAAAAAGGGCAGGGGGAAAAGAGGAAGGGCTGGAAACGAATGAAAAAGGAAGGAAAAGGAAAAAGAAAAAGAGAAGCAGAAAGGAGGAAACATAAGGGAAAAAAGGCACGAGGAAAAAGAGAGAGAAATAGAAAAAGAGAAGGGGAAAGGGGGATTAAAGAAGAGGAGAAAGGAGAAGAGCATGGGGATAAGGACAAAATATGACACATAAAAAAAAGTGGCAAAAAATAAATGGAAAAAAATGCATGGGAAAAAGGAAAGGGAAAAAGAAAAAAATAGAGGAAAAGAGGAAGGGCGACAAAAGGATGAAAAAAGAAGGGAAGAAGCCCATCATAAAAAGGAGAAAGGAAGGGAAGGATAGGGGAAAGGGGGTTAAAAGAAGAGAAAAGGGAAAAAGAAAACATGTGAAGAAAATAAGAAAAAAGGAAAAAGAAGGTGCGTAGGAAAATAAGATCAAATGTATCAAATTCTAATTTGAATGATTGAGACCATCTGATTGTATCAGAAAACCTAGATTTATCGCAAGACTTTCCACCATTGTGACTGGTCATGCTTTAATATCGTAAGGAGAAAAGGAAAGGGAAAATGGAAGAGGAAAGGGAAAAAGGGAAGGGAAAAGAAACACAAGAAAAGGAGAAGAGGGAAAGCGGAACATGAAAAGAGAAAACGGGACGAGAAAAAGAGAAGGATGAAGAAAGAGAAAAATGGAAGGAATAATGACATCACAAAAGGGAAAGAGAAAAGAAAAAGAGGGGAAAAAAAGAAGGGAAAAGGACACCAGGAAAAGAGGAAGAGAGAAAAGGTGAGGAAAAAAAGGAAAATAGAAAGAGGAAAAGGATGAGAAAAAAGGGCATGGGATATAGAAAAGAGAAAGGGAAAAGAAAAATGGAGGGGTTTAAGGGATAAAGAGAAGGTAACAAAGGCATGATGATGGCCTTGGTGGTGGCCAGGTCCTGCTGAACGATGGCCTTGGTGGATTGAAAATCTCATTGAGCTTTCACAAAATAATGTTAATAATGTTGAAGGATTATTTTGCACCGAGTGTAAAGTCTTTGTAGACCACCTTCATATTCCTCATGCTATCGATGGTGGGATTGGGATAGTTACGATTTTCAAAAGTTTGAAGGGATTTCCAATGTTGAATGCAGTTGAAGTGGCGGAAGAAGTTGATTTAGATTATGTGGCAATGCATTCACTCCATGAGGGTGGAAATGAGATTGACTACGTTTACATATGGTTACCTGAACCTCTTCTACAAGAGCGAAGAGGAGGTTGTGAGTATTGTAGCAGAATTGTGAGCTCGTTGAACAAGTTTTATTGTTCCATCTATTGTAAACATCAAGAAATATTAAATGATGATAGTGACAGTGACAGTGACTGAAGACATCGAATAAGAAGAAAGATACATAATTTCTTCTTGTTGTTGAACCCTTTGTTTGCTGCAATGTAAAGGTTTTACTCGTTTTCAACTCCAGTCTGCCTTTCTGTAAAAAAAAACCTCCCCCCCTCGGAAACACACACCCAAAAGGGCCCGGCAACAGACTCCTCAAATCTTCTTGCATCGCCTAATTAACTTCTCAAACTATAACGCCTTTGCTGTAAGGAAGTTCTACATTATTTGGCACAGCTTAGAAGTTTGACAGTTTGACAGGGAAACATCCATCTAGCTCTTCTGCTGCCATAAATTGGTAGACAATCTCAAGAGTTGGAGCCTAAAGATGCCGTATGGAAAAAGGCTAATTCTTATATCCAAGGCACCTCTTTTGCTGCAGATTTGCTCGAAACACAGAAACAGATATATGAAACTGTGATGTCAAATACCGAAAAGGGAAAGGGGGACCTCCGAGGCAAGACTAAGACTTCATTGCCTGTTTCTGGAACCTAGATATGAATATCAAAAATGTAGGGAAGGGTGGGAAAAGAGGAAAAGGGGCGCACGAAAAAAGTGGGAAAAATGGGAAGAGAAAGAGGAAAAGAAAAATAAGGGAGAAGGAAATAGAAAAAGGAAAAAAAACGTGTAGGGAAACAAGGAAAAGAGAAAAGAGAAAAAGGAGGTGTATAAGGAAAAGAAAAAAGCGAGATAGAGCAAAAGGCAAAGGGAAGGAAAAATAATGTCGAATGCAACGTCTTATAGCCCAGCAACGATGGGTTTGGTTTCTAGCAATCTTATATATTTTATGTCATATACCATATGTGTCATGCCACATATTTTAGATAGATATGACATGTCTATGTACCCTCGTAAGTACCTTGACGTTGGAACAAATATCTTGTTCTGTAGCTTCAATTAATAGCTGATTGATAACATAGGTAATGCATGAGCAAGAAGATATGTCATATATCATATACGATATGATATATGAATATGATATTTGTCATATATATCTATTTATAACATATGTCCATCATATATATCATATATGTATATTTGTTACACATATATTCATCATATGTCCTATATATTTGTTACCTATGTCATATGTTATTTACCATATAATATTATGTCATACGCGTTTATCACATATGTTTTATATGTCATATGTCATATATGTCATGCCACATGCTTTATATAGATAAGTCATTCATTACAAATGTCACATATGTCATTTTTGTCGTAATGAATTTGTCACAATCTTCCTAGTGTTGATGCGCCACAATAGTGTCTTAGAACTCTACCTATAGAAGTATAGCCTATGATTGATTTTGTGTAAGTATTTGCATTCTATATGATGTGAAACAAGGCTAAAAAAGCACAGTTTCATTATTTATGGACTTTCCACAAGTCCATAAATATCTCAAATTAGCGCCAGTGGTAAGAATATAGGATTTTTTCTTGAAAATATAGGGTTTTTGCTTAAAAAAGAACTCGGATTCCGTGCGGGTAGCTGACATGGCAGGTCGTGGAACCCAATGCGAATTTTTAGATTTCGTCATTTCTTGTTATTAAAAGGAGCCACAATTTCGGGAATCGTGCAAGTAGGTGAGGTAGGAGGTCCCTTCATCCAGTCTCTTCATCGTCTCTTCATTACCTTCATTCGCTCTCTTACATTCATCTCAGGACACTCAAAATGGTCGACACAAGGCACAGACGGGGACACACCATCACCGAAATGCAGTCTCATATTAGTGAGGCAATCTTAGGCCGGGCGAATCAGTTGCAGCTGGAGGTACAAAACGAGATGAACCAGATCCGAACGAGAGAAGTTAGCGCCCAATTCACGAAGCTCCTCGAAGGGGATGGGTTGATAAGGAATGGCGACGAGGAACAACTCAGTAGGGTGGAGCTGGAGGACTGCCTCATATCTTTGAAACACTTTATTTACAGGGCAAAGGCACTGAAAAGGCTACTGAAAATGGAGGACGTTTGGATGCACAACACGTTCCGACCTCTGTTTAAGAAGCTTTACAAGAAGCAAAGAAGACAATGCGAAGGTTTGGTAACCAAGCTCATCGTCAGCAGTGGTCACTCTCTCAAAAACTTGGATGACTGGCTGGATCTGTTCAGTCGAAGTCATATTGATGAGTTTGATCTGGAGGATCTTATTGAGGTTGAAGTGGGCATAGAGTGAAGCTTTGATCTTTTCTATTATATGTTGTCTATTATCTAGTATGTTTGTGTTGAATTAGCCGTGTCTTGTAAGACCTATGTATTTTCTTTATCTAAAAGAATACCAAACATTGGAAAGTAATACCAAAAATTTTTGACATGTATTTATTTTCTTTGTCAATGTACATAAGTTTTTTTTCACTCAATTTCATTATAAAAACATATACAGTGAGTAACAGTGGTGCAAAATTGGGCGCCCGCCCAATTTGCACCCCTGTGCTAGCAAAACATACTCCTTGTGCTTAAGGGTCCACCCCTTCAGCTGACCTTATAAGTGACATTATCTATGACGTCACAGTTGGCACTAGGACTAGCGCTATAAATGACAAAGGTGCTGCCAGTATATGTGACGTTCTCATTGTTACATTAGTGTCATCAGTCCGTGTCATACCTACAGCGTCAGCTATAAAAATTTTGAGTTGCAATCCTAGACTAAAAATTGACACAAATATAGACAGTACTTGATCCCTTCTCTTGTAGTGAATCTATGTCCAGCATTTGTTACTAGTAGTTATCTTATGTCATTAGGATCATCTTCGCATCTCTTCTTAGCTTGTTTCTTCATGACCCTAACCGCAATGCTTCCGAGCAATACCGTAGCAGATAATAATATTGCTTTTCTATGCCAGGGTTCGGCATCCCCATATTATTAAGAATTAGTTTCAATAAACGAAACCTTAAGAGCCTATAGAAATTCGTGGGGTAAACCTTTTGGGGCCTTATACGTTATATATGTAGCAAAATAACAGGGGGTTTCTTTTGTATTTTTATACTTTTTTTCTTAAGGTTTTTATATGATTTGATGACGGTATTCCATGAGACGTACTAATCGGTACATCTAGAGTGCACATACGCTGGCGTTGATTTTGATGCCAATTTCCAATGGTTCACCTATGAATTTCGAAAGCTCAAGCATGCAGGCCTCGACCTAATCCATTTTAGGGTTCTATGTTCAAGGCCAAGGAACTTTGCATACAGGTCGCTTTTCTTTGATTTGTGTAGCGAAGTGCGCCAGAAGAAGCATAGTAGAGCGGCCAGAAGAAAGCGAGCCAAAGGATGGGCTCTAATTGCTTTCTGACCCTTTTTATTTCTTCTCGCCCCTTTTTCTTCTTTCGGCAATGATAGGCATTCCTATAGTAATGCTTTTGAGCGAATCTATTCTTGAGTACAGAATTAAAAAACAGTGAATTCATGCAAGGTTGTGGCAGAGCCGAAGAAGCAGAGCGAGCGAGCCGAGAAGGATGTGCTCTATTCTTTTTTTCTTACGCCTTGAAGGTTATTTTAGATCTTTGGCGTGTCTAGTGTTACATTTGCCCCGGTGTTGGTTTTTTGTAATGGTTTTGTAATGTAATGGTTCGAAATTGGTGGCTATGGCGCATTGCAAAGGCAAAGAAGGCGGTCACGGTTCTCCAAAGGTAGGTCGGTTCTTTGTTGCAATTTCTCAATTTGAATTCATTCTTGTTTTTGTGCTTACGTGCCTTCCTCCATCGGACCAAATTAGGGCTCCCTTTCGGGAAAGAAAAGTTGGAGCTTTGGTCCATAGTGGTCGCCCTTACCTCCACATCAAAACCTAGTATGCGATCGACATCTTGACATCCGAAAAATACAGCCTGGGGGTTCACCTGTCACATTCGTTCCATTCGGGGCTATAACAATAAGCTGTAAGTTGAACTGTTATAAGCCCACATTTGTTACTTTTCTTCTAAATATGAGGATTTAGTATCAGATATAGAATTAAACACAGCGATGAGAGATGTAGTCTTGCACAGCTAGATCATAAACAAGACCAGGAGTGAGAGCTTGTTGTGGGTTAGCATGTCCCGATCCATAGGCAACTACATCAACAAATAAACCTCTTGATCCATCACATATATTTTGCCAAGATTATCACCCCAAGAGAAGGGGCACAAGTCATAGGGCTCACAATGCGATCCTAAATTGAAGCAAGCCTCCAATCCAGGAAGCACAATTTCGGCCGATTCTATAGTTGGGCGTCTGCCGGGGAGCCAAAAGTGCGAGGGGAAAATTCTCGGTTTGCAACAAAGTAAAAGAGCTTCCACGACCCGCGTTTCAACTTTGGTTTTGAACAGGTATTTATTTCTTTGTGGAGAATTTTATGCATTCTTTTTTGAACGTGAGTCATTTAAACGGCAATGCCATTCATCTCTTTTCAGTGGGAAGATGCCCGAAGCCAACTGCCAAGCAAAATACTAGTTATGGAGATGGGCATGAACGATTCTTGGTTTAGAGATATAGGGCCAACTGTAATTATCCAAGCCGGATTGTCTATGCTTGGTGTAACACTCATGCAAAGCCGCCACATGTTTCTTAGATGAAAAAAATGCAATCTTGCCACCTCAAGAAGAGGTCCCATTAGGATTTTAAATCATATTTTCTTTTTCATCCTATGAACATTTTTGGTCTGCGCAATGCAAATGCTAGTTATCATTCTATTTGTATTTTCTCTTTATGAAATTAAACATGTTCTACATATGCGCCATATGGTTACGAACGCTTACCATGGTACAAGACTTGTTGTAACAGTATCGGATCAAGTTTCTTTTTAATCTCATCTTATAGCAGAGCAAGGGTTTGAAAATTCGTCCACTATGGCAGAGCTGGGAACAAACGCAACACATATACGAACGTGGTTTGTATTCTCTTCACTCCATCTCTTTGATCCTATGAATATTTCTGATCTACGCAAATGCCAATGCTAGTTATGATCTGGCTTATTGTTGCCATTATTTTCCTATTCGTGCTTCCTCTTTGTGAAATTAAACATATAACTAACAATCAACATAACATCAACTCATCCAAGTGTGAAGTAACGTTGTTTGTTTTTTGCCCCGAAGGGGCAAAAAAAATTTTAACCTTCAACAAAAACCATCACATTACACGCCTTTAAATTAAATCCCCCTTCAAACCCCCTTTGGTTTGGGTGCATATTCACACGGGGGGTGACGTAGGGCAGCGAGAGCCCCCATAATTAGGTTTTGCCCGTATAAAATCAAGACCATATAGTATATTGCCTGAAATCTTATAGTATTTTGCAAATCTTGTTATACAGTATAGCAAATTCCATACATCCATACCCCACAAACGAGGAACTTTGTGTACGGTGTAGATTGAGGAACAAGGGGTGAATATGCCTATCCAAGCGACTCTCGTTGCTTTCGGAGTCACCCCAGGTGTGAATATGCACCCAAACCCCCAATTCTAACTAGTATATAAACCCCCAATTCTAACTAGTAACATGAGTTTAAGTGTTGAGCTCCTAGACCTTGAAAGTTACCGGAAGATTAATAGTTAAGCCTTAGAGGATTATTTGGTCTCCTTGCAAACTAGCCTGTAATATACCTTGCTAGCCGCATAACTGTTAGGACCAAGTTTTTCGCTAGCTGTAAGTAAAAGTCTTAGGCATATAACTGTGCTTGGTATCCTGAACCATAATCACCAACCGTGAGACTATGTTTGTTCTTGGAATCTTTAGTCGTATGGTTATGGTTTAAGGGTTATTAGATGGAAGTCGTGATTCTTACATGTTAAGGGAGTTTCTTGTATGATATCTCGTATTGGACCAATTGCAAGGTTATGGGTGATATTTTATCTAGTAAGGTTCTTAGTGACATCTTGCATTGAACAGCCCATCTTCGGAGGGGTGGGACGGCCGTGTAACTCCGCATCCATGGCCAGAGGGCTAGACGAATGAGGCCAAGGGGAGAGCCTCCTTGTATTGAGGCCTGTACGTACAGTGGATTGGAATATGTCTCCTTGGGGTCGCGACCCAAGGGAAAGTTGAACTGGATCAGAGATCCTAGGCATGTAGTTATGCATTTAGACTTGAGATTGTTTGAGATGAATCATCTAACCTTTTGCAGGAAACATGGAGCGAGGTAAGTTCCCTTGTCGTATATTCAACTTAGATTAATATTTCATGATTGATATAGCTCTGGGTTCCCTACCCTAGTGTTCTCCACTTAGTCCATGTGGACTAACCCCATCTTGCTTGTTGTATGTTTGCTAAAGATGGCACGTCCGGATGAGCCAAGCATCACGTTACAATTAGATTCCTTCGTAACATGGTGGTTTCGAGAAACCGGGGATGAGCCAGAGTTGGTGTCGAAGCACCGGATCTATGAGCTTCTGATTGACCTCTTCAGAAAGATTTATTATGAGCAAAGGCAACCGAGGGTTGACCTCTTGGATGGAGAGCCTGGAGGGGAACCCTTAGGAGATTCTGGTTCTATTGGATCCTCTTCAGTCATCTCGGATGGAGGATCTGAGTGATCTTGCTATGTTTTGTTGTATAGACGTCTGTGGTTATCTTTTGGACATGCTATTAGCATATCTTTTGTATATTAAGCTGTGAGACTATTTGTTATGTGATATCATATGGGGTGATGGGATCTTTGTATTGTGTGCACCTAAGTTATTGTCATTTTGGGATCTAATGAATATGATGTGGAGATTTGGCAGTTTTTGTATGATTTGTATTGTTACGATAGTTAGTTTTTTTTTTTTTTTTTTTTTTTTTTTTTTTTTGAAGGCAAGAATGATCTGTATTGTATTCAAAAGATAAGAGTGTTTACACATACAGTGAGTCCAGAGCTGCTATCACTTCTCAAATCCATGATAAGCAGTCCAGACTCTAGACCCAGTACTTAGAGCCTCTCTCAACTTCTTCTCCATAGGATACTATAGGAGAGAAGGGCTCAGTTCCTAGGCTAAATTTTATAAAGAAACGGTCTAAGACCTTATTACAAAGGCTCCACAATAGGCCTGATAAGAGATTTTAAGCACCTGGTCACCAGATATACGTTAATCATGTCTCAACCGCCCAGGATCAAGAGCAGGGTTCAGGCTGCTACTTCCCGTTCTAGAATGGCCATAAGAGATCTTAAGTGTAGTTAGGTTACCTTGTATTAAGTGTAGTTATGTTATAACGCGGGCGACGGCTCATGCCAAGAGGGCTGGGTCTGTCTCATGTCCCCAAATCATGAAAATCCTATTGGGTCTTTAATATCAGGAATGAGATTTAGAGTTGAAAATTTTATTGGGCCTTGAATAGTCGGAATCTATGCCCACAGGAATAGGCCCAGATATGATAATCCACTTGGGATTTTTTCCTCTTCCCCATTTTTTCTACCAATTTCGTTTGTGTCGGAGATCGACCTTCCATGACTTTCTTGCTTTACACGACTTATAGGAGATCTAACCCATCTAACACAATTTATGTAGTTTTGTTTTGCTTCAAAATGATAAGTCCGGCCTCCAACCGTTTTAACCAAATTCGCTCTATAAAGGTAAGAATTTTGTCTATTCTAAACTCTAATTGAGCATGGAGCATGTGCTCAGGGAAATCTTCTAGACCAAACACGGGGCTTCATAGCCCATGCGTTCCTTGAGCTTAAAAGGAGAAAAAACGACCCAATTTGGGAGAGCTCCATATCACATAGAAGAGCATCCGGGCCCTATAAATTCTAGAACTATTCCATTCAATCTGCATCAAACAGCTGCTAAGACTTTCCATTCTTCAAATTAGGTATCCAAGCTACACGAATCTTCGACCCAAAATGAGCAGGAAAAATGATATATTTGCCCCAGATTTGTAGATTATATTGGCTAGATGCTCCGATAGATTGGAATTGCTTTTTCTTCGTGCATTTCTGAATCAGTAATTCCCTTTTGTGTCTTTAATGCTTATTAATGTCTGTCTACCGGAATTATGAAAAATTTGGCTCGAAGTGAAGTTTAGAAAGAATCCTGTGCCACATTTGATCAATTTAGCAGCTTATTTAAATTCACCGCTGCAATTTCTGTGATTGTAGACCCATTGGCAAAGTTTAAAAACTGGAGCAAAGCTTCAATTGTGCCCATTTGTCCGAAATTAATCAAACAAACCCTCAGTTCGAATCTTGAACTCTAATCAATGAACCCTAACTGTAAGTTAGATGCATGCGATTAGGATTAGATGTTATTCTCATTATTTATCATGTTATGTGGATATATGATGTTGGTTGATCAAGTTTGCACCTCTTGTATTGGGAAGGGGGGTAGAGACCTAGTAGCCTTGTTTAGATGATGCTTCTAGTTTAGACGCTTTAGTTCCTATTATATGTGGCCTGTGCATAGAGCTCACTAGGCTATGGAAGTTATGGAGTGGCTGAGCACCACACATGGGGTCATTGGCAAGATAGAGGGGGTCTGCTGAGCGCGGCTACTGGGGACCTACTGTGGGCTAGGCTTATAGCCGGTCACTTCGTGACGGCCGGGCATGGGTCCGACACTTCTTGGATCGATGGTGTCGCCCTGACACTCAAGAGTTGCAGGGTTGGGCTTGGCTCCTATTTCGGAATGTTCAATCGGAGACAAGTGCGTCTCACCATGTCTAGCCTTCTATCGAACCATTGTGCTTCGGGAAGGGGGTCCCTCTCTTCCTACCTCATCAAACCGGGGAGATGCAACCTGGAGTAGCCTTGTAGGGTGATACCTCGAGGTTGCATATTTGGCAGGTTACAGTCACCTCAGAGCTTGTTGTAACCCATCTGCAAAGTATGCACAAGAGTGGCGGGTGGAGTGATCAACCCTAGCCATTTATAGATAGCCCCACCATTGTTATATCTCGGTCTGCTCTATCTCGAGACTCAGCCATCAGTCTACTTTTCCTACGAGTCTGATATTGGGTAGGAGCTTATGTGTCTTATGATGTGTTGATATCTATGATGGATCTATGGATGGATGGATGTGCTACCCTTCGTGGTAATTTATTATGTTGTGATATTGCTAGTGCTGATGTTATAGTATGCTTCCGCTGTTATAGGAGCCCATAGGGATGGGCGCGCAAGACACCTCAGTGTCTCCCTACCCGGATCCGGGGCGGAGGGCCCATGTAGCAGACGATGCTGGATGGGGGATTTCCCGTAGAGTATATGGTAGGGTGTCGTATACCTTCGGGAAGCGTCACATATGCTCAATGGCATTTGACTAACCTAATGATGATTTTTAGTAGTCCAAGGGCTACAATATATTTGTTATTCGTCAGATCTTCGTTTGGTAATACTAGGAGCATATTCCAGAGTCTCTAGTAGACAAATTTTTTCTTTTCCCTTTTTTCTTGTTCTGCGCCGCAATCGACGCTCTTCTCCTCGTGCCACGTAGCACGCCATACCCATCTAACAGAGGAGAGGATGGAGGTTGCTTGCCGGTTAAGGCATCGTTTTTTTCCTTCGAGCTCCACCTGTTTCTGTTTCTAGCTGTCTAGACTTCCCTTTACTTCCCCTTCTCCGACGGCCATATAAGGCATAAGCGAGAGGATATGACCCTTGAGGGAGGAGGAGCGCCTGAGCTTAAGATCTGCCCGCACGGTGGCCGGATTTTGATTCGGCATCAACCCGGCTTTTCAGATAAGCATCGCATTGCCTCTGAGGTAGCCTTAACTTCGGATCGACAATTTGTTTCTTTGCTGGCGATTGAATCGATTCAAAGGGATTGCGATTCATGATTTGTTTGAAGTTTGGGCCATCCCGTCGCTTCTCGGATTTTGGTACTAAGTGGGGTTGTTGAGATGTGCAAGTTAAATTTTGGAAGGGTTGGGAATTTTGTTGGATGAGTAGGAATGGAGTATTGAGTTTGTCCTTGATTTTGTATAAGGTGGTTCGCAAGACATGGGTGCTTCCCTCAGAGGGTCCGAGACATTGGTGCCATTGGCATGATATCGTATAAGCTCCACAGAGTGTATCATTAGATATTTTGGGGATTGATGAGGGGAAAGGTTGTCGACTATTCAAAAGAAGTTCGAGAGGTCAATTCATTCTTTGCGTGTCTTGTTGATAGGCACAACAAGAAGATCGCAGTGGTGACTCTCAGCGTAAGGTATTAAACTATGATTTTGCCTTAATTTAAAACATGTTACTCTTTATCACTTGGATCTGAAATTAAAAACTAAATTGACCATTGAGTCCTAGAAGAGGGCTTATGGAGCTCTTGTTTGTTTTAAAATTTACAATATATAATTCTCCTTTTCTGTCTTGCGAGTATGGGGAGACCGAAGTTTTTTCTGAGTATGGAGAAGCAAATCGTTACAAGATCCGTGAAGTCATAGGCAAGGGAAGTTATGGGGTGGTGTGCAAAGAATAGATACACATCTTTGGAGAAAGTAGCCATCAAGAAGATATCAATAAAAGAGTTGACAAATGCAAATTTTACTTTTTGTACTTGGGTCCATCAGTTGAAGATGCATTATGCTTTGGGAATTTGACTTTAATTATATAAGCAAGCAGGGGATTCTGCGAACAAGGGATTTTTTAAACCGGGGATTCTTAGAAAACAGCGGATTCCTAGCAAATTGAGAATTCTGTAACCAGGGGATTTTTTAGCAAACGGGAGATTCTAGAAAAATGGAATCGATCTTAGAGCAAATTCAAGAGTTTTTTCTAGACTTTAAGACATCTGGAGGCAGATTAAGAGCAGATTTAGGCTTATTTTTTCCAGGCACATTTAGGGCAGTTTCAAGGCATAACCAAGCTGATTCAAGGTTTCTAGGTAGAAACAAAGCATCATTCTTGCTTTATTTGTATTTGTATTTTTAAGGTCAGATTTTTTGTTCTCAATTACCTCGATTTCTAGTTGCCTCCTTATTTTTGCTTGATTTGGCACAGGAATAAGCATGGCCAGATTGTCATTGCAATCTTGGTGACCTAGTAGAAGAATGGAGAGCTTGTGAAAGCTATAAGGAGCTCAATTAGATCACATTTGGCGATCTGTCCAATGCCTAATCTTTTTATTTGCAAAAAAACTATTTTGAATGTTTTATTTCTTCCCGCGCTAGTTCCTAATCACATATGCTGCTCTTATAGTCTTTTTACATGCTCAAGGACTATGCAGGTGTGACATTATACATGTTATTTTGTTCTAACGATATGCTAATAGCAACGCAATGCTTAGTAGCAAGTTGAAGCCCATCTACATGCATACTTATCGCTTCCACAAAGTATTGCTTCTGCAGGTTCTATACAGCTGCTAGAATTAAATGTAATATCTTCAAACCTTTAAGAAGATTTATTTATCTGAGGTATTTCATTTCACGTGCAACATCCCTAGAATTAAATATCATATCTTCAAAGCTTTAAGAAGATTTATTTTTTTGAGGTATTTCATCTCACGTGCAACATCCATTTCACATATATAGGAATTCATACGAAGCGTTGTATGTTGTATATTGTGATATTCCAACATTAACTAGAACTTACCTGAATCCTTTGTTTCATCGTCATATAGAGGGAGCTAAGTTTGCCTTAAATGCAATCCTTCTTATGCATTTTTTTTTGGTAGAACATGAACACTTGTTTATCAAGTTCATGCACTTACAAAACAATGATCACCTATAATACAGTTTCCATCGATGTCAAATCGTTCGGTAAATGCTTATACATCAATTTTTTTTGTTTGCAGAACCAACATTACAACATTGTTAAAAATACAGTATACCTATGATGAATTGTTGCCATGTTTACCAGATTGAAGGGTTCAACTAGCTTTAATTGTTAATGTGCATATCAAGAGCAGAAATTCTATTTGGAAAGCATAGTTATATGTGAGGTAACTTGATCCAAATCCGGAGGAATGCATTGAACCGTGAAAAGACCTAATTTCTCTTTTGAAGAAGGTTTCTCTTTGAAGAGGGTTTTGAAGAGCATGGAAGTCGGCTAAAGAGTGTAAACTATTCTTTGATTAGGAGACGGTTGGAGCCAGTGTGTCCAATGTTGCACAAGTGTCTTCTACATAGGGTGTCCTTTGCATCCAGTCGAACTAAAGAAATGTTCGCGGCGGCCTTGGCCGCCGCGATAAATTTCTTGTATATATATCTACTCTTATATAATTTATTCACACCAAGATTCGATGCCTTGATGCTCTAGATTCCCGGGTGAGGGAAAAATTAGGAAGGAAAAAAAAAAAAAAAAAAAATTTCACGAGCCACGCCGTTGATCTTATCCGCTCGGAAACTCGCTCCGGTCGAATGCTCTCGCCGCCTTGCTTTCTCCGGTTCGTTTGCTCCATTCCGGCGAGCTCTGCTTTTCCTCAAATTTCTAATAGCCAAAAACATGCTTACCTATTGATTCACTGATACACTCTCATATATTTGTAAATTCGTTTAGGTACAGATAATGGAGGACAGAATGGGTGCCCTCCATCTGAAGTAGATGGAACAACATGTCAATACTCAGAGTGTGGCACGGGGTTTGGCCTTGCATCTTGCTCCATTGGATTTGCGCAGGGAGTAAAAGGAGGCAAAAATGGACAAAAGTATGTGCTGATCCACGATTTAGATCACCCCAGTTCTCCTACGAAAGGGAGTCTCAGATATGGAGTTAATCTGGCTAGAGAAAGCTCTGGAATTTGGATCATGTTTGAGAAGGATATGATCATCCATCTAGAGGATATGCTATGGGTCCAAAGCCGCACCACATATATTTGCTGGTTCTAAGCGCGTCTGGATTGATCATGTTACCTCCTTTTCCGGTTCTTTAGGTCTCATCAGTGTGTTGCAAGGTGCTACTGATGTTATCATTTCTATAATATGCTATTGGAGGCTTCTGATGTTGATATTGAAGACAAGGTCATGAGAGTAACAGTTTACAGGAATTATTTCTATAATTCTAATCAGCGGATGCAGCACTGCAGGTGAGTGAAGTCATCAATGATAAATGTTTTGCTAATCTCTTCTAATCTCTTTAAATCGTCATTAACACCTACCATTTGCCAAGCACAGTAATCCATACAATCTGCCTGGTGGATGATCTCTTATGCTATTGCAAAGTTTTAGCATATCCTGAAAGTTGCCTCCATCCACCAATGACCATAAGCTACAAATACAAGAACTATTCTACTGCCGACCTGCATTGAAATAACCTAACAGTTTGTGAACATAACCCACATAAACTGCTCATATTGTTTATAATATAAGAACTATGAAGAATTTCCCTCCTAAGCACCAAATTCACTCAATGATAATGATGGCAACAGTTCATTCCTTAACGTAGCCTGTACTGACCGTTTCACATCCTTCGCCTATACTGCACTAGACCTATGCATTCATAACCTGCATAGAAAAACTGCTTTCTATTAAGATCCAACTTTACCTAAATTCTAAACGATGCTATAATCTATAGATGGGCAAAGCATGAACTTGGATTGATGATGGGCAAAGCATGAACTTGGATTGATGATAATGCTTGACTGTATTCAGATGGGGCTTCTGCCATGTTGTGAATAATCTCTACTAAGATTGGGGCTACTATGCCATAGGAGCAAGAGCCCATGCCAAGGTTCAAGCAGACATCAACGTATTCATTGGAGCAAGAAAGAAAGAGATAACACCGTGGTTCGAAGCAACGTATTCATTGGAGCAAGAAAGAAAGAGATAACACCGTGGTTCAGAGGGCACGACAAATCATTTGATGAGATAGACAACTATTGAATCGAAGAACAACCTGCTGGATAATTCATTCGACAATTGATAAGAAAGCCATGTAAAAAGTTGTGGGGTAAAGGTATCATGTTTTGTAGGTATGCTTTTATTTGAATAACCATTTTGCATAATCGATATCAGACCTTTAGAATTCTCCAAGGCTAGATACAATTAATTCAATTTTCGCATATCCATGACTGAGATACTTTCGACTTAATACAAAAGTTCTTTTATCTCGAGTTGGACAAAAGAAATGTTCGCGGCGGCCGCCGCCGCGATAAATTTCTTGTATAATAATAAGTAAGATGAAACATGATCTATACAACGGACATGTATATTGCAAGATCCATATAACAAATGTGTTTGTATCAGATATCAGCCACTGTGATACCGCCGAGGAAAACCATCCTAGACCAATAGGTCGTGTAACTTCAATAGGTTGATATGTGTATGTATAAGAGCGAGCATCCGTTGTACTTTAGATACAATGGTGGTCTCCATCTTTGGCCCGATTCCACTCGGACGGCAAGTTTGGAGGTTGAAACAACAAATACTAGGTTGTTGGCAAGAAATCGGAGCCAAATGCTAAAATTGGGATTCCACTGCATTCTTAGGGCCAGATTCCACTATCGCCATTTTGGTTCCTGGAAGTTAAGGACAACCAATCAAGAGGCACGATTTACAAATTACCGAGCTGCGCGATTCCACTAGCGGTGGAAGTTAAGCTGGGATTTTGGTTGGAAGGGGTATGGAAGCGGGCGTGGAAGCAAAAAGTGTTGCGCTTAAGCTGGCGTGGGATGCCCTCCGTCTTTTATACCCCCGCGCGCGACGGATCAATGCTTGGACATTTGTGGTTTAATTGCCTCCCACCATAGTGGAATACCTTGGCGAAGCTTTGTTCCATTCAATTGAAGGCGGTTCATGAAAACCATCAAACTTCCGCCTCTGCAAGTGGAATCTCGCCCTTAGAAGTTTGTCGGTTAAAGCTTTGCTCAGCTTAGGTGGCAGGATCTCGATGCATCTCCTGGGCAAGCTCCCTACACCCGTTGCCAGACTCCACTAGTATAATGTGCGCAACGCCATATAGAAGTTCCACGTAAGCGCTACGTGGAGGTTCCACGTAAACACCATCTTATATTATAATGTTATAGCATAAGTATGTCATGAATGAAACCCTAATTTGGATGGTTGAGATCATCCGATTGCATTCGAAGGTCGAGATTTATCGCACGACTTCCCTCCACCATGATTGGCCATGCTCTAATGTCTGAAGAGGGAAGGAAAAAGGAAAAGGGAAAAGGAAAGAAAAGGGAAAGGGAAAGGAAAAGGTAAAAGAAAGGGGGAGGAGGAGGGAGTGAAAAGGAACACTGGGAAAGGGGAAGAGTAAAAAGGTGGGGAAAGGAGGAAAAGGGAGGAAATAAAGGCAAAGTGAAAGGCAAAAAAGCCACGGATAAAAGGGAAAAGGAAATAGAAAATAGCACAAAAAAGAGAAAGAAAAAGTAAGAGAGAAAATAAAGGAAAAAATGACACTATGAAAAGGAGAAGAGGGAAAGGGTGAGGACAGGAGTAAAAGGGAAGGAAAAAAGGGGATGAGGAAAAGGGTAGAGAGAAGGGAAGGGAAAAGGAAAAGGAAAAAGGAAAGGAAAATGGAAAGGGAAAAATGGGAGAGGAGGAGGGAGCAAAAAGGGACAGTGGGAAAGGGGGAGAGAAAAAAGGTGGGGAAAGGAGAAAAAAGGAAGGGAAAAAGGACACGAAAAAAAAAAAGGAAAGAGAAAAAGGGAGGAGAGAAGGGATGGAAAGGGTAAAAGGAAAAAGTGAGGGGAGGGGCAAAAGGGAAAAAGGGCATGGGGAAAAGAGGAAGAGAAAAGAAGGAGAGAAGCGGAAAAAAGGAAGAGAAAGGAGGGAGGAAAAGGGAAAAAAGTGGAAGCAAATGGAAAAAGGCAAAAGGGAAAAAACGGGAGGTAAAATGGGAAAATAGAAAGGGGAGGTGAATAAAAAGGAAGAGCAAAATAGAAAAAGAAAAAGAGAAGGAAAAAAGGAAAAAGGAGGGGGAGGAGGAAAAAGGTGAAGAAAGGGGAAAAGAGGAGCGAAAAAAGAGCATGAAAAAATAGAAGAGAAAAGGGACATGGTAAAAAAGGGAAGAGGGAAAGGGTGAGGAAAGGGGAAAACCGAAGGAAAAATGGACATGGAAAAGGGAAAGGGAAAAGAGGGAAAAAAAAAGGAGGGGGAAAAGGAAGGGAAAAAGGGCACTAGAAAAAAAGGAAGAATGGAAGAATTTGGGCAAAAGAGGAAAAGGGAAGGGAAAAATGGGAAAAAAGAAAAGGTGGGGAGAAGGAAAGGGAAAAGGGAAAAGGGAAAGGAAAGGGGAAAGCAGAAAGGAAAACTTAGAAAGAAGGGCACGAGGAAAAGGGGAAGAGGAAAATGGGAAAAGAGAGGGGGGAAAGGGCACAAGGAAAGGGAAAAAGGGCAACCACAAATTGGAGAAAATGGAAGGGAAAAATAGAAAAGGAAAAATGGGGAAGCAGAAACAAAAAAGAGAAAAAGAGGAAATGGAATAATGGAAAAAAAAAGTAAATTGAAAAATGTAAAAAGGGAAAAGGGGCAAGGGGGAAATAGGAAAAAAAAAATAGTAGACAAAGGCAAAATGAAAAAGGAAAACGGAAAAGATAAGGGGAAGTGCGAAATGTGGTCGAATGCTCTTGATTATCCAATTTTAAAAACAAGAATCCATTTAACAATTGCTCCAGTATGTCATTCACAGTTTCTAGCTATGCCCAGCAACGCTGGGCACTGTTACTAGTCTCAAATTAACTAGGCAATAATACAGAGAAGAGGAAAAGGGCGAGATGCTGGGCGATGGCAGTCTCGGAATGGCCATGGGCATTCTGCCTCCTCTTCATTCTCAGCCCCTTCAGCCCACTTCTCAACTCCAGCTTCAAATCCAAAACGACGAACCCCAAATGGAATCCCCTGCAAGTGGGGCTGTGGAAGATAGCGGAGTTTCGACCCCTATTCTTTACGTCAGTGATGGACAGAGAAAAGAGGACCGTTTGCCTCAGTGGGGTTATCATGAAACGAAAGATCTGATCTCTATTAGGGCAGAACTCGAGTTGAGTTTTACCCAGACAAAACGTAACAAAACTCTCTGGGAGCTCATCTCTAGAAAGATGAAGGAAAAAGGTTTTCGCCGAAGTGCTGACCAGTGTAAATGCAAGTGGAAAAATTTGGTGAACAGATATAAGGTACGTTGTTCTCTTTGCTAAAATTAGGTTTAGACTTGTTCATTTCTTTAGATCTCAGATATTAGACAGGATCATATGCAGGGAAAAGAGATTTCCGATTCTGATAACGGAAGACAATGTCCATTCTTTGAAGAGCTGGATGAAATTTTCACGAATCGTGTAAAAAATATGGACAGGGTTTTGTTAGAATCTGAAGGGAATAGGCACAAAAAGAAAGAGAAGAAGTTAAAAGCTGGAGATAATATGATGGTAAAGTTTTCAGATGATGATACTGAAGATGAAGAGGATGATGGGGATGATAGTGAAGATGATCAGATACATAAGAAAAAAAAGAGGAAAATAGAAGGTGATGCCCTTAAGGGGGTTTACAGGGCAAATAATATGCAGGAAGTATTGGAGGAATTTTTTCATCAGCAGAAGCTTGTGGAAGAACAATGGCGTGAGGCGTTAGAGAGAAGGTATCAAGAACGGCAACTGCGAGAACAGCAGTGGAGGGAGTCAATGCACAGACTGGAACAGGAAAGAATGATGAGGGAGCAGGCATGGTGGGAAAGACAGGAACAGAGACGCGCACAAGCAGAATTAAGATCTCAGAAATGGGATGAACTCCTTGCTGCTGTTATCAACAAAATTGTGCATGAAGAAGGTTGACAAATGATAGCCTCATTTGTCTTTATTTAAACAACCTTAGGGAAGTCATACATTTGAGGCAGGAGTATGACATGAGATCTGCAACTGATCTGTTCTAGTTTTTCATGGCATTTTTTTGGCATGACAAATTGGAGCATGCCATTTTGGCACCAGAATGTGAAGGTTTACCTGCATAATTCACAAACTCAAGGTATCTCTTTTACCAGCGGTGGAGATATGAACTTGATGGTTCTAATTGGCAATTTGCAACACCAAAAACAACTATGCCTGCAGGGGTTCAGATCGTTACGACTTGTACAACAAATGGCAATTGACAATTAAGCAAATTCTTATATGATCGGAAGGTGGTGTTGTCTTACTTTTAAGACATTTTAGAAATCCTTTCTGTTTACTATTATTCGAGTGCAGGTATGCATCTTAACGAGCTCATGCCGAGGGATTGCTTGGCTGCTAAAGCTAACTAACAACAGCAGCTCTAGAAAATTTGTACTTAATGCCATATAATCTAGGATAGAAGCCTGAATTCATGAGCAGAACAATCATTGTGCTTAGAATCTATTTACTGCAATAAAAATGCTTAATTTTTCTATGCTCAACTCGGTGCAAACAGACATTAGAAAATCGACGATGCATGATTATGCATTGCCATTACCTTTACATTAGGGGGATTTGGATGCTCAAAGATCTACTTCTGGCTATGCTTTAATGCTTGCAGGAGGCCTAATATCATGGAGGCAAAAAACACAATCATTTGTTGCTATGTCTTCTGCTGAAGCTGAATACTCGGCATCTTCACTAGTAGCTAAAGAAATTGCATGGGTGAGTAGACTATTAAATGAAAAAACAAATATACCTCAGCCTAATCCTGCAACGCTTTTGACAGATAGCAAAAGTTGTATTGCTATAGCAAGAAGCTGGCGCACCATACAAAGCAAGGAATGAACTAATTATGCAGTATGTATGTGGAGACCTTATACTAAGCGGCAAAACTTAATTACAAAAGCAATTATAGAATGAAAGTCAAAGCTGTTCAAGAGATATTTGGCATATCAAAGGGAGAAATATGGCATGAAGGGAAAGTGTAGACGTATCATGCCATATAGTATATGATTTACATAAAATACTACCCTATTTTAATAAAAGAAAACAGTGCACGTGGTTTTAAGGTTAGTTTGGCCAAGACTATAAAATTTGTGACGAATCGGGTGCCAAACACGGATATCGTAAATTTGTAGATCTTCGGATATCTTATTAAAGACTGAAGTGATTTGTGGTAGATCAGAGGTTGAAAGAATCCGAACAATGGAACAATTGATTTTGAGGTGAGGCAGGGGTCTATGCCAACTGTATTTGTTTTTCAAAAGGAAATTGGAGCTGGTCTATGGCACCTGGTCGACTTGCACGATTGGATCTAAAGCTAATTGGATTGCGATCATAAGCTAGTGTTATTAGCTCAAAATTAGAAGGCCCTCTGTGATCCACTGCAAGAAATATTCAGTAAGCAGTCCCTTGTTTCTGTTGGTGTTGATTGTTATATAGGTGTTGTTTGTATCTGTAATAGAGCTTGGTAGCTTTGATTCTCTTTATCTCCTTCGGGACCGATCTAGCAGCAGAAGCATATACACATAAGCACATAACAATATATAACAATGAATATATATCCACCTCGAATAGTGGAAGCACCCTAATTTCATAACAATATATAACAATGAATATATATCCATCTCAAATAGTGGAAGCACCCTAATTTCATACGACTACCAAACGCATAACATCAACATAACATGACATAGATGTTACCCTGGCTCAGACTCTTGGGGGATAACTAGCGATCTAGTCCTTAAGAGATGCACATACAGAAGATATAACACTGGGATGGGCTGGCATAGATAAAATGGCAACGGTACTCTGCTCTACTTGTGCACACTTTGCAGAGAGATAAGAAAACATCGGGTCTCGACTGTAGCGTGCCACAAACGTAACCTCTAAGGTTACTCCAATGTTTCATTTCCCCCAATCTGATGAAGTAGGAAGAGGCTATCCTTTTTAGAAAGTAGCATGCAAGTGCAAGCAGCTAAAGGTCCATGGTCCTTTCAAGTATAGGAGTTTGTCTTCCTTCTAAAAATGTTTGAAATGTCTCTCTCCTTCTAAAGATTCTTTATATAGGCTAGTTGCTCGCTGCTAGGTCTCTTTGATACTCTTCCCAAACTCTATTGCAAGAATTGAGACTACATTGCAATGAACTTGAGGCATCACGAGAGGATGAGACAAGGCTTCAGCAACCAAGTTAAGCTTTCTTGACTTATTTGTTATCCCAAAATCGTACTCTTCAAGAAACTCCATCCATCTTCGTTGCCTCAGGTTCAGGTGTGGTTGTGTAAAGACACATTGGATGCTTTGGTGATCGGTGTCCAATTGGAACTTTCGTCCTAGCAAATAATGCCTTACATCTAATAGAAGTTCCTAGTCATGCTCATGCATTGGGTGGCGAGTTTTCGCCTCATTCATCTTCCTGAAATCATAAGCAACAACTAGGCCTTTGTACATGAAGCTCCTCAAATAGCAACCTTCCGTTGTGACGAGCTTATCCTTTTCAGGATCTGGCACTATGAGAATTGACGCCCTCGTCGAAGCTTCCTTCAAAGGTTCAAAGCTTGCTTGAACTTTGCCCCAATAAACCTTGAAAGAAGTGATCGCATCGACTGGGGCAATTACAATAGGAAGCAAGGCTGCAAGGCGGAGCGAATCCGGAAAGATTGCCGGAAAAAGTCCAGATTGTTCTCTGCAACTCGAAAACATGAAGTTGGAATCACTAGTAATCGCGGATCAGCATGCTGCGGTTTCTCATCTTTAACCTTCCTTCTTGGTGAGGTCGGAGAACGGGGCCACAACTTTGGCAAAGTCTCCCATGAACTTCCTGTAATGCTCCTTTTGTCATGCATGTTTCTTGAGACTGGCCATTCTGCTATGTCTTAGATATTTGTCGAGTCAGTTGAGATTTCTTTCGACGATATAATGTTCAGAAAGTACTCGACTCTACTAGTTGTGAAGTGGCATTTTGACAGCTTTGCATAGAGTTGGTGCCTCCATAACTTCTCTAGGGCTCTTCTTAAATAGTTGGCATGCTCGAGCAAGCTATAGACTAAGACGCCGTCGAAAAATATTATCGCAAAGTTATTGAGAAATTTACAAAATACTTAGTGCCGGCGTATTAGACGACCCAAATCGCATTACTATAAACTCGTAATGACCATATTTATTTCTAAAGACTGCCTTGTGAACATCCTTTTCTTTGATCTAATTTCGGATCTCATGTCGACCTTGAAGAAGAACTTGGCGCCTTGGAGCTGATCCATCTAATCATCTGCTCGAGGTAAGGTCGTACCTATTCTCGATTGTGTGCTTGTTTAATTGACAATAGTGAATACACATGCTCAAGCTTCCATCGACATTTAATTGACAATAGTGAATACACATGCTCAAGCTTCCATCCTTTTTTTTAACAAAGACATTCTACGGTCTAACTAAAAGTACCATCTCTTAGGAGGAACTTTGTTATTTAGTGGAATTACTATGTGTAAAACTTTTGCACTCTTTAGTTGCATAACATTTATGGTGCATCATTATATACATATTCTTACATTTATGATAGAAATCTACTTATTTAAAAAAGTTTAATTGATGCTTCCTCCTAAAAATGGCACGTAGTTTTCTGAGAAAAAATATGGATTAAAAATAGCCCAACAAATATGGCCTGCGGGAGATGGCCTAGTTGCTAATCCGTTTGTCGGTTCCATTGCCGAGCAACTATAACCAGGTATGGTATGCCTTCTATATTGATTCCCATGAAATTATGGTCAAAATTGACTATGAATCACCAAAACGTAACCCAATGTAATTCTTCTGTGTTATCTGTAGCAACAGTCCATATCCCTAAAGGAGTTTAATCATAATGGTATTATTATATCCACTTGCAAATGGGTTTCTGATGCATCCGTTCATCAATGCTTAAAGTGTCAAAATTGCAGAAGCCAACATTCACTACAAAAACCACAAAGCTATTCAAGAAAAAAAATCAAGGAATTAGAGGCACAACTTACCGCTCCTGAAGCAGCCTAGTGTAAAGTCAGAATGAGAATTATCTAGCTCCTCTTACCGTCAATGAGACAAAATTAAGATGCATATTATTATGTGGAGATGCAACAAGGCGTTTTACCAGTTTTAGTGTTTTGCACAAACTAGGGGACTATGCTTACATTAGGAACCTTTTTTGACCCTTTTCTGGCCAATATTGAATGTAAAATATGTTGTACATCAATTGCTTTATGCGATACTGATGGCTTATATTTAAGCTCAAAGACAATACTCTGCCATTTCCAATCTGCATCTGAATGTGCAAATAAGACCAAACTATCATAATCAAAAGTGATTCAAAATTTTTTATATCTTCTAAATATCTTAAGATCCTTTTGGTTGCAACACAATGTCCTTTGCCTAGATTGTTATTATAAGAAATTTATCCTTGGCGGCCTTGGCGCGCTGAAACATTCTTTGTCCAACTCGTGGCAAAGGAGGTTTTGTATTGAGTCAAATAGATCTCACTATAGACCTGCAAAAATTGAACTAAATGTGTCTAACTTGAGAACTCTAACATCGATACTTTTTTCTACAAATAAAAAGCAATGCAAAAATGTATATGATAATGAATATGGTTTCTACGCCTGATTTTGTTTTGTATTCATGTCCAGTCTCATATGCAAATATGGCCATCAAAAACTCGGAAGGTTGATCGATGCTGCTTGTTTGAACTATTTTATACCCATGACTTACAAATGTCAAGAAGAGCGGATTTGAAGCAAGATTAAATTTTGAAGTGGGGAATGCTGCAAGTACTTGTGGCAATCCAACAATCAAGGAAGCCAATATGATCCAATATCAAGAGGCCAATTAAAACTACTATAGAAAGTTGAGTTGAGTTTGAGTAAGGATTTAGTGTGATTTTGAAGGGATTTGGAGAGTGAAAATTGCTGGAATACTCAATTGAAATCAATAACATGATGAAAAGCAAGCACAATAAGAAGTAAATAAAGATCCACCCGAGTTGGATCCAGAAGAATCGGCTGTGGTGGAAAGCAAGCATAAAGGCCCTTATGATTTGCAAACTGGAGAGAGGCATTTCTAGCCTGCAATGCCATAGCCAATAGAAGGACTGAAGCGCCTAAGAAATCGAAAGCTAGAACAAGATCTAAGATAAGATAAGAACAAAAGGCAGCAAAAACTTAGGTCCGTTTCGGAAGACTCTTAGATCCAAAAGGGGAGTCTAATCAATGATACATGCTCTGCTTCACACGAGCAGAGCAATACTGCGTTTGCAGATTATAGGGAGCACTGGAAGATGATGCAGAAATTCCTGACCGAGCTGCAAAAAATTGCAAATCTAAATAGCAGAAAGAACTAGGCAGAAGTAAAATCGTCATAGCTTACTTGGGCTCCGCGGGATGCAGTAGCGGTACAAATTTGAATTGAATATGGAGCAGAGACGCAATAATCGCCAGAGCACCAGTGATTGCCCTGCAACAATTCGGAGTTCAGAACCAGAGGTTGCTTCCAAAGTGGTTAAGGAGGAGGCCATTGGTGCTCCGGATAACTCCAGGCTATTCAGAGCTCCGGATAATTCAAGAACATCAGTCCCTTCAAAATCAGCTGCCAGGGACACACATTTCACGAGTATAATATGGGCGAATGCATTCTGACTCCCACACTATTGTTGGCCACATAGAGCAGACATCCCATGAGCTCCTTGTATGGTATATATTTTATAACCTGCTACAAGAGGCATATTCACTATTTTTGCATTTTCTAACTCGAACCTCCTTATCATATTTTCAATGTTTCTTGTCTGGCAAAATCTGAGCATTTTATTTTCTTTATCTCTACTCATTTCAATATCCAAAAACTCCCAAAAACTGTTTCAATTCTCCAAGATCTATCATTTTAAATCTTTTCTTCAAGATTCCCTTGCATCTATCTAGATATTTTAAAAAATTTGATGCCATTATGCAGTCATCTACATACAAAGCAATAATGCAAAATTTATCTCCATCTTTGTGCATGTATAGACTCCCATTATTATTAAGTTTCTCAACTCCTTGTTCTCTCATATACTTATCCATGCATTTATACTATTCCCCGGGTGCTTGTCTTAGACCATAGACTACATGTTCTAATTTTCAAACCATGCCATTACCTACCTGAAAGCCTAGAGCTTGTTTCACATATATCTCTTCCTGTAATATTGCATTTAAAAGCTGCAATTTTTCATATCAAGTATGATGTCGTCAAGATTGAATGCATTAAGCTAATCTTGACGATACAATGTTGTAGATACATTCTTGGTGCACCACGGTGTTGATTGTCTTTGCATCACTATCTTCCCCATCATCCTCGTCATCTGCTCTGTGCACATTCATTCTCTTCATCAAAGTCAAAGTCAGCAGTAATATCTACATTTTCATCATGCACAATATGTTTTTGTACACCCACATGCCTTTCTGGGACTTCGATTTCATTTCTATTTTTGCGAAATTGCTTTCAATGAATACAAGATGAATCCTAGAGTCTCAGATCGTTGCCTTCTCTGTGGCCAACGTGTTGAAACTATTGAACACTGCTTCTTCTTGTGCGATCATCTACGGCTTGCTTGGGAGTGGTTGTTCACTCTTTTCAGTGTGTCTCTCACTAGCCAGGAGATCCTACTTGCACTTTATCCCCCTGTTTGGCCTAGCTTGCGTAAGCGGGCATTTCATCTTGCTTCTAGTTGGATTTTGTGGTCTATCTGGCGGCGGGCGGCGTTTGTGGATTTTTCAAGGTGCACACATCTCGATCGTGACTTCTCCATTGTGCTGGTGAGAAGATCACTAAAGCTTATCGTTGCTCATCTCTAGCTGATGATAAAAAAGAGATAATTTGGCAGACGTATTTACGGTGTTCTTCTTATGCATAGACGGGTGTTTTTGCCTAGTTGGATCAGCCTATCCACTAGGGTTTTATTCCTGTCTGTGCATTGTGTATTGTGCCTTTGTTCTTGTCAATAAAAAGAGCCTCACGTCCTTCAAAAAAAAAACCTATCTAGTTATTATTTTCTCATTCTAGGTACAAAAATTCTATAACCTTTTGATTCCTCATCATAACGAACTAAAAAGCCTATTTCTGCTCATCTAGTTTAAGTCTTATTTCCGCAGGAACATGAATATACGTCAAACAACCATAAGCTTTAAAATAATCATATGAGTGAGTCAGTTTAGAACCTACCCATACTTCCTCACGTCTGTATCTTCCACGCCAGCATTTGAGCACCAGCAAGTGGTTGTCGTTAGGAGGATGGGCTCATGACAGCCTTGTAAAGGGCCAATGCGAAGGGATCTCCAGCATATGCATGACCAAAGTTTGCTATACATGAAGGAGATGCAACATATACATTCACACATTTCCACACAAAACAAATTAAAGGACTTCTCAGACAACCCTCTCATATAACTTAAGTTTAAAATGTAACAATGAGCACGTGGGAGTAGTCAATATAATTATATACGAATCAACAATCTCAAAGAGCTAGCATATTGTGGTTAAAAAACAAAAAGTGAAAAGACAAGGACAAGTGCACAGGAAACTACTTGTCACTTCTTATATAAGGCAGTGTAATTTCTGTTCTCAAAAAATGAGAAGCTAATATTTTTGGGCTGAGCGCAGCCCTGGCACTGACAGTATGTTCCTACTGCATTTTCAATTTCAAATGAGTAGAAAATCCTAGCCTCGCCACGTATCAGAGGCGAAATCCCCGGTCCGCCCAACCAAGCTATGCACATCCAAATCTTGCTCTCAGTTTTTCAATAGAAATTCATTTTTCTTTTGCTGCCAGATTCTGCTATGTGATGATCCCTGACCTTAATTAGATTTGTGAGTAACTGGCTTCTTGGTTGGGTAGTTGATCCGTGTTTGCGAGGTCTGGTTGGGCTGCTGATTGTAAGCCATGTCCATATAAAAATCGTCTGGAATCTCTCAACCGAGCTCTGTAACGCTGCCTTGAATTGATGAAATCGGCCTGTCTTCAAGTGACCTGACTCTCCGCATCTATAATTGATAATTCAACACCAGTTTGGGTTTGCTGTGATTTCTTGAGCTTGACGAAGAAACTGTGCTAGATTGCTTATCCTGCTCACACCAGAATCCACTCCTTCCCATTCCACATAACATCTTGCATTTCTGCTATTGTCTACTATATGCATATCTTCTCTACTATTAATCTGTCAGTTTTTCTCAGAAAACCAGTTCTGTCTGCAAATAACAGGCTCAAGAAAGAGTCTCGATTTATTCCCGCTGGTAAACTCGAATTTGTAGTGCTAAATCGCCAAGAATCCTTTGCCGGGAGAATTGCCAATCGCCAGAACAAGGCCGCTGGCACTGCAAGCAAACAGATTCACGATGCTTTAGCTGGAAACCCGCTTAAAAAATTAGATAGAAGACGTATATGAAAACAAAGGCACTGAATATGGCCGCAGACATTCAACTGGGGCATTCCATCTTAGGCCTGCCATGAATAATTGATTGGGCCTTCAATCAATCCCCTATTGTAAAATCCGGTCATCAATCCCTGTAAACCAAGGCTTATTCAGTGTTTGGAAAGAACTTTCTTCTGCCAGTCGATCCCTCTTGCTCTATGCTTGAGTTTCAGCGAAGAATCTGGCTTTGGGTGTAAGAAACCGACTCTTCTGTGCTGGAAATTAGCCTTGATAGAGTTCCAGAAGGATGGCCGAAGTAGAACCTTGGAACCCAGCCAGCCGGTTCTATGTTCTGGCCGCCATCGCTTCTTCTGATAGTGCTATTTTTTAAGGGGCTACCCAGGCCCCGGTATCCCCCATGTATATCAATATATTTAGTGTCTAAGGTTTCGAACCATAACCCTGTGCATTTATATTAGTTATATCTACGATTCGACCATACTATAGCATGCCTTCACCTTTTAGAATATAGACTATGCTCTATTGGGACCATAGAGTCCATCTTTTAGAGACCTAGTTTTTGCATGCCTGGTTAGGGACAGAACTTGAAGCCACATTTGAATACATATTGGCTTAAGTTATTGGCCCCTACATATTAGTATATTGAGTAATAGAACCTCACCTTAGCAAGCCTTGGTAGCTTAAACCGTAGAACCATGCCGTAGTATATAATAGTGGTGTTATAAGCAAAGACCGTTTAATACGAAGTTCCCTTGCTTTAGATTTATGTTCTTGCTAGGTATTTTTTATGGTAATGGTAGAAATTTCTAAGTGTGCCTCTTCGACCAATTTCATAATATTGATGGTTAAATTTTTAGCCCATCAAGCTGGTTAACTTTTTCACAATCCTCAAAAAGATGCGTATGTGGCATCTTTTGATTGGACTTGCTGTGATATCTATAAATCACCAAGAATGATTAAAGATGTTCAGCAAATTTGATTGGTGAAAAGAACCTAACCATTACTTTTAAGCCATTGCGATTTCAAAGAAAAAATTGTAACTTATTTACCTTGGTAGAATAGCGGGATGTTGCACGTTAGACCATTTGTTATGGGCTGGGAAAGAGAAACGTTTGCGGCGGCCTTGGCCGCCGTGATAAGTTTCTTGTAATTGTAATTGTGTTGTAGATGGGTTCTAGAAGCTAATCTAATGAGATGTGAAAGACGCTTAAGTTAGGGCTTTGATATGCTAGACATAAACGATGGATATAGGACATAGCGTCCACCATCTTATGGGTTTTGCATCTTCTAGTTCATTTGAACTATAATGGAAAGAAGTCTGAGATAGGTCTTCATGTTTCGTCTCTAAATCCAAGCTTTATTATCACCAATTTGATGCTTATTAACAAAGGCATGGCAGAGCGGAAGATTTTTCTCGGAACAGAGCAACAGAGAAAACAGGCTACGGTGGAATCTTCTCTACAAAAGAATATTCGAAGAATTATTGTCAATAATTCATAGGATATTCCATAAAAAAGAATATTCGGAAAGTTCTGGGATATAACCACCCTTGAATCCAACGACCAGGGATGGTTGGATTAGTATAACTTGCAAGGACCTAGGTTTTGCCAAATCATAGCATCGTAAACTTACAAAACAACCAATTGCATATTTCTTGCAATATTCTACCATTTGAAGGATATAGCTATAATATGTTTTATGTGTGCATTTTATATATCAAACAATGGGCGAGATTTACCATAAGGATGATTCATCATAATAGGTGCAAGAATCAAAGCTATGTTAAGCTTTACTTTTCTGGATAGTTACTATATTATATCTATTGTTTAAATTTGGTTTTCCCGGCAAGTGGGAAACTTTTTGGATTTTTTTTCAGGCTTCTTTGTCTTTTTGGTGTGGTTTTATCTGCTTTGTGTACTGCATGTACCGTCTCATAGGTCAAGTTTGGCCTCCGCGGACGTTAAAATATACTTCCTTCCTTCCTTCTAAGGTTATGGGGTTTTTTGATGCCAGAAAATATTTCTGACTCCAAAAATCAACTCAATTTCCTGGGCTTTTTACGATGGATTTATTTCTTTTTCTGGAAATCAAGGCGTGCGTGCGACTCACATTTAGAATTCTCGATGTCAGGCGTGAAGGACGGCATGGAGGACAGACTTTGCTTAACCAGATCATGCATGCTTTCTATTACAATTTTATTGCGATTGTTAAATGATGCTTGAATGGTAATTCAACGATGCCATAATCTGAACCGGCCATTACCTGTTTGATTAGGGCGAGCTTCGATTTGCCTGCCTCCTTGAAGACGCTCTTATATCATATAAAAAATCATTTGATACTTTTCTAGGAGGTCAGCATACGATACTTTTCTAGGAATTCCTGCTTCAATATTTATTTAGTGCCATTTTATGCTTCGGATGCTTCCATGGGAATCGATTCCTGGTGATATTGCACAACAGATATTGTTCTGGTAAAATATAAGCCATGCGATTGTCATTTTTGGATGTTATGAACACTCGGTACGTCAGTGACTAAAATTCGAGCATATTTGTTTTGCAGGCCTTTCAAAACTGGCAAAAGCCAGAGCAGCTGGGTATCAAGTTACAGAATTTTCTACTCACAAATTTACCAACAAGGATTGCTTAGAGACAGAAGTGCCATGATGTGCCAATTTTTACACCGTTATATATGGAATGGTCATTCTGCTGGCCATGCTGTGGCAACGAGCTTAACTTCCAAATGGCTATAGAAGCTGAAGCTTTGAGCCACGATGGCATTCAGATATGAACCAATCCTCTCGACAAAGATAAACAGGTCATGTTGTTGATCCTTTTATGAATTAGTTAAGCAAGTATTTGGGTCTGACATTCTTCATCAATCCTTTGTCTATTTTCTAATCTACATATGTTAATACCCAATCCCGTGCCTATTTTTATATCTACATTTGTTTATTTGAATTGCAGTGCAGTTTGTGGCATTGGAAGTTGCAAATGTTGCATGCTTTTTCTTGGCGTGCATCATGATGTATTATTGTGGAGGTTGCAAATGTTGCATGCTATTTCTTGGTGTGCATCATGATGTATTATTGTGGATGGCTGGGAATTGTTTTTTGCTAAGCCAAGAGCAAGACACAGGTACACTATTTAAGCTAGATGACATAGACTATACCTTTTATTGGGTTTCTTTTCTCTGTCCAGCTTTTAACCATATCTGCTCCCATTCAAACAATAACAGAGCAATTTACCTTGAACCCAACATGAACAATAAGCCTCTACCTCACCAACTTTAAGAATCTAGGTATTTCTGTCATCTTCAATTGATCTTATTACCAATGTTGTAAACATTATGTTGAAGAGCTTATGCCATCCGAGGAGCCCCACGTGCCACTTATGTTTGATGTGCTCTGATTTTGCTTGCATTTGAGATGATGTCCTCTTAAATACAGGTGCAACAACTTCTAGAGTTCTATCGAGGAACCTCTGCTCATGCATGCTGAGATTTCTAGATATGTGTTCAGATTGAAAATGATTGTAGAATAAACAGGTTTGAGCCATGGCAACATTCAGATATGAACCAATCCTCTCGACAAAGATAAACAGATCCTGTTGTTGATTCTTTTATGAATTATCAAGCAAGTATTTGGGTCTGACAGTGTTCACCAAATTTTTGTCTATTTCCTAATCTACATTTGTTAATACCCAATCTTGTGTCTATAGTATTCACCAAACCTTTGTCTATTTTCTAATCTACATTTGTTAATACCCAATCATGTGTCTATATTTGTAATCTACATTTGTTTATCTGAATTCCAATGCAGTTTGTGGCGTTGAAGTTGTAAATGTTGCATGCTTTTTCTTGCCATGCATCATGATGTATTATTGTCAATCGCTGGGAATTGTGTTTTTGCTAGACCAAGAGCAAGACACAGGTACACTGTTTAAGCTAGATTACATATACTTTTTATTGTGTTTCTTCTGTCCATCCAGCTTTTAACCATATCTGCTTTGATTTAGACAATAGAGGAGCAGTTTGCCTTGAATCCAACATGAACAATATGCCTGTACCTCGCCAATTGAAACAATCTAGGTATTTTTATCATCTTCAATTGATCTTATTGCCAATGTTGTAAACATTATGCTGAAGAGCTTATGTTTGACGTGCTCTGATTTTGCTTGCATCTGATATGATGTTCTCTTAAATACAAGTGCAATTCTACAGTTTTATTGAGGGACCTATGCCCATGCATGCTGAGATGTCTAGATATGTGTCAGATTGAAAATGACTGTAGAATAAGCAGTTTTTATAAATAGGGCTTGCAAGAAACCTATTAAGCTTGAAATAATTATTGTTGGATATGTGTACATGTGATTCATGGCAATCAATCTTCCAATTGATTGTGTGTGCTTCCATACCAGCATATTCCCTTCACCAAAATGGGCTCTTCGATGCCATTTTATATCGTCTTCTCCAAAATGTTTAAGATTTCTTTCTCCAATTCTTTGCTTCCAATTTGAAGCGGATATCTTGGTAAATGTCATTTTGGATGAATTTCATACTCTTTCATGTTCAAAGCCACTTCCAAGAATGAGGATATATGAGGAATTTCATGAAGCTATGCTACTTTACTATCTTGCGGCGAGCAACTTCAAACTTTGGGCTTTGAAGTTTAGAACAAGTTAAAGTCTTTAAGCTATGCACGTTCATATGTTGCAAAATAATTGCAAGCAGAATATTGTTTATCTCTTTTGAAATGCCTCATCTCTGGCTTTAAGTAGAGTTATTGCCACATCTATGTTTTGAATAGCTAGGCCAGACATGCTACAGGCACTACGTTCCTCTTGGATTCAAGCTATGGTTGTTGTTTATCAAGTTCCAGTGCTCCATACCCAGCCGCATGGACGGGCTTTAAAATCTCTAGCTTGCTATTGGTTATATGCTCTTATGAGATTTATTTTTTATCTCTACCTGCTTAATGTTTTGCCTTAGGATTTGAAAGTGGCAAGTGCTAGCTAAGTTACATATTGCAAGACTTCGACTAGGGACTCACATGGATTTTGGGAGCGGCAGTAATACATGTATTTTGGATTATATATTGCACAGTTTGGAAGTGCTACAGAAAGAAGTTGGCTGGAATTTGTTCAATCTAAAAGATGCAACACTGGATCAATGTAATATAGATGAGAAGTCCTAAAGGATATTGAGCTTGATGTGATCAAGAACACTAAGCTGCATCATCCCAATAACAGACAAAATTTTGATGTCGAGAATTGAAGGCAAGATAAGTTTATTATGAGGAGCAAATGTCTAAGCTGTAGAAACATGATGCACCAATATTATCATTTCTGCATTGCTAATCTTGAGAACATGGCTTTGTCAATCTTGAGAACATGGAATTTAAATTCTAATTTTTTTGTCAATTGTTTTTCTAAACACCCTTTGGTATAGGTGGTTGTAGAAAGTCATCTTTCATATGATTCTAGATCATAATATAATTCAAGCATGGATTTTGATGCCACAAGAAAATTGACCTAATGACTAGACATCAAAATGTCCAGTTGTCAAACGTGAGTTATGTTAGACGTCCATGCGATGATTATATCGTCACACTAGCAATTGTGATTCCTAATGTACTATAGGAAATATAATAACAACAGTAGGAATTATATCATACATAATGTGACAAAATATGTATTGTCTGATCTAAACTATGACATAGTATGAAGGGAGAAGCCAAGGTCCCTGCCCCTCGGTCCTTGAATCTGGCAAAGTACGAATCGCACTCTCAATCTCGCTTTCAATAAAAAGATATACAACATAGTCACATTAAAATCCAAAATGCAAGAACTATATACTTTCTAGCAAGAAACATGGTCTACGAATATAAAATGCATACAATTGCAAGTTCCACTGCCCATATTTGCTTAAGCAATTTGTGCATTACGTATATGACCACCATATTATGGTGTGATCACAACTTCATGAAGATTGGACATTCTACATCTTATGACTGCCATATTATGGTGTGACCACAACTTCAAAATAACACTCTATTACTGAAGCCCAATCAATGACAACATCAACATGAAAACTTTGTTGCTGAATTTTGACAATGCTTTCAAAGAAAATTGTTTCTATTTCAAAATTTCTCCACTTTTCTTCAAAAGAACATAAAACATAATTGTTTTCCTCAAAGAGCACATCCACATGGTGCAAACATCATCTATATAGCACTACTACATCAGCTACATATAGCGCAACCTTCTCTCTCCACAATGGAGAATGGCTGATATTAGAGCATCAACTTGGAAGTTTAATGTTCATTATATATAGTTGTGATGTCCATCTCCATATTATACCCTTATGCTCATTATACCCCTATGGCCATCATAATAGCCCAACCTTTTCTCTCGATATTCTTATTGGGTGCATATTCACACGGGGGGTGACTCCGGGCAACGAGAGCTGTTGGATAGGCATATTCACCCCTTATTCCTTAATCTACACCGTACGTAAAGTTCCTCGTTTGTGGGGTATGCAAGTACAAAATTTGCTATACTGTATAACAAGATTCGCAAAATACTATAAGATTTCAAGCGGAATACTATATGGTGTTGATTTCGTACGTGCAAAATACAATTATGAGGGCTCTCGCTGCCCTACGTCACCCCCCCGTGTGAATATGCACCCAAACCAAAGGGGGTTTAAGGGGATTTTAATTTAAATGTGTTGGACCCAATGGTTGTGTTAATTAGTGTCAATGGTAGTTATGTGTTGGTTGTTAATGTCAATGGTTGTTATGTGTTGGTTGTTATGTGTTGGGGGGGTTTAATTTTTATATGTTGGATGTTAATGGTTTGTGTTGCAAAAAATTTTTTTTGGCCCCTTCGGGGCTTAGGGGAAATCACACCACCCCAGGTGTGACAAAAAATTTAGAATTCAAACCAGAAAAAAACTAGAATTCATTTGAGGCTTTCATCACCTGTAGCTTTTGAATTTCATCACAATAAAACAAATAGAACATAAGTAAAAGTTACCATAAAGATAGAGCAGATTGATCCCATTATTCTGAAAGTCATAAAGTTTGCAACACCCATACACAAACATTTTTCAATTAGAATTTAACAGCAGCCTTTGGCCTCCATGGATTCTTGTGGTGAGAAACCAAAGTGGGAAACTTTTTTGTTAGCACAAGGATGTAGAAGCCTTGGAATTTGCTTAATAACTGCCTCAAAATCTAAAAATGCATGGTAATTGTTTGCAAGCTTCATTCGGAATGAGCCATAAAACAATATCCAATAGCGCAATCCTGTATTAATCAGCTGGTAGGATGTGAAAGCCTACCAAACCCGGCCGACAAATTGCTGTTTTAGCATAGATAACTTAACCAAACATATCCATATCATACATTACCAAAAAGATCTCGGAGAGAGCTTTCCAACGCAATAAAAATCATCTGAAACAGAGCTTTGGATCAAAAGTTATGATAAGAAATGTGTTTCTTGGGAAACGCACTACATGCGCCCTTCAAGCCCTTCATGTGCCAAACCCTGCCGAAAAATTTCTGTTTTAGCATAGATAACTTAATCAAACATATCCATATCATACACTATCAAAAGATCTGGGGAGAGAGCTTTCCAACATAATAAAAATCATCGAAAAGCGAGCTACGGATCAAAAGTTATGATAAGAAATGTGTTCTTGCGGTGAAACGCACTACATGCGCCCTTCAAGCCCTTCATGCGCCCTTCAAGCCCTTCATGTGCCCATTATGCACCACACACACAAAAAGAGGGCTTTTGTTGTGAGCCATTGGTTGTTGACCATTATGCACCACACGCACAAAAAAAGGGCTTTTGTTGTGAGCCATTGGTTGTTGACCATTGAAAAAAAAGAGGCTAAAATCAATGGCTCAGAAATGGTGCACTCTAGATGTACGCATTAGTACATCCATTTGAATCGTCCGCGAAGTCATAGGAAAACGCCAGTGAAAGCGTCATAAAACGAAAAAACCCGCGTTAAGTATCTACATATTCATATTATTAACTAATATAGTCTATGATGTTTATATGGTAAGTTCTAACCTAAATAACATCCCACTTCTCAATATCTAATTTGTCGATTTTGTCTAGCATCACTCAACCAAATGACTTTCATTAACATATATTTGTACTTTTGCCCGGCAACGCCGGGCCCCATTACTAGTATCAATTGCTTTAAGTTGGGAATTTATTTGTATTTCCTAAATTTGGCATAGTCTCAATTTGGCCAAATTTCTATGGCTAAGCATCTATGGCGTGTCTACTTTATGCATGGGTGCTCCTAGAAATTCCCAACTTTATGATTGGCAAGGTGGCACGACAAGCCAATCACCACAAGTAATAAAAATGTTGCATTTCTAGGAAGTAGCTATATTGGAGGGTGTCCTTCCAACTTTTGTCTTTTAAAGACCCCCCCTTTTTTTTTTTTTCTTCCTAAATTCGACCCTTCAATGCCTACTTTTGCTCTTTAATAGCCCACCTTAATAACTACTATAAATTAACTAAAATGCATGGTCTATTGTTGGGAATTTGCGGGCCAATTGGTCGAATGTAAACAATTGATGGTCCATTGAAGGGTTTTGGTGATCCATTGAAGGGCATTTATGGTCGATTAATGACAAACCTCTCAGCACCTCCACTTGCTACATCAGTTTATCCCCTTACACAGAGACTATAAATCTTTGCAGTTGTTGTCTCTACTCAAGCATGGTGTGAAGATGGTCACCTATTGTCTTTACATGAGTTTCAAGCAGAATTCTTACTCTCTCGTTGGGATATGTCTGTATGGGAGAAGCTAGCAGAGAATTTGCTTTTTATGGTGGAGGTTGGTGTCATAGAAAGGCTGGCTTGGGGTCATCATGAAGATGTTCACAAAGGCAAGTATTTTATTAGCTCCACCTCCTCTTACCTCCACAACTCCTCCCACTGCCAAATGGATGGCACTTGCAGATTTCACAATTCAATGGGGTTCGTACATGGCATTGGGTTTGGGATAAGTTACTGCATTCAAAAGTTTATATACTTTGGTAATAGGTTATGCGTATGTGCCTCGTGTTGATGCCTTGAGACATCACTATGATCTTCGCACGCCTGGATTATACCCACTCTGCCTTTCAGGCATTAAGACTCTTGAGCATTATCTCTTTTCTTATCCACGAGTTCATCCGGCATAGTCCTGGCTATAAGGTTCATTTAACACATAGCCAATGTGTCCTCTTGGATGATCCCCAACTAGGCAGAAGGCATTTCGTCTTGGCTCTAGTTGAAAGCTAAACTCTGAAATTCCATGATGTTGTAATCAAAATAGGATAAGAATGAAAATGAGAATGATTTTTTGTCGTCCACTGAGGCCAATCGGCCTATGGGACCCATAAGGAGCGCAGCAAACTTATTACTGTCCGGGTTAAAAAACCCCCGCCCCGAAGGGTTTTCGAGGGAAAAACCATGGCAGTAATAAGAATGCTGTCAAACTGTACAAATATACATCAATGTATATATACATGTCCATTAGGGATTTTTTGGGGTTAGAAAAGGCCCTTCTAACAAAAACTTCCACGTAAGCCAAAAAAAAGTCGGGCGGCAGAACTTAGTTTCTTGTTGGATAGGGTCGTTAAATGTTTGTCTTATTCCCGTGCCCTTTTTGTCTTTTTTCAACATGCGTGGATTCGTTAATTTTCATTGGTTTGTTGTTGGTGTAGCCATAAAAAAAAAAAAAACCAGCGAATTCAAAACCTTAGTTCTTCCTCCTCCTCGCGCCATTACCAACTAGTCGTTTAAATGTTGGTCGTTTTCCCCTAAAATTTGTAGGCGGAATTGCTCAATTCTTGGATGTCTCTTATATTGGAGGCGGTTTCTTGTAGAAATTTTGCAAATCGGATCATTTCGAGAGCTCTGCAAGCTTACGGTAGGTCCAAGTATTTTCGGTGAGGGTCCTACTTACATTCTTTTGGAGCTACAAAGCTACAAATTTCTAAGGAGTTCGAGGATGGATGATAAAGGTATGTTAATTTGCAACTCCATAAATTTGCAAATCCTATTCATATCTAAGAATGCCTCTTGTTTATTTGTAGAAAACATAAATCCAAGGAGGAAGGTTTGCCAATTCGGGTGGAGGTACCACAAAATTTCATGCCTCTTAAAAAAAAGAAAGATAGGGCCTAAGATAAATTATGATGAAGATTCTTTAAGATCGCGAGGAGCATGCAATATTGATTTATGGACACATGGAGATTTATATCCAAGAGATCCTTTAAATCAAATTGACTGTATTTGATTCTCCCCTGACCTTGTTCAAATTTATAGGCATGGGGCATCAAGGCGTACTTGGATATTGCCAAAACTTAGCAAGTGGATCTACCGATGATGGTATTAGAGCTGCTATGCAGAAACTCCAAACATGTAACTTTCAGCTTCAAGCTAGCATCAGTAAACTTACTTATGACATGCATAACATTGCCAATCATAATACTTCATTATATTATTCTTGTAACGACTTGCAAAAGCAAGTGTTTGCAAAGCGAGTGCAAAAAGCAAACACGGAAGGTTGTTTGGAAGAAGAGAAGGTGAGATATAAACGGACGATGGAGGAAAATGAGAAACTTAAACTAAAGATTAAGCGCTTAAAAGTCACTCCACTTGGTTTGAGAGAGAGGAAAAGAAACATAAAGCCAATCCATACATTGGCTCCTAGAGGTGGTGGATCAAAGAGGCGAGTGGCTGCCATCAAGACATTGATAGATCCATCATTTGGCTACAAAAATGAACGAAAGGATGGTCATTTGGCTGAGTTGATCAAGAAAATTGCCACAAAAAAGAAGATATTTTGAAGGTGCTCCATCTTCCGGTATTGAAATCCATTTCATCTTCTTGCTTTGTATTCTTTTTTGGTGCATTTGTTGTTCCATAGCGACAAATATTTTGATTCTTTTAGTGGCTTGTCTCTGTTTTTTAGATTTGTTTTATCTATTTGTCGAATGTCCAATCCATCTCAGCCCATAGTTAATGTGTTGTAATAACTTTGCATTGGTTTGCCTCTTGTGTCAAATTAGTTAATATGCAGCTCCAGTAATAGCACGCATGATGAAGATCTATACCTCTTCACTCTAAATTATATTCATGCTTATCGCGGGGACTAAGTTAATGAGGCAAGCACTATCCAGAACATGTTATTGTGAAAATAAGTAAAAAGCAAGAGTTGATGACTTTCGGTCCCTTTGTGATGATTGGGAGTGAGCAAAAGAGCTTATGTTGAGTTATTCAAGGCATTGAAGTCATGCATGTCAAAGATGGGTGTGAAAAATGTTTTGTTGCCTAAATTATCAAAGGTATGGTCATGTCGTTCTTATAGAAACTTTCAAGTAAGCAAGTACTTGGGAGAGATGACTCACATTGATGCATCTATCAAGCTAGATGAGTTGGAACAATTTGGAGGTGGTACAAAAGGCAAGAAAGCATCGGACACTGTAATGCTTTTACTTTTAGACGAATCAAATAATCTTTGGGTTGATGTTGAGAGTGTTCTACGGTTGATGGTGAAATTCTATGACATGGCCGGTTGAAGAGTGTGACAACAAACTTCGTTGTTGTTTTGAAATTAGATGAGATGGAAATGGTTAAAGGGAGAAGTATGAAAGAGTATCTATTACTTTAATGAATAGAGCTCTTAACGGTTGTCAAGACAAGGAAAATTTCTCTGTGCAATCAGAAGATCATATTTGGTGGATCGGTATTTTCCAAGTGACTAAGGAAAGTCATAGTACCTTAAGATTTGTGTTTGAACAAACACCTATTCCTGATCTGATTGCGAGGCACAATAATGGTGAGAAGCTAAATGTAGTAGACTATGGAAATTATGAGATTGAATGGCATCTAGCTGCGGATTTGAAGACCATTAAATGTATGTACAACATGAAGCACGGTGCAGCGAAGACAACTCAATCTTGTCCATATTGTGATTATGTAGCACATAGAAAAGATTCAGCTGTTGGTTCCCAGCATATTCAAAAAAGAAGTACACTTGATTGTGATCAATGTTTGCCGCCTTCTCGTACATTATTGGATCCCATTGTGGCAATCGATTTACACCGTGTGCATATATGTACTTTGCACGCCTTCTTAAGGATCATTGATAAGATGGTCTATCTCAGCATATTGTTTGCATGGCGCAAGAAACCAAAACCTAATAGAGATGTTACTTTGGCAAGAATTGAAGCAGTGTTATCTGATATGGGTCTCCATGGGAGAAATTACAAAGTTGTGGAAGATCCAAAAAGAAAAAGCATGCCATCTAAACCCTCGATGGGAGGTGTTAAAGCAAGAAGATTCCTTCCAAGTTTAAAACCTGGTGCAAATGGCAAATGGGAATGCTATAAAGATCTTCTACAAGCAGAAGATGATCGCACGGACAATGGAAGAGCATTTGAAAAGAAAACAATAGCATGGAAGGCCCTAATTCACGTGTTCAAACTTATGGATCGAAAACGTTCTTGATCAAGATAAGGCTGATTTTAGGACTGCTATAACGAGTTTACAAGAGCATTTATAGCAGCATGGGGTGAGGGAGAACTCACACATTATATGCATATCTTATATGCACATGGGCCATGGTTTTCAAAAGAATACGGAAGCTTGGGCATCTGGAACACTCAAGGCATGGAGAAGTCCCACAAACAAGCCAAGCATGCCTACTTTAGATTTACATCGCATGGTGGTGGGAAAACTATGTCTAGTTCTTTGCAACAAATGGCACAATGGTTTTATAGAAGAATTGCTACTAAGCTTGAGAAACGTTTGACATCTACTTGAGGAGATGTCATTAGCTTCAATATTGAGAGAGACACTAAAGAAGAAAAGACATAAGGATGCTTGGTATCGCCTCACGGTGGAGTAGAGACAATGAGAAGATGGAGGTTGCAACGGATACGTGTTGGTAAAAAGTATATACAACACTCTCTAGAGATAGTGCGATAAGTAATTCTTATTGATACATGTAAACTTAAAGTGGTCTAGTTAATCATTATGATCTTTGGGTTGTTGAGATAGCTTGAAGGGTCGTTGAAGATCGACTATAGAGATAGTTTGCAAGTGGAGCAGCAGGCAGGTTAAATGCACTGCTAACATTTCTTCTCATAATTGCTTTTTCATGCTTTGATTCAGACTGAAATAGATATGGTTCAGCATACTTTAGTTGCATACAAGCATGTCCTGAAGTTATCCGATTTAGTTCTGGCCAGTCCCTTTGTTTTGACATAATGATTAATACAGTACCTATAATGTAGAGTTTGTTTTCCATTGATTCCATTGGAATCAGACCTATGTCACACTATTCAGATCTATCTCCACATGCTCAGTTGTTTTGTTTTTTTTTTAATGTAGTGTATTCATGTTTACACCATTCTCTTGCCTAGGTCAATTAGTACCATTTTCTTGAGGTTTAGTCTAAAGTCACCAGTAAGTAAAGTTGATATCTTCAATGTAGCATATTCAAGTCTATTCCATTTTGCTCTATGCCATTTTCTTGCCTAATTCTTACCATTTTCTAGTTGATCTAATAATCTGATTTGCTTTGCTCTCTCTTTATTTTTAGAATTAGGTATCTATTGTATGTAAGATTACAATTAAGCATAAGATTGCTTTTCAGGAGGCTCGTATACAGATTGATGCCAGCTCTTGTCTTAGTAGTCATCATATTTACATGCATGGTTTACAAGACACGGTTCAGAACATTCTCAAAACAGTATGGAAGACACGTTTCAGAACTTTCTTTTATACTAATACTTTCTGCATACAAAAGCTCAGCGGCATACAAAAGCGCACTTTTTGTAAAGTATGGAAGACACGTTTGAGAACTTTCTTTTATATTAATACTTTACGCATACAAAAGCTTCATCGGCATACAAAAAGCTCACTTTTGTAAAGATTTACAGGAGCTCACTCCTCATGGAGTATCTTAAAAATAGTTCTTACATCCGATTTCTTTCCAAACTGTAACTTACATACATCCGATTTTACATACATCCGATTTTAAACTGTAGTTTTTACATACATCCGATTTTAAAATAGTTTTCACATACATCCGATTTTAAACTGTACCCAAAAAAAACTAAACACCTTCAGAGGATTTCATGGGGATTTTGAAACACTTAAAGCTTAGCAATAATCAGGAGGAACCATCTTCACAGCCACACGAAGGACTAAACCATCAACTTCTATAAACACCTGCAGAAGTCGCTCATCTCCCTCAGCAACACGATCTACCCATTTCTGAACCTTGTCCGAAACTCTTGCACCCATTTCCTGCATTCGGGTTACCTCCAGAGTAGAAAATTTGGCAACAAACATCATCTGCATGCCCGGATGGCTAGAAGAAGAGGACTCCTCTGGCTTGGGCCTCGAGGCAAGTAAATTCAGTCTAGCCATGAGATCGATCAAAGAGATCAAGGATATCAAAGGAAGAGTCTGCAATGGCGCCTAAGGGAAGATCAAGGAGATCAAGGCAGATGTCTGCAATGGCGCCTAAGAGTGCTAAGTGAAGATTCTCAGCTCCCGGCTGGTCTTATATAATCAGACCACTGATGTCCCTGCTGCATGCATAATTGGGGTCCAATCAAGCCATAATTGTATTCCCTGCTGCATGCAGAAATGGGCCTCGAAAGCCGAGCCCCCAACATGCAAAATTTTCATGTATTTCTGGTATTTCACGTCTTTGCCTATGGTTTTGAATGGGTCCAAAGCCAAAAAATCATAAGACATTAAAAATTAAAGGATTTGGGACCATAACGGAGCAATCTTAGCTCTAGAGTTTTGATTTGCAAAACTTTGTGAGAGTCTTTGAATCCGTGGGGAAGCAAACTTGAATTCAAGATGGAATGATGTAGACAAGGGAAAATACAATGTTGAAGTAATGGATTATTTACAAGACAAGATGACAAAAAGTGTGAAAATGCAAGGCTTGGACAATATGGCAAAGTAATGAGGGGAAATGTTTGGGGTGGTACATTTAAAAAAATAGGCAATATGGTTATGTAAGCGAAATGGCAAAGGTACGAACTTTTAAATAGGGTATATGGTATATAAGGTTAAATGATGAAAATGGATAAGGCCAGGGAATATGCATGAGTAAATAGGGAAATGGTCTAGGGAAAAGAATTCGCAAGGTGAGTTTATGGCAAAATAAGCATAATGGCATAAAATGGGATGTGGGTGTAGAAATGAGGAAAATGGCTAGGAACTTGGAACAAAATACCATGTGGTCTTCCAAACTTCAATGTGTTGACTTCCAAACTTCAAATATTGTTCTCCAGTCTTCATTATCCAGAGTCTTTTAGAACATGCTTTGACCGATGTTTGACCTCAAATTTGACACTGATTATCAAGTTTGACCTTGAGTGCATTATGTTGACTTTGAAAGTGGATTTACTTGACCTTTGAAAGCTTTCTCTGAATGCACATAACAATCTAGACGAACTTCTTAAATAAAAAAAGGCATTTGAAATCCTCGTCGTTGAATCCTCCTAAGTGATCATATGCATTGTCAAATACAATATTTACCAATATATTCCAAAACCGCCTCCTCTAGCCCTAGGGTTGGTTTGCCCTTCGAGCAACCCATAAACAATAGCCTTTTGATGGCCTTCGAGATGCTATAGAACAACAGTAGATCAAACGCAATTGACTAAATCCATGGTGTAATTATAAATTATTATGGATTACCAACTTGGCCTAACATTATATATCCTTTCATATAAATGATCTCTCTCTTTGTAATAAAAGAGAGAGAGATCATTTATATGAAAGCTTGGTCTAGACCAGAGAGCATCCATCATAGAACCTACAGCATAGTTTAACAAATCTGAATGGGCCTATTTGCTGTTGATAGATTCTGCAAGCTAGTTCCTTTTCCGTATTTTTAAATTCAATTTTGCCTGTGTGCCCTAAACTTGATGTTTAAACAAGAGTCTTGTTTCTGTAACCAAAATGCTCCACATGATATGAGGACAAACTGATATCAGAAATACAAAGGCAGCAAACTGACAAACTGATGAGGACAAACTAACATTCATATTTCAGAGATACAAAGGCAGCAAACTTTCGAACTCATCCTGAGCAAATATACAATGTTTTGGCTTCCATTTACTACTCATATAATGAAGTTACAACAGGAGGCATACAATCTTTTACTTTCTTAAACTCTTCTCTTCGTTTCCCAATCTTTTCTCCATTTACTAGGAACTTAAAATAGCTTAGATCTCCTTCTAGTTCCAGCCTTCGTCGAACATCAAATAAGGTCCATTCAGCTTCAACTTCTACTGTTTTAAACAAAAGACCATTCATTTGAATAGGCAGACTTACCACTTCTGAATGTGTCCCATCGTCTTCGTCTTGATCAAGAGGAACCCACCTAAACTTCTGGCCTTCTAAAACCCTGCGCCATCTTCTATACTTGAAAGTAAGGTACAAAGACTGTCTTCTTAAACAGTACCTGAACCGCAATGTATTGCAACTGATCTTGCATTCAATATGATCTGCACCTTTGTCATGAAGCCTAGACCTCCACTTCTCAGGAATTAGCGTATGTACTATCTCATCAGATATATTTGATATTGTTAGCATTTTGGGTGTCTTCTTCACGGAAGTTACTGAGCTGAATAAGGAAACAAAAATGTCAATTGCCATGTCAACTTTTACATGGCCACATACACCAGATCGCTCTTTCAAAGCAGCATGAATCTCGGTCCACAACTTCTTTTGTGCTAACAGCAACATCGTACAATGGTTTGGTAGAGAAACCATTTCTGCAAGGTTAGGAAGGGGGATTTCAACTATCTTTTTAAGCTTCGGATAGAAAATGTGCTTCCAGAACCAAATTGATTTATTGCGCAACTCAACTGAGTTCTCGCCTTCAAAAATGATAGAACCGAGATCAAAATGGAAAGCATGAAATACACCTGTTATGCTTTCAGCACTTACCAAGTCTTCTTGGTCTGATAGGCACAACCCTGCAGCAAATAAGTAAGGAAACAATGGAATTAGCAAAGGCCCGAGAAACGTGCAAAAGAAAATACTTAAGCAATATTTGGCTCAATACAGCAAAAATAAATAATAAGACTAGAAAAGAACTTACAGTTCGGTTGCATCTTTGGAAGTCCACGTATTCTAACATTCTTGTACTTTGTTAAATCACAAGGGCAGTAAAGATGTTGAACTAGAATTTGAACATGTCTCCCATGCTGCTGAATTTGCTTAACCTTGCCTTTCCAATGAGCCTTCACATCATTCAATCGGGATCTTTTAATTCTAAAAGAACCCCTCAACGATGGCTGCATTGTAACAAATGTACCAACACACACGGTTATAGGGTCTGCGTCAGGCCTCTCAATGACAACAGATGTAATCATTTCTTCCATTGCAATCTGCAAATAATAATAATATAGCAACATTAGGGCAAAAATAGATTATCTTATGTCAACAAGAGAGATTACAATGACTGAAGAGCCAGACAAGCTTTCTTTCCTTTTAGCAATAGGGCATGGCAATGGTCAGAGGCTTTGAAAAAGGAAAAGATACATAGATGCATTAAATAAGCATGCAACAGCCATGCAATCCAAGTAAAAAACCTTTGAAAAGACGTCATCTCCAGCTACATCCCATTGCTGCTGCCTTGCAAAATCATACCATGGCAGCAACAAACACGTAAACAAAGTAGCTAAACCTGTACGAAAAATGAGACCAATATAATAAGAAATCAAGAATAGCATGATATCAATTTGCAGGAAACAGAATTCAATGAGTAGGGTTTTAAATAATTTCTTAATACTTGCAAGAAATATCTGGTTTACATGACTCACACATTGCTTAAAGCTTAAAGTAGACACATGATTCAAATCCTTATATGAACATCCATATTAACAGAAAAAGTAATGAAAGAATACAGTCTGTCTCCTACCTTCTAAATATCTTCGACATAAATTTGATGGGTATCTGGAACAAACAAAATAATGAATATGAGAAACAATAGAATCAAAACTTATTGCACAAGCTCAAAACCATAAACCTGTATAAATTTCTGCATATAAATCATGTGGCAAGCGTCCCTACATCTCTCCTGCAATGGTTATGGAAACAAATGCAAGAAACAGTCAAAGCAATATTTAGGTCTACATTTACTTGTGATCTTACCTGTTCATAGGTACCTGGGAGAAAGTCTGGTGCTCCAGTATGCTCCCGAACATGTTTAAATCTTCCAGCATTAGATATCAAAATGCTTCTTGACCAAGCTTTTGGTGAATGGATTCAAAACGCCATGAAATCTTGATCTCGGTAAACTTCAAGCGCTTCGGTGAATCGATTCAAAACGCTTCTCGGTATGCAGGCGTCGGTGAGGAGCTTCCAGTAAATGGGAGGGAGGGAAAATTTGTGCGAGGGGAGGGAAGAAATCGAGGGAAAAATTTTTCTGGTAATTTGTTTGTTTCTTTCGTTTGTCTCTTCCCATTTCGTAGAAGAAAAAACAAAAGGATTCGGGCAGATCGGGCAGCTCAGGGTAGGGCAGCATAAAAAGCTAGGACCAGTCACGCCATGCCACGTCAACATTTATAACCGCTTCTGTCAACTTCTTTATTTTGATTGGCCAAGCGATTTCTTAGTTGGCAAATCTCAAAAGACCTTTTATAACCCCAAAAAATTTCTAATGAAGCGTGTGCCCGAGGATGTCGCATGTCAATGTCACATGTAACGGCTGGCCAGGCCTGACCAACTCAGCATATCGTGTCCGAATTTGATCATATGCTGGGCAACTTTGAAGGGTATGAGATTCATCCTCAATGACTCCCATTTGGCAGCATTGACAGAGCCTGTCCTGGCGTGGCTCACCAATCCATCTGCCCGTCTCAATTCGAAGATGATGTGCCCCTGTGCGAATGGAGGCAATGAGTCTGCGACTTTTCATGGGCAAGTGGGTACGCAGGTAGCATTCATCATAATAATGCTATCCTCCAAAACCCTTAATTGGATTACCTTTAGCTGCTTCAAAGTATATTAATAACACATTTCATTTGTTTGTTATGTTGTAAAGGGGCATTGTCCCCTTGATTGATTTGGGCTTGCTTATGCCCTAGCTCTGTACAGTCATATGGTTCCTCTGTAGTCTCATTGGACTGTGGATATAAGGATTCTATCTAATCTAATCTAATCTAATCTAATCTAATCTAATCTAATCTAATCTAATCTAATCTAATCTAATCGAATCTTTAATTGGGTGTTTCATAGGCACCCTCTCCTATAATACTTATAATACTGCTTGCGTGAGACTTTTCATTTTATGCTTTGGATCGTGGGAGCTTAGTTAATTCTAAAATGCAAAAGTGTGCCTAAGTTTTTATTTTTAACCTGGTTTTGAACAATTCAAATTTAAAATCTTCAAGCCTAGGGATGGAAATCACTTTGTGTTTGAGAATAGAGTAGAATTGAATGGGCTTTATCACTTTTGCGTTTGTGTTTGAGAGCAGTAAGGGAAAATATCTTGCATAAGATGGAACTAGCCACCTAAATTTCCTAGCGTAAAGACGTGGGAAAGTATTTTCTTCATAACCACCCATAAGGCTAGTAAAATAATCTTAAAGACAAAGGATAAGTGCCATTTGCATGGGAAAACGAATACAAGGACCATAAGAATCTCTCAATGGGAAGCCGCCACGTGGATACAAATATCTACCTCTCAAAAATAACGGGTCCGTTCCTTAGCCTCCACTCTTCACAATAATTTCCGAAGAGCCATATCCATCTACCGGAGTACGCCATAGCCATGGCTTCTGTAGTAGCATTATCAGGTCCTCTGAGCTCCGTAAAGCAGCCTTGTTTGCAGGTTTCTCAGTACTCTTGCCAAAATCCAAGAATGGCGCCTTCAAGATTGGGATTTATCCGGAGCCCTGTGCCAAATCGCCGGATTTTTGTGTCTTTTTCGATCCCCAGCGGCTTGGAGAAGCAGGTAGAAACTGCCATTGAAAGCGCTAAAGAAACTTGTGCAGAAAATGCAGAGTCCGGCGAATGTGCAGCTGCTTGGGATGAGGTCGAGGAGCTTAGCGCTGCAGTTTCTCACAAGAAACTCGTTGAGAAGGAGAATTCTGATCCTCTGGAACAATACTGTAAGGATAATCCCGAAACGGACGAGTGCAGAACTTATGAAGATTAGTGTACCAGATTTAGGCCATAGCCATCTCTTGTAAGATCATTCCCCGTTATTTTTTTCTATCTTTCGCTGTATTCTTTAGGTCGAATTTGGCCCTGTGAACTATATATGCATGCAGGGATGCATTTTATAATGCAGGGGTGCATTTTATAATTAATCAGATGCTCTTCCGTGAAGGGAGGTCTTCTTTTGTATACGGATTCTCTAGGGCTTAGTTCAGCGCCAGGACTTAATTTTCTGGCTATGTAATTTATACTCCATCCATATATGGATGGAAACTGAACATAATTCCAAAAGCTATATTTGTTATTAGGCACCGTGGCATTTTTTTTGTAGCTTTTGATTAGTTAGGGATTCCTGCGGGTAAGTAGTTCTGCAAAACTTCAAAATTCGCATTCGGAATCCGAATAGCATATACTATGCATCTTCAATGGCCCAAAGGTATACGGTAAAACTAGCTTGTCGTGTCACATCCAAGAAGATACACTTGTGGACATGGAATTTTTTAGCGCTGCCCATCCCCCAAACCGAGATTAAAGATGTCATGTGCCATCTTAAGTTGCCATATTGGTCCTTAACACACTGCCCCTCAAGTTTATAGTGATCCAACGGTTCAGATCAATCTTGATCAGTGTGTTACTGGAGCTATAACACACTGCTACTCCATAACACCCTAGGATGTTATGAAATGAACGGATCCAGATCGATTTTGATAATGATCGGATGGCCCAAAACTCTCGGGGCAGTGTGTTAAGGGCGATAACGCCCTGGCCCTCGGGTGTTACTTCAAAAAAAATTTTCGGGCCATCAAAATGGCTCGGGCGTGCGCTACGCGCACACCCTCGCCATTTTGATGGCCCTCAAATTTTTTTTTCAGTAACACCCTCGGCCCAGGGCGTTATCTACTCCGTCCCACCCATGTGTTATCTTAAGCATGATGACATGAATCATAGAATACCATAATGGCTCCACAATTGATTTAGAATACTGCATGGCTGATTTGCAACATTTTTAGTGTCAAGGCATTTTGAGTGACATGTGTGAGATTCATAGACTATATGGGAACTTGCATGTTGCACCTACCTATAAATAGCTATCATGGCCAAACAGACCAAATGGCATATATGACCCAATACAAAAGGGTCTATAGAACTATAGAACTAAATAAATAGAATAGAATTTATTATTGTATGTATGATTAAAAAACCCAGTTTTTTGAGAGAAAAAACTTGTTATTAATAAGCTTAGTGATGCATATGCATAATGTATGATATGAGTGCATTGGAGGCGGACACAAATAGGCCCATCAAGCCTACAAAATCCCTATGAGTTATTAAAAGAAGGAAGGAAGGAAGGTTGTTTTATCCTCGCGGAGGCCAATCGCCTATGGGACCCAAATTACAGGGTGCGGCGAGCCCGTTCTTTACCGGATTAAAAACCCCTCCTTAGGAGGGAAAAAACTGTCGGCAAAGAACAAAAACCCGGGCAAAAACCACAAAAATATACATGGTGAAGTGTCCTCTAGGATTTGAACCTAAAGGTGTTCATAGTGCACTTTAAAAAAAAAATGCATACCTAGATTCATGCGTACATCACTACATCCTAAGACAATCACTTTGTTAAAGAAGCAGGTTTATCCGCACCCATGAACTCGTATAACAAACCCATTGTGCAGCCCTCAATATTTGTTAAGTGCAAAACGCGATAAAGTGGCTCCATCAATTTAATAATAGTTCAAACCGCAATTTAGTTCTTTGGATTTAAAATCTGATTTTGCTTCAGTGATCCTACTATCGCCCAATTTTTCATGAATCAACATCGTTTAGCCACGACCTTTCGTTTAACCACGACGTCGTTTAGGCACAACGCCATTTAGCCACGACGATCCCTTGTAGTGTCGAAACAAGGGTTTCTTTGTAATGGTGACCATAGCTTAATTAGATTTGGATGACAATAGAAATGACAAAAATAGTTTTGTTTGGTCTCAACAATGTTAGCTCAAGACTATAGTGTCTCGAAAATAGTTTTAGCATTTTTCCTCCTCTTAAAAAAAGAGTGTGTTTGCTTTTCTTCCGCACCCTTGAGCCAACCGAGATTTCGATGTCCTCTAGTAGAAGGTCAAGGCAATGGAGTGCACACGGTGTTCTTACAACAATCGGGAATTCTTCCTCAATTAATCTTCCCATAGACGTACAATTTGAAGCATTGTCCATTACAACTTGTACTATGTTCTCTATTCCCACTTCAACTATTGCCGCCATCATCTTCTCAGCTAATCATAGGCCATCTACTCTAATTCCAATTGTACTACAATCAATGGTTCTTAAGAACAATGTTCCATATGTGCTTGAAACAAGGATATTTATAAGATCTCTACTGTTCACATCCATCTGACATAAGCGTGCAACCATATTTCGGCCAAGTTGCCTTCACATAATCACATTTTTCATTCACATCAGCAAGTTTCTTTTTCGATCCATAAGTTCTCACTGCACTATAAGTGACACCATTACTGTGACGTTCCAACATAACATACGGTATGAATACGTATATTATACTGACACGTCACTAGTACATGTCGACTCAGACGACATGTACACGGTGACCGTAAAGGGTAGTACCCTAGGGTACGACCTTGTGAACCATTATATTGCACATGTTAATGCCACATGTGAATATAATATCTTTTGCCATGTGGCAATAGCCCATTGACCAAAAGGGCCCAGCCCTAAAATTCGTGGGGATAAAGGGGCATAAACCCTAAAAGGGAAACCCTTTCGATTTCCAGCCCCTATAGGTCGGATTGGAGCAGCATTGGACGCCATTTCGCCTGAAGAGTAGCAGAGGAATCGGAATTCCTAGGTTGCAGCTCGATCCAAGACCGCCGATCTCGAAATCCAAAGACATGGACGCTTTCAGAGGAGTGGGAGCCAGCCAAGAAGCGGGTTAGTGGTTGATCCGATAGTTAGATCCGAGTTTTCAGCCCTCATTCCATAGGATTAGTATCCATTCTTAGCTATAGGCGACCCCTACAACCTAAGAATGATAAACACTAACAAAGGATCCTAACCATGTATGATTAGGTAGATTAGAATAGATGTATTCTATTATTTCAGTTACATTGTGTTGATGTTTTGACATTCTATGCGCCACTCTTGTGTATTGGGAAGGGGGGTAGAGACCCAGAGCCCAAGTAGATGGATGATCCTAGTTTTAGCCCATTAATTCCTAATTAATGCGGCCTGTGCATAAGAGCCCGCCTGGCTGTGGGTGGCGGAGCTAGACCCGCCGACAAGGAAGGGCTTGTCGATCCACAGTTGATCCCCGCAGTGCGTGGCGGCGGTCGGGGAACATTGTGGGCTAGGCCTAATACCACTGCGCTGCGTGAGGGGGGGGGGTATGGGCTCGACACCTCTTGGGTGATCGTCATCTTCTAGGGGTTCAAGTCGATTATCTGGCGGTGGCTCTCTAGCTCGCTTTGTGATTGGCATGAACCTTACGGAGGGGAGTGATCTCCTCCTGCCTCATCGGGGCTGGGAGATGCAACCCGATAGCCCCCTTGGCTATGAACGGCGAGGCTACGGTCGGGGCTCCAATACTTTTCAGCCCTATCGCAAAGTATGCACGGGGAGGGGCGGATGGAGTGGACTACCTAGCGGCCATGTTCCTATGCCCGCCCAAATCCATTTGCCATGAATTGCATGCATTGTTATCCGAGACCCAAGCCGTCGGTCTTTCCCCATGGGTGCGAGCACTGGGTAGAATCTCCCCATGTTATGTTGATGTTCTTGATGTGTTGTTGCAGCTACGTGATATGGTGGACCACCCGCCGAGGTGGGTATGTTATTGTTGTTGTCATGTGCTCATGTTTGCTTACGCTTCGCAGCCTAGGATGATCAGGGAGGCGGGATGAATGACACGTCCATTCTTTCCCGTCGGGTTCTTGGCCACCATCAAGGGCCCGATGTTAGGTGGACGGCCTCATGTCACGGATCGATTTGGTTTGAGGGATGATCTCCGGTTTGTATATGATCGGGGCATCGTGATATGAGGGGGCCGTCCTAATGGTATCAGGAGCCCGATCTTGGCGGCACCGAGGATCGAAAGCGACCATATTCCTATAGGAACTAACTAATCTAGACATTCAGTCTTGGAGATAAAAGCCCAAGCACTAACCTCGAAAGTAGTGGGAAAATTTTTTCCCCGGGGAATAGAGTTAGTAACTATCTAGAATTAGGATAATTAGAGAACATAATTTAGAGGAAGTAGATTGAAGAAAAGCCATCTAAGAAAGCCTAGTAAATGTTAGTCACTTTTTGGCCGACACCTCCAAGGGTGCGCCAGGAGCATGTTAGGTCCATACCTAATGGGTCTCTCGCGCACGCTTAGAGGGGTCACCCCATATGAACTCCAGAACTCGGCCATAGGAGCCCCAAATGGTAAAATAAAAGATGAAATCCCATTTAAAAAGCTCGAATTAGTTAAATTGGTATGTTAAAACACAGAAAAACGTTAAATAAAAGTCAATTTGGAGCAACACCTCTAAGGGTGCGCCAGAGCATAGTTAGGTCATGACCTAACACCCTCCTCGCGCACACTTAGAGGGGTCCCCTAAAAGTGACCTCGGAATTTGATCCAAATTTACTCAAATTCTAAAAGTAATGATAGAATCTTGCTTATAATGCTTAAATTAGTTAGAAATGCATGTTAATTTGTTTAAATTGGATAAGTTTAAAGCAAAAAGAGGTCAACACCTCTAAGGATGCAACAGGGCATAGTTAGGTCTGGACCTAACACGCGCCTCGCGCATGCTTAGAAGGGTTCGAGGAAAAATAGTTGAAGAAGACCCAGCTTCGATTCGGGATATGGAGGATTTCACCAACAAACCAAGAAAATAAGCACCTAGGCCAAACCCTAAAATTGAACCCTATAAATTAAGTGAACTTAGACCTCATTTTTTAGGGTTTCCCACATTGTCCTTCGAGCTTGTCCCAACAAAGCATCTTCCTATACGATCCAAATCGAACTCACAAACAATGGCTAGGACGGCGGCACCGCCTCCTAAGGTAAGCAACGATGATAAGCCCAATACCAAGTCCTCGCCACCGAAAGCGTAAAACTCAAAGATGCCGAAGAGAAACTGAAGGCCGACATGGAGAGGCGACCTAGATACTACCGAAATCTAGAGAAGAGGCAGAAGAAAGAAGAGAAGACCAAGAGGAAAGAAGAGAAGGCAAAGAGGAAAGAGGAAAAAGCAAAGAGGAGAGAGGAGAGGGCAAGGAAGAAAGCACAGGAAGCAGCCGAGGAGGCCGAAGAAGACCAATGGCGCGAACAGGGAACGAAGAGCAGGGAAGAACACCACAGGAAAGGCAAAAGGGTGATGACAGACGAGCCCCCACAGAAGAAGAGGAGGAGCTCGGTCGACATCGTCATCGGTGAACGACCCGAAGGCGACCAACCCCCATCGTCGTCGGAAGATTCGAGGGACGCGCCGAACTTATTGGAAGAAGTACTTGTAGGAATAGGAGAATCCTCGCAGAAGAACAAGAACAGTCATCCTGAGACAGATGAACCCCAAGAGGAGGGCCAAACCCCAGCCCAAGACCCGGCGGGACCCCAGATTGAACTACCCCCGCCAATGCCTCCACCGTTTTCGCAATGGCAAGAAGCGAGGAAGCTAGATGCGCATAAAGCAAACCAAGAAAGAAGGCTAACAAAACGGTGGGAGAATCATACACTTTAGGGCCCGAGAGGAGGTACGAGAAAGAGTTAGCGAGACTATACCGTGTATATAAGAGGATGCACACCGCAGTAACAAAGTGCCTATTACGAGGCACACAAGGTAAAATATATATTGAAGGAGGGCGCCAACACGTGAGACACTCCGGTGAAACCCCACCCGAGCTTAGGACCCCCCACAGAAGCCCAAGAGAAGATCCCAAAATTTAGTATTTGGGAAAGCCTTGCGAGAAATCCGACACTTCCAACGGAGTTACGGATTTCTTATCCCCAGAGCTGCATTCCAGAGATTTGTCCGGGAGATTTTGTGGGATTTCGACCCCGACAAGCGAGTAACCAACGACATGTTACTCGCTTTACAAGAAGCAGCAGAAATGGAGGCCGTGCAAACGCCGAAGATTCACGGCATGCGGTCCATGCAAAAAGAGTCACGCTTCAGCCAAAGGACATGAGACTGGCCAAATACATCAAGAGGACAGATAAATAGAACAGAAGCTACTTTTTGTAACTAACAGGCTTATATGGAAAGTGTGAAAATTTTGAATAAAAGGATATATAGTTGTTTAAAACGTACATTGAATTAACTATAGTAGTAGTTAAGGAGCAAATGTGAAATTTTGGGTAAAAAGAGGCCAACACCTCTAAGGGTGCGCCAGGGCATAGTTAGGTCTGGACCTAACACCCTCCTCGCGCACGCTTAGAGGGGTCCAGTCAACGGGACCCTTGACCAGCCACTTACCTGCTCCAAATGAAGAAAATAGGCAGAGAAACTTGCTTTTCAGAAGAAAATAAGTAGGAATTCACGTCTTTAAACTATTCTTGGCACCCAGTAGGCATAGATAGACCAACACCTCCAAGAGTGCGCCAGAGGCCACTTAGGTCCCAACCTAACACCCTTCTCGCGCACTCTAGAGGGGTCCGATTTTTCAAACCCCATAACTTGAGCTACAGAGCTCCAAATCGCCTGAAATTTGTTGCAATAGGACCGTTAGACAGCCTAGAATCCATTTATGACCTCAAATTAGGCTAAAAATGTCAAACTTCAGCTCAAAATGACCAAAATGGCTCAAACCCTTGAATTGTTTTTCCAAACTGTGGTTTGTTTGTAAATAGAAGCATACCCCATTAGTACCTCACAAGTATTGCTCTCGGCTCAAAGCTGATGCCTTACTCCTAGATAGAAGTGCCCAAGAATACCCCTTTGTTATAGTCATCTAGACCTCAGCATAGCAACCCAAGTCCAACTGTTGGTACATCACCTTCGCTCATGCCAAAGGCATAAACCTTGACCTAATTTTGTGTCCTTCTAATAGAGTTTGACCTATACAGCCGCCACATTGACACTCCCTATTGCCAGGATACCTAGAAAGGAGCTAGAGTCTAGAGCTGCCCAAGTCACTCCATGTGTAGAGATTGGACTCCCCCAAACCAACTTTGCTAGGACCTTAGAGTATGCCTCAAACATCATGGAGGTTTTGCAAAACAACCCTCATTTCATGCCATACCACACATCCTAATGTCCATAGACTTGGAGATTATAGATATGTCTCCAGTAATGCTGCTCCAACAATCTTGCTTGCTTATAGAGCCCAAAATGGTAGGAGAGCCGTCAATCCAGCCACTAGAGATTACACCCTTGGACTCGGCGGCAGACGAGCAACTACTGCTTCAGTATGAGCAGTCCAAAGCGGAATCATCCACAGCAAGGGAGGGCTCAGAGGATGAAGGTGAAGAAGAAATGGAGGTGGACCCAGAGGAAGAACGCCGGGAAGCAGAACAAGATATCGGCCATTTCAAAGCTGACAGGAGCACATCTAGAATCACACAAGCAATCGGGCTGGGAATAACAAGCCTAGCGTCGATCATAGTCGAAGGGCAGGAATATTTGATTCTAAACGATATCAAAAACCTTCCCGAATGCAGGGACAGAGGCTATCGTATCGACGAACTTCTCCACCTCCGCGGCAGTTAAAATGACTTGGATGACTTCATCGACCAAGAAATCGATGAATTTCCTGTGGAGGTAAGGGAAACAACCACTTGCACAGGACACACGATCTCCAATATCGGGCTTCACAAAGACCATCGAGGAGGCATGATGAATGAAGAGCAATTTGCCCGAGGTAAGAAGAGTTTGCAAAAGACTCCAAGAATGGATGGGAATAAGAGGGAAGACAACAAGAGCACTTCAAGCTGATAGGAGGACGAGGAGATATGCCTCCAACAACTAGGTGATGGCTTCGTCAGATACTCCTAACAGTAATTAGAAGAGAAGAAGCCGATCATATCTCCGACATGAGGGACATCAAACGCCCAAGGTAGAAGCACTCGACACCTTAACGACAAGGATAGCAATGAAGCACCTTCGCAAAAAAGAGAGTTCAAGATAATAGCCAGGCTATTCAACGACAAGAGTATATCTAAGGCAGGTACTTCTTCAACTCAAGGGTCAAGCTGCGCAGATATAAGGATCCATCATCCCGACAATATAGCCAGCAGGGAGGAGAGCCATGAAGCTTTACTTGACAGAGAGACCGACATGCATAGAGAGACAAAGGTCAGGAACTGAAAGCTGGAGAAGCGCTAGCAACCGACTTCTTCCACGAGCTTCCTAGAGGCAACAGGAGGATCAAAACTGACGGGCACAATCAAAACCACCGGAAGGTACCTCAAGACAAGAAGACGGCATAGCACTGAGGAACGTGACAACGTCCAAGCCAGGTGATCGAGGGGATCAGCAAGGAAGATTGGAAGCTCGATGGAGAACCAACTAGGTGAGGCGAGCCGAGGCGAGCCGATGACTTGCACGCAGACTTGCATGCAACTGGTGAACCCAAGGATCGACGATTCAAAGAACAACTGCAGAAGAGAACAACTCCAGAGGAGTATAGCCAAAGGAAGTGCGCACAGCCTCAAGAGACGCCTCCAAATAGCTTCAAGTATCATGAGGGGGGGAACAATTACCGCCCAAGAACAGGATCAGGAAGTAGACTGAAATGTCGAAGCATCAACGACCAGCACACCTTTAGTTAGAATGTGATGCAAAGCGTGTTGTGCCATAGCCGACAAACATCGGAGGGCCCAAGTATATCAACAAGTTACCCCGGAGTACGAGCTGACGTACAAATAGGAGGATATAGATCGTCAACACCATTGCACTGGGAGGAACACCGATGACATTACCAAGGAGTAGGTGTGCAACTCGAAGGGAGGAACAAGGGGGACTTAATAGCTCTAGTAGTAATTGTAATTATGTAAGCTATATGTTTTGCATATATAGTTCCCTTGTTATTCCTTCCCTCCCATAGCGTAACAAATCAAAGGAAGAGATGTCAGGCAATTTGCAGGGGTGAAGCAATCAACATCCTCAACACTCTTCAGGCAACAAGAGGACTCGACGTATGAGACGTCGATGGAGTCGAAGAAACAATATCGGATATAGAGTCGTCCTTTAGCTGCCAAGACAAAGAGTTCAAGATGAAAGATCTTTTTCAACGGCGACCTTCAGGCTTTTGAAAAGCGGCATGGAAGATTTCAAGTGACCAACTACACCATCAAAGACCAGCAAGGAGAGGCTTCTAACGAACAAAGTCAACCTCTACATCAAGAGGAGCCACCGTCAAGGAGACCGAGGTATCGAGCGACTCGAAAGAATGTTACCTTGCTACTTCAAGCAGGCAACGAGTGGATGAGCTTCTAGCAAGCTCAAGGATCCAAGGCCATGGGGCCTAATAGGTTAAATGTATGGATGGTAACATCCACATTGGCATTAGAAGGCATTTTTTTTAGATATTCTCGCCGAAAGGATTGCCCAATATTGAGCTAAGCGTCAAGTATTGGGAAGGAAACACATAAGAGTAACTAAAATTATACAAGATTGTTAACAGACATCCAACATAGATTGATCACCTCGCTAAGAAGGAATCATTACTAGGATAATTGTTGACCATGTATAAATTTAGTACCTCCAAAGAATAATCCAACCGAAAGAAAAGAAGTAATCTAACAAGTCCGGCCAACTTGTTACGATGACATCAATTCGATTGGTAGGAATATTCCAAGAGTTTAACTAACTAAGAAAGGGGGAATCTCTAGAATATAAAAGAATAGTACATGCAAGGTACATCTAAAATAAAAATTATAGTAATCAAATAGTCTTTTGAGACAAAAGGAATTGTCATGATGACAAAACCTTGTGGTTAAGAATCCTTCTAACTAAGTAGGTAACCCGTAACTATAATGAAATAAATGATAACATAATATGTGCATCCATCTTAGATGGTTATATATGTTATCTAAGGATAGTAAATTAAGGCGCTTAAGGGGAGAGAATAGATATGACGTTGTGTACAACGTCATTGAAGGGGTGCAGGACCATTTTCTTTTCGAAGAAAGTGGGAGGGCTCAATCTTAGGATTGAACGTACTTGTATCGAATTGACCGACCCGTAGAATAGAGTTCACTCCGGCAATGGCCGAAGCGAATAGAGCGTAAGATAGATAGATACCTTAGTGCTCAGGAGGCCTTCAACGTGCGAGACTGACGTGATAGCTAACTACACCAAGGAAGTGGAGCAAAAATATGAGAGCAATGCAACGACCAAGTCATCTCCAAATTACTCCACGCCGGCTCAATGAGTGGATGCGCCCTAGCCTTAGGAAAGGTTTGCCCATGTATAATAAGCTTTAATGTGTCTTATTGACAAGTTAAATATAGATCCTAATAACCACATAGAATTTGTTGTACATATATGTATCATAGGGAAATAAGTTAAATAACAACGGTAATGTGAGGTAACATGTTAATTAATCCTTCGCAAGGATGCAATTCCTTCCAAGGATAGCTATATAACCTCGGGTCCTTATAAATATAAATAGAAAATAGAATTCAGATATACTTAAGTGCATCTTAGGGATATACTTCCAAGGGTAATGCAGGACCCAAGGAAGAGAATAAGAAGCACATCTAATTCTTGTGTATGATAATTAAAACCTTGTCTATGTAACAATAGGTCAAAATCAGGGTTATTGTTTAAATAATCGCGACCTAAAAGTTGTTAAATATTGCAAAGCTAGAGTAAATATAATTGTACTATCGAAAGTAATGTATCCGATACTATGATAATGTTAATTCATAAATATTACCTTAGAGTAATTATGTTAATTGCATGCATTAAGGGAAGTCCAGCAGGATCGTGCACGCGTCCAAGACTGTCATGTTTACTTAAAGACGTTAACGGATGCTAGCCGACATGCAACAGTTGGTGGAGGAAGTACGAAGATATCCTCTCGCAGCAAGAGTTCTAGAATAGTTGTGATTTCTACCATTTAAACTAATCGCTTAAATTTTGTGTGAGATAGTAAGTATGTAATTATAGATATTGTAAAATTAATCACGAGGATTTCAAGGTGCAAAGACTTGCAACACAAATTTTGTTATAACGTATTGCAAGGGATGAAGAGTACCTTGGAAGTGTAAATTTCGTATGAACTTGATAAACTTTGATAAACTTAAATGTTGTATTAAGTAAGCTTAGTAATTACCTTGCATTGATTAAGTTATGAAGCGATAAGTTAATTGGATAATGAAATAATACAGTAATGTCTTAAACATTACCTTAGAGTAATTCTAATAATTATGTAACTATAATAATAATTGCATGCATCAAGTTGGTTGCAGGACAGGAAGATCCCAAGGTGGGGAGAACCTCGATGCTGCGGACAACATCATTTTAAGGTGGGGAGAATGTGACGTTCCAGCATAACATACGGTATGAATACGTATATTATACTGACACGTCACTAGTACATGTCGATTTCGGGCGACATGTACAGCGGCGGCAAGTAAAGGGGTAGTACCCTAGGTGCGACCTTGTGAACCATTATATTGCACATGTTAAGGCCACATGTGAATATAATATCTTTTGCCATGTGGCAATAGCCCATTGACCAAAAGGGCCCAGCCCTAAAATTCGTGGGGATAAAGGGGCATAAACCCTAAAAGGGAAACCCTTTCGGTTTCCAGCCCCTATAGGTCGGATTGGAGCAGCATTGGACGCCATTTCGCCTGAAGAGTAGCAGAGGAATCGGAATTCCTAGGTTGCGGCTCGATCCAAGACCGGCGATCTCGAAATCCAGCGAAGCATGGACGCTTTCGAGGAGGAGTGGGAGCCAGCCAAGAAGCGGGTTAGTGGTTGATCCGATAGTTAGATCCGAGTTTTCAGCCCTCATTCCATAGGATTAGTATCCATTCTTAGCTATAGGCGACCCCTACAACCTAAGAATGATAAACACTAACAAAGGAACCTAACCATGTATGATTAGGTAGATTAGAATAGATGTATTCTATTATTTCAGTTCTGTTGTGTTGATGTTTTGACATTCTATGCGCCACTCTTGTGTATTGGGAAGGGGGGTAGAGACCCAGAGCCCAAGTAGATGGATGATCCTAGTTTTAGCCCATTAATTCCTAATTAATGCGGCCTGTGCATAAGAAACCCTTTGGTGTGGGTGGCGGAGCTAGACCGGCTGACAAGGAAGGGCTTGTCTGATCACAGTTGATCCCTTTGGTGCGTAGCGACGGCCGGGGAACATTGTGGGCTAGGCCTAATACCCTGGCACTGCGTGAGGGCAGGGTATGGGCTCGACACCTCGTGGGTGATGCGTCATCTTCTAGGGGTTCAAGTCGTGATTATAAGCAAAGTGGCTCTCTAGCTGCTTTGTGATTGACATGAACCTTCTGGAGGGGAGTGATCTCCTCCTGCCTCATCGGGAGCTGGGGAGATGCAACCCAGTAATAGCCCCCTTGGCTATGAACCCGGCAGGCTACGGTCAGGCTTCAATACTTTTCAGCCTATCTGCAAAGTATGCACAGGAGGGGCGGATGGAGTGGACTACCCAACGGCCATGTTCCTATGCCAGCCAAATCCATTTGCCATGAATTCTGTCTGCATTGTTATCCGGAGACCCAAGCCGTCAGTCTTTCCCCATGAGTCTGAGCCTGGGTAGGATCTCCCCATGTTATGTTGATGTTACTGATGTGTTGTTGCAGCTCTGTGATATGGTGGACCACCCTTCGAGGTGGGTATGTTATTGTTGTTGTCATGTGCTCATGTTTGCTTACACTTCGCGGCTAGGGCGATCCAGGGGAGCGGGATGAATGACACGTCCATTCTTCCCGTCGGGTTCTTGGCCACCATCAAAGGGCCCGATGTTAGGTGGGCGGCCTCATGTCGTGGCGAGATGCTAGTTTGAGGGATGATCTCCAGTTTGTATACGATCGGGGCATCGTATATGAGCTGGGGCCGTCACAATTACAACTCTCATTGGGAGAAAGCTATATATACAATCTTCTTCTACAAGGCAATTTTAATAGGTTAAAAGATAAGTTTGCCTCAACAAAACATCTTTGCCTCCTCGGTCACCATATTTCTTTTTTACTGAAGAACGTCATTCTATTCATCTTCACATCTTGAGTACATTCTGTATCACTGCTATACAATCTTCTTCTACAAGGCAATTTTAATAGGTTAAAAGATAAGTTTGCCTCAACAAAACATCTTTGCCTGAAGAACGTCACCATATTTTACTGAAGAACGTCATTCTATTCATCATCACATCTTGAGTACATTCTGTCACCATATTTTTTTTTTACTGAAGAACGTCATTCTATTCATCATCACATCTTGAGTACATTCTGTATCAACTTATTTTACATATCACATAGAAACCAATCCACTACCTAGGCGCATAGAAACCAATCCATTACCTAGGCGCGATATGCGATATGCTAGGAGCTGCTTTGCATGTGATTATCAAGTATATATGGTAGCTTTATAGTCTCTACAACAGGACCGATTGGCCATACTTGAACCCGTAACCTCGGGGCAATGGATTTTTAAAGTCCCCATTACTAGACTGATATTGGCCAAGTTTGAACCCGTGACCTCGGGTGTGGCAGTTTAAGGTCCTGCCACTAGATCATGACCCAAAGCCTTCACCACATTGATACAAAACTTGTCCTAAAGTTCTGATCCCTTGCGTAGCATCTTGCTGATCCTACAAAAAAAAAAAAATAGAGCATGAGCAAAACAATGGAAGTCTAACATAATATTATATGAGAAGGAAGATTGAAACAAAAAACGCGCACATCTAATCATATTAAACATATATTGCGTAGAAATTAATTGCAGCTAGTCATGTTTAACGTTAGAATTTAGCCTTGAGAATTTAAGTATGGACTTTCTAATTATGTACATCGATTATATTTAACATAAAATTTAAATACAAACATTTTTTTTCTAATTGCTAGATAAATTTAGGTGATTTGATCTTTAAGCAAGCGACCATTATTTAGCATCTATTATTTAGCAGAGCAGAATGATAGAGGCAAACACAAAAGAATGGCCAGATTTAATAAAAATAGATTACTATAGCTAGCCAGCAAAATTTTACCAATCAATCGAAATGATTTACCTTGTGCAGAAGTTGCAATTGCTCTTACTTGTTTAGATGGTGATCAGATCATTGCATGCTATCATAATAAAATGTAGATCCTAGCTCTTGCTCCTTCTTGACAGTTGCAATCTCCCTCCATACCTACCTGCAGTGCCATTATGAATTAGTTGCTATTATAAGGAGATACAAATTAAATAGTAGAATAAGAGATATTAAATTAAATAGGAGACTTACTTTATCTCTAAGCTGCAGGAGATCTTGTATCCCCTCATAGATCCCCCTGAGAAAAAAGAAGAAAAATTGATGTTCATGATACCTTAGGATATGCTGGAAGCCTTAGTTCATTGCCCAAGCAATGCCATGAACATTAAACCCACAGCCATCCATAGCGCAGTGTTTACGCTATCGGTCGCTATGCAACTTTGCCATAGCTAGCAGCTTGGGTCTTCGCTTCTAGCTATGAAGGCCAAAAGCTAGCTCATGTTACGCAGACAATGTTAATCGCTTAAAAAAAAACGGGAAAGAGGGAAGGAAGCAGCTTATTCATATCTTACTGACAGTTCAAGCTCCAAAAGTTTATAATCATCGCCGAATTTACTCCACAAATTTGCTCCTTATAAGTCAATGTAACATGCAAAAGCTCCATGCTATGCCGCCATGCAGGTAAATGCATGCAAAGGGAGGTGGTCTATATGGCAAACTACCAGCACATAGGCATTTGTGGACCATGCCATTATTGTTACACTTAATAAGTAAAAAACCATTGAAACATTTATAACAAAATGCCTTCCCACACCATGGCCCTAAGCATACAACACTAACACATGCTCCTGGACTGTATTCAAGCTTCAAGGTACAATAAAGCATTCGCATTGAGATTTAGATTGCAAATTATACCATTCTTGACAACTCCAATGCTTTCTTAACGTAAGTAAAAAAATACATATTTTGGGGTAAAGCATATTTCCCGTATTTTTCCTCTCCCGGTAGGAAATATATAAATATATATATATATATATATATATATATATATATATATATATATATATATATATATATATATATATATATATATTTTTTTTTTGCGTAAGGGAAACTTCAATTTTCGTTCTGTGAAAAAAATATAAAACGTCTTGAAGATTCAATTTTTTTAAACTTATGAGAAATGGGTATTTTGCTTACCGAAGCGGTTTCACATAAGCGGCGGCATCCATAATTAAAAAACATTTCAGCGTAAGTGAAAAAGAGCGGTATGCATCCGCGAAGAAAATAAAATTCAAGTAAGCCAAAGAACATTTTCGTTTACACAAAATTGTTTCTTTCACGTGCACAAATGTTTTTTGTCTTCGCATAAGCGAAAGAATGGTTTTGCTTACCAAAAAGGTTTTAGCGTAAGCGGAACCGTTCTTTCACTTACGCGAAACTTTTTCGACATCAATTTTTTTTCCATATTTTTGGCGTATTATACTTCAAAATTGTTTAAAAGAAGAAATATTCGCAGAGCTAGATCTTATTGAACCAGTCAATATGGAGGATGCAATTAAGAAAGCAGGAGCTGCGGAATGAAAATTAAATCCCAAGACCCGCAAACTGATTATTTGGGAAGGAGTGCCTTCTCGTGAACAGAAGAGACCGAAGTGAAAAAAATTTTAAAAATAGAAGAGACAAGAAAAATAAAAGAGGCCATGATGAGGTAAGGCAAGGTTCGGAAGGAATGGAAGACGGTCTAATAATGTCCAGAAGGCCAAAGCGAGGAACGAGTAAACCAAAGGCCCGGATGCTATCTTTGCGAGGAGGACCACATTATCGGTCTAAGCGCAGAAGAATACTGACTCGGCAGAGATAAAAATGTAAAGAAAGTACAGTTCAAAGAGCGCCACCTAAGGAAAGGCAGGGTTGCTCAATCACACCATGTGGAAATAGACCCGAAGCGTCCAGGGAAGGGGAAGAAAGGAATAAAGAAAAGCTTGCGACCATTGAGCAAGAAAAAGGAGGCGCAAATTGCTTACCTAAAGAATTTGTTGGGAGTCGTCTGAGGATCTCGAAACATGATTGTTTAAAATGAAAGGTTGATAAAAGGCCAAGATGTGATTGTTTTACGGGATCAACACATGATTTCATCTCATAGGACTTGGTGTACAAATTAGGGATCTATTTGTGATCGCAAATTAAAATCACTGTGATTGCAAGGTTTGAAGCATCGGGGAATCGGTGCAACAAAATATATGATAGCTTCTATCTAAATAGAAGCGATTACTCGGAAGACGAGAGTTACGGTTATGGCTCCTTTAGGATCTATGGATGTGATATTAGGTATTGGATGGCGAAACGGTTTGATGCCCGAACCCTATTACCGTGAAAAGGCGGTAACTATAAGCTGTTGAAGGTCAACCTTTGAAGCTGCACTTTCAGATTACGCATCTCAAGTTGAACCCTGGCGACTTATTATTGAAACTAAGAAGTTACTACAAAGTGAAGCAGTCGTACTTTATTTACTTGGCTTCGGATCCACGACTACAAGTGCCTCTTTGAATTATGCGGTTTCTCAAACAACTCTTTAAGGATGAGGAAACTCTAGATTTACCTCATCTTCCCAAAAGATCATACAATACTGATTGCAAGAAAATGCCAAACCTCAAATAGGGCACCCTAGAATTAGGAGTCATTTTGAAAAATTAGAGCTTGAAAGATAGAATACTTGAGAGATGTTAGGCCGTGGAGTTAATACGGTAGAGTTGTTCACCTTTTGGCGCACCGGTCATTACGATCAAAAAAGAAAGATAAAGGATACAAAATGTGCGTGAGACTCTGAGAGCTCTCAACAAGATGACTATTAAGGATAAGTTTCCGGTACCCGGCGGCGATTTATTCGATGAGCTACGAGGTGCTTGCATCTTTAGCAAGATAGATTTGAAATCAGGATATCATCCAATCCGAATTAAGAATGAGGACATCGATAAGACTGCATTCAGAACAACTTTTGGACATTATGAGTTCTGTGTGATGCCTTTTGGACTAACCAATGATCCGGTGACATTTTGCCGACTCATGGGGAGTATTAGGGAAAAGCGTTGTAGTCTTCTTTGATGATATACTTATATATAATAAAACTATTGAGGAACACAAATGGTATTTTCAGCGAGTTTTTAATCTTTTGAGACAGAATAAGTTGTTTGTCAACGAGTCCAAGAGCAGGCTTTTTATGCAAGAAGTGGGATATTTGGGTCATGTTATAAAGCAAGAATTCGTTAATTAGAGAAATTTGGTTTTCTCAATCGACAACGAAATAGGTCGCAGTACCCTCCTGGAAAGGGAAAATTTGTTATTGTCAAGCAAATTGCAATGGCAGTGAGCACACTTTTGGCTCGCCATATTTTTATCCGCGGGAAAAGCACTGTATGGGCATGCCTTCATTGTGTTGGATCACAAAACTTAGAACAGGCATAGCGTCACCAATGCTCGTGGAAATCGCCATGGCGATGTTTTTGACCAGGTAAGCAAGGCGTGGGTGCTGAGTGCAAGCTTTATGGGAGGAGTTTAACATCATTCCCAGATTATTGAACATGTCGAGAAGATCGCGATGGCGATCTTCCCGACAAGTTCAGTAATACTATTCGGATACGAGTAATTCTAATTGGTAAAAAAAAGTAACAAAATATACACAAGTTCAATAAAAGCACAAAACTTTTATAATATTTCAAAGTGATTACATGAGCTTGCACATCAAAAATAGCCAGAATACTTCGCTAAGTTCGTCCTATTGAGTCTCTTTCACAGAATCTGGAGTAATGCCAAGTTCCTTGGCCATTCTATCTGCATGTTCCTTTCCTAAGGCAAGGATCTGTGAGAGATTCATTTCGGAATATCCTGTAATTGAAGGGATCTCTATGTCCATTGCATTGGTGATATCCTGCACACGCCCTGAGCACTGTGTATCCATCAATTCCTCCTGTGGATCAATAGAGAATCGGACATGTCGATAATTTCCTTCTCTTGATTCTTCGATGTATCACGAAAAGATTAGGGTTATTATTGATTGGCCTCAACACGAAAACCTCAAGGATCTCGTTCTTTTGTGCGAGGTTACTACAGAAGATTTGTGAAGGATTTTTGCAAAAATAACTCTTCCTCTTAGCAGATTTTTAAAGAAGGATACACCCTTTATTTGGAATCAAGAAGGCGAAGAAGCTTTTCAAATTCTAAAGGAGAAATGGCAAGGCGATCCGTATATTAATCTTGCTGATTGGGACAAGCCTTTTACAGTATGTTCCGATGCCACTGGAAATGCTATTGGTGCAGTACTTATGCAAGATGGACATCCATTGACCTATGTCAGTCGAATGCTTAAACCATTGGAGCAAAAGTATAGTACTTATGAAAAGAAATTGATCGCCTTGGTCCATGCACTAAAGAAGTGGAGACATTATCTTATGGGACAAGTTTGTGGCTCGTTTTGACCAGTGAGTTTGAAACATATAACATAGGATATTATCAATGCGGCGGACAGTTAAAACTCACGAGACACTATAAAGGACTTTGAAGGGTTCTGACTTGAATATAAACCGGGAAGGAGAACCGGGTTGCAGATGCACTAAGCCGAGTAAATACTCAAGCCATATCCATAACAGAAATTATTGATTTAGAACCAGTGAAAGAGGAATATGTGAACGACCCCTCCTTTGCTGTTCCATATGTGCAAGTACAAAAAGATGGAAGAGATCCTTTAGCAGAATACAGAACTCATAATGGATTATTATTCTACCAAAATCGTACTTGTGTTACACAAGCATATAGGTTGAAAGTAATACAGGAATGTCATGAACCTCTATATTCAGGAGATAGAGGAACTCAAGCTACTCTGGCCAATGTTAAAAGACGTTTCTTTTGGCCGAAACTTGAAAGAGATGTTAAGAAGTATGTCGAAGCATGCCTTATTTGTCAATAAATAAAAGCTTCCACTGGTAAGCCTGCCGGATTAATACAACCCTTGCCTATTCGGAAAAACCATGGAAGCACATTACCATGGATTTATTCAAGGGTTACACAAGACTATTCACAAGAACCTTAAAGCAAGCAAAATTTTCTTAAAGGAGATATTCAAGATTCATGGAATGCGGATGTAATCATAGCAGGCGGGGATCCTCCATTCTGTAGTAGGTTTTGGGCCGGACGGATGGACAGCTTATCATCCACAGCTTATCATCCTCAGACGGATGGACAAACTGAAGTTGTGAACCGTGTTATTGAAGATATGCTGAGAGCTTATGTTGCAGAAAGACAAAGCCAGTGGGAAGAATATCTTTATCTTCTAGAGTTTGCTTACAATAACACCATGCATTCAGTTACCCAAAGAACTCCTTTTGAAATTGTATACAGATGCTCTTTGGAGTCCCAATTGCGAAACTTGGGGGAGAAGTACCTGCTTCGGATGAAGCCGCTACAGATTTTGCAGAAATCTTACGAGAAGTAAAATCACTTATTCAAAAAAGCCAGGAATTGATAGCTTCCAAACTTGCAAAGAAATGAAAGAAGGCCGTTTACAAAAAAGAACAATGGGTTTGGATCCATCTTCCCATGAAGCGTCTACGGAAAATGGATAGTCGGTATGTAAAATTGGCATCTAGGTATTATGGTCCATTCTAAGTTGATGACAAAGTTGGTGAGAATACTTATCATTTACATTTATATGGGAAATGGACTAACCTGCATCCAGTTTTTAATGTGGGAATTGAAACCCTATAAAGGGAAGTGAGGTTTCTCCTAAGATTTTTTTGAGAAAATGGAGCAATCGAGAACCTCCCAACATCAAGGGTGATGAAGAGGTCTTTGGGCAGGAGAAAATACTCTCACACACCAAGATAATGAGACTAGAAATTCCTCCTACCGAAGGGTAGAAGCATAAAAGGGTGATTGAATTTTTTTGTATATTAATGTAGAAAATTGAACTGGGTTAAAGTATTTGTAATATACATTTTGAATTTTACATGGAGTTGCCTATCATTAATAAAGGTGGTTGACGTCCAATATTCTCCATAATTATACCAAATTCTCCCGAAATCTTGGCGCACATTTTGAACTTTCCTCAATCGATCAAATATGGCTCCGGATTCTACCTCAAGGAAAACTTGCCCCAAATCGATTATAGCTGCTCCTTTCTTGAAGAAATTGAAATTCCTTTCCTTCAATCAGTAATACAAATCTGGTTAATAATCTGATTTTTGTGCGAGGATATGTTTTCCCTTGCCCGGAGAATGAATCGATGTCTTAAAGCACCAGTTGAAGAAGAAACTATGGAAGAAGGATTGGGCTCTCATGCAAGCACTTCGAGGTCAGCAAATGGTTCATATTTCAATCCTCATGTTGATGAGTTTTGGAAAGCACCTTTATTACAAGCGAGGCAAAGAAAATCGAAAAGCAGAGGGTTTTGTAGGGGTGGATCGTGACAAAGCCAATTAGAAGAAAGATGAATCTTCTTTGTAAATCTCATAATGAATGAGGTATCAATTTGACTCCAAAAGCGACAAAGTATATTTGAAAGAAGATTATTGCAGGACAAAAGATTGCAATTCCTATTTGAGCCAGTCATTTGAAGGCCTCAAGAGGCTATCGTGCAAACAGATCTGGTAAAGAATTTAAAGGATGGCCTCCAAGATGTCAAATATGCAAATAGCAATGACAAACTTGCTGCAAAGCATTCTGTACTATCTATGGTGGTTGGAGAGGAAGGAGAATTACAGAAGACTTCACTAACGACTAAGTTCTTTGAAAATACATCCTAGAAATATGAAACTAGCGGTGGAGAAGGAAAAGAATGTCACTAGGTGGAACAAATCTGTGGGCATTAGCAGGTCGAAATCCAAGAACAAATACTATAGATCAGGCTATGAAGGATATGGTTGCTCAGTTTTGGTTAGATAACTCAAAGGTTTCACAAAAAAAATAGAGATGTCATGAAGAAGAGGACACAACCAATTCAATATATTGACATTACACAGATACGAGCTGCTCTGTAATTTAGCTATAATTGCATCTTTTTTTGCAGAATAAAGATGTTTTTTATTTTGTAACTGCTTGATGTAAAGTTTGTATGATTTCTTTACTTTTGAATGTAATGTAGATGCGATGCACTAGTTTGCTCTACATGGAAATTTTGATTGGCCTGCTTGTGAGAATCTTGATCATTGTGGCGGTGGGAGTTGAGAAAACTAGAGCCTACAAAGCGGGGACAATGTTGAAGAAGATGGGTATGAGGCAGAGGACTTGTGGGCAAATGATGTGGACAATGTGGATGAGACCGTGCAGGTTCGAGATTATTTTGCATCATTCACATCCCCAGACAATTATGAAAGGGTCCCTTATTATCTCATCCAGTGCACAGAAGTGAAACATGCCCTCGAAGAAGACACCCAGAGATGACTATGAAAATGAATTTTATTGTGGTAATGAAGTTATAGCTGGTAACTATTTTGAATTGATTCTGGTTTGCCATCAAAAAAGTCTGAGGCTTATTCAAGGAAAGAAAGTTCTTGTCCATCCCAAGTCGATGGTGGGGTGAGATTTCCATTGGAGCGTCAAACATAAGATTAAAGGTACATCTTATGCATATGAGCGGACTAAATATTGGCATGAAATGTTCTTTGGGAAATTTGCGAGGAGATTGTAGAATCTCAAGTAATCGTTAACTTTGTTGTTGAAGTAACTTTTCTATGCACTAAGGCATGGACTTGCAAACTGAATGTAATCAGAATGTGATGTTCATGTAATCAGAAGGTATTTTTATGTCCAAGCATACTGTCCAAAAGTCATGGTCCTTATAAAATAGATCCATGAACCAGATTAAAACACAAACATTAATATATTGTTTATATAGTTCCAAGACTGTTATACTTAGTGTAAGCTATAAAAAACATTGTAAGCAGATCATTTCCAGCAGTGAAAGACTCAAGATTCATCCAGAAGGTCCTGCAGTGTGAGATCGGCCAATGGTCTGTTCGAAAATTGTGGTAGAGTGTCGGGACAATTTGTTTGGAAGTTGGTGAAGTCTACTTGAAGCAAGACATGTGCTTCAAACATACATTGCCATTTATGATAGAGATTAGTAAAGTATGGTTTGAGGCTATTGAATCTCCATACCTCAGCCCTTTTCAGCACTTTGTTGATTGCTTTTGCATGCACAACTTCCTGTTTAAGTTGAATGAGAATACTTGCTAGTTCTGCTTTAGATAATTGGGATTCCTCATCCTCCTTGTTTGCTGCTACTCCCATAGCTCGATCCATGCTTCCAACATTGTTAAGTCTCCTCTGTGCATCTGTGTAGAAATTAGATAGAAAGAAATCATGTAAACCACAGAATCTTCCAAAGCTATTCCATGCTGCGTCATATTTTTCCCCTTTCAACTGAGTTGTTTAAGCCTATCTGGAACAAAAGCATGTTTAAGAATAGGAGTACCTCTGAACTCGTGACTGCCTCTCTGTTTGATTTTGTTCAATTGGTTTCCCTGTGCGGCATTGATCTCCTCAAGAATCGGTTGTGCCAGGTGAGTGAAGGAACATTTTGCAAGAGGAATGGATCCTCGTGGCAAGGGTTGGGCTCTTACCACGACGACCCAATCCAACCTAAAATTGGAGACGCCTACCTTATATATAACTGTTTTGTTTTAAGAGATAAGCATGTGGGATATTTCAACCTATACATTTTACATTTAGGGTCGCATATGCATGGTCTCATATATTGAACATCAACCTATACATTTTACATTTATGGTCTCATATGCATGGTCTCATATATTGATCAACCTATACATTTTACATTTGCAAAAATATTGAGGTGGGTGGCTCGAGTCCCGAGGTGTGAAATCGTATACATGCAAACATCCCTTTCCTCTTCTGCCTCATTCCCAAAATCGTATGCATGCAAACATCCCTTTCCTCTTCTGCCTCATTCCCAAAATTACGCCTGCGGCTTCATTAAGATCCATCTTCCTCGAGATTCGACTTCATTCCGTCCATCTTCCTATCCAGACATCGAGCTCAATGGCCAAGTTCAAGGTTCTGATTCAGCAGGGCGCACTCTAGCTATTGTGCCTGCTCCTTCGACGCCAGCTCGGTCAGAATCTGTGTCTTCATCAGGAGGCCATCCAGTTATAGTGGTCGCCAAGTTCACTCCACCAGAAGTTGAGAAACTTATCGAGGCACAAGCTGTTTGTTCTATGCGGGTTCTGGAATGGGTTGATCGAGCTTACCCTGATGAGGAGCGTCTTCTGGAAATGAAGATGTATGCCATGGAGGACGACCTTCATATAGAGCTGAGGATGCCCCCTGCATGAAGATCAAGCCTGCCGCCAGCCCTTTTTAGTTTTTAGATTTGTTTTTTTAATCCCGGGTTTCACTTGTTTTGCAATAGTCCTTGTGACTATTTTTTGTAAAGCTTCCTCAGGGCTATGCCCTTTTTTAAGAAATGCTTTGTACTTACACGAAAGCAGGATGATTAATGCCGGACCTCCTCTTCTCTACAAGCTGTTGTGACTATTTTTTGTGCTTTAACTGTTCTCTTAGTTTCCACTGTTCTTTTAGTTAACTGAACTATTTCTATCCTTTTCTGTTACTCTTCTATTCTGTTCTGTTACTGTGCTTTCCTGTTCTATTCTTTATACTGTTTCCAACTTCAAATGCACACAAGTACTTGCATGCTGACGGGGAATCTCACACAAAATGGGAATGGCTGCAACAAGCCACTTGGTTGTCATGCAAACCCTATTTGATATTGTCAATTGCATCTTGAAATCGTGAAACTACTCGGAAGTACATACTTAAGTCATGCAAATCCTGTTTAATATTTAACTTGCAACTTGAATTTGGCACAAGTACTCAGAAGTCTGGACTTAAGAATCATGAAAACCACATTTAAAATTTAACTTGCAACTTGAATTTGGCACTAGTATCGGGGCTTGAGAGTCATGTACCACTGTTCAATATTTAACTTGAATTTGGCACTTGAATTTGGAAGTCTGAGATATAAGAAACATGTTTGGTATTTAGTTTGCAACTCATGCAACTTCGAATTTAGCACAAGTGTTTGCAATATGATTTGAACCATGCAAGACTTGTTTAGTGTAATGATCTCGGGCAGACTTACCAATACACACGCAGCGAGAGGCAGAGTGCAATGATACTTGTGAAAGAAAATACCTCGGGCTCTCAAGCTTTCAAGGCATTAAGGAATATTCCTTTCAATGCATTATGGAATATTCCTTTTGAGACATTAAGGAAAATTCCATTGAATGCAATAAGGAATATTCCTTTCAAGGCATTAAGGAATATTCCCTTCAAGGCATTAAGGAATATTCCTTTGAATGCAATAAGGAATATTCCTTTCAATGTAATAAGGAATATTTCCTTCGAGGCATTAAGGAATATTCCTTTCAAGGCATTAAGGAATATTTCTTTCGAGGCATTAAGGAATATTCCTTTCAAGGCATTAAGGAATAGTCCTGTCATTACATTGAAAGGAATATTCCTTAATGCCCATTAAGGAATATTCCTTTTAATGTAATAGGGAATATTCCTTTCAAGGCATTAAGGAATATTCCTTTCAGGGCATTAAGGAACATTGATCTTATTATGGAATATTCCCTCTCAAGGCATCAAGGAATATTCCTTTCAAGGCATCAGGGAATATTCCTTTTGGGCATTAAGGAATATTCCTTTGAATGCAACAAGGAATATTCCTTTTAAGGCATCAGGGAATATTCCTTTTGAGGCATTAAGGAATATTCCTTCGAATGCAATAAGGAATATTCATTCAATGCGTTAAGGAATATTCCTGTCAAGGCATTAAGGAATATTCCTTAAGATTCGATAAGGAATATTCCCTTCGAGGCATGTGGAATATTCCTTTCAAGGCGTTAAGGAATATTCCTATCAAGACATTAAGGAATATTCCTTAAAAGTAATAAGGAATATTCCTTTCAATTCAAGGCATTAAGGATATTCCATTCCAAATGCAATAAGGAATATACAAAAATGCAATTTGTACTTCTATTTGTGTACTCCTTTCAAGGCATTAAGGAATATTCCCTTCAAGGCATTAAGGAATATTCCTTTGAATGCAATAAGGAATATTCCTTTCAAGGCGTTAAGTAATATTCCTATCAATGCATTAAGGAATATTCCTTTCAATGTAATAAGGAATATTCCCTTCGAGGCATTAAGGAATATTCCTTTCAAGGCATTATGATACGGAGTCATAGCACGGGGGAGTGGTTCACGGCGGCAGGGTTATGGGGCATGGCAAAATATGGCAAAGTTGTGGAAACATGGCAAACATTACTCATGTATCTAGGGACCTTTATTCTTATGGGAAATACAAGGTAAAGGTGGTTGCACAAACATGGAAGGGGTCGAGGCACTATCATTGGGATGATTATTGGTTGAGGAAAAAGCTCATAGATAATGTCCCATATGATAAGTCATATAATCTAATTAAAGGCAAGGAGATATTTTGAGAAAAAGGCAACTGCATGCTAAAAAAGGCTAAAAAGCATGATTTCATTAATTGGATAAAATAACGCAATTTTGAGAATTTTAAGCACACCGAATTTGCTCAAGCACGAATACTTTCACCTAGTTCTCGAGCCCAACAAACATGAGGTAATTAACATACACATATACATACAAATTATGTGTTATACTTGTACGTGTACATGATACTTGTAGAAGCCCAATAATGGCCCTACATTCTACACCAATAATTCACATCAATAATTTTACTTCACTATAAAAACAGCTCGACTCGGGGGTAGAGATCATTCATCTTCCATGGCTTCCTCGATGCCTCGTCCAGAGCACATCCGATCTTTCAAGTGCTACTTGAGCTACAACGATCTGAATGAATACGCTAGAAATGATGTTAATCTTGATCCATGGCTCCAATCTAAAGCTGATGGTCCTGCTAGTGCTTGCAAGAAGCTCACTCGTGTTGTGGTCCACATTTACTGGCTTCCTGATCAAGAGATCTATGAGCTGAATAGCATCACGAGCTTTGGTGTTGATGATGAGTGAATCAATGTTATCATAATGGTATGAGCACCTATAAACTATGTAAGGATGTAATAGCACAATGAATATTGTTTGATGTATCATACCTGAGTGTAGTGTAAGGGTGTGCTCTTCGACTTCCACTATATCTGCAAGCAGTCCCTATTTTCAATCACACCTGAATTACTCAAGCACAAAAACTTCTACCATATTAAAATCCACAAAACATGTTTTAAAAGCATACACATATCCATACGAAAGATGTATTATACTTGTATGTATACAACAGTCTTATACACGCGCAATAATGGCGGTAAAGTCTACCCCAATAATTCACCTCAATAATTCTACTTCGCTATAAAAGCGTCTCCCTTCGGGGCTAAAGTTCATTCATCTCCCATGGATTTTTCGCCTTCATCAGTTCACCACATCGAGGCGATCAAGTGCTCAATGAGCCACTCTGATCTTGTCGGTTGCCTAGACAGGGGTATTCTTCTTGATTCCTACCTGCGAAGAAAAGCTTTGGGCGCTGAGATTCGTTGCCCTGAGCCAATTCGTGTTATGATCTATCTGATTTGGCTTCCCGAGCGCAATAGCTATGAGATATCAGGGATCACTACTACAGGTGTTGATGATGAATGAATCACCTGTTCAACATTGTATAGTGTAAGAGCTCTTGTGTTAAGATGAAAAATGCAAGACGTAATGAATAATAAATAGTCTATTGTACCTTGCAAATTATATATGCTATAGTAATCACGTAAAAGAACATTGCATACCTCAAGAGTTCTCCTCTACCGCCCAACCATAGTCTATTGTTTTCAAATGTTGGTAGCGTGGCGGATCATTAGGATTGGGTCTCCAATTCTTGCTCCAGCAATCCCTATATTGCATTGCATATGAGGTACCCTTTGCGGCTTGGGCTCAAACCAAGAGACAAACACATCTTAGTAGTGAAGGAGATTAGGGTCCTCTCTTGGGTCCCTCTTCGCAAAGGCCATCCACGTCGGGCGAGTTACCATGTGGCACGATCAGCAAAGCATTCCTTTCTTGACATCTTGGTAGGAATTGAATATTTCAACGGGGTTCTTGGGTCTACGGAGAAAGGCCGACATAATGAGATGCACCAATGTGCTCATCCACCAACACGTTATCGGGTTCTTCCAATGCAATTTGTCTCGTCTTTGGGAGAAACCACTGAATGATGACTCTGGGGCTGAACGTCCCCAAGCACTCGCAACAAGGTGGACCAGTAGTCAATAACTTCATTCATATATGTGTTAGACCATGAGTTATCGCCGGCTCCAGAAATAGCTGCCCTCTACACACAGATTTTGAATCCAGAGGTCCACGTCAAAAAGTACCTCTTGTCCGGAACATGCCTCAATTTAAATAAATTTGTTGCGTCTCCATAATTAAGGGCGCCTGCATTAATAATGTGTAATTATTAATGCCGGCCGCATTAATGGCAGGCATTCATGGCGCGTCAGATCCCGCACGTGTGGTATTAATTTAATGCGGCCGGCAGATCACTATTTATTTCGAGGGGAATTTTTTCTGGCGGCGCCATCGGCGATTTTAAGCCCGAGGTCACCCGGCGCCTTCGACAGCAGATATAAAAAAGCTTTCTGATTTCTTCCGGTGCCCGCGATCCATGGCACCTAAAGCCCATCTCAGAGAAGGTTAGTTCTAGCCCCCTGAGCTCAAAAAGATCACGGCCGCGATTTCGTGTTTAATTTTTTGGTTCATCTTTTCGTCTTGAAGTAGTCATAAAGAAGTATGGAACTCAACAGGATCACGACCGCGATTCTGCTGAGTGCTCAGCAGGAACGCGACTGCGATCCTTTTGAGTGCTCAGCAGGATCGCGACCGCGATCTTCATGAGAGCTCAGCATGATCGCCACCGCGATCTTCTTGAGTGCTCGACAGGATCGCGCCCGCGATCTCGTGGAGCACTCAACAAGATCGCGGTCGCGATCATGCTGAGCACTCAAGAAGATCGCGGCCTCGGTCTTGTTGACTTCACGGGAGAATATGTGCGTTAGGGATCAATAATACACTTCTCTTGCTTGCAGCTCTGGATTTGTTTCGTGGTCCAGACGTTGAGCCTACGAAGATCATCACACCTTCCAATGAAAGGAAGTGGTGCATTGAAATTGCACAAACAATTCCACAGACAAAAGGCGATGAGAAAAAGACCTGCTTGTTCCTCAAGACTGGCAAAAAAGCTGAGGACATACAACAGATAGGAATTGTCATTGCTATATGGGAAGGGACAAAAAACAATGTCCAAGACGCCATTATATGCAGCGTAGAGGATACTAAAGATTTGCAGTTCCTTGAGTATGTCCTTAAATGGACAAGGGTAAAAGCACGCTGTGGTGTATCAAAAACGTGCATTTTGACGCCACATTTTGGCACCACCTTTGTGGTAGAATCGGGTGGTGCATACCGAAGCGGAGATTGTGGGAGTGCGAATTAATGAGCGTCGGTTATTTTGAATTTTATGCCACGTCATTGTCCACATTTTTGAATTAAGAAATAATCACCTCTTCTTACGTTTTTTGCCGCTTCTTGCCGATTGAACCCTAATGGAGTCGAGAATTGAGCATACTTTGGTTACACGATGAAATCTCTCCTCAAACAAGAGATTGTACCCCCACGAAGATCCGAAGAAGCTTTGGGGGGTGTGAGTTCTAAATAAATCGGCTACTGGTATTTTCCCCCAAATGTTTTGTTCAAACTGAAAAATTAAGGCATATGTTTTCTTATGCGGGTTGAAGAATCGAGCAATGAACAATACAAAGAGTTCATGCAAATTTACAAAAGAATTATAGGAAGCCACATACATGGGGTGGAATGGCTCTGGAACACAGGCGGTGGCTTATTATACGCATATAAAGGGGAGAACGTTTGGTGGAAGAGCTTCCGGTTATTATAAAACTCGATGAAAGCGAGAGGCCGAGTTCTTCTAGACCCAAGAGAAAGTATAGGCAAATCCAACGGCGAGGAGGGTAAAATAGTAAAAAGTGGCGGGGATGATGAAGATGATAGGGAAAAAACCAAATCGAGGTTCCTCTAGACTACACATTCAATCGAACTCACAATCAAAAAAGAAAAGCGAGCAATGTTACGAGACCAAAACATGCCATTGCGGTATGTTCAATTATTAGTTGTGTTACAGAAAAAAAATTTCAAGCTTGATCTAGATTGTTTCTATCAACACGAAAAGGTAACATCAAATCCACTTCAAGAATCGGATATGTCTACTACCATTTTGCATCATGTTGGTTTGTATTGTCATGTTGTGTCTCTATGATGCCATCATTGGGGCATTTCGTGCAATGGATGCGAATGATAGATGAGGTATATGTGTGGTGGTGGTGAGTTGTTGGCATCCACCATGTCCCACACCACACCCACCATCTCCCACCACTACACTCTACCATCTCCATCGCCACACTCCCACACCACACACCACCACCACCTCCACCACCACCACCACCACACACCACCACCACCACCACACTCCTCCACCACCACCACCTCCACCACCACCACACTCCACCACAACCACACCACACCCCACCACCACACCCCACCCCATCACCACACTCCACCATGTCCCACACCACACTCCACCACCACCCACCTCCAACACCACCACACACCCCACCACCACCAAACCCCACCACCACCCCACCACCACACACACACCACCACCACCACCACAGCAGTGTTGTGTGTGTCTTGTCTTGGCGTATGTTGTGTGGTGTGTGGTATGTGGTGGTGTGTAGAGACTACCTTGTGTTTGTGTGGTGTATGATTGTGGTTTTCCATCGATGCGTGGCTTACTATGTTAGGAGGGTGACATATACGTAGTGTTTTGTTTTCTGAGACTATGGCGGACTTGTGAAGGAATAGTTGGCTGCAACATCAGCTAGGTTTGATAGATGCAAGCAGCGATTGCAAAGCAAGCGAGGATAGGAAAAATGATATCAAAAGAAAGATTGAGTTGATGGGTATAAAGCATCAGAAATTAGAGCTGATTTGCCTGAGGATGGCAATCAATCATGGACAAATCCGAAAGCGGCGAGAGGGTGTCGGGTTGTGTGCGCGAACTAAAGGATGAAGAGCTAAATGGTACGGTGTTGCACGGGCTGAAACAATTAAATAAGGAATTAGCGGCTGAAATTGAGCTAAAGGCATGTGAAGACTTACTCTTGGGCTGCTACCTCGAATGCAAAGATTTGAGATTTTTTACGGCGTAGTGGTCATGACACTCCTTTAGATCCCCTGCACTTCCAATGCTTCGAGAAGAAGAGGGTGATGAAGGTTGTCCATTTTGTGGGCGTTATGCGAAATGGGAGGGTAAAATGTTGCCGATTGTGATAGCGAGAATCTGATCAGATCCTGATATCACATTCCATGTCTATCACACTATTTGAGGTAAATATTATCATCTCTAACCCTTGTCTAAAGACTCTATTGATTTTGAATTTGTTTTGCGAGACACTCTAGAACCTGCTGCAGCCCGGTTGTGCCCACATTATGGCCCGAGACATGGCTTTTGGCTTTTGGTGTTCGAGTGGTACCACAAGAACCAATAGACACAAGTAAGTGCAGTAACTAATGTTTCTTGATGTTGTCCGCAGTCTCTGCGACTTAGTGTTTGCGAAATTGCGAAATTTGAGACCAAGGATATCCAATAGTTATCCGCCTCGATCGGTTATGAGGCGCAAGATAACTCGGTTGTACCTAGAATTCACCCCATTTGATACTCCTAAGTCAATCCCGATTCTTTGGCGGCGTGGAGACTCAAAACGAAATTTGGATAGTCAAGCTGAATGCGGTCATATCAAGTAAGTACCGATGCCACATACATGATTTATTTTTTTTGTATTTTTTACGTGGTCTTCCTCATTTCAATTATGTTAGAGATAAATGCTACTTTGCGAGCTGGAAGCCATCGAAGAGATTCCTAGTGCATCTGTTTTGGGGGGAAATTAATTCCCTTGAGATTCATTAAATGCGGGGTCCTTCACGAGAAAAAAGTTTTGGTCTTTGAACATGAGCCAAATGCGGATGCGGTGATGAAGTTGACAAAGAAACCCAGAATCTGGACAAGATCACGGGCGCTCAATGAGTCCAATACAACCTCAACCAAGAAAAACCAAGAGGTTAACTGAAATTCTCCTTGTTACGGATTTTAATGGGGTTTTAGGCAAGTTTTATGACTTGAAAAGAGGATCCTGCATCGGTAGAGGCGAAGTGACCATCGTAAAATTGAACTATCAAAAGTTAGCAGTTTCCAGGCCTGAATTACAGGAGTTCTTAGAATGGTGTTTTTCAAAATTTGAGATTGCATTGTGGTCCAGCATGGCTAAGAGTAATGTTGACTTGTTGATGAGAAAGTTCTTTGCAGGAATATAAGGCAGATTTCTTTTTATTTAGAATCGGGATATTTGCACCAACACAAAATTAAAAGTGGTTAATAAGCCAATTTTCCTTAAGGATCTGTCAAAGTGTACCAGAAATTTTGGAGATACCGGTGACAAACACATTGTTGATAGATGACAGCAAATATAAGGGTTTTGCCAACCAGCCGAACACAATGATATGTCCAAATAGTTTTGCTCCCGACAGGTTGGATTCCAATTTCCTTTTGGAGCAACTCAAACCATGGCTAGAGGGACTTCGGCTGCGAGAAAGTGTGCCGGCTTATGTGAAGGAACATCAAATGTGGAACATGTGGGATTCTGAAGAGTGGCGCAAGCTGCATGAAAATGCTCGACAAGTATTTTCATAAATGAATCTTAATAAAAACTCTTTGAAAGTCAATATAAGTAAAAAAAATTTCTATGATATGTGTTGTACTTTTTCAATTTAAAATATTTGAATGGATTGTGAGCAAATGTTTCGTGTGTGTTTAGAACTAGAGATGATAGAGCTTGGCAGTCCACGACTATCTAAAGCCAAATACACATCGGAAGTGGTCTTTGAGTGTGGGCTGAAGCTGCGTGATTAGCTCCACAGACATCAAAATTTTGGAAGGCGTCTGCTTGGTGGTTCAATGATCAATTGATCCTCCTCTTCTCAAGGTGATACTTTCATCGATTTGTGATCATCGAGTTGTGCGGATGATATGCGGAGGATTGTGCGGATTCAAGCTTTACAACCTTTTTTCTTTGATGTTGTGAAAATTTCGAATGCCTCTTCAAACCAGATGGTCATTCATGTGGCCTGCCGGTATGTTCGTTTATGCACAAATTTGTGAGGGGTACTTGAAAGGAGTGAATATATTGTTGCACGATCTAGTAAGTCAACTTAAATGCGTTGTGGACAAACCAAACTTTGTTATTGACAAAGTGTGGTTAGCTACCTCGGAGTTGTGGACATTTCAGACCGGGATCTAGTTGATGTTAGAGTGTTCATGCTAAGATTAGAAGCAACAAAAATTTGGGCTGAGAGGAACATATGTATTGGGAAGTATGTAGGTGCATGAGTCACCTCGTACTTAAATATCTTTGTATACATAAGTGTAACCTCGATTCATTTCAATGAAAATTCATATTCAATTCATCTCACAAACAAAAGGAATCAAGTGTTTGAGGAAAATTCAAATCTTCAAAAGAAATCAAGACAAACTCATTTTTTCACGGTGAAGCACAAAACTTCACATGAGTTAAAAAACTGAGAATGGTTTTACATTTCATAATCATCGAAAAGAACTTGGGTAAATTCTATAAAATTTTCTCCTCATCTAAAGGATCCGGCCTATATCTGATCCTGTTTTGGCGTTTAGTTGGTGGCATGTGAAGTCGATTACCGCAGATACGTGTTGTGAATACTATGCCTAAGGCGTCTTTTTTGCAAAGATCATAGGCGGCCGGTTGATCTTGCACCCTTCTTGTAATACATACCTTCTATGACACTATATCAGCGGAGGTACCATGTTCCATTGAGTTGGAAGTCTTTCTCCACTATCCATTTTGGTTTTGTGCACATCGAGAATCCAAAATTCAGAACCCTCATCATTCCCTTTGAACAGCGGCGACAAAATTATCACCAACTCTAAGTGCCTCTGCTAACATCGTGGGATTGGAGGAGAACAAGGACTTCTTTGGATTTACGGTCCTCAATGTCAGCATGCACATTGGAGGATGGTACAATAACTTGAAGTTTCCAATCATCAACGTAGTGCTTGTTCACACAAGCTGTCCCACATGCCATCAAGCGGTAGGCTGCGAAGCATGAAAGTTCCCTCGTGTGCAAGCGCAATGGAGATTCGAGGATTGAATGCATGTACACAATGGATCGCCTAGTGTCCAAAATCCTTTACGCACCCCATGCTTTCTTTCTATCTATATCCTCCACCTTGACTTCCCAAAAGAACCTTTTTATATTCTTCCTCTTCTTGGTTTGGATGTGTTCATCCACTTTCGGATGTTCCACAAGTAAACATCTCTTCGGCAACTTCTACCACTTCATGAGCATTACCCAATTTTATCTTTGCTTTGTATTTTAATTGCGGTTGTCTTAACCATCTCTTCAACTTTCGGCGGCTTTGCCATCGTGTTCACCTTTCCGTGGTTAGAACCAAAAAATTCCACATCATATAGACATCGATTGTGGATTTTGTGTACCTAGCCACAAAGTAAAATGGTCTAGAAGCCTTGAATTGAGATCTTTGCACCATCGAAAACACATAATGTCTCTTTGGCACCCTTCCTTTTACGCTCCGGATATTTGTGGTGCTTCATGAAGCGGTGTTGCCGCGAACAAAGTATCGTGTTCCCTATCATCGATACATAGTAATGTGTTTCCTTGATAATCTCATCACGCCCAGCGAGTAAATCTTGATATGTTATTTGAACCAAAATGGTAATCGTTTATTGACCCGGCGCATCGTTGCACCTCCTCTTGTTCTTTGAATGTATAGTTCTCTGCAAAATCCACTACGAGAGACATGCATCTGCTTTGGGAGATTCTCGAAGCTTCTTAAAGCCCGATTGGTACCTGAAATTATGCGATTGGAAAGATTTTTAGGCGCTCTTTCGGTTTATCGAAGCTCCTTGGGTTACTGTTTCATTTATCTTGATGAGTCGGTCTCCTACCCGAGAACTTCGAGGCGTTGTCTTTTTCATAGTCAATGTACTCCCATTTCACTTTCCCTTGCCACTTCCTTCCATGGGACAGGTCTGAAACTTCTTGATTCCACCGCGACTCACAATTTCCAAGGATGCCGCCTTCTTGTGAAACTCATCTAATTCACTCTTTGGACACAATATAGATCTCCACAAGCTTCCTGTACTTGCAATTTTATCTTTGGTGTGCCCTGCATTGACCAAGTTCATGTGATCTACAAACATCAGGGTGCAAGTGCAATACTTCGGATGTTTGATTCTCATCCCATTGAGTCCATCCACTAGCATTTGCATCCTCACGTGCTGAATGTAACAGCAACTATTGAAGTCCTTCAATTTCACAACAAACCAGGGTTTTAGCTTCTCAAAAGCTCGAAGACGAATCTTAATTTCGGTTGTTGGTCCGAAACCTCTTGAACAATAGCATGCATGAAATGAACACTAAAGCTGTTGGGATGTGTATACCACACCAAACCATGCACTATACCATGCCCCACACTCATCATATTCACCAGAACGAGCACCTTAGTGCTGTGTACATTACCACACACCACACCACACCACACCATTCACCACATACCATACACCAAATGGTGGAGTGTGGAGTGGTGGTGGAGTGTGGTGGTGGGGGGTGGTGGTGGTGGAGTGTGGTGGGTGGGTGTGTGGTGTGGTGGTGGGGGTGTGGTGGTGGGGGTGGTGGTGGTGGGTGTGGTGGGTGGTGTGTGTGGTGTGGTGGTGGGGGTGGTGGTGGTGGTGTGTGTAGTGGTGTGTGGTGGTATGATGTGGTGTGGTGGTGGGGTGTGGTGGTGGGGTGTGGTGGTGGTGGTGGTGTGTGGTGGAGTGTGGTGGGGGTGTAGTGGTGGTGGTGTTGTGTGGTGTTGTGGATTGTGGTGTGATGTGGTGTGGTGGAGTGTGGTGGTGGTGGTGGAGGGGTGTGGTGTGTTGAGTGTGTTGGTGGTGAAGTGTGGTGGTTGTGGTGGAGGGGTGTGGCGTGGGATGTGGTGGGATGTGTGTGCATGTGGTGGTAATGTGGTGGTGCAAAGATGTGGTGGTAGTCTATGGTGGTGGGATAGATGATGGGGTGTGGTGGGGTGAGGGGGAGAATAAATAAAATTGAATCCACACATATCATACATTAACATGCACACACCCACATGACACCATGGACACCAACCCACACCACACCACACCACACCCACCACACCATCACCACACCACACCACACCACCACGACACCACACATCACATCACATCACTTTTATCCTATTTAAATCGACATAAAAAATGCTGCTTCTTTGCTCTCATAAACACTTAAATTAGGTACACCACGATAATAATTACATTCCTCTTCTAATCATTAGAAAGGATGCGGGTCCTAAATCACATTCCCTCGTCTCGATTTTTGGCGTTTCATTCCCAATTCGAACAAGTTCATTACGGCAACATGGTAGGAGGGATGTTGAGAGATCCTCGGCTATTGTAGGGTGGCGAGGAAGGCATTCGGCACATGTTAAACAAGGCTCGTGATCAATCTCACGAAGGTGGATATGCCTAAATCCACCTTCTTTCTTTGATTCGAATCAACCTAAAGGCATACAACAGATTTGGATCTTTGGGCCTTCAATGGCTATGCTTGAGTCAGATTGGCGGGGAAAGAGCTCTTAGACAAGGTCCATGAGCTTATGTTACATCTTTCTTTGCAAAGGGCATTTGGTATATTGTTCTCTGTCACTTGTCGCTCGACTCTGCTGTAAGCCGGGTTTCTTGGCGAGTGCGTACTTACCACCGGGGGATCACGGGAAGCAGCTTGGCAAACCTCATCCTATTAAATTACGGGATGGATGACTGAGAAAGCTTAGATGCTTTAGTGCGAGAAAACAATAATTTTGGATGCACCGGTTCTCGAGCGATCATACCGGCATTTCTGTTGCTTAGGAAATCATGCATGTAAATTTAGTTCACCGGTCTGAGCTTTCAATGAGAAAGCCAAATTTTGTAAAGCCAAATTTTGTAAGATCCGTTTTTTAATATATCATACTTTCCAACAGAGCTGTGCTTGAATCTGACAAAAAATTGTCTTTATTCAACAAAAATTTGTATCTCAGGATCAGTTAGTTATCATCTCAAATATTTTTAGACTATACACACACCCAGTAAAGGAGTACTCAATTCTGTCATGTTCTAATAATATTCCAAACATTAAATATTGCATTTCAGACTAGAGTCAACTACACACAATTCACATGCTGCATAAAGTACACCACAATCACTGTACAACACAATAACCACCACATGCACCACCACACTAAGCACCATAACTAAGAAAACATGAATAACAGAAATAAACTAACCTATGATTCCTCCAGATAGTGGGCAGCATGTTCTTCTCTTATATTTCTCTCCAATCTTCTAGTTCTAACATCCTTTGTGTTAGGAGACACTCTGGTGTTCTCAATCCAAAATTTTTGAATCTTTTCTATATGTTCATCTGAAATTGCATCGAATCTTTTAGCCCTCTTGTAAGAAACCCATTTCCCACCATTGTGTCGATCTCTTCCCTCTTTTTCTTTGCCTTTTTGCGGGGTTTCTTGGGTGAACACCTAATACCTTTCAAGATCTCATTTGGCTGATTTTGTCACTTGTTTCGGGATGCGCGTGGTGTATACATTACAAAGGCAGCTATTCTTGGCTGCTAGGCGGTCATTCTTGGTAGAGAGTTTGGCGTGATGCATGGAGTCCCGGAGGCTCCTTATAGCGATGCTCTTGGCTTCCAAATCCTTTAATTCTTCACCTATGAATTTTTCCAATGTTTTATCCCTCAAAAACTCAAGTAAAATTTCTTTCTTAGTCCTATCCTCCATTCTTTTGGTACATTTTATGGAAAGAGCGTTAGTAAATTAAGGACAATACGGCATTCTTGCTTGCACTTCTTGATGAACGGATCATACGCCAATTACGCAAGCTCAATTTTTCTTCTCTTCTTCTTTTCCTCTGGCGTCTTTTCTTCAACATTTCTTGTTCCTTGGTTCTTCTTCGTTTTTCTCACGCCGGAAATGCGGTTTGTGGACAGATTACCTCATTGACATCCATATCCACAATGGATTGGAGCTTGCGGCGAGGGAGGGAGCCAAAAAAGCGGGGCGTAGGCAAAAAACGAGGAAGGGGCCAAAGAATAGGAATTTGAATTTGAATTTTAGTTTTTGAAATTAGAATTTCCCCACAAATTGGGACTCTATTCTTAAATACTTGGCGGTGGCGGTGCCATAATTATACTTTCATACCACAAAAGTGGTGGATGCAGCGCCACATTTTGGGGGGCGGGGGACAACCAAATTGGAACACCCACGTGTTTTTTATCCACAAACTATGATCCCTCACTCATGACAACTAGCAAGTTAAACAAGCCCGCCCATACGGGAAAGAATGTTGAGCCGGTGCAAAAGGATAAAATTTGGGGGCTGCGGTCCTATGAATCTCTGTCTCAATCAGGAATAGCTGGAAATAGGGATATATTATGCGGTTTCGACAATTAGAAAAGGTTTGCTAGCAGATAAGAAACCACTCAGCATTGCATTGAAAGCTAAGCGAGATGAGAAAATGCCCACCGGTAATGGACACAAAGCGGGTAAGAGCTCGGTGAAGAAAAAGCATGTAAAGCCCGTTTTTTTTGTAGCGAGAGGACTCTACCGGACGAGCCCTATCTCGTGGAACTGTTTCCCTTTGCCCATCCTTCTGCTATTATTAATCCTACTCAGCCTTTGGCTATTTGTGCCCCCCTTTGTGACCCGAAAGATACTACGGTCCCAAATAAGATTTCTAAGTTCACGATCGGACCTCATAAGCTGACTACGCCGACCTTGAGAGCCCGCCGTCTTCTCTGCGCCTCCTTACGTCTCGGGTATTTCATCCTCGAAGAGCTTAGCATTTCCCCTTGTTTTTGAGCTGCTAGAAGCGGAGCTTAAATTCAATCTCGAGGAAGAGCATAAGTTGGGAGAACAAAGCTACCTGAAAATTTGGAACAATTTAAGCGGTTCTATCCGTTTGGTGTGGCTTGGTTTATGAAGGTCTCTATCTTTGATTGCGAGCCAGCTCTGCTAACCTCACGCGCGCCGAATGCGTTCAAGCGACCATGTGCGGGACACTTTCGTGAAGAGCTTCAAGATGTATCCTACGGAGGTGCTCAGCGGCGATGTTGTCCCCTTCGACCCGATTGCCGGTGATTGTTATTGTCCATCATTTACGTTTTGTGGCTTCCTAACTTATAAGTGCACATTATTTCGGGAAAAAGATCCGTGGAACACGAAGCTGATTTGAAGGGCAAGAAATTTTGGATAATTTACGGTAACTTCTGATATATGTTGACTCAATTGCTTTGTGGTGTTGTTGGAGGCTGGAGCGGCGGCTAGAGTTTGCTAAAGCCTCGCCCGGAGAAGAACAAAAGAGTGCTTAATGGAAATTTGTGGATAGAGAATATATTGAATTGAGCATTGATTGCAATGAAGTCATTGCTAACAACGTATCTGAGAGAGCCATTGTTAGAAGCTTCAACAGCACTGCGGCATCAACATAAAGGCGTATGGATGTCCTCATAAAGGTCCTATTGAATCTTGCCACAACCTCGGCATGGAAGGTATTTTTCTTATCTTAGCTCATGAACATCAGCGGCGATTTTCCACGACCATTTCTTTTGTAGGACTTCCACGAGATAGCTACCACAACTTTGAAGGTGAAGGAGCTAAAGACAAAAACAATTTATTTTTATGGAGGGCGGGCCTTGAGAAAATTAATGGAAGTAGCCAACAAATGGGTGAGCAAAAAATGCGTGATGAACATGGGGATTTTTCTGATAAGCCCACGAAGGACTTCTTCAACAAAACACGGTTAAGATACCTTGAGGCATGTCTAATGAGAGGTGTCTCAACTTCTTGATGAGATTTTGGAAGGAAAAACATACATTAAGGTGCAATGGGATATCATGGCGAGGTTTGATTTCAAGCGGTAGCGCCATTGACATTAGAAGCTGACCTTCACCTTCATGCGGAAAGAGATTTTGTCATACGCTTCCGCGTTGCTTGAGAAAGAATACACTTTTTGGGAAGAATTGATGTCGATTTTCCTGCTTTCCGCGAACGGCCAGTTCTTGATATATCGATTCGGATCTGATGCGTGAAAGCCAATTACAATAAGGATCATGTTGTGGGTAATTTGCGGTTGCATTTTTAGAACCCATTAGATCGATTTTGAAACACGAAAGAGGCTATCAAAATCAAAGAAAAAAAATGTTGTACATCTTTGTGACAAAGGAAGGGATTCCTACCTCCATTCTAGTATCTGAGAATGCAACTTTGGTGTTCATTGACATTAGAGGATTCTCTGCATTATGGACGTGCAAAAAATACATGGAACTCTTTACAAGAATATCCGACATGACATTTGCCGGTTTGCATGCTGGCCGAAAAAAGCGAGATTCAATGCGGGTCCCATATCTCTGTAGGCACATATGACGAGCCAGGATGGGTGAACAAGAAAAGGGTGAAGGAATATCAGTATTACATCACCCATATGTGCATTAACTGAAGCGACTCCAGGGTCATTTCGATATTGCGAGCTGGAGCCGTTTCTGCCGGTGAGCATTGCACCAAAGAACACCCCTTTGCCACCAATGCGTCATTGGTAGCGAAAAGCGATGAGAAAATGAAGAAAAAATGGCAGACTTACTTCACGGGTAAACCCAGGTACAAGTTTGTCGGAATGGAAGGTGATCGCGTCTTTGAAGTGCGGTTTGAAGACATCATATGCTTACTACATAGTTGACAAGCTTGTGCCCAAGGATGGTTGTGTCCTTGATTTCTTCTCTTTGATGCTTGCTTCCGTGTCGCCTTAATGCGAGGAAAAGAAAAGTATTGCTTTTCGAAAGCCGAGGGGTAAAAGTATCTCCGATTCGAGGGCTTTCTTGGATAAGCTTCGAAAAATGGTTTGCGGTATTTGGGGAGAGCAGTTGAAGAGGAAAATTCGAGACACTATAAATGATCGACAAGATCAATTTAAACATTACCGGAAAGCAGATATATCTAAGATTGATGAAATCTTGGATCAAATGGATGAGAAAAGCTATGAGGAAAGGATGCGGGGAAGCGAAAAAGACTTACGGAGTCTTGAGAAAGGTATTATTGCGCTAGAGCAGGTGTTTCAAAATTGGGGGCTTTAAACAAAAATTTGATGCCTACATGCCTTTCTTGGCGGTAGTCGAGTTTCGAATCGTAGGCATGGGCGTGGATCCCTGGATCAGAGGGTGAGCCATCGGTACACAAAGCATCGGAGTTTCAGCCAAGAAAAAGCTCTTCCATGCACCCGATATCACTGTCTTTGTCTTGAGTGGGCGCATCTTTCGAAAGCGGCGCTATGGATCTTGAGGCCCGAAGGACCCGGATCCTTTTATCAAGTCCTTACCCGAGGCCATGTCATGTAGACATCGGATATAACGAGGCTATCTTGAGATGGACCTGGTGAGAGGTTATACAAAGGGGCGAGGGAACATATATTTCTAGGATAGGCTTGAGATAGGTGTTGTACACGAGTCGATGTCGAAACCCGGATGGACTAATAAGCGCCCCTCGGCAAAGTAATGTACATTGCTATATTTGAGGAATATAACTTACAAGGCTTTGAAGTTTTCCACATCTTTCGGTTTTCTTATTGTTTGAGTTTTGTTTCTTGTCTAAACTTTCCTTGACTTCGATATTTGCTAGCACTTTCTTAGAATTATTGGCTTCTCTGAGACTTCTTCTAAATTAAAATTGAATCGGATGGGTAGCTAAATGACTCAAAATGTTAGCCCATAGCGATCCTCAGTATCACTTTGTTTTCTTTTCATCCATGTGTAGACCTTAACGGACTTGTCATATTATATCCATGGGCTAGCTAAGCAGCTTCAAATCTTCGCCGTCGCGATCCTGCTGAGTATTTTTACTCTTTCTTGTGGACTGCTCTTACTCACAAAGGAGCTTGGGATATCCTTATACATGTCAAAGTCGGATACTGGTTGTGACAAAAAAACAGCGAAAAAAACGGCAACTTTTACTCTGTTGCAACCACTTACGGTGTTTTATAGACAACCAAGAACCTATTTCATGCTAAACGAGAATTCCGAAATTCTCTAATTAATTAATTCGTGCTTTAAAGTCGCAGAGAGATCTATAAATAGAACCGAAACTTCAATTGGACATATCTCCGCAACCAGAGCTCCAATTGAGGCGACCCTTCCCTCGTTGGAACCGACTCGGAGTCTAGTTTCCGAATGGGGTGGCACCTTTCGTACTTCATCTGTATGAGAGAGTAATGGCTGAAAAGGTGACAGAGTCAGATCGTGGAGATCTGAGAGGTCAGTTGGCCGTGGTATAAATATTTGACTTTGGAAGTCATACTAATACTAGACCTTAATTGCATTTTTGTTGTTCTAGGACATGTCGTGAGTCGACACGGCATTACAACGGACCCAGCCAAAATCAGCTGTGTCATCAGAGCATATCCACCTGCGAATATCAAGGACACACGTTCCTTTCTTGGCAAAGTCAACTTCTATGCCACCTTTATTCGAATTGGCGCATTTGCCGATCCAATTCACAAAGTATTTGGAAATCCATACACATGGACTTGGACATCGATGCAAATCAAGCTTTTAAAGAACTCAAAGTCAAGCTCACGAAGCCCGTGCTAGTACCACCTCAATGGGACAAACCATTTCATGTCCATGTTGATGTTTTGGGCTTTGCGATTGGGCTGTTCTAGCTCAGAGTATGCACCAAATCGGGACAAGCCCATCGGATCGCCCGTGAGAAAACTCAATCTATTTGGCGCAACTATTCGACCCGCGGAAGGGAAGCCCTTGGCCTTATCTTTTGTGTACAAGCGCTTTCGACACTATCTTCTTGGTAGTCAAATTCGGCTTTTATGTGGATCATCAAGCTCTTCTATATTTAATCAATAAGCCAAACCCCGCGGGCGAATTGCTTTCGATGGATATTGATATTGCAAGAGTTTGCCCTTTTGACATTATTCAAAGCGGGACAGCTCACCACGGTCCCGACTATCTTTCGCGCATACACCGCGGATGATCCCTCGGAAGGAGTTCACGATGCCCTTAGGATGCTCAATTGTTCTGGTCGCGCCCCGCCTCATTGGTACCCGCGACTATCAGCTTTCTCCTCGAGCACTCCGTCAAGTGACCACGCTCTCTCTCGGAAAAGACAACTTACGCATAAACAACAATTCCCCAGCGAAGTCACGAGATTATCACGATGGTTGCTGGCCATCTCTATAAATGTGGCAAAGACAATGTGCTCAGGCGATGTGTTCTTCCTCCACGAAGTCCACGATCTAGTCAAACAAGCCCCACGAAGGACTTGGCGGTGGTCATTTCGGCGGAACAACACGGCAAAGGAAACTCCTCCTTCTTTGGGTATTCTTATTACGCTTTTCAAAGATGCTCACAAATACACCTTGCGTGTGATGTTTGTCGAGGCTTAGTAGACCCGCGGCCCGTGGCGCTCTGCCGCTCACGCCAATATACGCCTCTCCCCTTTGCCAAATGGGGTATGGATTTTTGTTGGTCCCATGGACCCGCAATCAACACTAGGGCGCGCTACATTCTAGTCTTCACGGACTATGCAACCAAATGGGCTGGCGTGTGCTCTGCGACAACACGGTGCTAATGCGGCTAAGGTTCTCTACAAGAACATCATCGCGATTTGGATGTCCCTTAGAATTAGTTAGTGATCGTGGAGTTCATTTCATCAATCACACTATTCTTGAACTCACTAACTATCGCACATTCATCGCGGAAAAAGCCGCCTTACTATCCCGTGGTAATGGCTTGGCTGAAAGCACAAACAAGGTGCTTATCCACATTACGAAGAAGATTTGTGATCCTACAAGAAAAGATTGGCAAGATAAGTTACCTCTGGTTTTATGGGCTTACAATACAACATACAAAGTACAACTGGTCAAACACCTTTTCGACTTGTGTATGGCCAAGAGGCTCTTATGCCTTTTGAGTTCATTTTACCCTCACTCAAATTTCGGTTAACAGAGAACATAATCCATCGGCTGACTTTGCAAGAGCGAGTTTATCAAGCTGGAACAATTTGGATGAACTTGAAGAGATGCTTTTCTTAGACTTCAACAAGGCAAACAACTACAAAAACAATGGCATGACAAACACATCAAAAACAAAACTTTTCAAATTGGCGACTTAGTTCTTCTTTCACGACTCGAGATATCAACAACATCTGGCAAACTCAAGCTCGGATTTTGGGACCATACAAAATTTCGAGATACCACATCACGGGTTTTACAATTACAAGAATTGAATGGCACTCCATTTCCTACATTAGTCAATGGATTTCGACTCAAGAAATTTCAAACCCTATTCTGCGGCATCCTTAGCTCAAGAACAAAATTTACAACAAGATACCACTTGTACAAATTTATGAGAAACACTTTTCTATTATGTACAAAAATTGCGAAGGCTACAATTATTTGTGGGATTTTTCACCCGAGCAGGTCCTAAACTAAACAAAAATTGGGAAAACCCTATCATGCTGCTAAGCCCTTTACTGCGGGGGGCACTCCCTTTCGGAGGATGCGGAAGCCCCCGGTGCGACCACTCGGTGAGCGATCACCTCGGGCGTCGAGTTTATCTCGGGTTGGTTGGCGGTGCCTCCAACCAAGGATCCATAGGGATCGGCGATTCCCACGAGCGCATACGGTCGGCGTCGTCCATCTTGCATGTAATCGGTCGCGGAAGCTCACCCGGACCCATTTGTTATCGAGTTCTCCATCTTCCGCGAATTTTGGTTCTTCTCGGCGAACCCAACTTCCAATTTATGGCGAATACCAACCCTAGCGGTTTGTTCACGAAAGGTCACCTCACGGATATTTAGTAATCATTCCCCCCGATATTTTTTGTACGCAAACTTTTCGACTCCTCTTTTTAATATTACGACATTTTGCCGGTGATTAATACCGTCCGCCATTAAAGTTTTATTCTCCGCCGGGGAACTCTCCGCATCTTGGTGCGAGAAACGTCTCTTGAGATTCTCAATCGTCCGATCTTTCGACCGCGTGTCTCCCCCGACTCAAAAAAAAAAAAAAAAAAAAAAAAAAACCCTTCCCAACCGTCACTTCCACTCCTCACTTTTCACTCATACTCCACTCCGTCCTTGGGACCGTTACTCGTGACCTCGACCTTCAAGATGGCTTCTACCTCCAAGAACTCAACACTCAGCCTTGTTGCACCAATGGATCAGCGCAATTCGAAAATATCAAGTTCGTTTCTTCATCGCACCGGCTCCCACATCGGCATCACCTATAACCTCTGGTGAGTTAGGATTGTTTCATTTTTCAGCGAGGAACTCCGGCTCCCAACAAGAACAAATTACGACAATTTGTGGCTAACACAGTGAAGGCGAGGAAGATGGATATGCCTCCCAAGTCGATGGAAACCCTATACTCCTAAACCCTCAAACCATAGCCTCTGCCTTTTCTCTACCCAATCCGCCCAATGCCTTGTCTTACCTTGACATTGGTAAATATGATATTTCAAATTCTGCTCTATTCCTTATAATCTTTGCACAAACCAAGGCTGTCCACCTTTCCAAAGCAACATGATGCCTTTACCAAGTTTCTTTGGAGAAATTTTTGGGTTACTCCATGAAGAATACCTCTATTAGCGATGTTTTCTACCATCGTACTATATCCTCACCAACACCTTTGAAACAATCAATTGGACTCAACTCTTGTATCGGAGATTTCAGCGGGAACTTGCGGACTTCGAGAAAAATCCTAACTCTTCCTCGGTGCCCCATGGGGCCCACTTCGGGCTTTCATTAATCATCGGACCCCATGGCGCCATCATGCCCCCTTCTCCACCAAGCCAACATCGACCTTATTGATGCTTTGAAAGGTCTTCAACCAAACTCTCCTCCTTTCGGCACCATCAATCTCGTCGACCAACTCGGGCGAAATATTTCACAACCACCGTCTCCACCTCACGTAAATTCCAATTCTCTAAAACCTATTCCTTCTGTTGATAACCAACCACGGAACAACCACCCGGTTAACCTTGTGCAACAATTCCACTTTCGGACTCAGCGGACACCGGCAAAAACAACGGGCTGACACAACAAAACTCCCATTGATCTCACAGTACTCACAAGGACACTCACGGCAATGACCAAGGATCTATAAACAAGGGTGGCGGATCAAAGCCATCCCATCCACCTCCTCACACCGTGGATACCTCTGATGAAGGCTGTCCTCGGTGCCTTGATGCCCTCGTGATCATCACCGAACTTCATAGCGACCACCGAGGGCACGCGACGAGTCCGTGGACCAACTCAAGCGAAGTCATCACGAAGGCGATTTGGTATTTGTGAGGCCGAGAGAAGAAGCCTTGCACAATCAATTCATGATCCATCGAGAAACCCTTCATCAATCCCGGCAAATTGTCAAGGAACTCAAGGAGTCCCTCAAACAAAAGCGACACCAAGTACGATCTTGAGACACGCTACAACAATCTGGTCGTCACGAATAATGCTACTCTGACCGAGAAACGGCACGCCGATGCGACCAACTTGATACTTGAGTCCAAGGTCACGACTTTCGAAACCACCTTGCGGAATAAGGATGCTCACATCGCATCTCTCCAAGGCAAGTTTAGACCAGCTCCGCGGCAACCTGCAGCTGCGGATGCTCTTGAAATAGCTGCACTCAAAGCGGACTTGCAAGCCACTCGGGCTTCAAGCTCCTCGATTCCCAACTTCTCAGAACAAGTCAGGCACCTCACCGCCAAAGTCCGCGGGCTTTGCGGACCGGTCTCTCCAGAGCAACAAGATATCATTGCGGATTACAAGACCTGCGGCTTTCCAGATAGGCGGCGGGCCGGCGGATGATGGCGGAGAAGAAAAAGCGGAACAAACCTATCGACTTGCATACGCTATTCCCTGGACTATCGAAAACCCGGCCGGTTACCATGACTATGTGCAAGCAAGGAAAAACACTTTTCTTTTATTACGCTTGAGAAACAAGGGTGATACCACAAGTCCACGGCTGTGGCTGATATCGAGCGACAATGGCCCTTCGTAATACGTCCATGAGCGAGGCACACTTTGTGCTCGTCAATTTTGATATCCTACGGGTTGCGGATCTCGACCATTTTGGCTCTCGGCACCATAGCCCCCGGCTTATGTCATGCGACTTCTACGGCACATGTTACTTTCGGGCTCATCACGGATAAGCGCGCGAGAACTTTAAAGGAGATACACGTTGGGCGGGTTCTTTTGACCAAGAAGAACAAGTACCTCAAGACACAAAATTTACGCAAAGCTGTTACCTCGAGAATACATGCCTCTTCTGAGAAAAGAAGTGGAGCTATGGCTAGGCTGAACAGCGCGCTCGCCGGACACTATACAACTCGAACAAGAACTTGACCTTACCGCAGTTGTTCTTACAACATTATGCTTCCTTACCGGTCGCACTGCGGGCTGAAGCGAGCGTCCTCACGATGAGTGGGACCGTACGTGACGGCACATGTACATTCCGGTGCATGGGAGGCGATTACAAAAGCTACTACGAGAAGATATTATTGGAATTCCAAGAGCAGGATGCGGGATGGCCGGCACCAACCCCAAACACCAGAGTACACTAGCAAGCTTTGGATGCCCACCTCGATCAAGGTCAATTCCCGGCATGGAGACAAAATTACGGACTCTTTGAAGTCAAAAGAACATGCGATTGGACACCCCGGCAATTCTGCGGCCGGACAAGCGTTGGGACCGCGCTTCATCATGACGCCAAATGGCGTGAGGATGAAACTTTGGACAACACCAACAAGCTGGATATACATGCCCAATGCGTGTTAGGTGGAAGGCGCCGAATGCAATTTACGGTCTTGTAACCTTCCTTGCCAAGGCCAAAACTTGGTGATCCATACGTATTTCGGCAAGCGAGTGCAATGCGGCACTCATGACCATACTCGGTATCGCGAGAAGCAAGTGCGGATCCATTTTGCAACCCCAATGCAAATCTTTGGAAAGTTCGGGTTGGACCTTGTCTTATACATGGAGATCACAAATCTTCCATCGAGATCCGCCCTTATTGGAGAACATGATTTACGAAGGCTTTCTCATAGGAGCAGTAAGAATGTTTGGCATCGAGGGACTCAAGCAAATCGGAAAAGAGGCGAACAACACTTTCGGTGAATCTGATGGTGAGCCTCCCTCATCTCTATGTTCAAGATCGAGGAAAGAGGAGCGAGGATTCCCACCCCGGAATTCATGCCCCTTTTCTAGCCAATAAGTGTAGTTTGGTAGGGGAGTGTTAATACATGCACAGCGGAGACACACGAGGTCTATACTCTTTGCATGAGGCGAGGGCCCCCCAGCCCACGGTGTCCAAGAAGAGGGATTACGGTGGTCAAAGCTCCTCCAAAGCGAGAAGACCCAAAGGTAGGACCCGCGGCGGGCCACTACTTGTCTGTTGCGCCGCGGACGGCTCAATTCTGTTCGAGTGCCCAAGTAGTGGAGCAGCGTTGTCATGATGAGGATCAGATTCAGGCCGTAGGCCACTCAGGTGTTCCTATATATTGTAGCATTTTTGCTCCTTCAAAAAGAGGGTTGAGTGTTCTTTTTGTGTCACTCTGAGCGGACATCTTTGGTGCTTTGTTATGCGCTCTTTTGAGCCTTCATTGTACACTTGTTTTGATCAATGGATTGCCGTGTTCTCCACAAGTGTCTTGTGTGTTTCATTGTGTATTGCCATTCTTTGTTTTATCGAGTTTTTCTTGTTCTTTCCTCGTTAGCAAAAATCGGCGTGACAAGAGTGTCGGGATTTGCCCTGCCGGACTTCCGCGGATCTCCGCGGAGATCGTCCCTCGAGCGATCAGAGCGGACCCCAAACCTTTGGCGCTGTTGTTGCGGGCTCGCCGAAGGCTGTATTGATACCATGTTCAATCCCTTCTTTACTCCGGCGATATTCAACACGGATGGAGTCAAGGCGCCATCGCCATGAGCTAGCTTGGCGCCTCAGCGAATATGTCCACATACACACTCACGGTTCGATTGTCTCTTCTCGGTAATGCGAGGCGCAATCTGTTCCACCTACACCCGCGACAACTTTCGGACCGACCTCCCTGTGGAAGGTAAGCCATTATTCCGTTCCTGTTAGCCACATCATGCGGAGAGGTGCAACCGCGACCCCCTTTGAATTTACTCCATAGGAATCCCCAACTCAAGATCGCCGGAACCCACGCCAATTTTCTGCGGAACATCGCAAAATGTTTTCTCTATTGGTAATCTTTCTTTAGGAACCCGGTACCACCGCTTCCACCTTTGTCAATTCCCCTACCGTTACGTTCCCTTAAGCTTTGTTCCCCCCCGCATTTGTTCATGCACTGTCACAACCTTTGTTCCCACTACAATTTGCTTGATTACCTCTTTTTACTAATCTCACACAACCTATGCGGTTCGGTACCCTATCGGCAACCAACACCTCTTGTCTTTTCTTTTCCACAAATGCAAACACCCATTCATCGCCGACTCCTACACATGCTTTAAAACTCCCATATCCACTCTTTGGAAATGATAAAGGTAAACACATAGACCCGAGTGCTCGGGGCTCACATGGATGAATTTGAGTCACTTGCGGATCTCAATGGTCACTCAGATCCAAAACTAAAATTCCACATCTTTTCGGCGACCTGCGTGGAGCACCCACGAATGGTGATGGCAAACAAAAGCCCTTTGGAAACAAGATTGGATACACATGAAGACCTCTTTTCTTTCCCATTCACGGCACCCTTGCGGATGATCAACAAGCTATTTGAGCGACCTCAACACACTCAAAGCGAGAACCGAGGAGAAATGCGAGAGACTTTCTTGAGCCCATTGCGGATCTTAGTCAACAAGTTGAAGGAATTTCCAACCCAAAGCCAAATTCTAGTGTGGTTTCTTCAAGGCTTACCCTCTCACATCGATTTATGGTAGTATTTGCCCCAAGACATTACAAGAAGCCATTGAATTAGTCAATCACTCTGTTCATGTTTCCTCACAGCGGTGATCAAGCCCGCGATACTCCCATTTCCCTCGGCTACACCCGCGGCGCACCTCATTTGCCTCCACGGCGGTTCCCCAAAATAACATTTGGTGTACTATTTGCGATTTTTCGGGACATCGGCGAATGAGTGTAACTCTGTGGATAGCATGATCCATTGCAAGCGGCGCAACATGCGAGAACCACACCAGCGAAGAATGTACAAATCCACGACCAAATCCGTATCGACAGCGTCTTGTTCACCAAGTCGCGAAGGTACCCGCGCCAAACTCAACCACGGAACCGGGACGCGATACGACAACAACAACAACCCGGCAACAGCGGCAACCACAGCGTGGACCTCCTCGTTCCACTTTTGATCCAAGCAAGTCCCAATGTTTCAAGCTGTGACCAATGGGGTCATCGGTCTGCGGGTGTCCTCAACTTCCTCAAGTTCAAATACAAATTCACGGCACCAATCAAACCACGGCGGTCGTCTTACACCTTTTCAAGTATGGGAAGCCAAGGGAAGGCAAGGCCGCGCCCGATTATCAAGCGGCCACCCCGGCCACCACAACAACAACCACGCCAGCGACAAACAACTCAAAAACAATTGGATGATCAACTCCAAGAAGAAATTTACCATGCAATCAACACCAGCCTTGAATCCTCCAAGCTGGATTGAGGTTCTCCCTCATTCCCCCGCCATAAGCACCGTGCACCAAGTTTTTGCGGCCGATTACGTACCGGTGAGCCATCAACCAAATCTGTTCATTTTGCACCCAATGCGGATCAACTACTTCCTCATGTTCAACCTAAACGCGCAAAAGTTTGCTTCAACTCATCGAGCGTGCGGAAGGTAAGGCACTCAAGTCTGTCAATGCTACCACCACGATCGGGAGCCCGCGACCACGAATGCCACGACATCGCAGCACCACCACCACTCAACATTGCTGCTGAAGTCGACCTCCTCAACAAGGTAGCGACATCTATTCTTTGAGCAACAACAACCCGCGGATCCACCACAACTACACGCAATCCCTCACGAACTTCAGCAAGAACTTGCTAAAATCAAAATTCCTCTCGACCTTACGACTATCCTACAACTATGTCGGCCTCTGAGCACATTTTACAAAACACGTATTACACATTAATCGATTCGCCACATCAACACCCCGGTGCATGCACCGCGTGGGCCAAAAGCTGTTCACCATGTTGGATCGATGGTGGCGGTAGCGGTCAATCTTATTACGGATAATCTCGGGCGACAATTGGGCATAAAGGGGCTCCATCGCCCTTATGACATCAAGCTTGCGAATGGCCATATCAGCGACCACAAGGAGTTACACAACCAATACCGGTCAATATTGGAGATCTACAATTTACCATGGAATTGATTGTTTTGGAAGCGGGGAGGAAGATCGGGAGATTATGAAATGTTAGTAGGGCGACCCTTTTTGAGACAAGCTAAAAGCATTCACTCTTGGGCCGCAGATCAACTTGTTATCACGGATGGCAAGCTCGCGCCCGCGATGGATCGACCACGGGCGGATCATTTACTGTAGATCCGCGGCTGAATGGGGCGGTGACTCACGAACAAGTTTGCAACACCTATCGGTTACAAGCCAAGGGTTTGCCACTCCACGGCTTACCCGAGAATACAATCAACCATGGGAAGACATGGATATTGATAAAAGGCATAGCAGCGGCTGGTTGACCCCTATTTGACACCTTGTAACAATGTCACATTGGTTCCACATGAGGAGGCGGTACCCCGGCTCCTCCTCTCGTTCAAAGAAGACACCACACCAACTCCTAGTGGCGCCACTATTTTTCAAAATTGGTCAACATGAACATCTGTCCTACTCGTGAGCCAGACCCACCTTTGTTCGGGATGATCAAGTCATTCCACACATTCAAACTCTGCGGTAGACATAATTGATATTGGAACAAATCAACCAATCCGATTGGCGCAGCGACCTCACGCCCGACATTGGGGGAGCAAGCCATTTGTGCTATTCAAGCGTTTCAAGCACATCTTTGCTTGGAGCTACAAAGACCTCAGGGTATCAAGAAAGAATTGGGACAACTCTCGATTCCCACCAAGCCCGGATGCTAGACCCATCTAGCAGCGGCGATGCCGGCTTAACCCAAACTACCGTGAAAAGGTTAAAGCCCGAAATTGACAAGCTTTTGAATATTTGGACTTATCTACGAGGTCAAACATTGAGAATGGGTAAGTCCTATTGTTATTGCCCTCAAACATAATGGAAAAATTGGCGTTTGTGTGGATTATAGAAAACTCAATCAAACCCGCGGACCGGGATCATTTCCCTCTCCCCTTCGCGGATCAAGTGTTGGAAGATGTAGCGAGGCCCGAGATGTACTCCTTCATGGGCCGGCTTCTCGGTTATAATCAAATATCCATTCGAGAAGAAGATCAACTAAAGACTACCTTCACTACTCCATGGGGTACCTTTGCTTACAAAGTCGTTCCTTTTGGATTGTCAAACTCACCATCCACATTTCAGCATTATGCTTGCTTTTTTTCAAGAGTACATGCAAGTTCATCCCTTTACGCAAGTCTTTCGGGATGACTTCTCCACTTACACCCGTTATGGACCATTTGGTAAAACTTGAACTAGTTTTTCAGCGGCTGTGATGAATCACGGAATTAGCCTCAATCAGGAAAAGTGCACCATACGTGTCACCTCGGGTGTACTTCTAGGACATGTAGGTGAGTCGACCGCGGCATTACAAGCGGACCGACCAAAATCATTTGTGTCATCGAGCATATCCACTGCGAATATCAAGGACACCGCGTTCCTTTCTTGGCAAAGTCAACTTCTATGCCACCTTTATTCGAATTGGGCCATTTGCCGATCCAATTCACAAAATTTGGAAATCCATACACATGGACTTGGACATCGATGCAAATCAAGCTTTTAAAGAACTCAAAGTCAAGCTCCACGAAGCCCCGTGCTAGTACCACCTCAATGGGACAAACCATTTCATGTCCATGTTGATGTTTTGGGGCTTTGCGATTGGGCTGTTCTAGCTCAGAGTATGCACCAAATCGGGACAAGCCCATCGGATCGCCCGGTGAGAAAACTCAATCTGCTGGCGCAACTATTCGACCCGCGGAAAGGGAAGCCCTTGGCCTTATCTTTTGTGTACAGCGCTTTTCGACACTATCTTCTTGGTAGTCAAATTGGCTTTTATGTGGATCATCAAGCTCTTCTATATTTAATCAATAAGCCAAACCCCCACGGGCGAATTGCTTTCGATGGATATTGATATTGCAAGAGTTTGCCCTTTTGACATTATTCACAAGCGGGATGGCGCTCACCACGGTCCCCGACTATCTTTCCGCATACCGCGGATGATCCCTCGGAAGGAGTTCACGATGCCCTTCGGGATGCTCAAGCTGTTCACGGTCGCGCCACGCCTCATTGGTACCCACGACTATCAGCGCTTTCTCCTCGCGGCACTCGTCAAGTGACCCCGCGCTCTCTCGGAAAAGACAACTTCTGCATAAACAACAATTCCTTGAGCGAATGCGAGATTATCACGATGGTTCTTGGCCATCTCTATAAATGTGGCAAAGACAATGTGCTCGGCGATGTGTTCTTCCTCCACGAAGTCCACGATCTAGTCAAACAAGCCCACGAAGGACTTGGCGTTGGTCATTTCGGTGGGAACAACACGACAAAGGAAACTCCTCCTTCTTTGGGTATTCTTGGCCGCGCTTTTCAAAGATGCTCACAAAATACCGCCGCGTGTGATGTTTGTCGAGGCTTAGTAGACCCGCGACCCGTGGCGGCTCTGCGCTCCGCCAATAATACGCCTCTCCCCTTTGCCAAATGGGGTATGGATTTTGTTGGTCCCATGGACCCCACACGCAATCAACACTAGGGCGCGCTACATTCTAGTCTTCACGGACTATGCAACCAAATGGGGCTGGCGTGTGCTCTACACGACAACACGGCTGCTAAATGCGGCTAAGGTTCTCTACAAGAACATCATCAGCGATTTGGATGTCCCTTAGAATTAGTTAGTGATCGTGGAGTTCATTTCATCAATCACACTATTGCTGAACTCACTAACTATCGCACATTCATCACGGAAAAAAAGCCGCCTTACTATCCCGTGGTAATGGCTTGGCTGAAAGCACAAACAAGGTGCTTATCCACATTACGAAGAAGATTTGTGATCCTACAAGAAAAGATTGGCAAGATAAGTTACCCTACGGTTTTATGGGCTTACAATACAACATACAAAGTATGGCCCGGTCAAACACCTTTTCGACTTGTGTATGGCCAAGAGGCTCTTATGCCTTTTGAGTTCATTTTACCCTCACTCAAATTTCGGTTAGCACGAGAACATAATCCATCGGCTGACTTTGCAAGAGCGAGTTTATCAAGCTGGAACAAGCTGGATGAACTTGAAGAGATGCTTTTCTTAGACTTCAACAAGGCAAACAACTACAAAAACAATGGCATGACAAACACATCAAAAACAAAACTTTTCAAATTGGCGACTTAGTTCTTCTTTCACGATTTCGAGATATCAACAACATCTGGCAAACTCAAGCTCGGATGGTTTGGGACCATACAAAATTTCGAGATACCACATCACGGAGTTTTACAATTACAAAAATTGAATGGCACTCCATTTCCTACATTAGTCAATGGATTTCGACTCAAGAAATTTCAAACCCCTGCTGCGGCATCCTTAGCTCAAGAACAAAATTTACAACAAGATACCACTTGTACAAATTTATGAGAAACACTTTTCTATTATGTACAAAAATTGCAGAAGGCTACAATTATTTGTGGGATTTTTCACCCGAGCAGTCCTAAACTAAACAAAAATTGGGAAAACCCTATCATCTTTGCTACTTCGCCCTTTACTCACGGGGGCACTCCACTTTCGGAGGATGCGGAAGCCCCCCAGTGCGACCACTCGGTGAGCGATCACCTCGGCGTCGAGTTTATCTCGGGTTGGCGGCGGTGCCTCCAACCAAGGATCCATAGGGATCGGCGATTCCACCAGAGCGCCCGGGTCGGCGTCGTCCATCTTGCATGTAATCGGTCGCGGAAGCTCACGGACATTTGTTATCGAGTTCTCCATCTTCGCGAATTTTGGTTCTTCTCGGCGAACCCAACTTCCAATTTATAGGCGAATACCAACCCTAGCGGCATTTGTTCACGAAAGGTCACCTCCGCGGATATTAAAGTAATCATTCCCCCGATATTTTTTGTACGCAAACTTTTCGACTCCTCTTTTTTAATATTACGACAAGCTGCCCGGTGATTAATACCGTCCGCCATTAAAGTTTTATTCTCCCCCGGGGAACTCTCCGCATCTTGGTGCGAAGGCTGTCTCTTGAGATTCTCAATCGTCCGCGATCTTTCGACCGTGTCTCCCGACTCTCAAAAACCCTTCCCAGCCGTCACTTCCACTCCTCACTTTTCACTCATACTCCACTCCGTCCTTCCGGCCCATTACTCGTGACCTCGACCTTCAAGATGGCTTCTACCTCCAAGAACTCAACACTCAGCGGCGTTTGCACCAATGGATCGGCGCAATTGAAAATATCAAGTTCGTTTCTTCATACGCACCCAGCTCCACATCGGCATCACCTATAACCTCTGGTGAGTTCGGATTGTTTCATTTTTTTGCAGCAGGGAACTCCGGCTCCCAACAAGAACAAATTACGACAATTTGTGGCTAACACAGTGAAGGCGAGGAAGATGGATATGCCTCCCAAGTCGATGGAAACCCTATACTCCTAAACCCTCAAACCATAGCCTCGCCTTTTCTCTACCCAATCCGCCCAATGCCTTGTCTTACCTTGACATTGGTAAATATGATATTTCCAAATTACGCTCTATTCCTTATAATCTTTGCACAAACCAAGGCTGTCCACCTTTCCAAAGCAACATGATGCCTTTACCAAGTTTCTTTGGAGGAAATTTTTTGGGTTACTCCATGAAGAATACCTCTATTAGCGATGTTTTCTACCATCGTACTATATCCTCACCAACACCTTTGAAACAATCAATTGGACTCAACTCACGTATCGGAGATTTCAGCGGGAACTTGGCGGATTTCGAGAAAAAATCCTAACTCTTCCTCGTTTGCCCCATGGGAGCCCACTTCGGAGCTTTCATTAATCATCGGACCCCATGGCGCCATCATGCCCCCTTCTCCACCAAGCCAACATCGACCTTATTGATGCTTTTGAAGGTCTTCAACCAAACTCTCCTCCTTCTCGGCACCGTCAATCTCGTCGACCAACTCGGGCGAGAAATATTTCACAACCACCAGTCTCCACCTCACTGTAAATTCCAATTCTCTAAAACCTATTCCTTACGTTGATAACCAACCACCCGGAACAACCACCGGTTAACCTTGTGCAACAATTCCACTTTCGGACTCAGCGGCACCGGCAAAAACAACGGCGGCGACACAACAAAACTCCCATTGATCTCACGGTACTCACAAGGACACTCCGCGGCAATGACCAAGGATCTATAAACAAGGGTGACGGATCAAAGCCATCCCATCCACCTCCTCTCACCCGTGGATACCTCTGATGAAGCTGTCCTCGGTTTGCCTTGATGCCCTCAGTGATCATCACGGAACTTCATAGCGACCACCGGGGCCGCGACCGCGAGTCCGTGGACCAACTCAAAGCGAAGTCATCCTGCCGAAGGCTGATTTGGTATTTGTGAGGCGGAGAGAAGAAGCCTTGCACAATCAATTCATGATCCATCGAGAAACCCTTCATCAATCCCGGCAAATTGTCAAAGGAACTCAAGGAGTCCCTCAAACAAAAGCGACACCAAGTACAGCGATCTTGAGACCGCTACAACAATGCGGTGCGTCCACGAATAATGCTACTCGTAGAAACGGCACGCCCGTGCGACCAACTTGATACTTGAGTCCAAGGTCCGCGACTTTTTCGAAACCACCTTGCGAGAATAAGGATGCTCACATCGCATCTCTCAAGGCAAGTTAGACCAGCTCCGCGGCAAACCGCGGCTGCGGATGCTCTTGAAATAGGCGCACTCAAAAGCGGACTTGCAAGCCACTCGGGCTTCAAGCTCCTCGATTCCCAACTTCTCGGAGCAAGTCAGGCACACCTCACCGCGCAAAGTCGCGGGGCTGCGGACCCGGTCTCTCAGAGCAACAAGATATCATTGCGGATTACAAGATCGGCTTTCCAGATAGGCGGCGGTGGCCGGATGATGATCTGGGAAAAGCGGGAACAAACCTATCGGCTTGCTTACGCTATTCCCCTGGACTATCAGAAACCCGGCCGGTTACCATGACTATGTGCAAGCAAGGAAAAACACTTTTCTTTTATTACGCTGAGAAACAAGGGTGATACCACAAGTCCCACGGCGTAGGCGATATCGAGCGACAATGGCCCTTCATATACGTCCATGAGCGAGGCACACTTTGTGCTCGTCAATTTTGATATCCTACGGTTTGCGGATCTCGACCATTTTGGCTCTCGGCACCATAGCCCCCCGGCTTATGTCATGCGACTTCTACGGCACATGTTACTCGGGCTCATCGGATAAGCATGGCGAGAACTTTAAAGGAGATACGGTGGCGGGGTTCTTTTGACCAAGAAGAACAAGTACCTCAAGACACAAAATTTACGCAAGCTGTTACCTCGGAATACATGCCTCTTCTCTGAGAAAGAAGTGGAGCTATGGCTAGCTGAAACAGCTTGCGCTCCGCCGGACACTATACAACTCGAACAAGAACTTGACCTTACCGCAGTTGTTCTTACAACATTATGCTTCCTTGCCGCGATGCACTGCGGGCTGAAGCGAGCGTCCTCCACGATGAGTGGGACCACGTACTGTGGCGGCACATGTACATTCCGGTGCATGGGAGGCGATTACCAAACGACTACGAGAAGATATTATTGGAATTCCAAGAGCAGTCTGCGGGATGGCCGGCACCAACCCCCAAACAACCCAGAGTACACTAGCAAGCTTTGGATGCCCACCTCGATCAAGGTCAATTCCCGGCATGGAGACAAAATTACGGACTCGAAGTCAAAGAACATGCATTGGACACCCACGGCAATTGCGGCGGACAAGCGTTGGGACCCGCGCTTCATCATGAGGCGCAAATGGCGTGAGGATGAAACTTTGGACAACACCAACAAGCTGGATATACATGCCCAATGCGTGTTAGGTGGAAGGCTGCCGAATGCAATTTACGGTCTTGTAACCTTCCTTGCCAAGGCCAAAACTTCAGCTGATCCATCGTATTTGGCAAGCGAATTGCAATGCGGCACTCATGACCATACTCGGTATCGCGAAGCGCCAAGTGCGGATCCATTTTGCAACCCCAATGCAAATCTTTGGAAAGTTCGGGTTGGACCTTGTCTTATACATGGAGATCACAAATCTTCCATCGAGATCCGCCCACTTATTTGGAGAACATGATTTCGAAGGCTTTCTCATAGGAGCGGCCGAATGTTTGGCATCGGGACTCAAGCAAATCTGGAAAGAGGCGAACAACACTTTCGGTGAATCTGATGGTGAGCCTCCCTCATCTCTATGTTCAAGATCGAGAAGAGGAGCGAGGATTCCCACCCAGGAATTCATGCCCCCTTTTCTAGCCAATAAGTGTAGTTTGGTAGAGTGTTAGCCACATTGGCGGAACCACAGTCTATACTTCTTTGCATGAGGGATGAGCCCCCTGGCCCACGGTGTCCAAGAAGAGGGATCCACAAAGCCACGGCGGGTCAAAGCTCCTCAAGCCGAAGACCCAAGGTAGGACCCTGGCGGGCCACTACTTGTCTGATGCATTTGCGGCCGCGGGCGGCTTCAATTCTGTTAGAGTGCCCAAGTAGTGGAGCAGCGTTGTCATGATGAGGATCGATTCAGGGCCGTAGGCCACTCAGGTATTCCTATATATTGTAGCATTTTTTTGGTTGGACCTTAATTGGGTTTAGTGAGGCGGATTAGCCATAAGCACCACTGTGCACCAAGTTTTTCAAAGCCCGATTACGTACCGGTGAGCCATCAACCAAATCTGTTCATTTTGCACCCAATCTGCGGATCAAAGCTGCTTCCTCATGTTCAACCTAAACTTAGCAAAAAGTTTGCTTCAACTCATCGAGCGTCTGAAGGTAAAGGCACTCAAGTCTGTCAATGCTACCACCACGATCGGGAGCCACGACCACGAATGCCCACGACATCCGCAGCACCACCACTCAACATTCTTTTGAAGTCGACCTCCTCAACAATGTAGCGACATCTATTGGCGACAACAACAACCACGGATCCACCACAACTACACGCAATCCCTCCGAACTTCAACAAAGAACTTGCTAAAATCAAAATTCCTCTCGACCTTACGACTATCCTACAACTATGTCGGCCTCTGAGCACATTTTACAAAACTGTATTTTGTTAATGCGTCGCCACATCAACACCCACGGTGCATGCACACGTGGGCCAAAAGCTGTTCACCATGTTCCGGATCGATGGTGGCGGCTTGATCAATCTTAATACGGATAATCTCGGGGCGACAATTGGGCATAAGGGGCTCCATGCCCCTTATGACATCAAGCTGCGAATGGCCATATCCGCGACCACAAGGAGTACACAACCAATACCGGTCAATATTGGAGATCTACAATTTACCATGGAATTCGATTGTTTGGAAGCGAGGAGAAGATGGGGAGATTATGAAATGTTAGTAGGGCGACCCTTTTTGAGACAAGCTAAAAGCATTCACTCTTGGGCCCGCGAGATCAACTTGTTATCACCCGGATGGCAAGCTCCGCCCCGATGGATCGACCACGGGCGGATCATTTTCTGTAGATCATATTTGAGAATCGGGGCGGTGACTCACGAACAAGTTTGCAACACCTATCGGTTACAAGCCAAGGGTTTGCCACTCCGGCTTACCCGAATACAATCAACCATGGGAAGACATGGATATTGATAAAGGCATAGCAGCGTTGGTTGACCCCTATTTGACACCTTGTAACAATGTCACATTGGTTCCACATGAGGGCGGTACCCTCGGCTCCTCCTCCTGTTCAAGAAGACACCACACCAACTCCTAGTGGCGCGCCACTATTTTTCAAAATTGGTCAACATGAACATCTGTCCTACTCGTGAGCCAGCCCACCTTTGTTCGGGATGATCAAGTCATTCCACACATTCAAACTCTGCCCAGTAGACATAATTGATATTGGAACAAATCAACCAATCCGATTAAGTACGACCTCGCATGACATGAGGGGAGCAAGCCATTTGTGCTATTCAAGCGTTTCAAGCACATCTTTGCTTGGAGCTACAAAGACCTCAGAAGGTATCAAGAAAGAATTGGGACAACTCTCGATTCCCACCAAGCGGATGCTAGACCCATCTAGCAGCAGCGAGTCAAGCTTAACCCAAACTACCGTGAAAAGGTTAAAGCCGAAATTGACAAGCTTTTGACCCATTTGGACTTATCTACGAGGTCAAACATTGAGAATGGGTAAGTCCTATTGTTATTGCCCTCAAACATAATGGAAAAATTAGCGTTTGTGTGGATTATAGAAAACTCAATCAAGCCCAGGGACCGGGATCATTTCCCTCTCCCTTCGCGGATCAAGTGTTGGAAGATGTAGCGAGGCCACGAGATGTACTCCTTCATGGGCCGGCTTCTCGGTTATAATCAAATATCCATTGAGAAGAAGATCAACTAAAGACTACCTTCACTACTCCATGGGGTACCTTTGCTTACAAAGTCGTTCCTTTTGGATTGTCAAACTCACCATCCACATTTCAACGCATTATGCTTCTTTGTTTTTTCAAGAGTACATGCAAGTTCATCCCTTTTCCGCAAGTCTTTCGGGGATGACTTCTCCACTTACACCCGTTATGGACCATTTGGTAAAACTTGAACTAGTTTTTCAACGCTGTGATGACTCTGGAATTAGCCTCAATCGGAAAAGTGCACCATACGTGTCACCCGAGGGTGTACTTCTAGGACATGTCGTGAGTCGACCACGGCATTACAACGGAGTTGACCAAAATCAGTTTGTGTCATGAGCATATCCACTGCGAATATCAAGGACACACGTTCCTTTCTTGGCAAAGTCAACTTCTATGCCACCTTTATTCCGAAATTGGCACCGACTGCCGATCCAATTCACAAACCATTTGGAAATCCATACACATGGACTTGGACATCACGATGCAAATCAAGCTTTTAAAGAACTCAAAGTCAAGCTCACGAAGCCCCCGTGCTAGTACCACCTCAATGGGACAAACCATTTCATGTCCATGTTGATGTTTAGGGCTTTTTGCGATTGGGCTGTTCTAGCTCAGAGTATGCACCAAATCGGGACAAGCCCATCGAATCGCCCGAGAAAACTCAATCTGCTGGCGCAACTATTCGACCCCACGGAAAGGGGAAGCCCTTGGCCTTATCTTTTGTGTGTGGCCTGGCAGCTTTTCGACACTATCTTCTTGGTAGTCAAATTCGGCTTTTATGTGGATCATCAAGCTCTTCTATATTTAATCAATAAGCCAAACCCCACGGGCGAATTTTCGATGGATATTGATATTGCAAGAGTTTGCCCTTTTGACATTATTCACTGGCCGGACGGCTCACCGCGGTCCCCAACTATCTTTCGCATACACCACGGATGATCCCTGGAAGGAGTTCCACGATGCCCTTCGGATGCTCAAGCTGTTCTGGTCGCGCCGCGCCTCATTGGTACCACGACTATCAGCGCTTTCTCCTCGCGAGAGCACTCGGGTCAAGTGACCCCGCTCTCTCCCGGAAAGACAACTTCTGCATAAACAACAATTCCTTCAGCGAAATGCGAGATTATCGATGGTTGCTGGCCATCTCTATAAATGTGGCAAAGACAATGTGCTCCGGCGATGTGTTCTTCCTCCACGAAGTCCACGATCTAGTCAAACAAGCCCACGAAGGACTTGGCGGTGGTCATTTCGGCGGAGACAACACAATGAAACTCCTCCTTCTTGCCGGGTATTACCACCCACGCTTTTCAAAGATGCTCACAAATACACACGCACGTGTGATGTTTGTCGAGGCTTGGTAGACCCGCGGCCCGTGGCGCTCTGCGCTCACGCCAATATACGCCTCTCCCCTTTGCCAAATGGGGTATGGATTTTGTTGGTCCCATGGACCCACCGCAATCAACACTAGGGCACGCTACATTCTAGTCTTCGGACGGACTATGCAACCAAATGGGCTGAGGCGTGTGCTCTGCGACAACCGCGGCTGCTAGTGCGGCTAAGGTTCTCTACAAGAAATCATCATCTGGCGATTTGGATGTCCCTTAGAATTAGTTAGTGATCGTGGAGTTCATTTCATCAATCACACTATTCTGAACTCACTAACTATCGCACATTCATCCGAGAAAAAGCCTTACTATCCCGTGGTAATGGCTTGGTGAAAGCACAAACAAGGTGCTTATCCACATTGAAGAAGATTTGTGATCCTACAAGAAAAGATTGGCAAGATAAGTTACCCTCACGGTTTTATGGGCTTACAATACAACATACAAAGTAGCAACCGGTCAAACACCTTTTCGACTTTGTGTATGGCAAAGAGGCTCTTATGCCTTTTGAGTTCATTTTACCCTCACTCAAATTTCAGTTAACAACGAGAACATAATCCATCGGTGACTTTGCAAGAACGAGTTTATCAAGCTGGAACAACTGGATGAACCCGAAGAGATGCTTTTCTTAGACTTCAACAAGGCAAACAACTACAAAAAACAATGGCATGACAAACACATCAAAAACAAAACTTTTCAAATTGGCGACTTAGTTCTTCTTCACGATTTCGAGATATCAACAACATCACGGCAAACTCAAGCTTCGGATGGTTGGGACCATACAAAATTTCGAGATACCACATCACGGGTTTTACAATTACAAGAATTGAATGGCACTCCATTTCCTACATTAGTCAATGGATTTCGACTCAAGAAATTTCAAACCCCTAGCTTCCGACATCCTTAGCTCAAGAACAAAATTTACAACAAGATACCACTTGTACAAATTTATGAGAAACACTTTTCTATTATGTACAAAATTGCCCGAAGGCTACAATTATTTGTGGGATTTTTTCACCGAGAACAGTCCTAAACTAAACAAAAATTGGGAAAACCCTATCATCTTTGCTACTGCGCCCTTTACTCTGGGGGCACTCCACTCGGAGGATGCGGAAGCCCCCCATTTGCGACCACCTCGGTGAGCGATCACCTCGAGGCGTCGAGGTTTATCTCGGGTTGGCGACCGGTGCCTCCAACCAAGGATCCATAGGGATCCGGCGATTCCGCGAGCGCCACTGGTCGGCGTCGTCCATCTTGCATGTAATCCGATCGCGGAAGCTCAGGACCCATTTGTTATCGAGTTCTCCATCTTCACGAATTTTGGTTCTTCTCGACGAACCCAACTTCCAATTTATAGGCGAATACCAACCCTAGCATTTTGTTCGCGAAAGGTCACCTCACCAGATATTAGTAATCATTCCCCCCCCGATATTTTTGTACCACGCAAACTTTTCGACTCCTCTTTTTAATATTCGACAATTTGCGCGTGATTAATACCGTCGCCATTAAAGTTTTATTCTCCCGCCGGGGAACTCTCACGCATCTTGGTGCGAAGGCGTCTCTTGAGATTCTCAAATCGTCCGCGATCTTTTCGACCGTGTCTCCCGCGACTCAAAAAAAAAAAAAAAAAAAAAAAAAAAAAAAAAACCCTTCCCAACCGTCACTTCCACTCCTCACTTTTCACTCATACTCCCTCCGTCCTTCCGACTTCTCGTTACTCCGTGACCTCGACCTTCAAGATGGCTTCTACCTCCAAGAACTCAACACTCAACGCTTGGTTGCACCAATGGATCGGCGCCAATTCGAAAATATCAAGTTCGTTTCTTCATGCGCACCGGCTCCCACATCGGCATCACCTATAACCTCACTGGTGAGTTAGGATTGTTTCATTTTTCTACGCGAAGGAACTCCGGCTCCCAACAAGAACAAATTACGACAATTTGTGGCTAACACAGTGAAGGCAGAAGATGGATATGCCTCCCAAGTCGATGGAAACCCTATACTCCTAAACCCTCAAACCATAGCCTCTGCCTTTTTCTCTACCCAATCCGCCCAATGCCTTGTCTTACCTTGACATTGGTAAATATGATATTTCCAAATTCTGCTCTATTCCTTATAATCTTTGCACAAACCAAGTCTGTCCACCTTTCCAAAAGCAACATGATGCCTTTACCAAGTTTCTTTGGAGGAAATTTTGGGGTTACTCCATGAAGAATACCTCTATTAACGATGTTTTCTACCATCGTACTATATCCTCACCAACACCTTGAAACAATCAATTGGACTCAACTCACGTATCGAGAGATTTCAGCGAGGAACTTGGCGATTTCGAGAAAAATCCTAACTCTTCCCGGGTGCCCCATGGGAGCCCACTTCGAGCTTTCATTAATCATCGGACCCCAGCGGCCATCATGCCCCTTCTCCACCAAGCCAACATCGACCTTATTGATGCTTTGAAAGGTCTTCAACCAAACTCTCCTCCTTCTCGACGCCGTCAATCTAAATTCGACCAACTCGAGGCGAGAAATATTTCACAACCACCGTCTCCACCTCACGTAAATTCCAATTCTCTAAAACCTATTCCTTACATTTGATAACCAACCACGGAACAACCACCGATTAACCTTGTGCAACAATTCCACTTTTCGAGACTCAACGGCACCGGCAAAACAACGGCGGCGGCACAACAAAACTCCCATTGATCTCCACGAGGTACTCACAAGGACACTCACGGCAATGACCAAGGATCTATAAACAAGGGTGACGGATCAAAGCCATCCCATCCACCTCCTCACCACCGTGGATACCTCTGATGAAGCTGTCCTCGCTGCCTTGATGCCCTCGTGATCATCACGAACTTCATAGCGACCACGGGGCGACCACCGAGTCCGTGGACCAACTCCAAGCGAAGTCATCACCGAAGGCGGGATTTTTGGTATTTGTGAGGCCGGAGAGAAGAAGCCTTGCACAATCAATTCATGATCCATCGAGAAACCCTTCATCAATCGGCAAATTGTCAAAGGAACTCAAGGAGTCCCTCAAACAAAAGCGACACCAAGTACAGCGATCTTGAGACGCGCTACAACAATCTGGTCGTCACGAATAATGCTACTCGACCGAGAAACGACACGCCGTGCAGCCAACTTGATACTTGAGTCAAGGTCGACTTTCGAAACCACCTTGCGGAATAAGGATGCTCACATCGCATCTCTCCAAGGCAAGTTAGACCAGCTCGCGGCAACACAGCTGCAGATGCTCTTGAAATAGCTGCACTCAAAAGCAGACTTGCAAGCCACTCGGGCTTCAAGCTCCTCGATTCCCAACTTCTCGACAAGTCCGGAGCACCTCACCGCGCCAAAGTCGAAGGCTGCAGACCCGGTCTCAGAGCAACAAGATATCATTGCAGATTACAAGACACGCTTTAGATAGCCGGCGGACCGGATGATGGAAGAAAAAGAAGGGAACAAACCTATCGGCATACGCTATTCCCCAGACTATCCGCTTGACCCGAGTTACCATGACTATGTGCAAGCAAGGAAAAACACTTTTCTTTTATTCGGGTAGAAACAAAGGGTGATACCACAAGTCCACGGTAGGCGATATCGAGCGACAATGGCCCTTCATGCGTCCATGAGCGAGGCACACTTTGTGCTCTCGTCAATTTTGATATCCTACCGGGTTGCGGATCTCGACCATTTGGCTCTCGGCACCATAGCCCCACGGCTTATGTCATGCCGCGACTTCTACGGCACATGTTACTCGGGCTCATCGGATAAGCATGGCGAGAACTTTAAAGGAGATACACAATGGGCGGGTTCTTTTGACCAAGAAGAACAAGTACCTCAAGACACAAAATTTTGCAAAGCTGTTACCTCGGAATACATGCCTCTTCTGAGAAAGAAGTGGAGCTATGGCTATTTGAACTTTGGCACGCTCCTCGCCGGACACTATACAACTCGAACAAGAACTTGACCTTACACGGTTGTTCTTACAACCTTATGCTTCCTTGCACACGGATGCACACCGCAATTTGAAAGCGAGCGTCCTCCACGATGAGTGGGACCTTTGTACTGTGGCGGACACATGTACATTCGGTGCATGGGAGGCGTTACCAAACTTGACTACACGAGAAGATATTATTGGAATTCCAAGAGCGGATGCGGGATGACCGGCACCAACCCCCAAACAACCAGAGTACACTAGCAAGCTTTGGATGCCCACCTCGATCAAGGTCAATTCCCGGCATGGAGACAAAATTACGGACTCTGAAGTCAAAGAACATGCAGATTGGACACCCACGGCAATTGCGGCAGACAAGCGTTGGGACCCACGCTTCATCCGAGCAGCGCAAATGGCGTGAGGATGAAACTTTGGACAACACCAACAACTGGATATACATGCCCAATGCGTGTTAGGTGGAAGGCGCCGAATGCAATTTCTGGTCTTGTAACCTTCCTTGCCAAGGCCAAAACTTCAGCTGATCCATCGTATTTTCAGCGAGAATTACGTGCGGCACTCATGACCATACTCGAGTATGCGAAGCATAAGTGCGAGATCCATTTTGCAACCCCAATGCAAATGCTGGAAAGTTCGGGTTGGACCTTGTCTTATACATGGAGATCACAAATCTTCCATCGAGATCCACGCCACGCCGGAGAACATGATTTACGAAGGCTTTCTCATAGGAGCAGCCGAATGTTTGGCATCAGGACTCAAGCAAATGCGAAAAAGGGCGAACAACACTCGGTGAATCTGATGGCTGAGCCTCCCTCATCTCTATGTTCAAGATCAGAAGAGGAGGCGAGGATTCCCACCAGGAATTCATGCCCCTTTCTAGCCAATAAGTGTAGTTTGGTAGGGGAGTGTTAGCCAACATTACCCGCGAGACACACGAGGTCTATACTTTGCTGCATGAGGGCGAGGCCCCATGGCCACGGTGTCCAAGAAGAGGGATCCACAAGAGCCACGGCCGGGTCAAAGCTCCTCCAAGAAGCGAAGACCCAAAGGTAGGACCCCGGCGGGCCACTACTTGTCTGATGCTTGCACGCCGCGGACGGCTCAGATTCTGTCGAGTGCCCAAGTAGTGGAGCAGCGTTGTCATGATGAGGATCAGATTCAGGCCCGTGAGGCCACTCAGGTGTTCCTATATATTGTAGCATTTTTGCTCCTTCAAAAAAGGGGTTTGAGTGTTCTTTTGTGTCACTCTGAGCAGACATGCTTTGTTGTCGCTCTTTTGAGCCTTCATTGTACACTTGTTTTGATCAATGGATTGCCGTGTTCTCCACAAGTGTCTTGTGTGTTTCATTGTGTATTGCCATTGCTGTTTTATCGAGTTTTCTTGTTCTTTCCTCGTTAGCAAAAAAAATCGCGTGACAAGAGTGTCTCGGATTTGCCCCTGGCCGGACTTCCACGGATCTCAGAGATCGTCCCTCAGCGATCGAGCAGGACCCCAAACAGTTTGCTTAGTGATAAGCATTGGGGAGGAACTTTACAAGCAAGTTGTCAAGGATATGGATGCTAAAATTTGGATGCGGGAATCTCAAATTGTTTCCTATGGGACGGACTTATGGGTAAAGTTTCGTAAGTTGACTTTCTTTACGCGAATAGAGAATAAGAATTTATTTCTTGTGTGTACCCGTGGTGGATTGGTATCGTGGAGATCTTGTATCGTGGAGATACAATCAAGTAGTACCGCTGGAGGTACGAGCGATCCTAAAGCACCTTGAGAGGTACAAGGATATATCGATCGCTGAAGCACGGATATCCATAAGCGCTTCTAGAGTTTTGCTTGGGGGATCTAAAATAATGGAAACGTGGAGGTTCCAATGGATCTAAAATAATAGAATAGAATAGGTTTTAACGTCCACGAAGACCAATTGGCCTATGGGACCCAAACAAAAAGAGACAAGCGTATCGGCGAGATTAAAAAACCCCCGGCCCAGAAGGGTTTCGAGGGAAAACCTTAGCGATAATAAGCATCTTTGGCACCGCATACAATTGCATAGGACAGGTTCAATACCGTCCGTAGGATACAAAGCGAGTCCGTGCATCCATAACTTCACGGAGGTATGACCCCAACAAACCCACTTACGCCGTAGTCAATAAGCGATGCAACGGTGGCCGGGCACTAATGTCGAACATATCGGCTCGGATATGGGCAAATGGGCAGATCTGGAGGGCATGACATTCATCCTCAATCATACGGGTGGCAACACGGCAAAGCCTTTGCTCGTGCTTCCCGAGCCCCAGCGTCTGTTTCAATGCGGAGGCGATGTGCACCCGTCTGAATGGAAGCTATAAGTCTGCGCTTCTTCATGGGAATCTGGGTGTACAAGTACTGGTGTGGGCCTCTTGTGAGCCTAGGATTGACTTGCTGCTGATAGTAGATAGATAGATAGTATGCCGGCTGCGTGCATCGAGCCTCTGCATCCTAGAGCTTGTGAAGGAAAGTAGCATCTAGGTACAGTTTTAAGTGCCTCGCGATCTTTCTTTGTCGACACGGACGCGATCTGTTTGCTCGCAGACACCCCAGCGTGAGAACCACCGAGCTTGCTTGTCTTTCGGTGGGGATTTCAGGCGTTGGGGACCCATTGCCGTGGCCAAAGCAAGGTGGGGCAAGCGTGTATCAGCCATGGCGACCACCTTTGGAAGTAAGCGATATGGCGTTCCAATGCGGCTGTTGAAGGGGTAGAAAGCTGTCTCTGGAGTAGGATCTGGCACGGAATTGTAGACTTCACCCCGGGGCCCATGCCAAGAAGGCCTTACGCACCGCCGAGGTCATTCCGGGTGTTGAGGGACATCACGGACCCCCCACTACGCCCCATACAAAGGACCGGCTCAACCAAGGCCGAAACAAATGTGACTGGTGGCCCGAGGGCATACAACTCGCATGTCTTGTGGCTGTTGTTGCATGGCATATAGCACCTGTCGTGACCCGCAACCTGATAGCCGCATCCCAATGGGTGGTAGTTGAGAACTCAATCCCCAATTACTTGTAGGTCGGAGCCACCTCTACCTCTTGCCCCTGGTAAGTGAATGTGGGAAGCCTTGGTCGGCGGGATGATGCAACTAGCAACACCCTAGTTTTGGCCAAGTTAACTTCGCATGCGATTGAATTGGCAAAAAGTGTCAAGAGCATCCAGTGACGTTGCATGTCCTCACGGAGTATAGGCCATGAGGTTGACATCGTCAAGATATATGAGTTGCAGTTGTGTGATGCATGAGATGGGTGCCGCACCTCCATGCTCGAAGAGCCAATCTTCCAACCGATCAATGTATAGGCCAAAGAGTGTGGGGGAGGGGGGCAACCTGATGCACTCCAATGCTACCGATCACGGCTGTCTTTGCCGATGTGATACTTTGAAAGCATGCCTCGTTACAGCCTATATCTTGCATTACGCAAGTCGGAGAAGGGTCCCCTTTTGCCGCAATCTGTCCCATAGATTGTTGCGGGGTACTGTGTCGAATGCTTTTGCAAAATCCACGAAACAACAGTACAGGTTCTGCCGGCGATTCCTGCTATCCTCAATCAATGTGCGCAGAGTGAAGATATGATCAATGGTGGAATGTCCGGGCGGAAACTTGCACGTGTAGAGCTTTCGCACCTCTGTTTTTCCTCGCCCATATTGTCACCCATTTTGCTCAAGGATGCCAGCCAACAGTTTTGCAAAGAGAGAGCTGACCATAATAGTACGGTAGTTGGTCGGGCATTGAGGGTCCCCTGCTTTGTATATGGGCACTACTCTACTAGTGGTCCATTGCGTAGGGAAGCCTTCGCATAATACTTTATTGAACAATGCAGTGAGGGCGGGCACGATGGAGGTGACCCATTTTAGAAGTTCTTTTGCATGCCATCTAAATCATTTGCCTTCCCATTAGCTAGACCACTGTAGGCCCATGATGACATCCCCCTCGTGATAACCGCGAGCCATGCCTATCTGTGGAGGGATGGTGCCCTAGGCCCGAAAGTGGGTCGCATATTTTTGTTGCAAGTCTTGTACCCATTGCTCAGGAGGTGATGTTCCCGTGGGCGGACTTGGGCTTCTTGAAGACCCTTCCGAATGTCCGGGGGATAATGGAAACGCGGAGGTCCAATGGGTATAAGGTACTGTAGAAGTACAATAACTTATATAACCATTCTTGAGTTCGCAGGTCTAGGAACTCCCAGGTGTACGTTGAACATGGGACAATCACCTTGAGAAGGGATGGACCAAACTGAAGCGTCTTTCGGGAATCATCGGGACGATCTCTTTTTGAGAAGGGATGGACTGATACGGAGTCATAGCACGGGGGAGTGGTCCAGGCGGCAGGGTTATGGGGCATGGCAAAATATGGCAAAGTTGTGGAAACATGGCAAACATTACTCATGTATCTAGGGACCTTTATTCTTATGGGAAATACAAGGTAAAGGTGGTTGCACAAACATGGAAGGGGTCGAGGCACTATCATTGGGATGATTATTGGTTGAGGAAAAAGATCATAGATAATGTCCCATATGATAAGTCATATAATCTAATTAAAGGCAAGGAGATATTTTGAGAAAAAGGCAACTGCATGCTAAAAAAGGCTAAAGTCGCAGAGAGATCTATAAATAGAACCGAAACTTCAGTTGGACATATCTCCGCAACCAGAGCTCCGATTGAGGCGACCTTTACCTCGTTGGAACTGGATCGGAGTCTAGTTTCTGAATTGGGATGGCACCTCTCGTAGTTCATCTATATGAGAGAGTAATGGCCGAAAAGGTGACAGGGAAGAACAAATTACTGCTTCTAATGACCCTGCATTTGCAATTATTTTTTACGATCTGTGGTCTCATGGAGTAGCTATGGATTGAATGTTTGCTTAAGAGCTTCTGTGAGTAGCCGAGAGATTGTTTGCTTAGCCAGTTGCCATGATTATTGCCATAACCTTGTGGACCGGTTGGGTGGTTAAGCGTGCTCATCAATGTATTTTATGCGTGATATATATGATAATCGGGTCTTGTTCTTCAAATAAGATGCTGTTGTTCAGTTGTTTAGCTTCCCATAAACAATGAATTGTATCAGAATATTCCTGCTAAGGCATTAAGGAATATTCCTTTCAATGTAATAAGGAATATTCCTTTCATTCAAGGCATTAAGGATATTCCTTTCCAAATGCAATAAGGAATGTACAAAAATGCAATTTGTACTTCTATTTGTGTAAGGTTTCAAAGGTTACATAATATCACACATATTTGTAGAAGGGTTTTCACAAAACATATCACAATGGGGCACGACGATGATAATGTTTCTCTGGTGATGATAATGTGTCCAACATAGCTTCCATTTCAACAACCTCTTTCTCATGCACTCCATGAATATTGGTGTTCTAGAATGTGAGCTTCTTTGTCGCCAGCACCACACTCTAGAATACAAGGATGCATGAATTTAGCAAGCACTTAAGCATAGAAAACTCAACATGCTTTCACCAGTTTTAAATCCATAAAGCAATTTCAGGTTGGAGGTATCATTGTATTTATATTAGTATCAACTCAACATGCATGAACACACTTGCACCTTTGAAGCAAATCACTAATATAACTCGAAACAATCAAGTAATTGTTTTGATGACCAAAAAGGGTACAAGGCTTCTTTAAATCAGAAATCAAAAGTTTCAGATCCATTTACTGGACAATACAAGAACAGCATTTGAAGAAGCTTCATCTACCCGAGGACTGCTGGCTGATACGTTCTTTCGGATTGGCATCACAATGCGTGACTAAAGCATCTATTAGAAATTGTCATCGTGACAGGGCGTATTCATGAGAGAACCATTTAGATGTAATCTGTGACATCAATAAATAAGGTTAGAAATATTTAAAGGAACATGAGATGCAGTACATACAAGGGAAGGCATACAACTTACTTCCATATCTGTACCAGAGACAAGAGCTTCAACATATTTGTGCATAAATCCCATCACATACAACCCACATGATGTTAAATTGGGCTGCTGTGGCACCTCTACTTGCTGAATCCGATTAACATTATTTCTCTTCATGAAATCGACGCCTCTAGATACTTGACCGATCGATAGTATTACATACCCTTTGATTGCTTTCTCGTTCGTCGCATAACCTGTAAGAGAATTTAAGACATGAATTGCTGGTGCAGGTAGGATCTTGGAATCAGATGGTGCGAGCGTAAAAACAGCCAGCACAAAATGGTCATTCTCAAGGATAGGTACAAGGATATGATGGCATTTAGCTACCACAATCCCTTTCATCCCTGATTTCACTATTTCAACGAAATTCAGTGATCCTTCAGCTGATTCACTCTTTCTTTTGCTGCTAGTAGCTTCTCTAAACCTTATATAGTTGTAAGCAGGATAAAAAAAGATTTTGCTCTTCCACTCGGAAGGCAATGTCTCATACAAGCACCTGGATTAGATTAAGGTTAACATTAGAGACAAGGAATAGCAACAAATACAACTCGGTTACAACCAGGTTATTACCTGCCATAAAGATCCACTAAGAGGCTACTCATTTTAGAGTTAGTTGCACATAAAATTGCTATGTCAGATGCAACCACTTTCAGTTCAGCCGGCGGACAGTTCTTGAAAGGCGTGAATGGCGTGAATTCCATAAGTTTATCCTTGTCATCATTTCTGTTATCAGATCCAAGATGTTAGTGTCATATTAACAATTGATCCATGACAATAAAGCATAAATTAATACCTTCCAATCTCTATTTCCAGTGGTTTAGACCTGCAAAACGAGTAAAATCTAATAAGCTACTGAAGTATAACTAAGTAAATATAAGCTAGCAATTACCGTTTTGCAGCGGATGTCCCTGCTCTGGTTTGCACTCTCTTTTTTCCAGCTGTTTTGGCATCAGCTTTGACCATAAATTTTTTTGTTGCCTTGGCTGCAATCTCCAAGGCTTCTTCAACATCATCTGGCTCCATTGAATCGTCGCAAGTCTCTGAAGTAAAGAAAGTGCTTCATTCTAATGTTTTGAAAGCAAGACAAAAAAAGAAACACGTACCTGCCAAAGAACAAGACTTTTCCTCAACTTGAACTTCAACAGCAGCTTCAGGACTGTTTTCAATGTCGTCACCAACATCCTCAGTAATTTTATCTGTAAACACGTCAACGTAAGTTTCAAAATACAAAAAAAAAAGACACCCTGAAAAGGAGAAAGAATTACTTTCTGAGCTTTCAGCTTGTTGCTGTAATAGTAGCAGCTCGGCTTCAACAGCTAGTATCTCTTTTTGGAAAACAACCTCTGCTGCAAAATATTGAACATTAGTGAACTCTAACTACAAAGGATGCGATCTTAATGTAATCAGACTGTAATCACCCTACCTTCCACAATTTCTGAAGTTTTATCCAAGTACCCCTTGGTCTCCAAATCCTGCACTGATTGCTTATGAGTTGTTGCAATTTGCAAAGGTGATGTAGATGTGGATGGACTTCCAACATCGATAGCAGCAGCATCTTTTGTGCCAGGTTCAGCAACTGGGATGTCTAAGAATGGTAAATGCAACCCCTTCCCAACAACATCCTTCTTTTCACCTACAACATAAGATTTTGCTATATTTAGAACTTAAGCATAGTGCACGAAACATAAATTGTTTAGTTTACCTGCAGTTTTAGTTCTTGCTTTCTTGATACTACCCATATCTGCATTGACACAATTGTGATCATAAGCAAATAAGAAATGTAAACACTTGATTCAGAATCAAGAGGAGATGTAGAGTAGATAGAAGCAAAATATGTAGAAAAAACAATCAGATGCAAATCAAAACAGAACAAATGTTAATTAGATGCAAGTAGATTTTTACTACAGGCAAACTTTCTGCTGATAATGTAACGACAAAATAGAAGTACATTAGTGTGCATAGCTTCAGAATGTAAAGGAAAACCAAATACTAAATTCAAATGCATTTCAGAACATATGTAAAATGTAAAGAACAAAATATTTTATCAATACACCCTATCAAATATATCATTCAACATTGAATGTAAAGGAAAATCAAATACTAAATTCATATGCATTTCAGATCACATGTAAATGCAAAGTACAGTCATATGCAATACACCCTATCAATACACCCTGTAAAGGAATTCCAGAAAAGCACTTCATGGCACATGTAAATGTAAAGAAAAACATCTTTATTCTGCAAAAAAAAAAAAATGCAATTACAGCTAAATTATAGAGCAGCTTGTATCTGTGTAATGTCAATATATTGAATTGGTTGTGTCCTCTTCTTCATGACATCTCTAATTTTTTGTGAAACCTTTGAGTTATCTAACCAAAACTGAGCAACCATATCCTTCATAGCCTGATCTATAGTATTTGTTCTTGGATTTCGACCTGCTAATGCCCACAGATTTGTTCCACCTAGTGACATTCTTTTCCTTCTCTCCACTGCTAGTTTCATATTTCTAGGATGTATTTTCAGCAACTTAGCTGCTAGTGAAGTCTTCTATAATTCTCCTTCCTCTCCAACCACCATAGATAGTACAGAATGCTTTACAGCAAGTTTGTCATTGCTATTTGCATATCTGACATCTTGGAGGCCATCCTTTAAATTCTTTACCAGATCTGTTTGCACGATTTTGTTTCTGTGTATGAGCACGTTTTTTGTAGGAAGGACATTGCAAATCATCACATTCCATTGTATTTTGCCCGAGCATATGCACTTCATTACAAAGGAGTAAGCATTGATTGGGATGAGGTGAAAGCAAATGCAAGTCTTCATTCAAAATGCTCTAAAAAAGAATCTGACCTGACAGAATTAGCTACAGTAAAGTCTTCCAATGTTAAAGCTACTAAATGTATGCCCTCAGGTAGCATTGGGGCAGCAGTTGGAAATGATGAAAAGGTGGAGGGAAAGAATAACATTAGATTCTGCCTCCATGCTTGATGAAATACAGACTTTAAAAGAGAAAAGGAAAACAATGGAAATTGAACTGTTGAAGCATGAGAGTGATAAGAGCGTCTTGACAAGAGGGACAAGACTTGTGCAGAATAAAGATGCACAAATATGTGAGCAGTTCAGCATTATGGCAGGTTTAAAAGCAAGCGGGAAGCCAACTGATGTGCAAATGGCTTTGGCATCCCACTTAGAGGAGGAGAAATCAAGTTATATTGCTGACTTAGATGCTCTAATGATTCCCATTGATTGTTTAAAGGCTGATTTGCAAGAATTAGAAGCTGCCATTGAAAAAATCTGCAAGGATTTGGAAGCTAATTCCAACTGTGAGAATAGAATAAAGGAGATGACTAAGCGTATGGAAAGATCAGACCCGATAGGCCTGCAGCCCGGTCCCATACTCGCAGCAAGACGGAGCGCTTCATCCTCACATATTACCAATACTTGCAGCAGTTGCAATGATTGCCTTGACTCGACCATGGTAATATCTCCACTTTGTGGTCATACATATTGTGTATTTTGTCTTGTATTCAGGGTTTCAACGACGAATACATGTGTACATGATTGTTCATGGTCCGAGGACATGCGGCACTGCTTAGGAATCCCTTCTCAAGGTACATCTATTTCTATTTTCATTACATAATTAGTTTGAGTGTACTTAGATGTAGTTAGTTTCCATCATGTACATAACTGTATTAGCATTTGGTTTTGTCTTTATTGTAAAGAGAAAATGTATTTGCTTCTGTTTGTAACACTGATGTAAAGTTTGTAACAGATTTCTTTACTTTTTGAATGTAATGTAGATGCAATCTGCACTAGTTTGCTCTACATGGAAATTTTGATTGGCCTGCTTGTGAGAATGCTGATCATTGTGGTAGGTGGGAGTTGAGAAAACTAGAGCCTACAAACAGGGACAATGTTGAAGAAGATGAGTATGAGGCAGATGTGGGCAAATGATGTGGACAATGTGGATGAGACAATGCAGGTTGGAGATTATTTTGCATCATTCACATCCCCAGACAATTATGAAAGGGTCCCTTATTATCTCATCCAGTGCACAGAAGTGAAACATGCCCTCGAAGAAGACACCACGGATGACTATGAAAATGAATTTTATTGTGGTAATGAAGTTATAGCTGGTAACTATTTTGAATTGATTCCTGGTTGCCATCAAAAGTACAAGCTTATTCAAGGAAAGAAAGTTCTTGTCCATCCCAAGTCAGTAATTGGGGTGAGATTTCCATTGGAGCCAGTCAAACATAAGATTAAAGGTACATCTTATGCATATGAACTGACTAACCTCCACAAACTGGTGTACGTCCAACACACGTTGGCAGGGAAAAAATTAAGCATACTATATATTTTTTCATAAAAAATGGTTTGGCTATTTTTCAAAATTTTACAGTATTTTATGATATTAATTTGGCTAAAGTTATTATTATTATTACATTTATCTTAATATGTATATAGAAACTCATGGGGGTGGTCATAAAATAGCACATTACATATAAAGTTTTGATCTTGGCCCTTGGATAAAAAGTTGGTGAGGTGGCGTAGCTTAAGCCCTTGGATTTTGATGGGGGCATGCATAAGTCATGCATGGGGGCATACACCCCATCTGTGAACCGTTGGATCAAAGGGGAAGGCGAAATCCTAGCCCTTGATTTTTATGGGGAAGGTGCAAGGAAGGTGCCAAAAAGTGAATTTGATGTAGCAGATCTTAACCGTTAGATCAAAAGGTGAGCATAAATCCTAGCCATTAACTTTTTAATATTAAATTAGTTTTTTTTTTTAAAGAAGGTGAGGTGGCACCCTCATTAATAAAAAAAAGTAATGAGGTGGCAAAGCATTTATTAGTGGACATTCCAGGAAGCTTCCTTTTGTTTAATCGCCTTCAAAAGCATGTAGCTTGGGATAGAGGGGTCGGATGAAGGTGGGGCCCACGCCATTGGATTCCTCTCGTCGAGAGCTTTCCAATGAGTGGTGCTTTGACACTATTTTGTCGCAGTTGGAGCCAACATGATCGAACATTAAGAATCTTTTTGGAATGTTCGAGTTTCAAGGAATCTATGGTAAGTTGAGAGAATCTAGGAGAATCCTTATAGGATCTTAGGGAATCCAGAGGAATATCATGAGAATCTTAGAGAATCTATGGGAATCTCAAGAGAGCATCTTTGAGAATCTAAGGGAATCTAAGGGAATCTTGATAAAATCTTTAAGAACCTAAAGGAAACTTGATGGAATCTTGGGGAGTCTAGGGGAATCTTCATAGAATCTATGGTGACTAGAGGAATCTCAAGAGAATCTATAGGAATCTCAAGCGCTCCTTTGGGAATCTAGGGGAATCTTGATAAAATCTTTAAGAACCTAGAAGAATCTTAATGGAATCTTAGAGAATCTAGAAGAATCTAGGAGAATCTTGATAGAATCTTGGAGAATCTAGAGGAATCTTGGGGTATTCTTTTGGAATCTAGGGGAATCTTTAGAGAATCTTAGGGAGTCTCAAGTGAATCTTTAGGAATCTAGGAGAATCAAACAGAATCTTCATAAAATCTTTAAGAATCTATGGGAATCTTAATGGAATCTCGGAGAATCTAGAAGAATCTAGGAGAATCTTGATAGAATCTTAAAGAATCTAGAGGAATCTTTGGGGATTTTTTGGAATCTAGGGGAATCTTTAGAGAATCTTTGGGAATCTTAATAAAATCTAGGGAATCTCCATAGAATCTTAAGAATCTAGGGGAATCTTTGTAGAACATTAAGAATCTAAGAAAACCTTTGGAAATCTAGGAGAATCTAAGAGAATCTCAAGAGAATCTTTGGGAATCTAGGGGAATCTTCCTAAAAGTTTTGAGAATCTAAGGGAATCCTGATGGAATTTTAGAGAATCTAAGAGAATCTTCTTAGAATCTTCGGGCTTTATGCAGTCCCTCATATTACAAACACTTGTATATATATATGGACTTGGCAAAATTTTTGAATTATGTACTATAAACTTTCACTTGGCTATTTTTTTTAACTGAAAAAAGCAAAAAATATAAATTAAATTCTGTAGCTTTAGATATATTGTACTACAATTACAAATAATAATCAACAATCAAGGAATATACAATAATATTGAAAAACTTTTAACAGAAGCTCACAACATAGCTTATAACATCCATTGTCTGAACTACATTCAATGCAATGACACCTTGTAGATATGATGATCAAATTGCACTTATCTCTAACCCTTGAAGGAAGATGTTATGCAACCAACTCGGGCATCTAGAGGGATATTGGCCATCTCTTATAGTTCCTTATTGAAGATGCATATGTGGTATATATAATAGAAATTCATAGTTTGAAAAACTACTATCACTGATCATGGTAGATGGGGATGTGTAAAAGTCTATAATAAGAAAGGCTAATCCCTTTTTTGTTAAGAAAAAGGGGGAAAATAGTTTGGCTAATCCTAAAAAAATAATGGAGTGCTTGTTTTAACTATGGCTATTTTTTATTTTTTTTAAAGAAATCTCTCTTCAAAAAAATTCGCCGCAAAAATTGCCTAGACCCCCTAAAAAATCGCCATTTGGCTATATATAGCCACTAATGTTTTCCATGCACGTTGGAGGTTCCTCAAGGCAGGAGGAGTTTCCCCCTCTTCCCCCACGACAGCCTGGGGCGACATCCTCTTCCATCCCCCGAGCTGCATCGACCACACCTTGGAGATTATGTGATACAGTTGCTCGAGTTACAGGTGTCCGGTTCTCTGAGTGGCTTTGCAAGGGCCTGGCGACTCCCGCCACCTCGGCTCGTGTCTCAGAGGCCATTGCCACCATGGTGGATAATAACAGGAAGAAAGTTGTATCCTATCTCTAGCAATTGCAAGCCAAGCAAGACTCTATGGATGTCCAGCTCCCATCAGACGAAATTTTTTATGAGGTTCAGGAGTGCAGGGCAACGTTTGAGTGTTTTGGGGCTCCAATGGTGCAGATTAACCATGAGAATCATCGACGACATGTGGAGCAGTTGGTTGCGTGTTAAGGTAATTACGCCACTTCACCGGCCCTTTCACGGATCACAAGCGGCGTGGGATCTTTGGGCGTGCAGGCACCTTCACAAGCTAGGGCTTCACGCTTATCAATCTATCAAGCTTGTGGCAAAAGATCAATTTGCTTTCTTTTGATGTTTGAATCTCCGAACCGGCTGCTCAACTCATAGAAGCGAGGGGTTGATCCTCTCGGAAACACTTCTTGCTCTATCAACGGTATGTTCACGGATCCTTTCCAGCTAAGCCGATGCCTTTACGTGCCCCCTTCTGGTTTGCTATCGAAGATTTTCCTCCAGAGTTATAGGATTCCAAGTTCATTTCTGCCATTGCTAATGAGATTGGACTCCATTTGCAACACTCCATAACTAACGGCATCACCAAAGTTTGCGTGGCAAGGCCCATTCATCGTGATTTGCCTCAAACAATTGTTGTCCAAAGCGGGCCCATGTTCTTTCCATTTAAGCTGTCCTTGTTGAATATCTCACCTCAATGGATATCTCACACGTCCCTGTGCCTGTGATTGCCCCCCCTGCTCTTCCAGTTGCAGCTCCTCCACCTCAGTCTCTGGATCACTAAATGTTGAGGCTGGCTGAAATCCAAAAGTCGCAAGAGCAAATTGAAAAGTCTAGTGGGCAGTATATGGACATTGATCGGCGTGGCATCCACCCACCACCTAAACATCCACCGGCTCTTCGTCAACCACGAAAGTCAGCTAAGGGGTCTAATTCCTCTGCTTCCCAGCCCTCAGTTCCTGCTTCAGATAACACTGCCCCTCCCATTGCATCCCATGGTGGTCGCTCTGATCCACTTCAGTGGGCTGATTTGGTTGATGAGGTTACTGCCATGCCAGGTGCCCAGCAAACATTCTCAAGTTCCCTTTAGACACCAGTGGTCTCATCTGAATTGGCCCCATCACAAGATCAATGCGGTTAGTCTCATGGAATGTTCAGGGGGTAGCCTCCTCCCCCCTCAAGCGGAGTCGTATTTCTTTTTACTTATCTAGATTGGATGCTCAATTTATATGTCTTCAAGAGCATAAGTGTCGTAAGGGAGACGTATCAAAGCTTGCAGACATGATTGGTCGCAGGTTTAATGTCCTTATCGCAGCAGCTGATTCTGCCAGTGCAGGGGTCGTGATAGCATGGCTTCCTTCCTTGCCAGTCATCTTTGCTCAGGCTGATCGCTTTGGTCGTTGGGCCCTAATTGTATGGCAGGAACAAGGGGTTAAATATGGTCTAATTAATGTGTATGCCCACAATAGACCTCATCAGAGAGCTTCACTGTGGGCCTCTTTGCGAGGAAAGATACTCAGCTTCGGCTGCCATATTTCATGGCTTCTTGTTGAGGATCTCAATATGGTGGAAGTGGAGTCTGATCGGTTGGGGGCGACCTCTACAGTGATGTCTGGTTTTGAACGCCAGCAGTGGCTTCGTCTACTCCATGACTGCAACCTCTCAGAGATTGATGGTGAAGGTGCCTTCACTTGGTGCAACAGTCAAGTTGGTGGGGGTCGCGCAAGCTCTCGGTTGGATAGAGCTTATTGGAATGCAGATACAGTCGCGGCACTTCCAGGTCTCTTCCGATTCTGTCTCAGAGATAACTCAGTTTCAGACCACCATCCGCAATTCATTTCAGACGAGCCCCTGCAGCAGCGGCGGCCTGGAAGAACATGTTTTCGCTTGAACGTGAAGTTCTTAAAGGATGCTGACTTTCAAGAAGGTTGCAAGAATACTTGGACAACTGCCTTCAACTGACGTTGAGGTATGACTGGCATAGTGGATGCAATTGCGGCAGTCAAGGGTTTTGCCAAAGGGTGGGGTCGAGAGTCTGCAGCAGCAGGTCGTGCTTTACTGGACACTTTGTATCAGAACCTGCTCCATTCTCGACAGGGACGTCTTCCAGGTATTCATGATCGTGATATTTTGGCACAGATCCAAGCATTGAAGGAGGAGCAAATTCAGCAAGCAAAGATGAAGGCAGATCTGCAGTGGTTTTGTGATGGAGACCGTTGTACGGGCTTCTTTTTTCGTGCAGCTAAGAGGCGTCGCATGACATCAACCATGTCCTCGTTGCTTTTGCCGAATGGTTCGATGCTAACAGAGCCGACTGAACTCAGGCAGCATCTGCATAACCACTTCCAGACGTTTTTTGCTGAGAAACATCTTCCTTTCAATCAGAAATGCAAGTGCTGTTTTATTTAGGATTTCCCCCATCATCTCTGGTGAGCAGTGCGAGTCAATAGAGGTGGCTATGACAGCTGATGATTTAGGTTCGGCAGTCTTTGAACTGAAAAGAGGCAAATGCCCAGGTTTGGATGGTTTGCCAATTGAGTTCTTCCAGGAGTATTGGGAATGGCTAGAGCCAGATGTATATGATGCTTTCTATGACTTTCGGCGGTCCACTGCTTTGGATAGAATAAACACAGGTGTCATCTCACTCATCCCCAAGGTCAAGGATCCTCAGCCTATTTCAGATTGGCGGCCCATCACCTTATTGTCATCCGTATATAAGATCTTCGCCAAGGCTTTTGCAGAGTGGGTAAAGGACATCTTGGCAGAGTCCATCTCAACAACCCAGTCAACTTTTCTTCCAAAACGGTGCATTTTGAATAATGTTGCTGCTGCTTACGAGGGAATTTATTGGGCACGTAGGCAAAACCTTCCAGTTGTATACCTTAAGCTTGATTTCGCAAAAGCTTATGACAGTGTCAGTTGGGAATTCATGCGTCGTTGTATGCTAAGACTGGGATTTGGGGAACAATTCACATCAGATATTATGAAGCTGCATATCTCTGCTCGGGCGACTGTCCTGTTCCATGGTGAGCCGTCACATGCCTTTTCACTTGGTCGTGGTATTTGCCAGGGATGCCCTTTAGCACCATTGCTTTTCACAATTGTTGCAGAGGCTTTGTCACAGTTATTCACCATTGCAACGACAGGGGGACGACTCCATGGTCTTGCAATGGAGGACGGCACACAAGAGGTTTGCAATCAATATGCAGACGACACGTTCCTCTTCCTAGTCACTAATGATGAGAATCTTGGTGCTGCCAAAATGCTTTTAGATACTTTTTCACTGGCTTCCGGTGTTCTTGTGGGGTGGCAGAAGTGTACAGCTTTGTGAACATTGGATAATCCGGCTCCGGCATGTGTTCACGATTATCCATGGAAATTACTTGCGCATGGACTCATTAGGGGTTTGGAGAAGCACTTGTTCTGATGGTCCGCTGCTAAGTTGTCTCTTGCGGGTCGCATTACAGTGGCCAAGTCAGTCCTTAGTAGTACCCATTTCTATATGGCATCCTTACTGCTAGCACCACAGATCAAAGTGCGTGAGCTCATTGCAATAGTTCAGAACTTTATTTGGGCAGGTACTGAGGAAGGTGATGTGGTTAAGGTGGCTTGGTCGAAGTGCATCCTTCCAAAATGGGCAGGTGGTCTGGGTATGATGGACTTCTTACTGCAGAGCAAAGTTTGGAGACTCCTGAATGGCGAGGATGACTCTCCTGGTTCACGCCTTCTTAGGGTAAAAGCATGAAAGGGTGTCTATAAATGTAGCCCTTTTTGTACATATACATATGTACCGAATGCACATTTTTGGAATAACTGTCATCATGACCAGCTAGTAACTGCCATGATTAATGGCTATCCACTACTCTGAACCCGCAATTATCGGATTTTGAAATTCTTTCCCAAATTCTTTCTTGGTTTGCCTCTCGTTCACTATCCCGCCCCTGCCTTCTCTGCTTGAATTCCGATCACGAATTCTTCATCTAGCTATGGCCCCAAAACGCCCCCAGATGAGTGCTTGCTCATCACCACAGCCCAAGCAAGATGCCAGTGCTTCCGGCAGTGGAATTTTACCTCCAAGGAGTTTATGTTTGGGTTCTGAGGTGATCCAAGCCAAAGACCTCCGTGATAAACATGCAGAGGCCCACATACCCAACCTAGAGATGGTTATGAACGAGGTATGGGGTGAAGCTCCAAAAAACAGACGAGGATTCAAGGAAGGGAGAATCCAGAATGCATGGAAAGATGATTTTTTTAAATATTATGAATTGGTTTATGGCCAGCCGAATAAGGGCAGTGGCCCTCTAGTCACCTTGAGTCAGCATGTAGACCTCTGGAGGGAGTGATCCCTACCTGCCCCATCGGAACTGGGAGGATGAACCCAGGAATAGCCCTTTCGGCTATGCATCCGGCGGGCTACAGTCGGGTCCCAACACTTTTCAACCTACTCTGCAAAGTGTGCACAGGAGGGGCGGATGGAGTGGACAACCCTACGCCATGTTCTTATGCCAGCCAAATCCATTGCCATGAATTCTGTCTGCCATGATCTCTGGAGACCCAAGCCGTCAGTCATTCCCTTGAGTCTGAGCCTTGGGTAGAATTTCCCATATGTATTGTGCTCACCTTGTTTATGCAGATGTGATGGACCACCCTTTGAGGTGGCTATGTGCTTATGTTATATACTGACACGTATGTTTACGCTTCCGCAGCTAGGTAGACCCTGAGGGAGACGGGGTAAATGACCCCTTCACTCTTCCCACTGGAAACCACGGTTGCAGTGTTATGTGGAGGGCCCTGTATCGGCATGGAGCTGGTATGGGGGATGAACTCCTGTTTGTATACGGTGAGTGCACCGTATACGAGTAGGGGACGTCACAATGGTATCAGAGCAATGTTCTTGGTGACCAAGAGCAAAGCACTGACCATGTTCCCAGTAGTACTAACTTGATAGGATCCTTAAACCTCGAAAAATGGGAAAATTTTTTTCCTCATTTTTGTAGTTTTGCTAAGCTAGTAACAGTCAAAATGAATAAAAACGTAATAAGACTAAAATTGGTGAGCCAACATCCAAAAAGTAGGGAGGTCTCACACGTCGCGCCAGGACAGATTTTGAGATTCTCAAAATCGGGCTGGGCGCAACGTGTGAGACATTCAGCTTTGACACCAAAAAGTTGTAAATTACAATAAAATAACTTGATAATTCTAATTTTAAGCTAAGAATCATTAGAATTGGCATGTTACATGTTTTAAAAGTACAAAATTTAGTAGTAGGTCCCACCATGTCTCACACGTCGCGCCAGGACAGATTTTGAGATTCTCGAAATCGGGCTGGGCGCAACGTGTGAGACCTTGCTTAATTAGGGGTTTTAGATATTTTAAGCAAACCAAAAAGGTAGTTTAAAAGTTGACCTAAAAATTGACCCCTATAAATAGACCTAGACCCCTCCCATTTCCACGTTCTGTCCTTAGAAAAATTGCTCGTGTCCGCCAAGGCGATCTTCTGGCGCGTAGCTCCGATCGGCAAACCGCCAAATGATGGCCCGCACCAAACAAACTGCAAGGAAGCCTAGACGAAGCGGATCCTCCAGCGCCAGCGGCTCCGGCCTCTTTCAGAGAGTCCTTCGAGAACGCCTTCTCCATGAAGGCGAATCGTCTTCGAGCGAGGAAGCAGGATCGGACCGGAGTGACCGTACAGAGCTCGTAGAGGACGACCGGCCGGATATCATGCAACAAATCCTCGAGGAGATTGCACAAGAGGAGGGAAGAAGCGGGGAGCAGCAGGAGCAGGCGGACCAGTCAACAGCTCAGGACCAACCCCAGGGGAACACCAACCCACGGGAGGAGCAGCGGGAGCAGGCGGACCAATCAACAGCCCAGGAGAAACCCCAGGCTGAGACCCACCTACAGGAAGATCAGGGAAGAGAAGAGGAGCAGCAGCCAACACTCAGCCCCGCGGAAGAAGCCGACCTTGCACGCTTCATCAGCAAGTATGAAGCTAAAGAGCCGAGAGAAGGGACGGCGCCGAGAAGACGATCCGACGGCGGCCCGGGCCAAAGAAGAGAAAGGCCAAAGCCATCAAGGGCGGCCGGCAGAAAGTTGTGAAGGTCGGGAAGCGGCAGCGACGGTCCCCAGAATCAACGAACCATCGGCGAAGAGACCCCGCCTTCTAATTTCGGACCAAGACCACGCACCGCAGCCTGAGATGGAGCGTGTTGAAATATGGGGTTCTTGGCATGCACCTTGCCGCGGCAGACCATGGTCACGGATGCAACAAGGCTGCCACAAATGCTCAAGAATGACAAAACAAAGGGGAGGAAACTCCAAGAACACAAACAGGGCACAAATGCCAAGAAATGAACAAAGTGGATCATATTGCCAAAAATGAGGCGCTCAAAAAGCGTGAGCTGAAACCTCCACAAAATGAGGCTCCAAAACGTGAGCTAAAACCTTCACAAAATGAGGCGCTCCAAAACGTGAGCTAAAACCCTAAACAATGAGGGGAAATGCTCTCTCTATATAGTGAGCAAACCCTAACCCTATATGATGACAACATGTGGCCATGTGCCACTAACATCTATGATGACATGTGGCCTATGCCACTAACGTCTATGACTTAGCCCAAAGGGGCTAACACTCCCCCACCAAACCTCACTATATGCAAACCTTTATAATATTAGGTTTGACATGTTACAAAAACGGAGGGGAAGTAACAAAAAATATTTGCCAAAAAGTCTTCTTCAAGGTGTTGGTGACGAATTAGATCAAAAAGAATGTTGATGCCGTGTAGATCACATAGGGGCAATAAATAATGATGGCCATCCCTTATATCATGGGGAAGGCAATTGTAACCAATAGTGGCAAAAATACAACTTAAAATAATGATAGAGGGTCTTCAAAAATGTAAGCACCAAATATCAACCACGGGCGTGGACAAGCGTGTAAGGATGGCCCGTGGGTGGGCGTGAGAAAAACTTGCAAGGGTTCAAAGCGTGGCCCTTAAGTGTTGCTAAAAGTATTTCAAAGTGTGAACCGTGGGCGTGGGCCCATGCTTGGCAAGAGGGGCCCTTGGTTGGGCGTGACCAAAAAAAGCTGCCAAAGTGTAGCTCGTGGGTGGGCTGGAAAAAGTTGCGGAGTTACCGTGGGCCAAATGTGTCAAGTGTTAGAGTATGCACATAACAAAAATAGTGGGCGTGGGTTTTAACAAGGCCGTGGTTGGTTGTGACAAACATGTGCGTGTGTTATTGGCGTGGGTAAAATGACTAGCGTGGGCGTGCATAAGCGTGCTCCACCTGCGGCGTGAGTGGCTATGGGCAAATGATTTTCAAGCGTGGCGGGCCGTGGTAAGATTTCAAGTACCTCTGCATTGGCCCGTGGGTAAGAGTGGAAAAATTGCAAAGTGGTCGGCGTGCAGGATGGCCCGTGGTTGAGTAGGGAAAATAAGTGTTGACCAAATAAGTTGTTCTAGCCGTTGCCCGTGGTTGGGCGTGATGAAAGTGTTGCGGGGTGGGCGTTGCATGAACTTCCGCGGAGAAAGTGTATGCCCTAAAATGTAAGTGTATCCGGGCCATAGAGGCATGGCCAAATCTTAGCCGTGAACAAAAATTGCCCTAAAATCTTTTTACTGTTTTCTACCGCGGCGGTCGTCTTTGCAACAAGAACAAACAAAAATGGGTCCGCTCTGAAGTTTGTAACGCGATTTTGTTGATGTACTGCTTGAATCTGATGAGAGGCGGCCGGATTGGTGTCAAAATGGCCCTGCGTCTTGAAATAGCTGAGAAGTTCGATTGTTTTTTGGTTTGAATCTTGGCATCCGGTTCTGAATAGCCGGATTTGCTTGAAAAACATAGTGGGTTGCTGGAGTCTGCAAGAATGGCGGCCAGATCTGAGCTATTGGGCCGGTTTTTGCTTGGAAGACAGAGTTTGGATGGTAGATATTTGCATGATTCTGCACAAGGGCAGCCTGATTTCTTTGGAGCAAACACGTTAGTTAGTTGCTATATTTATCGGATTAGATTTGCAAATGGTGGCCGGATTTGCCTAAATGCAGGACCGAGGCGGTGGTTGGATTTGAAGGCCCATACCGCTAGTGGGATGTTTGTGCTTCTTGCTTCAACGGTGAAAAACAACATCGAGTCTTGAAAATACTAGATCTGAGACATCGAATCTGAGGCATACCCATGTTAATCTTTGTGCTTGTTTCTTTGTGTGCAGATGCCAGTGTTTGTTGTTGCAGATGAGTCGACTTGAAGATTTGTTTGCAGATGTTGCGGACCCCAAACCGAGGCGTCAAATGTCTATTTGAGAGATCTTTGCTTGCTTGAAAAATAAAGCTTCTTTTTTTTTTCTTTTGTTGTGTGCTTGAACAGAGGAAAGGGGGCTAGCCCAAGGTGCTGGCCCTCCTAAAAAACTTAATACGAAATGTTGTGTTGATTTGATTGTTGTAAAGCTTTTTGCAGATAGATTCGACCAGAGTCTTCAGGATGTGCTTGATGTGGTCGATTGGAGTTGTTGCTGCAGCCTCTATAGGCTTGAAGGAGGAATGGGGGCTAGCCCAAGTCTTCGCCCTCTTGAAAAATTGTGAACAAGAACTTCGACATGCATCCGAGGCATGAGATTGTTGTGCAGATGTGTTGATAATTTGTTGTTGCAGATGCTGAATGCTGAATGCTGAACTGAAGCTTTCTTGAAGATGATTGTTGAAGAGTGTTGAAAAAATTTGTAACAAGAGTAACAAGAGCCTTCGCTTTGCACGCCTTCAAGCGGGGCTGATTGTATGATAACCCATAGTTTCTTGCAGATGACAGAAGACAAAGAAAACAGAGGATATTTTTGGAAATTTTAAACAAAACAGCAAAACGTCCAGTCAGGGACGAAAAAAGCTTTCAGAGGCAAAGAAAAAAGCATGATATTTTTGGCGGTTTTCAAAAAAACGCCCCCCGACGAAATGGGACGAAAAAAGCTTGTGAGAAACCGATTTTTCTGAAAATTTTTTCAAGAATGAAGTCTCCGTCACCACTCCAAAATGCCGAAACGCATTAACGCGTGCTTGCCGCAATTGAAGAAACGAGTTTTGAAAACAGCTTTTGAACAAGATTGATTGGATCACCGGCTTATCATCACTGGTTTGATTTGAAAGACAAAGGGCCTCGCACAATTCGGCTGGTTGGGCAAATGAACAGCAAAGGCCTCCGGACAATTCAACTGGTTGGGCAAAGGGAAAAGAGTTTAGAGTAGTGTACACAAAGTTTTCAAAGATCAAGAACCATGAGAGCAAAGAAGACAACAGGGATAAAGAAGGATCAAGAAATTCTGAGCCGAACCCGCATCGGCGGGCCGGTGTTGAAATATGGGGTTCTTGGCATGCACCTTGCTGCAGTGAGACCATGCTGCCGGATGCAACAAGGCTGCCACAAATGCTCAAGAATGACAAAACAAAGGGGGAGGAAACTCCAAGAACACAAACAGGGCACAAATGCCAAGAAATGAACAAAGTGGATCATATTGCCAAAATGAGGCGCTCCAAAACGTGAGCTGAAACCTCCACAAAATGAGGCGCTCCAAAACGTGAGCTAAAACCTTCACAAAATGAGGCGCTCCAAAACGTGAGCTAAAACCCTAAACAATGAGGGGAAATGCTCTCTCTATATAGTGAGCAAACCCTAACCCTATATGATGACAACATGTGGCCATGTGCCACTAACATCTATGATGACATGTGGCCTATGCCACTAACGTCTATGACTTAGCCCAAGGGGCTAACAGAGCGAGTTCGTCAAAACCCCCGCTTGTAGAGAAGGAAGTGCCCCAGCAGGTAGCACAGGAGCAAGAGGAGGCCGGACAGGTGGCGAAGCCCCCACCGTTCCCGACATGGGATAGGGTCAAAGCCCCACGGCCACAACGGGAGGCATATGTGATAGACCCTGTCAAGGTCTATCAGAAGAGGATCAAGGAGCACAACGCTTACATGGCGAAGTGGGAGGCCTACAATGCCTATTACCAGGAGCACAGGGTGAGAACAATCGAAGGCGGACATCCGACAAGAAGCCAAACATTGAAGCCGCCACCACCCAGGCCCAAGCCTCCCAGAGCACCAGGAAAGAAGCGGGCCGGCAAGAAGAAGCTGGAGAACAGAGCCCTCAAGGAAATCCGGCACTTCCAGAGGAGCTACGGACTCTTGATCCCTCGGGCACCGTTCCAACGCTTGGTCCGTGAAGTCATGCAGGAGTACAACAACACGACATACGCGTGGACCGATGAGATCTTGTTGCTTACGAGGGGAGGCGGCAGAGGCAAAAAATAATACTGACATTTTGAAGATTCAACGGCACCGCGATTACGCCAAGAGGGTCACCCTCATGAGGCAGGACATGTATCTTGCCAGGCACATCAAGGGAGAACGCCCTTGAGACTTTTGTAAATAACAGAAATTTTGTTAATATAAAGAATTTTGTGGATAAATAATGTGTCTAATCTAGCTTAATTAAGTCAAGTTATAGAATTCTAGCTTTTGTTTTGATAAAATTGGAGTTTTTAAGCAAAATTGAGACGATGTCTCACACGTCGCGCCAGGACAGATTTTGAGATTCTCAAAATCGGGCTGGGCGCAACGTGTGAGACCATGCCCAAAAGTGCCCAAAACAGCTCCAAATCGACCAAATAAGGGGTCAATTCTGCCTAACTCGACGAGTTTAGTGGAATTACAGCCTTAAACCACCCAAATTGATTAAGTCTAGCCCAATTAGGACCCATGTCTCACACGTCGCGCCAGGACAGAAAATGAGATTAAGCAAAGTTTCATTAAATATGGAATATATCGGGTAAGTTGGAATAATTTTAATGTAGGGTGTTTGGAGGGTTATGTATACCTCTATACTTATAGTAGGGTTACATGTATTAAAAAGGGTTATATATACATGTTGCCGGAGAAGGTTATGTATATCGTATATGTCACTACATATATATGTATGCATATATGTGTACATGATACTCAAATATATAACCAATCCTTCCAATGTATGGCTGCTGCAGGGTTATCCTAAATTGGAAGGGTTCCAATGAAAGGGTTATATATACCCTATATAATGCTATGCCTATACCATTTTATACATCTATCTATCTTTAATATATAAAATACATATACATAAGTATCAACCATGCATAAGACACTTGCTTACCATATGCCATTATAGCCTCCGCTATGTCATTCGTTCCAACATCTGCAACAAGAAGAAGAGGATGGAAATATATTATGAGTTATACATAACCAGCCTTTCTGGACCACAAGCATACTAGGGAGTCATTTGTGGATTCATGTCATCAAATCTTCTAAATGGCATTTAATATGGATCTAATGCCAATTACATTCTGTCATATAATAGAGTGTCAGCTATATTTGAAGCTAAATGGAATGATCAGGTATCTTTGTTGGAGTTATATAGCCTAAATACATATGAAGGTTGCATTAATAGAGCTTAAATGGCGCAACGGCCCTATTTCATGCTAAATGAATCCAGGGAACTAGTTAAATGGCGCACATGCTCCATTTAGCTTAATGGAGAAAAAGTGATTCCATTGAATTTTGGCTCCATTTAAGCTAAATGGAGCTTATGCCCATTCTGATGGTAATTTCAGCTTGAAATGGGGTGTAGCACCATTTAAAGCTCCATTTGAACTCAACTTTCAGCTTTATTTAAGCTACATTGTAACTCAAAAAACGTGGATCGAGATGGGCCAGATCTTTTATTATATTATTATATCTAATCAGTATCAGTTCAATTGTATACTACCAATGCACATTGAAAATTATAGCATTCTATCATTCAATCAAATATTAAAATCTACACCACTAACCTGAGATGTAGTAGCATAACGAAGTTGCCAATATATCCACGAGTCGATTCAACAAATACAACAATTTCAACAAGATCTGCAGGCGCCTAAGATAAACTCAATGTAAGCACAAATGCAAATTCAACGAGATCAATTGCCATCTAATTTACCAAGATCAATACAATGTGGAGGCGGTGAGAGGCTGGCAAAGCTCAAGAATAAAAGCCAAATAGCATCCTTCCCAAAACAGTCCACATCGAAGGGTTTTTGAATTTTGAACGGAAATATTGGGGGAATTCATATTTTGAATTTTAAATTCACGGGCGGGATTTTGGGGGGAAAATTTAAATCTGGAGGGAGATTTAAAATTCAAATTTCAAAGTGCAAAAAGCGGGGTCTGGATTCTATCCATTTCTTCTCCTCCTCCACCATTCCCTCCCCCTCCTCCAGCCCCTCCTCCGCTATTACATTTGCATCTACCTCATCCCCTCCATCGCCTTAGGCTCTATAAGCGCTTCCTCCTCTGGCGCCTCCTCTAAGATTGGATTTTATGCATTTCTTCTCCTCCTCAACCATCCCGGCTCCCTTCCCTTGCGCTCCCTCCTCCCCTCCTTCCTTTGTTATACTTGCATCTACCTCATCCCCTCCATCGCCTTCCAGAGCTCTTCTAATGTTTTTCTCCTCTAGCCACCTCTGTCGCCTTCTTTTTTTCACAACATTTGATCCACAGTCAGTACCTTATACAATTGGAGTGCATATTGTATGGTCGATTCTGCAGATGAAGCAAGCTAGCAACTAGACTACATGCAATGTGAACTGTATGTATTTATTTTAATGCATTGATTTCATCTTCTGTCTTATTATGTGTTCCACATGTAGCTGTTAGGGTAAATTACATCTCTAATACTTAAATATATAAATCTTATTTTCTTAGACTCTTCAAGATATAGTGGTTTAAGTAAATGTTTACAAAAAAGAAAAAGGCTTGTGCTATCAAATGGCAAAAGAAATGACGATATATATACTTTTTTTGTGTGGCTGGTGAAGGAAATGTGTGTGTGTGGGGCTGATCTTGCCAAATGGCGCAATGAAGCCCATTTGGAAAAAAGCCATCGGCGCCATTTAAAATAAAAAAAAATTTTTTTTTTTTTTAATGACTAGTTCTGCCAAATAACGCGATGGCGCCATTTCCTTCAAATGAAGCCATCATTCGCCGACTAATTTCATTAAAAAAAAAAAAAAAAAAATTTTTTTTTTTTTTTTTTTATCTTGCCAAATGGCGCGATGGCGCCATTTCCTTCAAATGGCGCCATCGTGCCATTTGGCAAGATCAGCCCCACACACACACATTTCTTCCTTCAATGGCGCCATTTTGCAGCACAAGACTTTTCCCCTGGTTGTAATTGCCTAATGGTGCCATACCGCCATTTCCTTCAAATAGCATTGTGACGCCATTTCTTTATCCCAACTGACTATGTTAAAGCCGTCGATGAGGTTTTTGACGAGACTTATTAAAATAAATTGTGCAATATATGCCTATCTCATGTAAAACTGTTGATATATTTAAAGCAAATGGTGCAGCTGCGCAATTTGCTAGGTGATTACACATACGTAAAATGGCGCAGCTGCGCTATTTGCAAGGCCACTTCAACATTTTAATGTGTTTAAATGCAACTTTACAGGAATAAATAGAGTATATTTGGACCATGTTTCAGACTAAATGCCAGTTTGTACAGGTACTTTTGCTTCATTTCATTTCAAATGCAACAGTTTTCATGCTATTTCTTATAGTTTTTTTAGTATATGGCGCCATAGTGTTCTTCTTTGAGTGCATTTTTGCGCCATTTCATCCCAAATGCAGCAATTTTTGTGCCATTTCCTTTAGTTTTTCCACTAAATAGTGCAGATTTGATCAATAAATGTGCGAAAAAACAAGGAACAAAACAATTTCAGTGAAAGTTGGAATCACGAAATTTCCAAATTTAATGAAACTGTGCTTGATTCTCAAAATCGGTCTGGGCGCAACGTGTGAGACCTCGTGTCATTTTCTTCACCAAATGATCTCCAAGTTGTTGCAATAGGTTCATTAGTTGTTCTTAGCATGCTCAGACCCTAGAAGTAGTCTTCAAACTCGCAATTGCATCCTTTAATAGGTCAGAATCACCTAATCTCAGTAAATTCTAGGTCATCCAAAAATTAGGGTTTCCCCATTTTCTATAAATAGGTCCATCATTTTTCATTTAGCACCCTGCAAGTTTGCTCTCTCCCTTTGCTTAGGGCGATCTTCCGGCTCCCCGAGGCTACGCATTCGTTTGATACTCCCTTCCTTGCTAGATCAATGGCCACTTCCGACTTCGGCCCGATGGTACGGCCGATGTTCATCTTGCCGGCCAGGAGATGTCAATGACATCTTCCAAGTCTTTGGCAAAGAAATTGACATCAAGCTACGCTAAATGCAACTTGACATATAGACAAGTCCTAGCGAGAATTCCAAGCTAGGGTAGGACCCTCCCTTGTCGAGGTCCCCCCTTGCATAGGCTATTTTGTCCCCGCCCATCCCTTCAAGCAGCCTTGGGCGATGTCCCCAACATCGCCAAGTACCTAACCAACAAGGCGCAGAGACTACCCGGACTACATGGTCTGTCGATAGCGGGACCAAGTACTTCTCTACACCGCTGCCTTAGCCATCTTCTTATCCCGTCTTGCGAAAACCCAATGGGGCAACCTCTATCCCTCCGGGATGGAGGTGGACCCCATAGCGGTCTTGAGGAAGAAAAGCGGAATCGCTGCGGTATCGGCAAAGCGAGGAAGGAAAAGGCGAAGAAGAGGAGTCCAGGCGACAATAAGTACACGCGAGCTTCGGCTTCGGAGGAGGCGACAACAAAGCGAGAGCGAGGAGATGATAAACCCGGCGGCGGCCGAGAACATCCGGGGTTGCTCCCCCTTTCGGGTTAGGCATCACAAGCCTAGCCCGATCATCATCAGCGGAGAGGAATATTTACTCCTCGGCGACATCGAGAACCTTCCGAGAGCGGGAGAGGGAGCTCAGATTGGATGAACTACTCCACCAACTACGGCGGTCGGACTTGGGCGACTTCATCGTCCGAGGAGCCTCCGGATTTTCGGCTCAAGTAAGGGAAGCCAGACACTTACAGGGAGAGTCGACTTGGACATCTGAGGGCCCTACAAAGTGTCGGGCAAATGATGAAGGAACAAGACACGCTAAGCGGAGGAGGAGTTCCTCGCCCTCGAGGAAGGATGGGGATCGGGTGGGAAGACCCGAGCATTCTAATGCCGAGACCGACACCACCTCCATTAAGAGGAGAAGGAATCGACCTCAGGCCGAATCGACACCATCGAAGACTACTGGGGAGCTCACAGAGATAGAAGTCGCCAATCTGTGAGGCGGGGATCGGCATAGATAGCGAGGAGGTCAATCGAAGGAGAAGCTTCACGACACAAATGGCAAGGTCCCCGAGGTACTACCTCCCCGCTGCTGCTAGATGGTAGAATAGCGTAATCCACCGGCAAGTTCAGCCCCGTGAGGTGAAGAAGGAGTGTTCATGCTGATTGCACTCGGGCTTCCGGGCGAGGGGCATACGCATAGCCAAATGTCGACTATCTTTGTCTGGTCAAGAGAGCAATGGCACTTGATCTCTTCGACCATCCACCCCTCTCGGCGTCGGCGAGATTGGCGATCCACCGCGGCTCTTACATCCCGGCGCTGGGGTAGAAGATCTGGTGAGAGCCTTGCAAAGCCGCTCGTCGGCAAGCATCATCAGGAACTTGGGTCATTCGGTAAGAAAGCCCCGAAGTTAAAAAAAGTTCCTTGAGGACAACCCGTCTTACCTGGGACGATTTCAAGACTAGTTAGACTCTTGATCCAGGAGACTTTTGTACTAAAAATATTATATAATATATGAATATAATCTCATTTGCACTTTAAATGTTTTGTTGATATATTTTGTTCCACAATTATGCCAACAAACCATAAACAATGCGAGAGAACAAGTAAAACTAACCATATAGCCATGAATTACTTGTGTATGCGGTTAGAGGCCTAGGCTCACCGGTGGCGACAACGCCAAGACCTTAGGGAAGAAACAGACCCCCTTGAGACCACCCCGCAAAGGAACTTATTGAAGAAATGGAACCCATGACCCCGAGGAGGAGGATATATCGGATGAGGGCGGACCTTGAACAGAGATAAAAGGCTCTATTAGCGCCTGGCAAGGAGCGAGGTTCGGTGGGCAATGCTCAATTGCCACAAGCATCGGCTTCGGAGAAACGGGAAGGGACAAGAAGAGGAGCAAGAGAAGGAGATCCAGAGGCACCAGTTCCTCCGACTCAAGCTGGACTCTGACTCGACTCAGGAAGAGGAAGAGGGGCCGGGGACCGAAACGGATGGAAGGCAAAGGAACACCGAAGAGGGAAGGCGTAGAGAAACACCCCAGATGGACGACAAAAGGGACACGGGGCCTCGACTACGAGAAGAAGGTAGATTCCGCCTTGGGCAATGTATGGAAGGTCTGGAAACGAATTTCGGGGAGGAACAGTCGATTAGGAAGCGAAGCATGTTTGGATGAGATGAGTGAGTACGGCAATGCTTATGGCATGAAGGATAAAGACAAAGGAAGAGTGGCAAATAACCAACTTGAAAGGAGCCGCCGACGGATTTGGTGGAAGGGTTATGCAAAGGCACATGGCTTAAGCGGGGATGCTTGTAAGTTCGAAAAGTTTGCTAAAGCCTTCAAAAGCCGATACGTCAGGGAACATAAGTCTAGTATGATCGCGGGGGTTCTACGGGTTGCGGCAAGGCAACAAATGCTGTCGTAAGTATCTGAGAGGAATTCATGAGGTTGAGGTCAGATGTGCGAAAGTGGGTGAGAAGCATGCGGTAGAAAGCTATATTGAGGGCTTTGAATGAGGGGAGATCCGCAAGCTTGTGAGGGCAATAAACCCCAAGACGCGATGCTCAGGCCGAGTCAAGGCTATAAGCTTGCAAGGGGCGGGACCTCGGAATAGCGACGCAGGAAGCGACTGCCCGGGACAAAGGGCAAGGCTGACGGGAACTATAGCCTAGCAGGCTAGAGCCCCATATGGTGGCAACCGTGGGAAACGGCAGAGGAAAAGCCGGGTGTCCTTCAGGACAAGCGGGGAGGTCAAACTACTCAAGCAAAGGCGATCCTTTTGCAAAATTTATGCCCAAGGAAAAGAGGCGAGTGCATAGAAAAGCGGCTTTCCCAGTGCTTCCGGCCAGGCCATAGGGTGGAAATGCGCGCCCTACCGCCATGAGTGCAGCCGCCAGCGAATTGGGGATTGGGACACTGCTCGATGGCACCTGGCGGCGAAGGCGCGACTACATTCGGGGTGAGTGTCATATCTTTGCGCAATAGATACGAGCAAGCGGAAGCGATTATAAAGTAATTTCCCACGGTAGGGAAGGCTAAGACCAAGTCATTCATAGTCTTGATAGACTCGGGGAAGTAGCCATAACTTTGCATCCCGAGAATGGTTCAAATGTTGAAGTTGAAACCACTAAAGTCAAAGCCAAGGCCCGTTGTCTTAGCAAGTGGTGCGATAAAAATGAGGCGGCAAGCAGAATTAACCGACATCGACTTGCGGGATTAATATCGGATGGAGGCAGAAGTAATGGGCATTGGCAAATACGACTTGATTATAGGAATGGAGTACCTTGGACCCGAGGGGGGCCATTATCGATTGTGGAAGCGGAAGGTGACCTTCCCAACACCGGCGACAAGATTATTGAGATAACAGTGTAAGGAAGTTATTCCCATCATGCGGTGTATGTCTTCTAAGCGGTACATTCAAGTGCATCAAGAGGGAGCAAGTGGCATACATTTTCAAGCTTGAGATTAGTGAGCGGAATCGGAAGGAAGCAAAGAAGACAAGGGGCTCGACAAGTTGCGAAGCAAATAGCTAAAAGGCGATCGCGGAGTTCCATGATCTCTTTCGGATGAGATCAAGCAGCTCCCTCCTTATAGGGGAGTCGAGTCGCGAGATAGCTTTTCGAGCAGGAACAAAAGCCAACAAGCAAGGCTCCATATAGAATGACAACGCTTGAGAGTTAGCCGGAGCTAAAGCGATTTGCGGGGGGGGCTGCTTGACCTAGGTTTCATTAGACCTAGTGTTTACGCCATTTGGGCGCCCATTCTCTTCGTTAAGAAGAAGGATGGCGGTTAAGAATGTGCATAGACTATAGGCTGTTGAATAAGCACACTATCAAGAACAAGTATCGCTTCCCGGTCGGATGATTTGATGGATCAGCTTCAAGGAGCAAAGGTCTTCTCAAAATCGACTTAAGGTCGGGGCTATCATCGGATCAGGATAAAAGGAAGAAGATATTCATAAGGCCGCTTTTAGAGCGGCGGTATGGGCACTATGAATTCGCGGTAATGCCTTTCGCTTATCGAATGCCCATGACGTTCATGAGGCTCATGAGCGACATCTTGAGGAGTTTTAGACACCTTTGTGATCGTGTTCTTTGATGACATTTTGGTGTATAGCAGATCCCTCGAGGAGCGTACAACACTTGAGGAGAGTGCTAGAGAAGTTGAAGAAGAGGCACCGGTTATGCGCCAAGTTGTCGAAGTGTCGCCGCAGCGAAAAAGGTGGAGTATCTCGGTCATGTGATCTCGGTGAGAAGGCATCTCGGCGGATCTGCAAAGATTGAAGCCGTCATTGATGGGCGGCGCCGAAGAATGTGCATGAAGTCCGAGAAGTTTTCGGCCTAGCGGTACTCTGAGGGAAGTTCGTGAAGAACTTTGCTAAGGTAACACCGGATTATGAGACTTGATGAGGAGAAAGTGAAAAGATTGGGCGAGCATTGGCACAAGAAAGCCAAGCAGGGTTTGAACTGTTGAAGGAAGCTTTAACAACGCCTTGATCTTAACCTACTGGGACGGGAAAAAGACAAGCTTTGTAGCGGCGACATAAAGTAAGATAGCTCTGAGGCGGTGCCTCATGCAAGAAAAGCGTGTAGTAGCGTATCGACTCGAGAAAGATGAGCGGCCTTGGCAGCTACCCAATACGATCGGGAATTGCTGCGGTTGTCGGGGCATTAAGAATTTGGAGGCATTATCTTTTGGGAAGGAAGTTCCAATTGGATCTGACCATCGAGCCTCGGTATGTATTCCGCGAAACCACACACCTCAACTGAGAAGGAGAGAAGGTGGATGGAGTTCCTTGAAGAGTATGACTTTGATATAGTCTACAAGCCGGGAAGCTCAATGTGGTAGCGGATCGCTTTCAAGGCATCCCACGACAACTAGAGTGCATTGCAATGCAATTTTCGGCGCTCTCAGCGACTTTGGTAAGAAGATTGAAGAGTCTTTGCCAGCGGATGTGGATTTCAAAAGTATGGGCAAGCCCTCGAGGGAGGCTAGAAACGGAATAAGGGGCGGGGAAGCCTTTAAACATTATAAGAAGGAAGGCAACCTGTTATACCATAAGAACAAGTTGTGCGTGCAGAATCATCATCGGTATAAAAATTGATCCTCCATGACCGCATAACAGCCCAATAGCTGGCCATGCGGGATTCATGAAAACTTATATTTCAAAGTCGCTGGCCGGCTATTATTGGCAAAGGAATGAAGAAGCAAGTAGCTTCGCTACATCGAGGAGAATATCGACTATGTCGGCCGGAGACAAAGGCGGAAGCAGCTCAAATTCAGGAGCCTTAGAGCCATTAGCGGTGCCAAACGCTAAGTGGGAGGTGATTAGCATGGATTTCATCACGGGGCTCCCAAAAGTAAGAGGAAAAGATGCCTTGATGGTAGTGGTCGACAAGTTGTTGAAGATGGCACATTTTGTGCCTTGCGGGACCACGGTCTGGCTATGGATCTGTGAAGCTCTTCACCAAAGAGATCTTCGGGCTTCATGGCATGCCAAGGGAGATTATCTCGACGAGGATCCGAAGTTCATGGCGCCTTTTGGCAAGACCTCTTTCGCGACAATCCGGGCGAAGCTATCCATGAAAACACGGCATATCATCCTCAGGCGGATGGCCAAGCGGAGGCGGACCAACGGGATTTTAGAGGACATACTTCTGAAACTATGTGCGGAATAAGCAAAGTATGTGGGAAGAATTTATTCACTTGGTGGAGTTTGCATACAATAGCACCAAGCGGGGAATCATCCCAAATGTGGCCGTTTATGATCAATTCACGGCTATCGATGCTAACTCGGACACTTGGCACAACCAGGTGTCAAAAGTGGAAGTTTCGCCCGTGCGGATGTTGGCCGATATCACGGCGGCTTGTGGAAGAAGTTCGAGGGTATCTGGCGGCAGCAAGAAGTCGTCGAGAAAGAGCATCGCCGACAAACATCGAACGGTCGAGAGAGTTCAAAGTTGGAGATGATGTATGGCTCAAGATCAAGGTGAAGCGGCAAAGCTTCAGAATCGGGAATTGCAGAAGCTTGCTCCAAGGTGGGGCTGGACCTTCGGAATAGTCAAGAGAGTAGGCAATCAATCCTACAAGCTAGACTTGCCGGCACACCTAAAGATTCATAAAGTCTTCCACGTAAGTTTGTTGAAGAAGCATACTCCCAATCGGGCGAAGTCTTGGACACTCAACGTTGTTGGAAATGGCGGAGGAAGCAATTTGGAAATAGTTCAATTGATTCTTGATAAAGCTTTCAAGAAAAGCGAGGAGATCGAGAATTCCAAGTATTTGGTCAAGTGGAAACACTTGCCGGTGGAAAACAGCGACATGGGTACTTAAGAAAAGATTTAGTAAAGCAGTACCCACGGTTTATGGAGCAATGGGGACGGCAAGGTCATCTCAGAAGAAATCGGCTCGGGCATGTCGATTTGTGTAGATTAATTCTATGTTAGTTAAGATTAATCTACGCATGCAACCTATGCTTGGTATGGGTGCATCGTTGTTAAATGATGGGACCACTCGGTGATCTCTAGAGGCGTGGTGTAATGTCAATGTAGGCATGGCCATGGCGTTCCCGCTTGGGTGAGTGGAAGGTAGATTAGAAAGTCTACTTGTCCCCGCGGAGTAGGCGACCTCGAGAAAGGAGGTCATGAAGGAATGCACACGATAGGAAAAGCACCTCTAGCCCCATATATGCTTTGATAGGAGGAATCGGGGCCTTCACGCCCCCATATGCGGGAAGGACCTATCCTCCCTGCTTGGGCAACTAGGGTGTAGGCATGGCGGGCATATAGGCATATATGGCTGTCTCCACGACCATAATGGAAGATTCACCCTCTTCCTAATTAGGGAGATTAGCCATGCATCCATGTAGATGGGTGGGGTGGTCACCATATAACAAAAATTTTATTAATAATTAAATGGTACTAGCGTAGTGATAGACACCGAAAGGCCAATAGAAGCTCCAGGAGGGAACAGGAGGTCGAGAGCTCTGAAGACTTACAACACAAATTTTGTTGGAATGTGTTGCAAGGAATGAAAATACCTCGGATGTTAATTTGAATTTTGATAAACTTAATTGCCATGATAAGTGAAGTATTGAGTAACTGTTGTAATGATATTTGTGAATTGATAAGTTATTTCATAATATAATGGCGTAATAATGTTCTAAAAAAAATATTACCTTAAGGTAATGTTAATAAATGTGTAAATGTGATAGGAGTATATTATATGTATCGAGGGGTGATTGCGGGTTAGGAAGATACCCGCGATCTTTGCGGACGACATCATTTCAAGGGGAGAATGTGGCGTTCGGCCACGATTATCTGACCCGGGGGCGTATCTTTGTCTTGCCAGAATCATTGGCATTACCATCATCCGTGGCGATGTCGTAGACATATAGCCAAGTGGGTAGCCCTAGGGGCAACTTGCTAGAAATGTGCGTTGGCATTAATGTGCACATTTCTCAATGTTACTACATTAATGTGGGCACACATTTCCATATGGACACCTTATGCCAAGTGGGCCATACCCATAGGTGCAATTAATGTGCACATTTTCCAATGTGCACCTTCATTAATGTGCACACATTTCCATAATGGGCACATTTTGCCACCTAGCCATTAATGGCAAGTGGGCCCATTTCCCAATTATCCCACATGCCTAAAGGGGATAGTGGAAACCCTAGCCAACCCCTTGTCTATTAAAGGAGAGAAACCTAACTTGCCCAATTTTCGTTTCTAGGGTTTTAGAACTACTGTTTTGGCTGCCTCAACGACCAAATCGCATCAGACCCTGCCTGAGAGGTTGCATCATTGGTTTCCCTTGATTGGCGTTTCGGCAGGATGATGAGAGGACTTCGAGGTCGGGAGGAGCCACTCAAGGATCCGGGTATTTGGCCAGTTAGATAGTCTAAACCCTATCTCGGTCATAGAATCAGTAGGTTTAGCCTATTAAATTGCCCATAAGACCTTCTAGATCCTAGATACCGACCTCTAACTAAAGAACCTAACTCTATGATATAGATTAGATCTTGTTCTTTTAGTTCTCTTATGATAATATGTGGATGATGTATCTCTATGAACTCCTTGTATTGGGAAGGGGTAGAGACATAAAGCTTGGTAGTAGATGCTCCTAGATTAGCCTCTCCCCAGCACACAATGGATTCGGACTTTGTGTACAAGAGCCACACCGGGTTGTGGGTGAAGGGGGGGCTGGGAGAAGGAAGGTTCATGTCCTAACTCTGAGAGCGATCCCTGCAGTGGTGTAAAGCCTACCGGGGATCATTGTGACTAGATGCGATGGCTTTTGGCGTGAGGGCAAGGCATGGGCTCGGCTGCAGGTGAAGTGGTGTTCACTTTCCGGTGGGTTCGGTCGAATAAGGCGGTGGCCCTCTAGTCACATAGAATCGACATGTAGACCTCACGGAGGGGAGTGATCCCTACGCCCCCATCCGGGGCGGGAGGATGAACCCGGGAATAGCCCTTTGACTGCTATGCATCCGGAGACTCTGATCGGGTCCCAACACTTTTCAACCTACTACAGGAAATTATTGCACGGGAGAGGCGGATGGGTGGACAACCCTTCGCCATGTTCTTATACCCGACCAAATCCATTGCCATGAATTACATGCGCCATGATCTGCGGAGACCCAAGCCGTCAGTCATTCCCTTGAGTGCGAGGCTTGGGTGGGAATTCCATATGTATTGTGCTCACCTTGTTTATCACGGATGTGATGGACCACCCTTTGAGGTGGCTATGTGCTTATGTTATATCTTACGACCTGCATTATGTTTTCGCTTCAGCTGACTAGGTAGACCACGGGGGCGGGGTAAATGACCCTTCACTCTTCTCCGGAAGCCGAATCCGCGGTTTGCGGTGTTATGTGGAGGGCCCAATATCGACATGGGCTGGTATGGGGATGAACTCTGTTTGTATACGGTGGAAGTGCACCGTATCTGGTAGAGACGTCACATACATGTATAACTTTTAGTGTACATCGTAGCGGAGGTACATAGGCATATATTTGCTTGTTTATTGATGCTTTTATTTTTGAGCTTGGTACCAATTGTATCGGTTGTACATGTCTCTAATGGAGTCTACATCACGCAAATAGATGTACATGCATTTATCTTTAGAGTGCATGCATCGTAGATGGATTCATAAGTATGTGCATTTTTACATATATGTGCTTTTTTGGGCATAGATCTACATTCCCCTAGCTTGGATACGAAAATTACATCGGGTACATTGAGGGTACCTCTATGTACATTGAGGAACATGTACATGTACATTTGGCTATAGTTAAATGTGTTACATACATTTTACATTTTATGTACATGAAATGTACATGCTTGGCGAATGTACCGGATATTTCTCATTAGTTACGTTTTCATGTTCTTTTATGTCTATTGAAATTTAGATCATTTGTTTGTTTTGCGAGATGAGGCTGTTCTATCGAAGCGGCTTTAATGGCTGATGTTCTTGAGCCATCTGCATCGACTCTCTTCTGAGATTTTTCTTGAGCATAATAAGCGAGGCCGAATCTGTAGACCCTCAACCTTCCAGCTCAGATCACCAATGACATTTCACGATTGCCGTAATAGAACCATCACACAGCGGTGCCTCCTCGAACATGGCAAAGTGAAGTTGAAATTGAGAGGATGGCAATTGAAAGCTAAAAGCGGTTGCGAGTCGCGAGCCTTCAATGGCTGCACCTTGAGAAACTATTTCATCACCAAGTGCTAAATTAGTAGTGGAGAAGCTAAGAAAGATTCAGCTTACGTCTCGGCATCATCTGCGGGGTCGGTTGGACTGTTCGAGGAAAAGCTACTGAAAAGGACCTGAGATCCAGATTTTAACCGGGGAGATACGAGGGAAAGAGAAGGTTGAGTTGGTAGTTGAGTCCACTCAAAAGAGGAGGCAAAAGAATGCTGGTGATGGCACTCCAAAAAAGGAAAAAGCGAGGCAAAATCTCCGGCAACAAAAAAATGTCCTCAGAAAAGAAAATCTCTAGGCAAAAAAGTGCCACCACCACCTAGAAAGAGGTATGTCCAAGATGAACTAATTTTGTTAAACATCTCAGATTTATGGTAATTAACCACATTTTTTTTTGTACATAGGACCCGATCTGGCCGTGAAAAGCTGATCTGATCCTTACAGTCCGAACAGGAAAGAGGAAAGAAGGATCTACAAGCAAATATTGATGTGTGATAACAAATAAGGTGCGGCCGGTCCTCGAGAAGATCTGAAGGCGGTGATGAATTTACAAGGTGAGTAATATACAATTGATTACAATAGATATATTCTTTTGCTAATGCTGTTGTTTCCTTATGCAGTTTAGTGAACCCGGCGAAAAGGTTGGTTCCATTCACTCCTTATAGGGACTGTCCTCTAAGCGCACCCTCTATCTTTCAAAGTGATGTTGGCGAGTTCTGGCTGGGCTGGACTTGACCTCTAAGATGGTAGATGTCTATGGGAGGTAGGCTAGCATTTCAACATATTTATGTTATTTCATTCCCTAAGTCACTCATCTTATGTATTAATATGTAATCGGATTTGTGTGTGCGAGGTACCTTTGTGATCTTCCATCGATTGGAAACACAAGTTTTTTACGGTTCGGTAGGACACCTTCAATTTTGTGAATTCCCTCAAAGAGGGGGGGGCAGATGCAGAACACTAACATAAGGGAAGGGCTGGATGGCATTTTGATTGCAAGATGCCAATACATATTTGTTCAATTGCCAAGGCCCAAATGTGGCATTGGCGATACTTGTGCTTGCTTTGGTCCCTGAAAAGCTCTTTTCCATCTATAGCTAGCCCAAGTATCTGGATCCTCTCTCTGTCAAAGGCTATGTGCCGATGCTAAAGTGGTCAGTAAGTATGAGTTTCTGTTTTGTTTTTATGATTTGATTATTCTCATATTGCAATTTCTTATGCTTGATTTATTCTCACATTGCAATTTTGCGGGTTTCATAAGCTTGTGATCAATAACATGATGCTTTCGGATCAGCGGCTTAAACCATGGTAGGAAGAACTTTGATGCTCTGTGTTTACGTCCTAAAATGCCGAAACTAGTACCAGCAACCCTTGCATGTACATTGTGGCTTACATGCACAAATTCATAGATGCCTGGTTGATGCCTGCATTGAGCTCCATTTTTTGTAAGTAGAACATGTTATTTTTCCTATTAGTTATTTGTTGGTATAGTCCTCTAATACTTGTGCACCATCGAGATGACACCCGGTTGGTTCAGCGATGCCTATGCCAAGATCACGGAGGGATCATCTAATGGAGGCATTAATTGTAGCCCGAGATGAATATACAAAGCGGTTGTTCCTACGGGGTAGATAGTCCCTTTGACTTGTTTGTAAATTACGGATTTTGTATGAGCCATGCTCGACTTCTTTGTACTCAATAAGTAATGAAAAAAAATTAATTTATTTGTCTCACTTACACTGTGCAAATAACAATCGTGTAATTATCAATGTGTTTTCTCAATTATTATTATGCGAAATGTAATTATAAATTGTGAATCTCAAGTGTTTTCTTGCTGGCGAATTGAATCATCTAATTGGGGGAAAGCTCATTATCTTTGACTTAAATTACGTGTTGGGCAAGAGTGTGCACAAGAATGAAAATATTAACTCAAGATACCAGCAGATCGAGAAAGATGAGCTTCAATTTAATATAGGAAGCGAGGTTTTTTTTCGAGGCCGAGGCGGGGTTAGCATCCTTTGTTAGCATTTGTAAGAGAAGGGGTTTGATGTTGCCATCTGGTCTTCACTCACTTCTAAAAATCTTCAACCAATTGTGGAACATATTTGTGATGCTTTTTCCATAAAGCTGAAGTTTGTTTGACCCGGGCGGTGTTGGACTACGCCACACAAACACCCTCTTGAACCTCAAAGGGGTTGTTTGTGAAACCATTAAACTGTGGTATGGAAAGAGTACCCAGTACTATGGACATACGATTACGTCGTGACGAAAGATACAAATCCACTTTGAATCTGTAGGAAGCTACATATGTCCCTTTCTCTTGGACCGCGATATTAGGCGGTATTGATTGCTTGTCATGGAGCTCATTCCATGGCTTAATGGATTCAAAATGGCGAAGATGGTATAGTTTATGTGAAAGAGCATCCAATGACTAATGCGGCCGGATGGCATATCGAGGCGAGGGTGGAGCAGTTTTCTTTGGCAAACTATGGCGACAACTTGGGTAACTCTTTGCCTAAATTTAATCAATGCTCTGAACAAGGAATGGAAGCTTTGCCATCATGTTATTGGCCTCTCGACTGGCCCATTGTTGAGTCAGAGACTTTGGCCGATGTACAAATTCAAATGTTATGAATATATGTATCAAAGTTTTTGTTCATTGCACTTGAGTACTCTGTTCTTATTGTCTTTCTTATTGGTACAATTATGAGTGTGTATACATAATTAAGTGATCTTCATTTGCTTTGTAGATGAATGGACTGAAACACAAAAGACTATTAAGAAACTAAGAGATAGAGTTCTGGCGCACCCGGAGGTAATACAAACCAACACAAAGTGCAAGTACATAGGGTTGAGGGACCAGATTATCGCCTCTATCTTCTTTGTTCACGAACTTTGGGAAAAGGTTGAGCAAATTGAAAATTATGAGGAGCGAGCAACCATGAAAGGTATATTGGCGACAAATCACTTGTTGCACAACCCTTGGGGAAGGCACGTGTCTGGAAGATCTGACGGCCATGTAGGATGGAAAGGTTTGCCGGTGGCGCGTGCTATAGAAAGCCGCATGGACTCTTTGCTTTTAGAGGATATCTCTTGACCTCTCGTGGGGCTGGAAGACATGATGCAATAGTCATAAGATATCAGGCTCCCTCTTGACATTTTGAAGCTTGGTCATGAATTATGAGCCATGCTCATTTTTGGTGTGTTGTATTTATGTCCACAATATAAATATATCAACCATTTTGTACATGAAAACTGTCCATTTCTTATCTTTTGCCATGGTGAAACCATTTTTAATGTTTATGCAATTCAACTTTCTTGTGTTCAATTCTAATCAACTTACACTTAACAAATTTTTATAATATTTGCGGAATTTACAGCGGATGTACATAAGATGTACATTGTTGTACATCTGCTGATGATGTACATAATGCACTTACGAAAGTAGTTCTTCGGTTCTTATAACAAAGTATTACAATATTTCAGGGAAAGTACTCAGATCGACTTAGTCCATGTCATCTACAATTCTGGAAGTTGTGATAACAATGTCTCATGGACTTCATCGGCAAAGTGAAATCTTTGCCCCCCGACTTGTGTTTTACTTTCTTGAATGGGATTGAACCCCAATCCACGGTCTGCGGTACCAAAACATTCTTAGTAGGAGGCGGTTTATACTTATTATGGCGACACTGGGATTAGTTCATAATATTGTCCTTCAATGACACTAGTGCCCGTGAGTATTCATTTCCATAGTCATCAATTGAATCTTCTTCCAATGCATGCTTTTCCACGGTGCACATGAGAACATAGTATGAAACACCTTCCACATTAATGCAGTCTTTTGCAAAAGACACAAATACATGCGGCGATTGATTGTCATCTAAACCTGCCCTAGTCCCTGCATACAAAACATCCACATCATTTTTCAGCTTCAACCGAGGAGGCAATATGATCGTGGGCTCCAAACTTTTAGAGACCATTCTCCCACAATGTTTAATGTTCTCACAATTCAACCAATTGAAGTTAATGCAAGCATCACAAAAGCCGCGAGGTCTATGTGCATAGCAACTTTGTTGGATCTGCTGGGTTTATAGTTGACCACAGAATGTATCTCTGAGTTTAAAGTCTTGCAATTGAATGCTTGCTGCCTGTTCACATCTGTTTTTCCAACCTCCCAAAACACCCTTTCACAATCCGATTCCTTGGCCCTTAAAACTACACAAAATTTTGTTTTGCTTTTTCATCCTTTTGGCATGCCATTTTGTTTTCTCTGCTCGCTCTCAAGCCACAACTTTTGCTGCTTACCGGGCCATCATGTGTGCCTTTCCATGGCGGATCGAAGAAATTCCATATCACTTTCAATTTTTATTTTCAACATGGTATCTGATTCCATACCATGCCGATCGATTTGAATTGAGATGCACAACCATCCGACACACACATAATGAAGGTTTATGTGTCCACCTCCATTATTCTTAAGCCACCCAAATGTAATTTAAAACCATGTTGCACAAAATGAGTGTCATGCTTCTGTCATCATGCGAAACATAGAAATGCCTTTGTTTTTAAGCTTACCTTCTATTTTCATCATTGAAATATGGACCAAAATACTAATTTGTTGAGGATTTCAATGCTTTCGGATTACACTACGTCACTGGTTTCAATGTGTAGTTCTCTGCAAAGTCAACAACGGACAACACACTATTATCAGGGAGTTTCTCAACACATCTTTTAAAGTTTTGCTTTCTGCCCGATTAATCTTTGTAAAGTTATGATCACGTAAACTTAGCAAGCTGATTTTTCATGTTCTTTAACAAAGCGGATGCTTTGTCATTTGATCAACTAATCTAAGCCTTACGGATGTACCTTTTTTTTTTGGATGGCTCATTGACACATGCATATACTTGCTAGTCCAATTAAATTCCATCTTCCTCGTTTGACCCGGATGTCTAATTTCTTCACTCCACATTCATCACATTAAGCCTTTGATGCATTTTAGTTTATGCCATTCATCAGTCACATATTTCTCAAATTTGTTGACCTCCACAAGATACTAACATTATCAAAAGTCTTCTTGTTTGCTTGACATACTCCATTGTTTTCTTTGGGATGCCCTGAACCGGACGGCGGCGAAAGTGCAATTAACATGTAGGGATCTCCTCATATCATTGAAGGCCTTTACAATGCGGATGCTTGCTCATGTTTGACACAACAACATGTGTTTCTCTCCTTCAATTTCCTTATGCAATCAGGTTTGGATACTTTCGGTAGGCGAATTTTGGTATCGGGGATTACGATATACAAACTATTGATAAAGCTTCGGTGCAATAACAAAAAGCATTAAAAGACCATGTTAGCAAAATGATGCGGCAACCGGATGCCAAAAAGTATTGAACTATACTATTGTACAATTAATGTATGTTCTATGTACATAAAATGTCCATCCAACGATTCCAGCGATCACATTCTTGTACATCTAATGTACATCTAATGTACATCAATTACATCTAATGTACGATAGCAGTTCCAGCGAACATCAATGTACATCAATGTACATCCAATGTACATCTAATTAATGTTCAATATTAGTACATCACATTAATGTTACAATATTAGTACAACTAATGTACATATGTCGATTTGTTTGGCTTCATTACGAAAGTACACTAAAATGTAAAATGATGTAATTTTGATATTCAAGTACATGTAAATGCATTTGCATGGACATGTAAGTGTTAATGGATGTACATCTAAAAAGTACCTAATAGCACATCAACTTTGCAAGATTTCTGCTACTATGTAAACAATGTATAAATGTAAACAATGTAAAATGCAATACATTTCATGAAAACCATGTGTATTCATTACTTGAGGTCACTTTCGAACGAACTAGAATGTCCGGAAGAAAGTCATGAAAGAATTTTGGAAGAAAACATAATCTCAAAGCTGAATTGATTCAATTACAAGAGCAAACACCGTGAGATATCAAAGGTATTGTATTGCTTGTGTTCTCCTCTTCATGACATCTCTAACCTTTGGTGAAACTTTGGTATTGTCAAGCCAAAATTCACGAACCTGACATTTGATTGAATCATCGATTCTATTTGATCTTGGCATCCTTCACTTAAAGCCCATACATTTGCTCCACTTAATGACATTATCTTCCTTCTTCTTTGCGGCTTTGGATAAATTTCTTGGCTGTATCTTTAGCAATTTTGAAGAAACATTCTTGTTTATATCTCCTTTTTCCAACAATCATTGATAACGATTGAATGTTTTTGCACCAATTTATCTTTGCTATTAGCGGAGACTTTACTTCTTGAAGCCCATCTTTCAAGTTTCGATCATTGATTTCATAACAATAACCCGGAAGGATTTCCAATTACAGGGTTACGAGGAAAAAAGCTGTCATCTTGCAACAAAGCGATCACAAAAACTAATCTTTGATGCGGACAAAAGCGTTTACCCGATGGCTTTGAGGGATGCAATCCAGATCACAATCAACCAGCTTCTTTATTTGTTTTGTGGCATAACGGCCAATGTCGGCATACTGGCGCTTAGAACCATCACTTCCATTGGAATTCTCACCCTCCATGAACAGATTGAAATTGATTTGTATTTCTTGTAGATTCAATTGGCATGTATTTATACGGAATTCGTTCGGTGTTAGATCTGTGAAAGGGGAATTTGGGAAGGGAGGGGCGGATCCATTCGAATTGGTTGGTGGTTGATTGGTTAACCAAGAATTTGGGGAATGTGGGGATGATCTTGTAATCATTGCATATCGACACAAAGCGACAAACCATAGTATCTTGATGTACATCTAAAATGTACCCCAAAAAAGCACAAATTCGTCCTTCAATTCAGTACGATGTACGTACACCCTTTCATGCTTTTACCCCTTAGACAAGCTCTTGGTCTTTGTATCCCTCTAGGCAAGAAGGCTGTCAAACCAGTCCTACCAGCAGGCTTTATTTCCAGACGCTACTGACCTTTTTTAAGTGCTTCTCCATTTTTCGTGGCTTGTTGGCGGCATGGGAAGCGTCGGACATCTTTTGCGGCCCATGCCCCTCTATCCACACCCTCTTGGAGACTCCATGGTGGTGGGCACCCAACGCCTCCGGACCCTCGGCACCCCATTGGCAGCCTCGGTTCATCCCCTTACCACGAGAGGCGATGGGTTCTTGCGGTGTTGTCTCTATTCAAGCATAGTATGAGGAGGGAATTAAGCCCTCTTGTCTTGGCCTGAATTTGAGGCAAAAGTTCTGCTCTCTCGTTGGGATGTATCTCTATGGGAGAAGGTCTTGAGAAAAATTTGCCTCTTATGGTGCAAGTTGGTGTTCTTTGAAAGGGGTGCCATGGAATTTGTCATGAAAATATTCACAAAGGCAAGCAATTTGTCCGGATCGATTATATAAGCCTTCTTTTAGCACCACAGCCCCTCCGGTTGCGGATGGATGGCACCTACATGTTCCACAACCCACTTTGCGTCATTACATGGCGATGGCTTTTGGGATAGGTTGCTCCACCCTAAGGTCTCTGTCTTTGTGGTGGCGGGATATCCACAGTTACTGCGGGTTAATGCCTTTCGACATCGCTATGATCCGCATATCTGCGGTGTGCGGCTCGTCTTTTCGGACGTTGAGACTCTTGAGCATTGTCTCTTTCATTGTCGAGGTTCAACCCGGCGTCGGCTACAAGGTTTGTTTAATGCGATTACATTGAATTGCCGGGTGCATCCTTTTGGCGTCCTATCCCAGCGCATGGCCTCGGCTAAACAAAGGGCATTTCATCTTGGTTCGGTTGGCTCTATGAAGTGCGATATGGGGCGTCGCTGAATTCCACATCTTCGGGGCATTTATTCATGCGCACGGCGGTGTTATTCACGGTGGCCGAAAAAAAGATATTGGCTTGACCTACGAGTGTTCCTCCTTAACTTCGAGGCGGTGGGAGCATCTGGATTGATATCTTGAATTGATTCTTATCGTTAGTCTCTATTACGGGTAAGTACATTTGTGCTTGGCTCGTGCTCTGTGGCATCTTTGTGTGCTTACGGTTAGATGAGACATGTAAATTTTGTACTTTTCTCTAAACTTTTTGGCTTTCATCCTTCAAAAAAAAAAAAAAAATGGCCCGACTAAATATTGGCATGAAATGTTCTTTGGGAAATTTACCGAGATTGTAGAATCTAAAGTATCGTTAACTTGTTGTTGAAGTAACTTTCTATGCACTAAGGCATGGACTTACAAGCCCGAATGTGTCGAGAATGTGATGTTCATGTAATGGAAAGGTATTTTTTATGTCAAACATCTTGTCCAAAGTCATGGTCCTTATAAAATAGATCCATGAACATTTAAAACACAAACATTAATATATTGTTCATATAATTCCAAAGGACTGTTATACTTAGTGTAAGCTATAAAAAACATTATGCGGATCATTTCCAATGATTGAAAAGACTCAAGATTCATCGAAAGGTCTCTTGATGTGAGATGGGTAATGGTCACATTCGAAAATTGTAGTAGAGTGTCGGGGCCGGTTGTTTTGGAAGTTGGTGAAGTCTAGCAGAAACAAGACATGTGCTTCAAACTACGGTGCCATTTATGATAGAGATTAGTAGTAAAGTATGGTTTGAGGCTATTGAATCTCCATACCTCGCCCTTTTTGACACTTTGTTGATTGCTTTTGCATGCACAACTTCTGTTTTAAGTTGAGCGAGAATACTTTCTAGTTTACGCTTTTAGATAATTGGATTCCTCATCCTCCTTGTTTGCTGCTACTCCCATGGCTTCGATCCATGCTAACATTGTTAAGTCTCCTACGTGCATCACGTGTAGAAATTAGATGAAAAGAAATCATGTAAACCCAGAATCTTCCAAAGCTATTCCATCTTTGCGTCATATTTTTTCCCTTTTAAATTTGAGTTGTTTAAGCCTATACGGAACAAAAGCATGTTTAAGAATAGGAGTACCTCTGAACTTCGTGATTTGCCTCTCGTTTGATTTTGTTCAATTGGTTTCCCCCTATCGGCATTGATCTCCTCAAGAATCGGTGAGTTTGCATTTTGGTGGAGATATGGATTGTGATCTAGTGGATTAGATCTCCTCAGCCGTAGGAATCAACCAGTCACCATAGGTAAAGGGATTTTTATCCTTGTCTATTCCCCTTCTCCCACATTTTACGATATGGCTCGTGCCATGCCAATGATTTGTTCCTTAACACGATTGGACATTCTGCCAAAAATACATCAACATCCTTTTCTCCAAAATCTTTCCCCTTGTCCTCTTTTACGACCCAATTAACTTCTTCTTTGCCCCACCACAGTGTTACACATCTCCCCTGTTTGTCAGGTTTAGGGCAGATCCGGAAGGAAGTGAAGCGATGAACCCTAAAAACAAAGCCAATAGTTGTTCGGCATATCCCACAAACCTAGCTCAAATGAAAGGGCTTCACAAAAACAATTCAAACATGTAAAGGCAAAACCCCTATGGACCTTAAACAAATTTAGGGTTGGCGGGATCATCTCTTGAATATGGTCTACATAAGTTTCATATGGTCACATTGTTCTACATCACATAAGTTTTGTCTTGGACCTATCCACAAATTTAGGTTGGATTGGGTGTTCACAAATCGGGGTCTCCAAAGGGCCCCTAAGAATTATAAATTATTTTCCATGTATTTTTTTTGTTAAATATAATTTGCTATAATATCAAATGGGTTATACTCTTCTGGCCCGAGATAGCAACTAATCATGTAAACTAATGGGTCTATAGCACTTCTATACATGCATTTCTTAATCTTAATACATGCTTTTCCAAGTTTTACATGTGTTTTTCAATTGAGCTTGCATTCTATACATTTGTTAACCCTAAACCACAGGCCCCATGATATACATGTTAATCTTATGAAGTTGCGATTAAGCCCCATGATGTAAAACTTAGAATTGTATTTGAAGTAGCATATTCATACATGTATTGCAATTGAAATTGCATTTTATCACGTTTGTCAATCTTAATAATACACCACATATACATGCTTATGAAGTTGCGGTAGAAATTGCGATTAAACATAAAGTTAAAACTTAGAATTGCATTTTGAGCGTGTTTTGAACTTAAGAGGGTGGAGTGAAGGAACATTTTGCAAGGAATGGATCCTGCATTGCAAGGGTTGGGCTCTTACCACGATGACCCAATCAACCTAAAAATTGGAGACACCTACATATATATGTTTTGTTTTAGAGATAAGCATGTGGGATATTTCAACCTATACATTTTACATTTAGAATTGCATATGCATGGTCTCATATATTGAACATCAACCTATACATTTACATTTAGGGTCTCATATGCATGGTCTCATATATAGATCAACCTATACATTTTACATTTGCAAAATATTGAGGTGGGTGGCTCACCGAGGTCAGGGTGTGAAATCGTATGCATGCAAACATCCTTTCCTCTTACGCCTCATTCCCAAATCGTATGCATGCAAACATCCTTTCCTCTTACTTCATTCCCAAAATTCTGCCTGTGGCTTCATTCGATCCATCTTCACCGATTGGAACTTCATTCGATCCCATCTTCCTATCCGAACTTATCGGGCTCAATGGCCAAGTTCAGATTCGGTTAGCGGTATTACTCGGTAGTATTAATTGCTCCTTGGCCCTTATTTCGGTCGGAATGCGTGTCTTCATCAGGAGGCCATCCAGGTTATAGTGGTGTGATTCCTCACAGAGGTTGAGAAACTATCGAGGCACAAAAGCCCGTTTGTTCTATGGGGTTACGGAATGGGTTGATCAGGCTTACCCGATGATGAGCGTCTTACGGAAATGAAGATGTATGTCATGGAGGCGACCTTCATATAGAGGATGCCTTTTACGAAGATCAAACTTCTTGCTTGACCCTTTTTAGTTTTTAGATTTGTTTTTCTTAATCGGGGTTTCCTTGTTTGCAATAGCCGCCCTTGTGACTATTTTTTTGTAAAGCTTCCTCGGGGCTATGCCTTTTAGAAAATGCTTTTACTTACGAAAACGAGATGATTATTAGCGGACCTCCTCTTCTCTGTTGTTGCTTGACTATTTTTTGTGCTTTAGCCCCATTCTCTTAGTTTCCCTTTGTTCTTTAGTTAAATTGAACTATTTCTATCCTTTTATTCTTGTTCTATACGTTACATTCGCGTGGCACTACATTTCTATTCTTTATCGTTTCCAACTTCAAATGCACCTGAAGTACTTGCATGCCTGGTGAGAATCTCACACAAATTACATGAATGGCTACAACAAACCCACTTTGTCATACCAAACCCTATTTGATATTTGTCGGTGCATCTTGAAATCGTAGAACTATAGGAAATTACATACTTAAGTCATGCAAATCTGTTTAATATTTAACTTGCAATTTGAATTTGGCACAAGTTTTCGGAAGTCTGAGACTTAATAATCATGAAAACCATTTTAAATTTAACACAGCAGATTTGGCACTAGTATGAGGGCTTGAGAGTCATGTAAATACGTTCAATGTTTACTTGAATTTGGCACTTGAATTTGGAAGTATATATATAGAAACATGTTTGGTATTATTTAGTTTGCAACTCATACCAACTCAATTTAGCACAAAGTGTTTGCAATATGGGACACGAACCATGCAGAGACTTGTTTAGTGTAATGATCCCAAATTCTAGCTTTGTTTGATAAAATTGGAGTTTTTAAAGCAAAATTGAGGCGATGTCTCACGAAAATCGCGCCCGGGGCAGTTTTGAGATTCTCAAGAGTAAAATTTGGCTTTAGCGATGAACCATCTTAAAAGTGCCCCAAAACAGCTCCGTCGACCAAATAAGGAGTCAGTGCGCTAACTCAAAGCGAGTTTAGTCAAATTACGGTAAACCACTTCCCCAAATTGATTAAGTCCTAGCCCAATTAGGACCCATGTCTCACCGCGTCGGCGGAGACCCAGAAAATGAGATTAAGCAAAGTTTCATTAAATATGGAATATATCAGGGTAAGTTGGAATAATTTTAATGTAGGGTGTTTGGAGGTTATGTATACCTCTATACTTATAGTAGGGTTACATGTATTAAAGGGTTATACATATTGCAGGGAGAAGGTTATGTATATCGTATATATCACTACATATATATGTATGCATATATGTGTTACATGATACTCAAATATAACAACCAATCCTTCAATGTATGGGCTGCTGTGAGTTATCCTAAATTGGAAGGTTCAATGAGGGTTATACTTACTTACTATGTGCTACCTATACCATTTTGTAAAAGTATCTATCTTTGTGCTTATGGTACATATGCATGGTATCAACCATGCATAGACACTTCCTTGTGCCATTATAGCCTCGCTATGTCATTGAGATTTGTGTCTTATGAGAAGAGGATGGAAATATATTATGAGTTATACATAACTTGACCTTCTGGACCACAAGCATACTAAAGTCATTTGTGGATTCATGTCATCAAATCTTCTAAATGGCATTCATCTGGATCTAATGCCAAAATTACATTAATCATATAATAAATTCTCGGCTATATTTGAGCTAAATGGAATGATCGGGGTATCTTTAATTTGAGTTATATAGCCCTAAATACATATGAAGGTTGCATTAATAGAGCTTAAATGAACTTAAATGACGGCCCTATTTCATGCTAAATGAATCAGGAACTAGTTAAATAAGCACATGCTCCATTAACAATGGAAAAAGGAAAATGGAGTTCAATGATTTTGGCTCCATTTGACTAAATGGAGCTTATCTGTCAGGTAGTAATTTCAGCTTGATAGAATTGGCCGCACCATTTAAAGCTCCATTGAAACTCAACTTTCGACTTTATTTAAGCCCATTGTAACTCAAAAAGCGTGGTAGAGATGGGCTGGGATCTTTTATTATATTATTATATCTGTCGATATGGGTTCGTTGTATCTACCAATGCACATTGAAGTACTAACATTCTATCATTAATCAAATATGCAAATCTACTTTTCGCTTTTTGAGATGTAGTAGCATAGCGAAGTTGCCAATATATCCGCGAGTCGATTCAACAAATACAACAATTTCAACAAGATCTGCGGTAGCCCACAGGACAAACTCCAATGCTGGTACAAATTCAGCGAGATCAATTGCCATCTAATTTACCAAAGATCAGCCAATACAATGTGGAGGCGTGCAAGGCGGCGAGGCCGGGCTCAGAATAAAAGCCAAATAGCATCCTTCCCAAAACAGTCCACATCGAAGGTTTTTGAATTTTGAGCGAAATATTGGGAAATTCATATTTTGAATTTTAAATTCACAGGCAGGATTTTTGGGAAAATTTAAATATGGAGGAGATTTAAAATTCAAATTTCAAAGTGCAAAAAAGGTCTGGATTCTATCCATTTCTTCTCCTCCTCCACCATTCCCTCCTCCCCTGCCCTCCTCCGCTATTACATTTTGCATCTACCTCATCCCCTCCATCGCCTTAGGCTCTATAGCGCTTCCTCCTCGCCTCCTCTAAGATTGGATTTATGCATTTCTTCTCCTCCTCAACCATCCCCGGCGCTCCTTGCCCCGGCTCCCTTGCTCCTCCCCTCCTTCAACTGTTATGCTTGCATCTACCTCATCCCTCCCAGGCTCTTCTAATGTTTCTCCTCTGCGCCACCTCTGTCGCCTTCTTTTTCACAACTTGTTTGATCCCTGGTCAGTACCTTATACAATTGAGTGCATATTGTATGGTCAGTTCTGCGGATGAAGCAAGCTAGCAACTAGACTACATGCAATGTGGGCGTATGTATTTATTTTAATGCGTGATTTCATCTTACTGTCTTATTATGTATTTCACATGTAGTTATTGGGGTAAATTAACATCTCTAATACTTAAATATATAAATCTTATTTTCTTAGACTCTTCAAGATAGTGGTTTAAGTAAATGTTTACAAAAAAAAAAAAAACATGCTTATCAAATGGCAAAAAGAAATGGATGATATATATACTTTTTTTGTGTGGTGGTGAAGGAAATGTGTGTGTGTGGGGCTGATCTTGCCAAATGGGCCATTTGAAGGAAATATGTCCATCGCCATTTAAAGAATATCATGATTTTTTTCGAAGGTGACCTTAAAAAATGGCGATGGCGCCATTTGAAGGAAATGGCGCCATCGCGTTATTGGCCAGAACTAGTCATTAAAAAAAAAAAAAAAATTTTTATATCTTGCCAAAATTGCGATGGCGCCATTTCCTTCAAATAAACCATCGTGCCCATTTGGCAAGATCAACCCCCACACACATTTCTTCCTTCAATGGCGCCATTTTTGCGACCGCAAGACTTTTCCCAGACGGTTGTAATTGCCTAATGGTGCCATCACTTATTTCCTTCAAATAGCATTGTGCGCCATTTCTTTATCTGACTATGTTAAAGCCGTCGATGAGGTTTTTGAGACTTATTAAAATAAATTGTGCAATATATGCCTATCTCATGTAAAGCTGATATATATTTAAAGCAAATAGATGCGGTGCGCAATTTGCTAGGTGATGTCACGTAAAATGGGGCAGTGCGCTATTTGCAAGGCCACTTCAACATTTTAATGTGTTTAAATGCAACTTCGGGAATAAATAGAGTATATTTGGACCATGTTTCGGACTAAATGCCGGTTTATGCAATTACTTTTTGCTTCATTTCATTTCAAATGCACTTGATTTTCATGCTATTTCTTATAGTTTTTTTAGTATATGGCACCATAGTGTTCTTCTTTGAGTGCATTTTTTAGCCATTTCATCCCAAATGCAGCAATTTTTTGTGCCATTTCCTTTAGTTTTCCACTAAATAGTGCAGATTTGATCAATAAATGTGCGAAAAAACAAGGAACAAAACAATTTCAGTGAAAGTTGGAATCACGAAATTTCCAAATTTAATGAAGCGTAGCGATTCTCAAAATCGATGCAGGGCTTAGCGTGTGAGACCTGCGTGTCATTTTCTTCACCAAATGATCTCCAAGTTGTTGCAATAGGTTCATTAGTTGTTCTTAGCATATAGGACCCAGAAGTAGTCTTCAAACTCGCAATTGCATCCTTTAATAGGTGAGAATCACCTAATCTCAGTAAATTCTAGGTCATCCAAAAATTAGGGTTTCCCCATTTTCTATAAATAGGTCCATCATTTTTCATTTAGCACCACCAAGTTTGCTCTCCATTGCTTAGGCGATCTTCCGGCTCCACTGGCCACGCATTGGATTTGATACTCCCTTCCTTGCTAGATCAATGGCCGCGCTGCTTCTGGCCGATGGTACAGCGCCCGATGTTCATCTTTGCTGAAATGAGATGTCAATGACATCTTCAAGTCTTTGGCAAAAGAAATTGACATCAAGCTTCGCTAAATGCACAACCCCGGCATATAGACAAGTCTAGCGAATTCCAAGCTAGGGTGGACCCTCCCTTGTCCAGTCCCCCCTTGCATAGGCTATTTTTGTCCCATCCATCCCTTCAAGCCTTGGGCGTGTCCCTAGCTGTCGCCAAGTACCCTAACCAACAAGGCTTGAGACTACCCGGGACTACATGGTCCTGTCGTAAATAGCGGGGACCAAGTACTTCTCCTACTGCGGCCTTAGCCATCTTCTTATCACTTGGATGCGAAAACCCAATGGGGGCAACCTCTATCCCTCCGTGGAGGTGGACCCCATAGCAGTGCAGGAAGAAGAAGCGGTCAGCTTCGCGATGTCACGGCAAAGCGGGGAAGGAAAGGAAAACGAAGAAGAAGAAGGAGTCAGGCGACAATAAGTACGGGCTTCGACTTCGGAGGAGGAGCGACAACAGCGAGCGGAGATGATAAACTTGGCGAGGCCGTGAGAACATCGAGGGTTGCTCCCCACTCACGGGTTAGGCATCACAAGCCTAGCCCGTCATCACATCAGCGGAGGAATATTTACTCCTCGTGACATCCGAGAACCTTCGAGTGCGAGGAGAGCTGAATTGGATGAACTACTCCACCAACTTCGGCAGTGGACTTGGGCGACTTCATGCGTCAGGGAGCCTCAGTTTTCGCTCCAAGTAAGGGGCCCGACACTACGGGGAGAGTGGAGCTTGAGGACATACAGGCCCTCACAGGCGATTATCGGGCAAATGATGGAGGGAGCAAGACCTGCCAGCGGAGGGAGGAGTTCCTGCGCCCTCGAGGCAGATGGGGATCGTGGGAAGACACGAGAGCATTCTAATGCGAGACCTTGACACCACCTCCATTAAGAGGAGAAGAATCGACCTCGGGCGGTCGACACCATAATCCCGAAGAAGACTACGGGGCTCAAGAGATGAAGTCGGCCGAATGCAGCGGGGCGGCATAGAGCAGGAGGTCAATCGGAGAAGCTTAAAGCGCACAATGAGTCCACTGAGGTACTACCTCCCGGCTAGCCCCGCTAAATGGTAGAATAAGCGGTAATCCATGAGATTCAACCCCACGAGAGGTGAAGAAGGAGTGTTCATCGTTGCACTCCTGAGCCGGCCCGGGCTCGCATAGCGCCAAATGTAAACTATCATCACAGTCAAAGGCAATGGCACATGATCTCTTGACCGCCATACCCCATAAAGCGTCCGAGGCGAGATTGGCGATCCTTGGCTCTTACATCCGGCCAGCGGAGTAGAAGATCGGTGAGAGCCTTGCAAAGCGGCTGCGTCGACAAGCATCATCCCGAGGAACTTGGGTCATTCGGTGGAGCAGCCCAAGTTAAAAAGTTCCTTGAGGGACAACCCGTCTTACGGCGATTTCAAGACTAGTTAGACTCTTGATCCAGGAGACTTTTTGTACTAAAATATTATATAATATATGAATATAATCTCTGTTGCACTTTAAATGTTTTGTTGATATATTTTGTTCCACAATTATGCCAACAAACCATAAACAATGCAAAGAACAAGTAAAACTAACCATATAGCCATGAATTACTTGTGTATGCGGTTAGAGGCCTAGGCTCGGGAGGCGGCGACAACGCCAAGACCTTAGGGAAAAACAGGACCCCCCGGACCACCCCGGCAAAGAACTTATTGAAGAAATGGAACCCATGACCCCGGAGGAGGAGAGATATCCCGGATGAGGGCGGACCTTGAGCAGATAAAGGCTCTATTAGCCACCTGGCGAGGGAAGCGAGTTCGGTGGGCAATGCTCAATTACCACAAGCATCGGCTCGGAAGCAAGGAAGGGACAAGAAGAGGAGCAAAGAGAAGAGATCCCAGGCTTCAGTTCCTGCGACCAGCTCGGAACTCGGAACTTCGACTTTCAGGAAGAGGAAGAAGCGAGCCGGGACCGAGAGCGGATGGAAGGCAAAGGAACGAAGAGGAAGGCGGGAGAAACACCGGATGGGCGACAAAGGGACACGGGGCCTCGACTACGGAAGAAGGTAGAATTCCGCCTTTGGGCAATGTATGGAAGGCCGAAAGCTGGAGCAGTTCTGGGGGAGAGCAGTCGAGGATTAGAAGCGGAAGCATGGCTGGATGGGATGAGTGAGTACGGCAATGCTTATGGCATGAAGGATAAAGACAAAGGAAGAGTGGCACCAACCAGAAAAGAACGCCGCAGTTTGGTGGAAGGGTTATGCAAAAGGCACATGGCTTAAGCGGGGATGCTTGTAAGTTCGAGAAAGTTTGCTAAAGCCTTCAAGCGCCATTATTCGTCCCAGGAACATAAGTCTGGTATGATGCGGCCCGGTTCTGAGAGGTTGCGGCAAGGCAACAAAATCTGTCAGTATCTGGGGAAGGAATTCATGAGGCTGGTATGTGCGAGAGTGGGGAGAAAGCATCGCGGTGAAAGCTATATATTGAGATTTGAATGAGGGAGATCGCTTAAGCTTGTGAGGGCAATAAACCCTAAGGCGATGCTCGAGCCCGAGTCAAGGCTATAAGCTTGCAAGGGGCGGGACCTCGGGGAGATAAGCGAGGGCGAGGCAGCGGCACTTCGGGGACAAAGGCAAAGCTGAGGGGAACTATAGCCCTATCGAGTCAGCTAAGGCCCCATATGGTGGCAACCCGGGGAAACAGCCGGGAAAGAAGCAGGTGTCCTTCAAAACAAGCGGGGAGGGTCAAACTACTCCGCCGGTCACGATCCTTTTTGTGCCTGAAGGAAAACGAGGGAGTGCATAAGCGGCTTGGCGAGAATTACTTCGGCGAACCATAGGACGTGGCCTGCCCATAACGTCATAAAGTGCAGCTAAGCGAGGTTGGGGATTGGGACACTGCATGCGATGGCGGCGGCGAAGGCGCGACTACCCGGGGTGAGTGTCATATCTTTGCACTTAATAGATCTGAGCAAGCGGGAGCCCGGTATAAAGTAATTTCCACGGTAGGAAGGCTAAGACCAAGTCATTCATAGTCTTGATAGACTCGGGGAAGTAGCCATAACTTTGCATCCCAGAATGGTTCAAATGTTGAAGTTGAAACCACTAAAGTCAAAGCCAAGGCCCGTTGTCTTAGCAAGTGGTGCGATAAACAGGCAGGCGGGCAAGAGAATTAACCGACATCGACTTGCGGGGATTAATATCCGGATAGGGGCCGTAATGGGCATTGGCAAATGCGACTTGATTATAGGAATGGAGTACCTTGGACCAGCGGGGGGCCATTATCGATTGTGGAAGCGGAAGGTGACCTTCCAACACTTGGCGGCAAGATTATTGAGATAGCAGGTAAGGAAGTTATTCCCATCATGCGGTGTATGTCTTCTAAGCGGTACATTCAAGTGCATCAAGAGTGAGCAAGTGGCATACATTTTCAAGCTTGAGATTAGTGAGCGGAATCGGAAGGAAGCAAAGACAAGGGGCTCGACAAGTTGCGAAGCAAATAGCTAAGCTGATCGCGGAGTTCCATGATCTCTTTCGAGATGAGATCAAGCGGCTCCCTCCTTATAGAAGTCGAGTGCGAGATAGCACTTTCGAAGCGGGAACAAAACCAACAAGCAAGGCTCCATATAGAATGACAAAGCGGGGGTTAGCCGGAGCTAAAAAGCGATTCGGGAGCTGCTTGACCTAGGTTTCATTAGACCTAGTGTTTACGCCATTTGGGCGCCCATTCTCTTCGTTAAGAAGAAGGATGGCGATTTAAGAATATGCATAGACTATAGGCGATTGAATAAGCACACTATCAAGAACAAGTATCGCTTCCCGGATCGGATGATTTGATGGATCAACTTCAAGGAGCAAAAGGTCTTCTCAAAATCGACTTAAGGTCAGGCTATCATCGGATCCGGATAAAGGAAGAAGATATTCATAAGACGCTTTTTTAGAGCGGTATGGGCACTATAATTCGCGGTAATGCCTTTTCGAATTATCGAATGCCCGCGGCGTTCATGAGGCTCATGAGCGACATCTTGAGGGTTTTTTAGACACCTTTGTGATCGTGTTCTTTGATGACATTTTGGTGTATAGCAGATCCCTCGAGGAGCCACGTACAACACTTGAGGAGAGTGCTAGAAGTTGAAGAGGCACCGGTTATGCGCCAAGTTGTCAAAGTGTCTTCGCATAGCGGAAAAGGTGGAGTATCTCGGTCATGTGATCTCGTGAAGGCATCTCGCCGGATCACGCAAAGATTGAAGCCGTCATTCGATTGGCGGCGCGAAGAATGTGCATGAAGTCGAGGAAGTTTTTCTCGGCCTAGCGGTTACTACTGGGGAAGTTCGTGAAGAACTTTGCTAAATAGCGGCCCGTTAAGCCCGACTTGATGAGGCGGAGAAAGTGAAAGATTAGGCGAGCATTGGCACAAAGCCCAGGGAGTTTGAGCTGTTGAAGGAAGCTTTAACAACCTTGATCTTAACCTGCGGACCGGGAAAAGACAAGCTTGTAGCGGCGGACGCCAAGTAAGATAGCTACGAGGGCAGTGCTCATGCAAGAAGGCGTGTAGTAGCGTCGACTCTAGAAAAGATGAGCAGCCTTGGCACCCGCTACCACGATCGAGGGAATTGCTTGCGGTTATCGAGGGCATTAAAATTTGGAGGCATTATCTTTTTGGGAAGGAAGTTCCAATTGGATCACAGACCATCGAGCCTCGGTATGTATTCAACAACACACCTCAACTTTGAGAAAGGTGGATGGAGTTCCTTGAAAAGTATGACTTTTGATATAGTCTACAAGCGGGGAAGCTCAATGTGGTAGGCGAGATGCGCTTTCAAGGCATCCCGACAACTAGAGTGCATTGCAATGCAATTTCGGCGCTCTCAGCGACTTTGGTAAGAAGATTGAAGAGTCTTTGCCAGCGGATGTGGATTTCAAGGAAGTATGGGCAAGCCTCTCGAGGGAGGCTAGAGCAGATAAGGGGCGGGAAGCCTTTAAACATTATAAGAAGGAAGGCAACCTGTTATACCATAAGAACAAGTTGTGCGTGCCGAATCATCAGGTATAAGAAATTGATCCTCCATGACCGCATAACAGCCCAATAGCTGGCCATGCGGGATTCATGAAAACATATTTCAAAGTCGCGACTATTATTGGCAAGGAATGAAAAGCAAGTAGCTTCGCTACATCGGAGAATGTCGGCTATGTCGCCGGACAAAGGCGAAAGCGACTCAATTCGAGGAGCCTTAGAGCCATTAAGCGGTGCCAAGCGCTAAGTGGGAGGTGATTAGCATGGATTTCATCCACGGGGCTCCCAAGGACCCGTAAGAGGGAAAGATGCCTTGATGGTAGTGGTCGACAAGTTGTTGAAGATGGCACATTTTGTGCCCGGAGGACCCAGAATACGGCTATGGATCTGTGAAGCTCTTCACCAAAAGATCTTGGGCTTCATGGCATGCCAAGGGAGATTATCTCAAACAGGGATCCGAAGTTCATGGCGCCTTTTGGCAAGACCTCTTTGCGACAATCGGGGCGAAGCTATCCATGAGCGGCATATCATCCCCTCGAGACGGATGGCCAAAGCGGAGGCGGACCAGCAGGATTTTTTAGAGGACATGCTCTGAAACTATATGCGGAATAAGCAAAGTATGTGGGAAGAATTTATTCACTTGGTGGAGTTTGCATACAATAGCACCAAAAGCGGGGAATCATCCCAAATGTCGCCGTTTATGATCAATTACGGCTATCGATTGCCTAACTCGGACACTTGGCACAACCAGGTGTGTCAAAGTGGAAGTTCGCGACAGATGTTGGCCGATATCACGGCGGCTTATGGAAGAAGTTCGAGGGTATCTGTAAAAAGAAGTCGTCGAGAAAAAGCATCGTAGACAAACATCGAAACGATCGGAGAGTTCAAAGTTGGAGATGATGTATGGCTCAAGATCAAGGTGAAGCGGCCAAAGCTTCGAATCGGGAATTGCAAGCTTGCTCAAGGTGGAAATTTGGACCTTTCGAGAATAGTCAAGAAAGTAGGCAATCAATCCTACAAGCTAGACTTGCCGGCACACCTAAAGATTCATAAAGTCTTCCACGTAAGTTTGTTGAAGAAGCATACTCCCAATCGGGCGAAGTCTTGGACACCTCAACGTTGTTGGAAATGGCCGGAGGAAGCGGTGGAAATAGTTCAATTGATTCTTGATAAAGCTTTCAAGAAAGCGAGGAGATCGAGAATTCCTCGATTATTTGGTCAAGTGGAAACACTTGCGGTGGAAAACCGACATGGGTACTTAAGAAAAGATTTAGTAAGCGGTACCCACCAGTTTATGGAGCAATGGGGCGGCAAGGTCATCTCAGAAGAAATAATTTCGAGGGCATGTCGATTTGTGTAGATTAATTCTATGTTAGTTAAGATTAATCTCGCATGCAACCTATGCTTGGTATGGGTGCATGCGTTGTTACCAAATGATGGGACCACTACGGTGATCTCTAGGGGCGTGGTGTAATGTCAATGTAGGCATGACCGGCGTTTCGCTGGGTGAGTGGAAGGTAGATTAGAAAGTCTATACATCCCACGGAGTAGGCGACCTCGAAAAGGAGGTCATGAAGGAATGCAGCGATGGGAAAAGCACCTCTAGCCCCATATATGCTTTGATGGGAGGAATCAGGCCTTCCGCCCCATATCTGGGGAAGGACCTATCCTCCACCTTTGGGCAACTAGGGTGTAGGCATGGCGGCATATAGGCATATAGTATTTGTCTCCCGACCATAATGGAAGATTCACCCTCTTCCCATTTGGGAGATTAGCCATGCATCCATGTAGATAGGTGGGGTGGTCACCATATAACCAAAATTTTATTAATAATTAAATGGTACTAGCGTAGTGTCGACACAGAGGCCAATGGCTCGGGAGGCAAGGAGGTCGAACTACGAAGACTTACAACACAAATTTTGTTGGAATGTGTTGCAAGGAATGAAAAGTACCTCGGATGTTAATTTGAATTTTGATAAACTTAATTGCCATGATAAGTGAAGTATTGAGTAACCTGTTGTAATGATGTTGTGAATTGATAAGTTATTTCATAATATAATCGCGTAATAATGTTCTAAAAAAAAAAAATATTACCTTAAGGTAATGTTAATAAATGTGTAAATGTGATAGGAGTATATTATATGTATCAGGGTGATTGCAGGTTAGGAAGATACCCCGATCTTTGCGGACGACATCATTTCAAGGGGGAGAATGTGGCGTTCCGGCCGTTATCTGACCCGGGGCGTATCTTTATCTTGCCGAATCCGCAGCGTACCGCGCCATCCGTGAAACGTAATGCGCCGACATATAGCCAAGTGGGTAGCCCTAGGGGGCAACTTGCTAGAAATGTGCATTGGCATTAATGTGCACATTTCTCAATGTACACATTAATGTGGGCACACATTTCCATATGGACACCTTATGCCAAGTGGGCCATACCCATAGGTGCAATTAATGTGCACATTTTCCAATGTGCACCTTCATTAATGTGCACACATTTCCATAATGGGCACATTTGCCCCCTAACCATTAATGGCAAGTGGGCCCATTCCCAATTATCCCACATGCCTAAAGGGGATAATTGGAAACCCTAGCCAACCCCTTGTCTATTAAAGGGAGAAACCCTAACTTGCCCAATTTTCGTTTCTAGGGTTTTAGAACTCTTTTGGCTGCCTCAGCGACCAAAATCGCATCGAGACCACACTTTTGAGAGAGTTGCATCATTAGTTTCCCTTGATTGGCGTTTTGGCGGGATGGTCGGCTTCAGTCGGGGAGGAGCCACTCAGGATCGGTATTTGGCGGTTAGATAGTCTAAACCCTATCTCGGTCATAGAATCGATGGGTTTAGCCTATTAAATTGCCCATAACAGCCTTCTAGATCCCTAGATACCAGCCTCTAACTAAAGAACCTAACTCTATGATATAGATTAGATCTTGTTCTTTAGTTCTCTTATGATAATATATGTGGATGATGTATCTCTATGAACTCCTTGTATTGGGAAGGGGGTAGAGACATAAAAGCTTGGTAGTAGATGCTCCTAGATTAGCCTCTCTAGCACACAATAGATTAGGCTTTGTGTACAAGAGCCACCACAGGGTTGTGGGTGAAGGGGCTAGGCGGGTGAGAAGGAGGTTCATGTCTAACTCTGAGCGATCCCTCTGGTGTGTAAAAGCCTACCGGGGGATCATTGTGACTAGGTCTGATGGCTTGCCACCGCGTGAGGGGCAAGGCATGGGCTCCATTGCAGTGAAGTGGTGTTCACTTTCCGGTGGGTTCGGTCGAATAAGGCGTTGGCCCTCTAGTCACCTTGGTCGGCATGTAGACCTCGGAGGGAGTGATCCCTACACGCCCCCCGGGGCTGGGAGGATGAACCCGGGAATAGCCCTTTTCGGCTATGCATCCCGGCGGGCTCTGATCGGGGTCCCAACACTTTTCAACCTACTGCGCAAAGTGTGCACGGGGAGGCGGATGGAGTGGACAACCCTCGCCATGTTCTTATGCCCGGCCAAATCCATTGCCATGAATTAAATGCGCCATGATCTCACGGAGACCCAAAGCGTCAGTCATTCCCTTGAGTCTGAGCCTTGGGTAGAATTCCCCATATGTATTGTGCTCACCTTGTTTATGCAGATGTGATGGACCACCCTTTGAGGTGGCTATGTGCTTATGTTATATCTGCGTGCGTATGTTTACGCTTCAGCATGACTAGGTAGACCACGAGGGAGGCGGGGTAAATGACCCCTTCACTCTTCTCCGGGAAGCCGTCCGTCGGTTTGCGGTGTTATGTGGAGGAGCCTGTATCGGCATGGGGCTGGTATGGGGGATGAACTCCTGTTTGTATACGGTGAGTGCACCGTATACGAGTAGGGGACGTCACATACATGTATAACTTTTAGTGTACATCTGTAAGCAGAGGTACATAGGCATATATTTGCTTGTTTATTGATGCTTTTATTTTTTGAGCTTGGTGCAATTGTATCGGTTGTACATGTCTCTAATGGAGTCTACATCTGCAAATAGATGTACATGCATTTATCTTTAGAGTGCATCGTAGATGGATTCATAAGTATGTGCATTTTTACATATATGTGCTTTTTGGGCATAGATCTACATTCCCTATTTGGATACACGGGTACATACGGGTACATTGAGGGTACCTCTATGTACATTGAGGAACATGTACATGTACATTTGGCTATAGTTAAATGTAATTCACGTACATTTGGTACATTTTATGTACATGAAATGTACATGCTTGGCGAGAATGTACCGGATATTTCTCATTAGTTCTGTTTTCATGTTCTTTTATGTCTATTGAAATTTAGATCATTTGTTTGTTTTTTGCGGATGAAATTTGTTCCTATCGAAGCGGCTTTAATAGGCGATGTTCTTGAGCCATCGCCGACTCTCTCTACAGATTTTCTTGAGCATAATAAGCGGACCCAGAATGTAGACCCTCAACCTTCTAGCTCAGATCACCAATGACATTTCTGATTGCCGATAATAGAACCATCGCAGCGGTGCCTCCTCGAACATGGCAAAGTGAAGTTGAGGAAATTGAGAGGATGGCAATTGAAAGCTAAAGCGATTTGCGGTGCGACCTTCAATGACTGCTGCAGCGAAACTATTTCATCACCAAGTGCTAAATTAGTAATTGGAGAAGCTAAGAAAAGATTAAACTCTACGTCTCGGCATCATCTGCAGGTCCCAGTTCTGGACTGTTCTACAAAAAAAGCTACAAAGGACAGATCCGGTTTTAACCCGGGAGATACCGGGGAAGGAAGGCTGAGTTGGTAGTTGAGTCCCTCAAAGAGGAGGCAAAAGAATCTTTGGTGATGGCACTCAAAAGGAAAAAAGCGAGGCAAAATCTCCAGCAACAAAAAAATGTCCTCGAAAAGAAAATCTCTAGGAAAAAAAGTGCCACCACCACCTAGAAAGAGGTATGTCCAAGATGAACTAATTTTGTTAAACATCTCAGATTTATGGTAATTAACCACATTTTTTTGTACATAGGACCACGATCCTGGCCGTGAAGGAAGCTGATCCACGATCCTTGAGTCGGGCCGGAAGAGGAAGAGGATCTACAAGCAAATATTGATGTGATAACAAATAAGGGTGCGGCCGGTCCTCGAGAAGATCTTTGAAGCCGGTGATGAATTTACAAGGTGAGTAATATACAATTGATTACAATAGATATATTCTTTTGCTAATCTTTGTTGTTTCCTTATACAGTTTAGTGAACCGACTGAAAAGGTTGGTTCCATTCACTCCTTATAGGAGATTTGTCCTCCTAAGCTGCACCCTCTATCTTTCAAAGTGATGTTGGCGAGTTCTGGCTTGGAAAGGCTGGACTTGACCTCTAAGATGGTAGATGTCTATGGGAGGTAGGCTAGCATTTCAACATATTTATGTTATTTCATTCCTAAGTCACTCATCTTATGTATTAATATGTAAACGGATTTGTGTGCTTGAGGTACCTTTGTAGCGATCTTCCATCGATTGGAAACACAAGTTTTTTTACGGTTCGATGGGACACCTTCAAATTTTGTGAATTCCCTCAAAAGCAGGGGAGGGGGGATGAGAACACTAACATAAAGGAAGGGCTGGATGGCATTTTGATTGCAAGATGCCAATACATATTTGTTCCAATTATGCAAGGCCCAAATGTGGCATTGGCAATACTTGTGCTTCTTTGGTTGGTTGAAAAGCTCTTTTCCATCTATAGCTAGCCCAAGTATCTGAGATCCTCTCTCTGTCAAAGGCTATGTACCCGATGCTAAAGTGGTCAGTAAGTATGAGTTTTGTTTTGTTTTATGATTTGATTATTCTCATATTGCAATTTCTTATGCTTGATTTATTCTCACATTGCAATTTTGCAGGTTTCATAAGCTTGTGATCAATAACATGATGCTCGGATCAACGGCTTAAACCATGGTAGGAAGAACTTTGATGCTCACAGTGTTACGTCCTAAAATGCGAAACTAGTACCGGCAACCCTTGCATGTACATTGTGGCTTACATGCACAAATTCATAGATGCTGGTTGATGCCACAGCCAAGCTCCATTTTTGTAAGTAGAACATGTTATTTTCCTATTAGTTATTTGTTGGTATAGTCCTCTAATACTTGTGCACCATGCAGATGACACCAGTTGGTTCGCGATGCCTATGCCAAGTCGCGGAGGGATCATCTAATGGAGGCATTAATTGTAGAAGGCGAGATGAATATACAGCGAGTTGTTCCTACCACGGGGTAGATAGTCCCTTTGACTTGTTTGTAAATTCTGGTTTTGTATGAGCCATGCTCAGGAGCTTCTTTGTACTCAATAAGTAATGAAAAAATTAATTTATTTGTCTCACTTACACCTGTGCAAATAACAATCGTGTAATTATCAATGTGTTTTCTCAATTGTGTTATGCGAAATGTAATTATAAATTGTGAATCTCAAGTGTTTTCTTGCTGACGGTGAATCATCTAATTCAGGGAGAAAGCTCATTATCTTTGACTTAAATTACGTGTTGGGCAAGAGTGTGCACAAGAATGAAAATATTAACTCAAGATACCAGCGGATCGAGAAAGATGAGCTTCAATTTAATATAGGAAGCGGGGTTTTTTTTTGCGGGCCGGGGTTAGCATCCTTTGTTAGCATTTGTAAGAGAAGGGTTTGATGTTGCCATCTGGTCTTCACTCACTTCTAAAATCTTCAACCAATTGTGGAACATATTTGTGATGCTTTTTCCATAAAAGCTGAAGTTTGTTTCTGACCCGGGGCGGTGTTGGACTACGCCACACAAACACCCTCTTGAACCTCAAAGGGGTTGTTTGTGAAACCATTAGGCGTGGTATGGAAAGAGTACCCCAGTACTATGGACATACGAGTTCGATCGACGACGAAAGATACAAATCCACTTTGAATCTGTAGGAAGCTACATATGTCCTTTCTCTTGGACACCGATATTATTTGGTGACAGTTGCTTGTCATGGAGCTCATTCCATGGCTTAATGGATTCAAAATGGCGAAGATGGTATAGTTTATGTGAAAGAGCATCCAATGACTAATGCGGTGAGATGGCATATCGGAGGCAGGTGGAACATTTTTTTCTTTGGCAAACTATGGCAGCAACTTGGGTGCTCTGGCTTTGCCTAAATTTAGTCAATATCACGGAACAAAGGAATGGGAAAGCTGCCATCATGTTATTGGCCTCTCGACTGGCCCATTGTTGGTACAGACTTTGACTGATGTACAAATTCAAATGTTATGAATATATGTATCAAAGTTTTTGTTCATTGCACTTGAGTACTCTGTTCTTATTGTCTTTCTTATTGGTACAATTATGAGTGTGTATACATAATTAAGTGATCTTCATTTGCTTTGTAGATGAATAATTTGAAACACAAAAAGACTATTAAGAAACTAAGAGATAGAGTTCTGCTGCACGGAGGTAATACAAACCAACACAAAAGCTGCAAGTACATAGGGTTGGGGACCGATTATCGCCTCTATCTTTGCTGTTCTGAACTTTGGGAAAAGGTTGAGCAAATTGAAAATTATGAGGAACGAGCAACCATGAAAGGTATATTGGCAGCAAATCACTTGTTGCACAACCCTTGGGGGAAGGCACGTGTCCTGGAAGATGCAGGCCATGTAGGATGGAAAGGTTTGCCAGTGGCACGTGCTATAGAAACCGCATGGACTACTGCTTTAGAGGATATCTCTTGACCTCCTACGGGCTGGAAGACATGATGCAATAGTCATAAGATATCAGGCTCCCTCTTGACATTTTGAAGCTTGGTCATGAATTATGAGCCATGCTCATTTTGGTGTGTTGTATTTATGTCCACAATATAAATATATCAACCATTTGTACATGAAAACCTGTCCATTTCTTATCTTTGCCATGGACTGAAACCATTTTTAATGTTTATGCAATTCAACTTTCTTGTGTTCAATTCTAATCAACTTACACTTAACAAATTTTTATAATATTTACGGAATGTACAACGGATGTACATAAGATGTACATTGTTGTACATCTTATGTACATTGATGTACATAATGCACTCACAAGTAGGTTCTTGGTTCTTATAACAAAAAGTATTACAATATTTGGGGAAAGTACTACAGATCGACTTAGTCCATGTCATCTACAATTCTTTGGAAGTTGTGATAACAATGTCTCATGGACTTCATCGGCAAGTGAAATCTTTTGTGCTTGCCCCCTTCACTTGTGTTTTACTTTCTTGAATGGGATTGAACCCCAATCCGCATTCTGCGGTACCAAAACATTCTTAGTAGGAAGCGGTTTATACTTATTATGGCGGACTGGGATTAGTTCATAATATTGTCCTTCAATGACACTAGTGCCCGGTAGTATTCATTTCCATAGTCATCAATTGAATCTTCTTCAATGCATGCTTTTCCTGGTGCACATGAGAACATAGTATGAAACACCTTCCACATTGTGCAGTGCTGCAAAGACACAAATACATCTCAAAGCTTGACTTCTGGTGTCATCTAAACCAGCCTCGTCCTCTGCATACAAAACATCCACATCATTTTTCGGCTTCAACACGAGAGGCAATATGATCGTGGGCTCCAAACTTTTAGAGACCATTCTCCACAATGTTTAATGTTCTCACAATTCAACCAATTGAAGTTAATGCAAGCATCACAAAAGCGAGAGTGGTGCATAGCAACTTTGTTGGATGGTTTGGGTTTATAGTTGACCGAGAATGTATCTGGCGAGTACCCGGGTAAAAGTCTTGCAATTGAATGCTTGCTGCTGTTCACATCTGTTTTCCAACCTCCCAAAACACCCTTTCACAATCCGATTCCTTGGCCCTTAAAACTACACAAAATTTGTTTACGCTTTTTATCCTTTGGCATGCCATTTTGTTTTTTCTCTGCTCGCTCTCAAGCCACAACTTTGCTATACCAGCCTCGCCATCATGTGTGCCTTTCCCATGGCCAGATCCAAAGAAATTCCATATCACTTTCGAATTTTATTTTCAACATGGTATCTGATTCCATACCATGCCCGTCTTGATTTGAATTGAGATGCACAACCATCCGACCACACATAATGAAGGTTTATGTGTCCACCTCCATTATTCTTAAGCCACCCCAAATGTAATTTAAAACCATGTTGCACAAAATGAGTGTCATGCTTCTGTCATCTGAAACATAGAAATGCCTTTGTTTTTAAGCTTACCTTCTATTTTCATCATTGAAATATGGACCAAAATACTAATTTGATCGGATTTCAATGCTCGGATTGCACTTACGTCCCTGGTTTCAATGTGTAGTTCTCTGCCAAAGTCAACAACGGACAACACACTATTATCAGGGAGTTTCTCAACACATCTTTTAAAGCTGTTTGCTCTGCCCGGTGTCTTTGTAAAGTTATGATCGTAAACTTAGCAAGCTGATTTTTCATGTTCTTTAACAAAAGCAGATGCTTTGTCATTCGATCAACTAATCTAAGCCTACGGATGTACCTTTTTGGATGGCTCATTGACACATGCATATACTTGCTAGTCCACATTTGAATTCCATCTTCCTCGTTTGGGCCGGATGTCTAATTTCTTCACTCCACATTCATCACATTAAGCCTTTGATGCATTTTAGTTTATGCCATTCATCCGTCACATATTTCATAAACTGTTGACCTCCACAAGATACTAACATTATCAAAAGTCTTCTTGTTTGCTTGACATACTCCATTGTTTTCTTTGGGATGCCACGGAACCAGCTGCGGCAGCAAGTGCAATTAACATGTAGGGATCTCCTCATATCATTGAAGGCCTTTACGTACAGATCTGCTTGCTCATGTTTGACACAACAACATGTGTTTCTCTCCTTCAATTTCCTTATGCAATCAGGTTTGAGATACTTTCGAGCTGTCAAGGCGAATTTTGGTATCGGGATTACGATATACAAACATTGATAAAGCTTCGGTACTGCAATAACAAAAGCATTAAAGACCATGTTAGCAAAATGATGTCGGCAACCAGATGCCAAAAGAGTATTGAACTATACTATTGTACAATTAATGTATGTTCTATGTACATAAAATGTCCATCCAACAGTTCCACTGATCTGTTACTGTACATCTAATGTACATCTAATGTACATCAGTACATCTAATGTACGATAGCAAGTTCCTTGAACATCCAATGTACATCCAATGTACATCCAATGTACATCTAATTAATGTTCCAATATTAGTACATCACATTAATGTTACAATATTAGTACAACTAATGTACATATGTCTGATTTGTTTGGCTTCATTACCTGAAAGTACACTAAAATGTAAAATGATGTAATTTTGATATTCAAGTACATGTAAATGCAGCTGCATGGACATGTAAGTGTTAATGGATGTACATCTAAAAAGTACCTAATAGCACATCACTGCAAGATTTCTGCTACTATGTAAACAATGTATAAATGTAAACAATGTAAAATGCAATACATTTCATGAAAACCATGTGTATTCATTAACAGGTCACTCGGAACAGAACTAGAATGTCTGACAGAAGAAAGTCATGAAAGAATTTTGGAAGAAAACATAATCTCCAAAACTGAATTGATTCAATTACAAGAGCAAACCTGTGAGATATCAAGGTATTGTATTGCTTGTGTTCTCCTCTTCATGACATCTCTAACCTTTGGTGAAACTTTGGTATTGTCAAGCCAAAATTCACGAACCTGACATTTGATTGAATCATCGATTCTATTTGATCTTGGCATCCTTCCTGCCAAAGCCCATACATTTGCTCCACTTAATGACATTATCTTCCTTCTTCTTTGCAGACTTTGGATAAATTTCTTGGCTGTATCTTTAGCAATTTTGAAGAAACATTCTTGTTTATATCTCCTTTTTTTCCAACAATCATTGATAACAGTGAATGTTTTGCAGCCAATTTATCTTTGCTATTAGCAGACTTTACTTCTTGAAGCCCATCTTTCAAGTTTTCGATCATTGATTTCATAACAATAACCCGGAAGGATTTCCAATTACAGGTTCGAAAGCAGAAAAAAGCTGTCATCTTGCAACAAGCGATCACAAAAACTAATCTTTGATGCGGACAAAGCGTTTGCCGAGAAGCGAGGATGCAATCCACCGACATCAACAACGCTTCTTTATTTGTTTTGTGGCATAACAGCGGCCAATGTCGGCATACTTGCGCTTAGAACCATCACTTCCATTGGAATTCTCACCCTCCATGAGCAGTTGAAATTGATTTGTATTTCTTGTAGATTCAATTGGCATGTATTTTGCGGAATTCGTTCGGTGTTAGATCTGTGAAAGGGGAATTTCGGAAGGGAGGGACGGATCCATTGAATTGGTTCGGTGGTTGATTGGTTAACCAAAATTTCGGGGAATGTCGGGGATGATCTTGTAATCATTGCATATCGACACAAAGCGACAAACCATAGTATCTTGATGTACATCTAAAATGTACCCCAAAAAGCACAAATTAGTCCTTCAATTGAGACGATGTGCATTACACCCTTTCATGCTTTTACCCCTTAGACAAGCTCTTGGTCCTTTGTATCCCTCTAGGCAAGAAGGTGTCAAACCCCAGTCCTACCTTGGGCTTTATTTGAAGGCAGCTATGACCTTTTTAAGTGCTTCTCCATTTTTGCGTGGCTTGTTGGCGGCATGGGAGGCGATCGGACATCTTTTCCGGCCATGCCCTCTATCCACACCCTCTTGGAGACTCCATGGTGGTGGGCACCCACTGCCTCGGACCCCTCGGCACCCCCATTGGCAACCTCGGTTCATTTCCCTTACGAGAGGCGATGGGTTCTTGCGGTGTTGTCTCTATTCAAGCATAGTATGAGGAGGGTAAGCCCTCTTGTCTTGGCCTGAATTTCGGGGCAAAGTTCCTGCTCTCTCGTTGGGATGTATCTCTATGGGAGAAGGTCGCGAGAGAAAATTTGCCTCTTATGGTGCAAGTTGGTGTTTTTTGAAAGGGTGCCATGGGGATTTGTCATGAAAATATTCACAAAGGCAAGCAATTTGTCGGATCGGTATATCGCCTTCTTTTAGCACCACAACCCCTCCGGTTGCGGATGGATGGCACCTACATGTTCCACAACCCACTTTGCGTCGTACATGGCGATGGCTTTGGGATAGGTTGCTCCACCCTAAGGTCTCTGTCTTGTGGTGGCGGGATATCCCGGTGCACTGCCGGGTTAATGCCTTTTCGACATCGCTATGATCCCGCGCATATCTGCGGTGTGCCGCTCTCTGTCTTTCGGACGTTGAGACTCTTGAGCATTGTCTCTTTCATTGTCACGAGGTTCAACCCGGCGTCCACGGCTACAAGGTTTGTTTAACGGTACATTGGACTGCCGATGCATCCTTTTGGCGTCCTATCCCAGCGCATGGCCTCGGCTAAACAAAGGGCATTTCATCTTGGTTCCGGTTGGCTCCTATGGTCGATATGGGGCGTCATGAACTCACATCTTCGGGGCATTTATTCATGCGCACCGCGGTGTTATTACGGTGGCCGAGAAAAAAGATATTGGTGACCCTACGAGTGTTCCTCCCTTAACTTTCGAAGGCTGGTGGAGCATGCGGATTGGTATCTTGAATTGATTCTTATCGTTAGTCTCCTATTCTGGAGTAAGTACATTGTGCTTCAGGCTCGTGCTCCTGTGGCATCTTTGTGTGCTTACACAGTTAGATGAGACATGTAAATTTTGTACTTTTTCTCTAAACTTTTTGGCTTTCATCCTTCAAAAAAAAAAAAAAATGAACTGACTAAATATTGGCATGAAATGTTGCTGGGAAATTTGCCAGAGATTGTAGAATCTCCGTAATACGTTAACCTGTTGTTGAAGTAACTTTTCTATGCACTAAGGCATGGACTTGCAAACTGAATGTAATCAGAATGTGATGTTCATGTAATCAGAAGGTATTTTTATGTCCAAGCATACTGTCCAAAAGTCATGGTCCTTATAAAATAGATCCATGAACCAGATTAAAACACAAACATTAATATATTGTTCATATAATTCCAAGACTGTTATACTTAGTGTAAGCTATAAAAAACATTGTAAGCAGATCATTTCCAGCAGTGAAAGACTCAAGATTCATCCAGAAGGTCCTGCAGTGTGAGATCAGCAATGGTCCTGTTCCCGAAAATTGTGAGCCGAGTGTCCAGGACAGTTGTTTGGAAGTTGGTGAAGTCTAACAGAAGCAAGACATGTGCTTCTCGCTTCTGTTGCCATTTATGATAGAGATTAGTAAAGTATGGTTTGAGGCTATTGAATCTCCATACCTCAGCCCTTTTCAGCACTTTGTTGATTGCTTTTGCATGCACAACTTCCTGTTTAAGTTGAACGAGAATACTTTCTAGTTCTGCTTTAGATAATTGGGATTCCTCATCCTCCTTGTTTGCTGCTACTCCCATAGCTCGATCCATGCTTCCAACATTGTTAAGTCTCCTCTGTGCATCTGTGTAGAAATTAGATAGAAAGAAATCATGTAAACCACAGAATCTTCCAAAGCTATTCCATGCTGCGTCATATTTTTTCCCTTTCAGCTGAGTTGTTTAAGCCTATCTGGAACAAAAGCATGTTTAAGAATAGGAGTACCTCTGAACTCGTGACTGCCTCTCCGTTTGATTTTGTTCAATTGGTTTCCCTATGCGGCATTGATCTCCTCAAGAATCGGTGAGTTTGCATTTTAATTGGAGATATGGATTGTGATCTAGTCGTTCGATCTCCTCCCGCCATCGGAATCAACCAGTCACCATAGGTAAAAAAGGAATTTTTATCCTTGTCTATTCCCTTCTCCCCTGTTTCTGATATGGCTCGTACCATGCCAATGATTTGTTCCTTAACCTGATTGGACATTCTGCCAAAATACATCAACATCCTTTTCTCAAAATCTTTCCCACTGTCCTCTTTTTCTGACCCAATTGGCCTGCTGCTGGCCCCACCCTGGTGTTGCACATCTCCCCTGTTTGTCAAGGTTTAGGGCAGATCCGGAAGGAAGTGAACGATGAACCCTAAAACAAAAGCCAATAGTTGTTGCTGGCATATATCCCACAAGCCTAGCTCAAATGAAAGGGCTTCACAAGAAGCAATTCAAACATGTAAGGCAAAACCCCCTATGGACCTTAAACAAATTTAGGGTTGGCGGGATCATCTCTTGAATATGGTCTACATAAGTTTCATATGGTCACATTGTTCTACATCACATAAGTTTGTCTTGGACCTATCCACAAATTTAGGTTGGATTGGGTGTTCACAAATCTGGGGTCTCCAAAGGGCCCCCTAAGAAATTATAAATTATTTTCCATGTATTTTTTTGTTAAATATAATTTGCTATAATATCAAATGGGTTATACTCTTCTTAAACTGAGATAGCAACTAATCATGTAAACTAATGGGTCTATAGCACTTCTATACATGCATTTCTTAATCTTAATACATGCTTTCCAAGTTTATACATGTTTTGCAATTGAGCTTGCATTCTATACATTTGTTAACCCTAAACCCTGAGCCCCATGATATACATCTGTTAATCTTATGAAGTTGCAGTAAGCCCCATGATGTAAAACTTAGAATTGTATTTGAAGTAGCATATTCATACATGTATTGCAATTGAAATTGCATTTTATACGTTTGTCAATCTTAATAATACACCACATATACATGCTTATGAAGTTGCAGTAAGAATTGCAGTCGCTTATAAAGTTAAAACTTAGAATTGCATTTGAAGCAGCAGTTTCGAACTTAAGAGGGTGGAGTGAAGGAACATTTTGCAAGAGGAATGGATCCTCGTGGCAAGGGTTGGGCTCTTACCACGATGACCCAATCCAACCTAAAATTGGAGACACCTACCTTATATATAACTGTTTTGTTTTAAGAGATAAGCATGTGGGATATTTCAACCTATACATTTTACATTTAGGGTCGCATATGCATGGTCTCATATATTGAACATCAACCTATACATTTTACATTTAGGGTCTCATATGCATGGTCTCATATATAGATCAACCTATACATTTTACATTTGCAAAAATATTGAGGTGGGTGGCTCGGGTCCCGAGGTGTGAAATCGTATGCATGCAAACATCCCTTTCCTCTTCTGCCTCATTCCCAAAATCGTATGCATGCAAACATCCCTTTCCTCTTCTGCTTCATTCCCAAAATTCTGCCCTGCAGCTTCATTCCGTCCATCTTCCTCGGGTCAGCTTCATTCCGTCCATCTTCCTATCCCGACATCGAGCTCAATGGCCAAGTTCAAGGTTACAGTTCGCAGGCGTACTCCAGCTATTGTGCCTGCTCCTTCGACGCCAGCTCGGTCAGAATCTGTGTCTTCATCAGGAGGCCATCCGGTTATAGTGGTCGCCAAGTTCACTCCACCAGAGGTTGAGAAACTTATCGAGGCACAAGCCGTTTGTTCTATGCGGGTTCTGGAATGGGTTGATCGAGCTTACCCTGATGAGGAACGTCTTCTGGAAATGAAGATGTATGTCATGGAGGACGACCTTCATATAGAGTGAGGATTTGCACGAAGATCAAGCCCGCTTGACCCTTTTTAGTTTTTAGATTTGTTTTCTTAATCCCGGGTTTCACTTGTTTTGCAATAGCCCTTGTGACTATTTTTTTGTAAAGCTTCCTCAGGGCTATGCCCTTTTTTAAGAAATGCTTTGTACTTACCTGAAAACAGATGATTAATGACAGACCTCCTCTTCTCTACAACTGTTGTGACTATTTTTTGTGCTTTAACTGTTCTCTTAGTTTCCACTGTTCTTTTAGTTAACTGAACTATTTCTATCCTTTTCTGTTACTGTTCTATTCTGTTCTGTTACTGTGCTTTTCTGTTCTATTCTTTATACTGTTTCCAACTTCAAATGCACACAAGTACTTGCATGCACAGACAGGAATCTCACACAAGTACATGAATGGCCTGCAACAAGCCACTTTGTCATGCAAACCCTATTTGATATTGTCAATTGCATCTTGAAATCGTGAAACTACTCGGAAGTACATACTTAAGTCATGCAAATCCTGTTTAATATTTAACTTGCAACTTGAATTTGGCACAAGTACTCAGAAGTACAGACTTAATAATCATGAAAACCCTGTTTAAAATTTAACTTGCAACTTGAATTTGGCACTAGTATCAGGCTTGAGAGTCATGTAAACCCTGTTCAATATTTAACTTGAATTTGGCACTTGAATTTGGAAGTATATATATAAGAAACATGTTTGGTATTTAGTTTGCAACTCATGCAACTCGAATTTAGCACAAGTGTTTGCAATAACAGACCTGAACCATGCAAGACTTGTTTAGTGTAATGATCTCGGCCAGCTTACCAATACCTGCACGCGAGACCGTGCAATGATACTTGTGAAAGAAAATACCTCGGGCTCTCAAGCTTTCAAGGCATTAAGGAATATTCCTTTCAATGCATTATGGAATATTCCTTTTGAGACATTAAGGAAAATTCCATTGAATGCAATAAGGAATATTCCTTCCAAGGCATTAAGGAATATTCCCTTCAAGGCATTAAGGAATATTCCTTTGAATGCAATAAGGAATATTCCTTTCAAGGCGTTAAGGAATATTCCTATCAATGCATTAAGGAATATTCCTTTCAATGTAAGAAGGACTATTCCTTTCAAGGCATTAAGGAATATTCCTTTCAAGGCATTAAGGAACATTGATCTCATTACGGAATATTCCCTCTCAAGGCATCAAGGAATATTCCTTTCAAGGCATCAGGGAATATTCCTTTTGGGGCATTAAGGAATATTCCTTTGAATGCAACACGGAATATTCCTTTCAAGGCATCAGGGAATATTCCTTTTGAGGCATTAAGGAATATTCCTTCGAATGCAATAAGGAATATTCATTCAATGCGTTAAGGAATATTCCTGTCAATGCAGTAAGGAATATTCCTTAAGATTCGATAAGGAATATTCCCTTCGAGGCATTGTGGAATATTCCTTTCAAGGCGGTAAGGAATATTCCTTAAAAAGTAATAAGGAATATTCCTTTCAATTCAAGGCATTAAGGATATTCCATTCCAAATGCAATAAGGAATATACAAAAATGCAATTTGTACTTCTATTTGTGTACTCCTTTCAAGGCATTAAGGAATATTCCCTTCAAGGCATTAAGGAATATTCCTTTGAACGCAATAAGGAATATTCCTTTCAAGGCGTTAAGGAATATTCATGTCAATGCATTAAGGAATATTTCTTTCAATGTAATAAGGAATATTCCCTTCGAGGCATTAAGGAATATTCCTTTCAAGGCATTAAGGAATAGTCCTGTCATTACATTGAAAGGAATATTCCTTAATGCCCATTAAGGAATATTCCTTTCAATGTAATAAGGAATATTCCTTTCAAGGCATTAAGGAACATTGATCTCATTACGGAATATTCCCTCTCAAGGCATCAAGGAATATTCCTTCCGAGTCATCAAGGAATATTCCTTTTGAGGCATTAAGGAATATTCCTTTGAATGCAATAAGGAATATTCCTTTCAAGGCATTGAGGAATATTCCTTTGAGGCATTAAGGAATATTCCTTTGAATGCAATAAGGAATATTCATTTCAAGGCGTTAAGGAATATTCCTGTCAAGGCATTAAGGAATATTCCTTAAAATTCGATAAGGAATATTCCCTTCGAGGCATTGAGAAATATTCCTTTCAAAGCGTTAAGGAATATCATAAGGAGTCATAGCACGGGGGAGTGGTCCACGGCGGCAGGGTTATGGGGCATGGCAAAATATGGCAAAGTTGTGGAAACATGGCAAACATTACTCATGTATCTAGGGACCTTTATTCTTATGGGAAATACAAGGTAAAGGTGGTTGCACAAACATGGAAGGGGTCGAGGCACTATCATTGGGATGATTATTGGTTGAGGAAAAAGATCATAGATAATGTCCCACATGATAAGTCATATAATCTAATTAAAGGCAAGGAGATATTTTGAGAAAAAGGCTAAAGTCGCAGAGAGATCTATAAATAGAACCGAAACTTCAGTTGGAAATATCTCATAACGGAGCTCCCATTGAGGCGACCTTTACCTCGTTGGAACCGGCTCGGAGTCTAGATTCCAAATTCGGATGGCACCTCTCGTTGTTCATCCGTATGAGAGAGTAATGGCCGAAAAGGTGACAGGGGATCACAAATTACTTTCTGATGACCTACTTGATTTGCAATTATTTTTTCGATTTGTGGTCTATAGCACTTCTATACATGCATTTCTTAATGTTAATACATGCTTTCCAAGTTTATACATGTTTTGCAATTGAGCTTGCATTCTATACATTTGTTAACCCTAAACCCTGAGCCCCATGATATACATCTGTTAATCTTATGAAGTTGCAGTAAGCCCCATGATGTAAAACTTAGAATTGTATTTGAAGTAGCATATTCATACATGTATTGCAATTGAAATTGCATTTTATACGTTTGTCAATCTTAATAATACACCACATATACATGCTTATGAAGTTGCAAGAAGAATTGCGATTCGCTTATAAAGTTAAAACTTAGAATTGCATTTGAAGCGGCGGTTTTGAACTTAAGAGGGTGGAGTGAAGGAACATTTTGCAAGAGGAATGGATCCTCGTGGCAAGGGTTGGGCTCTTACCACGACGACCCAATCCAACCTAAAATTGGAGACACCTACCTTATATATAAGCTGTTTTGTTTTTAAGAGATAAGCATGTGGGATATTTCAACCTATACATTTTACATTTAGGGTCGCATATGCATGGTCTCATATATTGAACATCAACCTATACATTTTACATTTAGGGTCTCATATGCATGGTCTCATATATAGATCAACCTATACATTTTACATTTGCAAAAATATTGAGGTGGGTGGCTCGTCCCTCGAGGTGTGAAATCGTATGCATGCAAACATCCCTTTCCTCTTACGCCTCATTCCCAAAATCGTATGCATGCAAACATCCCTTTCCTCTTACGCTTCATTCCCAAAATTTGCCCCTGTAGCTTCATTCCGTCTCGGTCGACTTCATTCCGTCCATCTTCCTATCCCGACATCGAGCTCAATGGCCAAGTTCGAGGTTACGGTTCGCGCAGCGTACTCGGCTATTGTGCTGCTCCTTCGACGCCCGGCTCGGTCAGAATCTGTGTCTTCATCAGGAGGCCATCCGGTTATAGTGGTCGCCAAGTTCACTCCACCAGAAGTTGAGAAACTTATCGAGGCACAAGCCGTTTGTTCTATCGCGGGTTACGGAATGGGTTGATCGAGCTTACCACGATGAGGAACGTCTTCGGAAATGAAGATGTATGTCATGGAGGGCGACCTTCATATAAATTTGAGGATGCCCCCCGCACGAAGATCAAACTGCCTTGACCCTTTTTAGTTTTTAGATTTGTTTTCTTAATCCCGGGTTTCACTTGTTTTGCAATAGCCCTTGTGACTATTTTTTTGTAAAGCTTCCTCAGGGCTATGCCCTTTTTTAAGAAATGCTTTGTACTTACCTGAAAACAGATGATTAATGACAGACCTCCTCTTCTCTACAACTGTTGTGACTATTTTTTGTGCTTTAACTGTTCTCTTAGTTTCCCTTTGTTCTTTTAGTTAAGCTGAACTATTTCTATCCTTTTCATTCTTGTTCTATTACGTTACATTCTTGTGCTTTTACGTTTCTATTCTTTATCTTGTTTCCAACTTCAAATGCACACAAGTACTTGCATGCCATGCATGCATGGGAATCTCACACAAGTACATGAATGGCCTGCAACAAGCCACTTTGTCATGCAAACCCTATTTGATATTGTCAATTGCATCTTGAAATCGTGAAACTACTCGGAAGTACATACTTAAGTCATGCAAATCCTGTTTAATATTTAACTTGCAACTTGAATTTGGCACAAGTACTCAGAAGTACAGACTTAATAATCATGAAAACCCTGTTTAAAATTTAACTTGCAACTTGAATTTGGCACTAGTATCAGGCTTGAGAGTCATGTAAACCCTGTTCAATATTTAACTTGAATTTGGCACTTGAATTTGGAAGTATATATATATAAGAAACATGTTTAGTATTTAGTTTGCAACTCATGCAACTCGAATTTAGCACAAGTGTTTGCAATAAGGAGACTGAACCATGCAAGACTTGTTTAGTGTAATGATCTCGGCCAGCTTACCAATACCTGCACGCGAGACCGTGCAATGATACTTGTGAAAGAAAATACCTCGGGCTCTCAAGCTTTCAAGGCATTAAGGAATATTCCTTTCAATGCATTATGGAATATTCCTTTTGAGACATTAAGGAAAATTCCATTGAATGCAATAAGGAATATTCCTTTCAAGGCATTAAGGAATATTCCCTTCAAGGCATTAAGGAATATTCCTTTGAATGCAATAAGGAATATTCCTTTCAAGGCGTTAAGGAATATTCCTATCAATGCATTAAGGAATATTCCTTTCAATGTAAGAAGGACTATTCCTTTCAAGGCATTAAGGAATATTCCTTTCAAGGCATTAAGCAACATTGATCTCATTACGGAATATTCCCTCTCAAGGCATCAAGGAATATTCCTTTCAAGGCATCAGGGAATATTCCTTTTGGGGCATTAAGGAATATTCCTTTGAATGCAACAAGGAATATTCCTTTCAAGGCATCAGGGAATATTCCTTTTGAGGCATTAAGGAATATTCCTTCGAATGCAATAAGGAATATTCATTCAATGCGTTAAGGAATATTCCTGTCAAGGCATTAAGGAATATTCCTTAAGATTCGATAATGAATATTCCCTTGAGGCATTGTGGAATATTCCTTTCAAGGCGGTAAGGAATATTCCTGTCAAGGCATTAAGGAATATTCCTTAATAAGGAATATTCCTTTCAATTCAAGGCATTAAGGATATTCCATTCCAAATGCAATAAGGAATATACAAAAATGCAATTTGTACTTCTATTTGTGTACTCCTTTCAAGGCATTAAGGAATATTCCTTTGAATGCAATAAGGAATATTCCTTTCAAGGCGTTAAGGAATATTCATGTCAATGCATTAAGGAATATTTCTTTCAATGTAATAAGGAATATTCCCTTCGAGGCATTAAGGAATATTCCTTTCAAGGCATTAAGGAATAGTCCTGTCATTACATTGAAAGGAATATTCCTTAATGCCCATTAAGGAATATTCCTTTCAATGTAATAAGGAATATTCCTTTCAAGGCATTAAGGAACATTGATCTCATTACGGAATATTCCCTCTCAAGGCATCAAGGAATATTCCTTCCGAGTCATCAAGGAATATTCCTTTCGAGGCATTAAGGAATATTCCTTTGAATGCAATAAGGAATATTCCTTTCAAGGCATTGAGGAATATTCCTTTGAGGCATTAAGGAATATTCCTTTGAATGCAATAAGGAATATTCATTTCAAGGCGTTAAGGAATATTCCTGTCAAGGCATTAAGGAATATTCCTTAAAATTCGATAAGGAATATTCCCTTCGAGGCATTGAGGAATATTCCTTTCAAAGCGTTAAGGAATATCATGAGTCATAGCACGGGGGAGTGGTCCACGGCGGCAGGGTTATGGGGCATGGCAAAATATGGCAAAGTTGTGGAAACATGGCAAACATTACTCATGTATCTAGGGACCTTTATTCTTATGGGAAATACAAGGTAAAGGTGGTTGCACAAACATGGAAGGGGTCGAGGCACTATCATTGGGATGATTATTGGTTGAGGAAAAAGATCATAGATAATGTCCCACATGATAAGTCATATAATCTAATTAAAGGCAAGGAGATATTTTGAGAAAAAGGCTAAAGTCGCAGAGAGATCTATAAATAGAACCGAAACTTCAGTTGGAAATATCTCCGCAACCAGAGCTCCGATTGAGGCGACCTTTACCTCGTTGGAACCGGCTCGGAGTCTAGATTCCAAATTCGGGTGGCACCTCTCGTTGTTCATCCGTATGAGAGAGTAATGGCCGAAAAGGTGACAGGGGATCACAAATTACTGCTACAGTGACCCTGCAGATTTGCAATTATTTTCTGATTTGTGGTCTATAGCACTTCTATACATGCATTTCTTAATGTTAATACATGCTTTCCAAATTTATACATGTTTTGCAATTGAGCTTGCATTCTATACATTTGTTAACCCTAAACCCTGAGCCCCATGATATACATCTGTTAATCTTATGAAGTTGCAGTAAGCCCCATGATGTAAAACTTAGAATTGTATTTGAAGTAGCATATTCATACATGTATTGCAATTGAAATTGCATTTTATACGTTTGTCAATCTTAATAATACACCACATATACATGCTTATGAAGTTGCAGTAAGAATTGCAGTCGCTTATAAAGTTAAAACTTAGAATTGCATTTGAAGCAGCAGTTTCGAACTTAAGAGGGTGGAGTGAAGGAACATTTTGCAAGAGGAATGGATCCTCGTGGCAAGGGTTGGGCTCTTACCACGACGACCCAATCCAACCTAAAATTGGAGACACCTACCTTATATATAACTGTTTTGTTTTAAGAGATAAGCATGTGGGATATTTCAACCTATACATTTTACATTTAGGGTCGCATATGCATGGTCTCATATATTGAACATCAACCTATACATTTTACATTTAGGGTCTCATATGCATGGTCTCATATATAGATCAACCTATACATTTTACATTTGCAAAAATATTGAGGTGGGTGGCTCGGGTCCCGAGGTGTGAAATCGTATGCATGCAAACATCCCTTTCCTCTTCTGCCTCATTCCCAAAATCGTATGCATGCAAACATCCCTTTCCTCTTCTGCTTCATTCCCAAAATTCTGCCCTGTAGCTTCATTCCGTCTCGGGTCAGCTTCATTCCGTCCATCTTCCTATCCCGACATCGAGCTCAATGGCCAAGTTCGAGGTTACAGTTCGCAGGCGTACTCCAGCTATTGTGCCTGCTCCTTCGACGCCAGCTCGGTCAGAATCTGTGTCTTCATCAGGAGGCCATCCGGTTATAGTGGTCGCCAAGTTCACTCCACCAGAAGTTGAGAAACTTATCGAGGCACAAGCCGTTTGTTCTATGCGGGTTCTGGAATGGGTTGATCGAGCTTACCCTGATGAGGAACGTCTTCTGGAAATGAAGATGTATGTCATGGAGGACGACCTTCATATAGAGCTGAGGATGCCCCCTGCCTGAAGATCAAACTGCCCTTGACCCTTTTTAGTTTTTAGATTTGTTTTCTTAATCCCGGGTTTCACTTGTTTTGCAATAGCCCTTGTGACTATTTTTTTGTAAAGCTTCCTCAGGGCTATGCCCTTTTTTAAGAAATGCTTTGTACTTACCTGAAAACAGATGATTAATGACAGACCTCCTCTTCTCTACAAGCTATTTGTGACTATTTTTGTGCTTTAACTGTTCTCTTAGTTTCCACTGTTCTTTTAGTTAACGAACTATTTCTATCCTTTTTACATTCATCGTTCTATTACGCTCATTCATCGTGCTTTTTTCTCGTTTCTATTCTTTTATCTTTGTTTCCAACTTCAAATGCACACAAGTACTTGCATGCACAGACAGGAATCTCACACAAGTACATGAATGGCCTGCAACAAGCCACTTTGTCATGCAAACCCTATTTGATATTGTCAATTGCATCTTGAAATCGTGAAACTACTCGGAAGTACATACTTAAGTCATGCAAATCCTGTTTAATATTTAACTTGCAACTTGAATTTGGCACAAGTACTCAGAAGTACAGACTTAATAATCATGAAAACCCCCGTTTTAAAATTTAACTTGCAACTTGAATTTGGCACTAGTATCAGGCTTGAGAGTCATGTAAACCCTGTTCAATATTTAACTTGAATTTGGCACTTGAATTTGGAAGTATATATATATAAGAAACATGTTTGGTATTTAGTTTGCAACTCATGCAACTCGAATTTAGCACAAGTGTTTGCAATAACAGACCTGAACCATGCAAGACTTGTTTAGTGTAATGATCTCGGCCAGCTTACCAATACCTGCACGCGAGACCGTGCAATGATACTTGTGAAAGAAAATACCTCGGGCTCTCAAGCTTTCAAGGCATTAAGGAATATTCCTTTCAATGCATTATGGAATATTCCTTTTGAGACATTAAGGAAAATTCCATTGAATGCAATAAGGAATATTCCTTTCAAGGCATTAAGGAATATTCCCTTCAAGGCATTAAGGAATATTCCTTTGAATGCAATAAGGAATATTCCTTTCAAGGCGTTAAGGAATATTCCTATCAATGCATTAAGGAATATTCCTTTCAATGTAAGAAGGACTATTCCTTTCAAGGCATTAAGGAATATTCCTTTCAAGGCATTAAGCAACATTGATCTCATTACGGAATATTCCCTCTCAAGGCATCAAGGAATATTCCTTTCAAGGCATCAGGGAATATTCCTTTTGGGGCATTAAGGAATATTCCTTTGAATGCAACAAGGAATATTCCTTTCAAGGCATCAGGGAATATTCCTTTTGAGGCATTAAGGAATATTCCTTCGAATGCAATAAGGAATATTCATTCAATGCGTTAAGGAATATTCCTGTCAAGGCATTAAGGAATATTCCTTAAGATTCGATAATGAATATTCCCTTCGAGGCATTGTGGAATATTCCTTTCAAGGCGGTAAGGAATATTCCTGTCAAGGCATTAAGGAATATTCCTTAATAAGGAATATTCCTTTCAATTCAAGGCATTAAGGATATTCCATTCCAAATGCAATAAGGAATATACAAAAATGCAATTTGTACTTCTATTTGTGTACTCCTTTCAAGGCATTAAGGAATATTCCTTTGAACGCAATAAGGAATATTCCTTTCAAGGCGTTAAGGAATATTCATGTCAATGCATTAAGGAATATTTCTTTCAATGTAATAAGGAATATTCCCTTCGAGGCATTAAGGAATATTCCTTTCAAGGCATTAAGGAATAGTCCTGTCATTACATTGAAAGGAATATTCCTTAATGCCCATTAAGGAATATTCCTTTCAATGTAATAAGGAATATTCCTTTCAAGGCATTAAGGAACATTGATCTCATTACGGAATATTCCCTCTCAAGGCATCAAGGAATATTCCTTCCGAGTCATCAAGGAATATTCCTTTCGAGGCATTAAGGAATATTCCTTTGAATGCAATAAGGAATATTCCTTTCAAGGCATTGAGGAATATTCCTTTGAGGCATTAAGGAATATTCCTTTGAATGCAATAAGGAATATTCATTTCAAGGCGTTAAGGAATATTCCTGTCAAGGCATTAAGGAATATTCCTTAAAATTCGATAAGGAATATTCCCTTCGAGGCATTGAGGAATATTCCTTTCAAAGCGTTAAGGAATATCATAAGGAGTCATAGCACGGGGGAGTGGTCCACGGCGGCAGGGTTATGGGGCATGGCAAAATATGGCAAAGTTGTGGAAACATGGCAAACATTACTCATGTATCTAGGGACCTTTATTCTTATGGGAAATACAAGGTAAAGGTGGTTGCACAAACATGGAAGGGGTCGAGGCACTATCATTGGGATGATTATTGGTTGAGGAAAAAGATCATAGATAATGTCCCACATGATAAGTCATATAATCTAATTAAAGGCAAGGAGATATTTTGAGAAAAAGGCTAAAGTCGCAGAGAGATCTATAAATAGAACCGAAACTTCAGTTGGAAATATCTCCGCAACCGAGAGCTCGATTGAGGCGACCTTTACCTCGTTGGAACTGCTTTCGAGTCTAGATTCCAAATTCGGGTGGCACCTCTCGTTGTTCATCCGTATGAGAGAGTAATGGCCGAAAAGGTGACAGGGGATCACAAATTACTGCTACAGTGACCCTGCAGATTTGCAATTATTTTCTGATTTGTGGTCTATAGCACTTCTATACATGCATTTCTTAATGTTAATACATGCTTTCCAAATTTATACATGTTTTGCAATTGAGCTTGCATTCTATACATTTGTTAACCCTAAACCCTGAGCCCCATGATATACATCTGTTAATCTTATGAAGTTGCAGTAAGCCCCATGATGTAAAACTTAGAATTGTATTTGAAGTAGCATATTCATACATGTATTGCAATTGAAATTGCATTTTATACGTTTGTCAATCTTAATAATACACCACATATACATGCTTATGAAGTTGCAAAGAAGAATTGATTACGCTTATAAAGTTAAAACTTAGAATTGCATTTGAAGCAGCAGTTTCGAACTTAAGAGGGTGGAGTGAAGGAACATTTTGCAAGAGGAATGGATCCTCGTGGCAAGGGTTGGGCTCTTACCACGACGACCCAATCCAACCTAAAATTGGAGACACCTACCTTATATATAACTATTTTTTTGTTTTAAGAGATAAGCATGTGGGATATTTCAACCTATACATTTTACATTTAGGGTCGCATATGCATGGTCTCATATATTGAACATCAACCTATACATTTTACATTTAGGGTCTCATATGCATGGTCTCATATATAGATCAACCTATACATTTTACATTTGCAAAAATATTGAGGTGGGTGGCTCGGGTCCCGAGGTGTGAAATCGTATGCATGCAAACATCCCTTTCCTCTTCTGCCTCATTCCCAAAATCGTATGCATGCAAACATCCCTTTCCTTCTACCGCTTCATTCCCAAAATTCTGCCTCAGTAGCTTCATTCCGTCTCGGGTCAGCTTCATTCCGGTCCATCTTCCTATCCCGACATCGAGCTCAATGGCCAAGTTCGAGGTTTCTGATTCGCAGCGTATCTCCGCTATTATTGTGCTGCTCCTTCGGACGGCTTCGGTCAGAATGTGGTGTCTTCATGGGAGGCCATCCGGTTATAGTGGTCGCCAAGTTCACTCCACCAGAGGTTGAGAAACTTATCGAGGCACAAGCCGTTTGTTCTATGCGGGTTCTGGAATGGGTTGATCGAGCTTACCCTGATGAGGAACGTCTTCTGGAAATGAAGATGTATGTCATGGAGGACGACCTTCATATAGAGCTGAGGATGCCCCCTGCCTGAAGATCAAGCCTGCCGCCAGCCCTTTTTAGTTTTTAGATTTGTTTTCTTAATCCCGGGTTTCACTTGTTTTGCAATAGCCCTTGTGACTATTTTTTTGTAAAGCTTCCTCAGGGCTATGCCCTTTTTTAAGAAATGCTTTGTACTTACCTGAAAACAGATGATTAATGACAGACCTCCTCTTCTCTACAACTGTTGTGACTATTTTTTGTGCTTTAACTGTTCTCTTAGTTTCCACTGTTCTTTTAGTTAACTGAACTATTTCTATCCTTTTTCATTCATTGTTCTATTACGTTTCATTCATCGTGCTTTTTCTGTTTCTATTCTTTATACTGTTTCCAACTTCAAATGCACACAAGTACTTGCATGCACAGACAGGAATCTCACACAAGTACATGAATGGCCTGCAACAAGCCACTTTGTCATGCAAACCCTATTTGATATTGTCAATTGCATCTTGAAATCGTGAAACTACTCGGAAGTACATACTTAAGTCATGCAAATCTGTTTAATATTTAACTTGCAACTTGAATTTGGCACAAGTACTCGGAAGTCTGAGACTTAATAATCATGAAAACCCTGTTTAAAATTTAACTTGCAACTTGAATTTGGCACTAGTATCAGGCTTGAGAGTCATGTAAACCCTGTTCAATATTTAACTTGAATTTGGCACTTGAATTTGGAAGTATATATATATAAGAAACATGTTTGGTATTTAGTTTGCAACTCATGCAACTCGAATTTAGCACAAGTGTTTGCAATAATGGACTGAACCATGCAAGACTTGTTTAGTGTAATGATCTCGGCCAGCTTACCAATACCTGCACGCGAGACCGTGCAATGATACTTGTGAAAGAAAATACCTCGGGCTCTCAAGCTTTCAAGGCATTAAGGAATATTCCTTTCAATGCATTATGGAATATTCCTTTTGAGACATTAAGGAAAATTCCATTGAATGCAATAAGGAATATTCCTTTCAAGGCATTAAGGAATATTCCCTTCAAGGCATTAAGGAATATTCCTTTGAATGCAATAAGGAATATTCCTTTCAAGGCGTTAAGGAATATTCCTATCAATGCATTAAGGAATATTCCTTTCAATGTAAGAAGGACTATTCCTTTCAAGGCATTAAGGAATATTCCTTTCAAGGCATTAAGCAACATTGATCTCATTACGGAATATTCCCTCTCAAGGCATCAAGGAATATTCCTTTCAAGGCATCAGGGAATATTCTTTTTGGGGCATTAAGGAATATTCCTTTGAATGCAACAAGGAATATTCCTTTCAAGGCATCAGGGAATATTCCTTTTGAGGCATTAAGGAATATTCCTTCGAATGCAATAAGGAATATTCATTCAATGCGTTAAGGAATATTCCTGTCAATGCATTAAGGAATATTCCTTAAGATTCGATAAGGAATATTCCCTTCGAGGCATTGTGGAATATTCCTTTCAAGGCGGTAAGGAATATTCCTGTCAAGGCATTAAGGAATATTCCTTAAAAAGTAATAAGGAATATTCCTTTCAATTCAAGGCATTAAGGATATTCCATTCCAAATGCAAAAAGGAATATACAAAAATGCAATTTGTACTTCTATTTGTGTACTCCTTTCAAGGCATTAAGGAATATTCCCTTCAAGGCATTAAGGAATATTCCTTTGAACGCAATAAGGAATATTCCTTTCAAGGCGTTAAGGAATATTCATGTCAATGCATTAAGGAATATTTCTTTCAATGTAATAAGGAATATTCCCTTCGAGGCATTAAGGAATATTCCTTTCAAGGCATTAAGGAATAGTCCTGTCATTACATTGAAAGGAATATTCCTTAATGCCCATTAAGGAATATTCCTTTCAATGTAATAAGGAATATTCCTTTCAAGGCATTAAGGAACATTGATCTCATTACGGAATATTCCCTCTCAAGGCATCAAGGAATATTCCTTCCGAGTCATTAAGGAATATTCCTTTCGAGGCATTAAGGAATATTCCTTTGAATGCAATAAGGAATATTCCTTTCAAGGCATTGAGGAATATTCCTTTGAGGCATTAAGGAATATTCCTTTGAATGCAATAAGGAATATTCATTTCAAGGCGTTAAGGAATATTCCTGTCAAGGCATTAAGGAATATTCCTTAAAATTCGATAAGGAATATTCCCTTCGAGGCATTGAGGAATATTCCTTTCAAAGCGTTAAGGAATATCATAAGGAGTCATAGCACGGGGGAGTGGTCCACGGCGGCAGGATTATGGGGCATGGCAAAATATGGCAAAGTTGTGGAAACATGGCAAACATTACTCATGTATCTAGGGACCTTTATTCTTATGGGAAATACAAGGTAAAGGTGGTTGCACAAACATGGAAGGGGTCGAGGCACTATCATTGGGATGATTATTGGTTGAGGAAAAAGATCATAGATAATGTCCCACATGATAAGTCATATAATCTAATTAAAGGCAAGGAGATATTTTGAGAAAAAGGCTAAAGTCGTAGAGAGATCTATAAATAGAACCGAAACTTCAGTTGGAAATATCTCCGCAACCAGAGCTCCGATTGAGGCGACCTTTACCTCGTTGGAACCGGCTCGGAGTCTAGATTCCGAATTCGGGTGGCACCTCTCGTTGTTCATCCGTATGAGAGAGTAATGGCCGAAAAGGTGACAGGGGATCACAAATTACTGCTACAGCGACCCTGCAGATTTGCAATTATTTTCTGATTTGTGGTCTACGTGGAGTAGCTATGGATTGAATGTTTGCTTATGAGCTACGCGGAGTAGCCAGAGATTGTTTGCTTAGCCAGTTGCCATGATTATTGCCATAACCTTGTGGACCCGGTTGGGTGGTTAAACGTGCTCATCAATGTATTTGTCTGTGATATATATGATAATCGGGTCTTGTTCTTCAAATAAGATGTTGTTGTTCAGTTGTTTAGCTTCCCATAAATAATGAATTGTATCAAGTGGTATTAGAGCGGAAGTTACGATTCTTCTGGGAATCTATGGGCTATGGAAACATCACCGGGATTTGAATTCCTACTTTTGATTTGAATCAAAGAAGATGGAACCAGTGGTGGTATTATACTCTAAGGCTGCGACACACCAAGAATCTTGCAAGTTTGTGCTGCAAGTACAGCTGGGTTGAACTTCGTCAAAAAGTGTGTTGGGGGCTAAGTATAAGAGTGAACTGGCGAATCCTTGGCGAATCCTTGGAGCGTGGCGTCCAACTAAGGAGGATTTGATGACTACTGCTGCAAGTGAAGCTGGAGCATCAGTAGCAGATAAAATTCGATGCTTTCGTGGAGAATGCTCGAAGCATATGGGACTGACTTGTGGAGAACGAGTTCGGATGAGTGGGGGAAATTTCTATGATCCTTTGGGGGATTATGGAATAAGTAAAAGCATCTTGCTTGGGATTGCAGAGTCAGATTGTGGAGAGGTCGGTTGGCCGTGGTATAAATATTTGACTTTGGAAGTCATACTAATACTTGACCTTAATTGCAGGTTTGCTTAGTGATAAGCATTGGGGAGAAACTTTACAGGCAAGCTATCAAGGATATGGATGCTAAAATTTGGATGCGGAATCTCAAATTGTTTCCTATGGGACAGACTTATGGGTAAAGTTCGTAAGTTGACTTTCTTTACGCGGAATAGAGAATAAGAATTTATTTCTTGTGTGTACCCATGGTGGATTGGTATCGTGGAGATACTGTATCGTGGAGATACAATCAAGTAGTATCGCGGAGGTACGAACGATCCTAAAGCACCGCGGAGGTACAAGGATATATCGTACTGCGGAAGTACGCGGATATCCATAACTGCTTCTAGAGTTTTGCAGGGATCTAAAATAATGGAAATGTGGAGGTTCCAATGGATCTAAAATAATAGAATAGAATAGAATAGGTTTTTAGCGTCCACGAAGACCAATTGGCCTATGGGACCCAAACAAAAAGAGAGCAGCAAGCGTATTACTGACAGGATTAAAAAGAAAAAAAACCCGCCCCGAAGGGTTTCCGAGGGAAAAACCTTAGCAGTAATAAGCATGCTGGCACACCACAAAGGCACCCAAAATTAAAATACTACATGGTTTTTTCCATGGTTGTGACTAGAAAACCATTCTACAAAACCAATACATGTTTGTGGGTTAATATCATTAAAAACCATATGAGGCTAAACTAATGGGTTCTTTTGTAAGGTTTGTTAGGGTGGTGTTATGGTATGGTAATTGCTAATGGCTTCCTTGTAGAGTTTGTCAAAGTGGTATAACATGTTGGTAAATTTATGTGGTATATTATAGTGTTTTAAGGGTATGGTTAGTCCCTATGGTGAGACGCTCCCTGAATATATACGACACCCAGCCGTATACATACAGGGACTTTCCCCTTCCATGGCAACCAACTTGCCATGAGCAGGGCCCTCCGTCTATTTCGGGCCATCTATGAAATGATGCCCGAAAGAAGGACACGAAGGGGTCATTCGGCCCACGCCTTCAATGGGACTCCTACGTCGCGGAAGCATGAATACAAGGGTTAGCACACAACATAAATCATATATAAATAACCACCACGAAGGGTGGTGCATCCATCCAAATACCAACGGCATAGAATATGCATCTAAACCTAAGAAAACACCCAAACCCCAGGTTCTACCCCGGCTCAGACTCCAGTGAGGATCGACCGACGGCTGGGCCTCAAGAGATCGCCAGACCGAGTCTTGGCATGGCGTTATCTGGCATAGAACATCGGCTAGGGTTGACCACTCCATCCGCCCCTCCCCGTGCACACTTTGCGGATGGGTCAATTCACGCTTATGGCTTCGCTTATAGCCTTGGGAGACGCAGGTTCAAGGTATCACCCTTTGAGCCTACTCCAGGTTCATGACGCTTTGGTCCGATGAGGCAGGTCGGGAAGCGTCCCCTTCCGGAATCACGGTGGTTCCATGGGTGAGCTAGAGAATACGTGCCGCATCGGCGACCCCGCATCCGTGCCGACTTACTCACCCTAAATCTACTCAAAGTGCAAGGTGCTCCATACGGATCACACCTCTACACCCGTGGAGTGTCGGACCCATACCCGCCCTCCACGTGACCCGGCCATCGGGCCTAGCCCTTTGTAGGGAGTCTCGGGAGCCTTGTATGCTCGTGCAAGACCCCACCCCTCATGTCTGCTTGTGTTCCTTATGCGGTGCTAAGCCGGACCATAGCATCTAGGACCCGGTGGGCTCTTGTGCACAGCCGCAATATTGGGAATTACGGGGGTTTTATCTAGGAACATACTAACATTATATGAGTTGAGGAGGTCTCTACCCCGCCCTTATTTCCCCATTTCGAGTGATACCATACAAAGAACTATCAATCCATCTTTTTAGGAACCAAACCAGAATCGAGAATATAAAGAGAACTTACCTTTACAATCAAGGGTTAGTTCCTACCATTAAAACACGAGAGAGAACAGACAGAACATCACAACAAGTGCCCAACAGGGGCTACCTAGAATTCACAACTAAACTACTACCAACGGTGTGTTTTCTACTGGACCCGTTATCGTGGGGTGCTTCCATAGTCTTTGCATGAAGGGTGGCAAGCAACGACTAGGGGTTGTTTAGTGATTTTGGTGAGGTCAGCAACGGTCCTTGGGCGCAGGCTCCTCCTTGGCTCAGCAAGAGTCCTTGGCCACTGCTCCTTTGGCCACTGCTCCTTGGGCCAGCAGCTCCTCTCCTCCATCTCCAGCTGCTCCCAATTCGAATTGGGGCACAAAGCCCTAATTTGGGTGTCCAAAATGGAAACCATGCCTTGCCCAATCGATTTGGGCCAAGTGGCACCCCTTGTTGGTGCTAATTAACTAATTTAGCTTAATTAGGGTAATTAGGCTATATACTTTATAATTATCCACAATGGATTTATTAACATAGCTAAATAAAACCATTGTGGTCGATGCCCACTTAGCCAATTACCCCTTATGTCCTAGTGGACGTGTCGTGCATGCATTATCATACCGTATGAATGCCCGGAACGTCACATTCTCCCCACCTTAAAAAATGATGTCGCCCTCAAAGATCGGGACTACTATTGTTGCAGGGCAGCACATCATGATCATCGCTTAGGAGTGTTAAAAGTGAACAGTGAAAGTTTGTGGAAGTGTCACTGTTTCATCTGTGGTGACGAGCTCACACTCTATCTATGTTAGAAAGCATTCTTTCTATAGATACAGGTAACTGATTATATATTAAAGACAGGTATAGATATAAAGAACTTCCATTTGTTGTTATATTATAATACAGAGTTATTAACCTCGCACTGATTAATAGAAAGTCATTCTAATCATATTAACTTTTGTGTGTATATGTATTATATTCTCCCTTCACTTTACAATTTCGTTTTCCTATTTTGGTACAATTTTAACAACTCATATATTGCTATTGTGAGTGTTTAGATGCCTCTGACATTTATAGTTACCCTTTAATAGAATTATATATTGTACCGTATATTCCATTTTGACCTATATACGTTAACGTTATCTAAGTCTCGTTATTCCCTTAGGAGTTTGTGTAAGACATACATACTTATCCCCTTCTATTATATTTGATTATGTGTTTAATAACTTGCTGATTATCTTTAATGTTTCCACAATCACACTTTCTATCTTTAGCATAGATTGCAGTCACATGAGGACACATATTAATTCATTGGTTATGTTTGTACATTTACCAGACGTCCCGATATTCTTATATTTGAATTACTTATTTATTTTATTGTTATTTTCATAAATTTATCACACATACAGGTACAGGTGCAGCTGACGTATACATTCAACGTAATTGGTACCGCCCCGGTCGCTATCCGGCAGTGCTATGGCTATGCAATCGTCCTGTATCACAGAAGGCCAGTTGCGACTATGGTGTTCACGGCGGAAGCATCGAAACCATGCGTGGTCTGCCCTGAGCCTGTTAGATGATGATAACTGAGGAGGTCCCGGGCTCCTACTTGAAGTAGAAGTGCTGAATGTTGGGAATAAGGAGTGTTAAGATATCCCTAATTTGGATGGATACTCGAGAAAATTGGTATGACGATGTTTGGTATCTAAGTGAAATGCTGGACCTAAAAATTACGAGGATTGATGTATGATGCGGCATCTAGGTTGCTATTCAATGTAGAAGGAGACTGGATATAGCACGATATATCTGGTGGAGAAGTGGTTTATGATTATCTACTATAGACCATGTTAAGGAGGTACTATGCCAAGGTGGAAACTGGATTATAAGTACCCAGCTCCTGAGAGGGAAAACACTTTAAAAGTGTAGGTTTGATTCGTGGAACGGTAGAGAATAATGTGTATGAGGATGTTGATCCATAAATTATGGATTATAAAATTACACATATATTGTGTTTGGTAAAGAGATTGATGTTCCTGAGGTGTGAAACAAAGACGCAAGATTATAGACGACTAAGAAGACCACGTAGGCACGTGAATACACTTAATAACGTTGGTCAAATGCATGATCCTTATGCAGGGTGAAAATTAAAGAAATGGCCAGATCCTATGTCGGCCGGGGGTATGTAGACACCGGATAAGAGACTGGACAATAGTGTGGGACGTAGTTTTCCCACAAGGTGAAGAGAGCTGAGGTCGAACTGACGAAGGCAGGAATAAGCATTCTGTAAGACTGCTGGAATGGAAGACGAGAATTGCTAGCAAAGGGTGCAACCGTCTGAAAGCTACAAAGTATGTTGGAGCTCTGGCGAAGCTTATTCTATGAAGGAAAGTTGACGTTGAACTAATGATACATTAGGAAGGCAAGTAATGTACCCACACGACAAGTGGGAGACAAGAGGTGCTTGAAAGTTGTTGTAAACAATGTTTCAAATATAGAGAGTTTGGAGGGACACTTTGAAGAGACCAAAGCCTGGAATATGAAGAAGGGAGGCATCCAATGAACATCTCGCCAAGGAGGATGTGCTCTGGATTTGGTATCGTGTGTGCATCCCGAGGAGTAGTTCCGCGTTGGTAGATGTGTATTAGGACCATTTACTAGGAACATAGCTAGAAAAAGATAGGGTATATACTAGAACTTTTAGTTCACATATATGAATACGGAGGTAATGAAGATAAGAATTCCTATAGTAGACATCAAGTATGGCCACTAGGAACTTAGGGTGGCATGTGCCCCTATGGAATTTATGACTAGGCGTGAGGACCAAGGCAGACCCTAAGGATAGAGAGTCTAGAAGGTGTGGTGTGAAATCCACAGCATATATAGGAGAAGCATCTAGGGCTACGTCAACGAATCATATATGAGTCAAGAGTTAGGGTTGGTGCACACATGTTACTATATCTCATAATAACAACGTAGTGGTTTCGGATGTTTGAAGGATTTAGTAGTATTACATACTACACTAGCGAGGATATCAAGGATGTCGATTGTGACATCGGATGTATGTCATATTAAAAGAGAATAGAATATTCGCACAAACAAAGAGAGAAATATTACTTGACAAGGTTTCTTGAAGGAGCATAATGATATGCTTATATCACGAGATATTGGGTTAGGTATGCTTTTAGGAGATAAGCATTCAAGTTATCCAGAATGGTTAGAGTTGATTATCTTAGATACGTCGTACTAAGGAAGACGAGAAAAGTTTAAATGAGTGAGAATAGCTAGAGTAAGTCTAGCATATACGGTGATGTTACGTTTAAAAACATCCCGAGGATGGTTGGAACGGTATTGGAATAACCGATAATGAGAGCTTAACTACTCAAAGGTTCTAGATACCAATGTATTAGTTCAACGTTATAAGCTAAGAGCATTTATTTGGTTTTGGGAATGAAAAGATATATAAGAATATCGCGTCCCACGATGGAAGATAAGAAGGATAACGATGACTTTGGCGATTATACCTTTAGGGGTAACCAAGAAGAGGGCGCATTACATAGGAATTCCAAGTCCCGATAAAATCAAGGCGAGGTGTATTGATCGAGCGGTTGTGGTTATATAGACCAAGTAGTCCATATAATCGAAGAGTTACCCTACACGCGGTGAACAATTCTAGGTGCAGTATAGAATTTGGAGGATCCGTTTCCTTGCGGCATAGACCCGTTAGAGATTATGACTTGAAACTCTTAAGAGGGTAAGGAATTGGATAATCATATGGCGGTTACTAACTAAGATTGAAACATTGGATTTTCCTATTAGAAGACCGAGGGGTTTTAGTGCCTCCGCTTCATTATGAGGGAGCCAAAAGGCGACAACATTCAAAGGGATCAAAAGTTGAGGTTGACATGCTAACTTAAGATAACTAGGTTAGGTGTGACAAAACATGGCTAAACGCATAAATTAAGCGAAGGAACCTTTAGAAAAGGCCTTTGGGTGTGGTAGAAACCTTTGGAACTATGGCATAATCCCATGGGAAAATTATAGTTTATGTGCGGGGTTAAAGTACCATAAGTTTAAATTCATCCCTTTTAGGTCAACCCCTTAGGTTAAGATACTCCATGGTGGCGTACCTTTATTGGGTGGCGATGTCACTTATTTATACATATACCATATAAATACATGGAAGCGTCACATTCACCCCCTCTTAGAAAAAATAATGCTGTCCTCGGCATTGGGGTTAGTTAAACAAATGACGGTTAATCGGCGCAATAGAAGGAAGTATCCTTAAACCTTCTTATGATAAGTATGTTAAATGCACCTTGGTGCTTAAACTCGCTATGCAGATCCATACATGGGCAAGTCACGTCGCGCTTCGGCTTTGCACATGTGAATACATCAAGCATGTACAAGTCCAGCGTAGAGTTGGCCCCCCGCCCCATTTGGGAAGTAGGTGGTACGACCACATCATAAGAACTACAAAGGTTACATTTCAGCTAAGTTAGAGCAGATCTCTAGCGATTTGTGGGATGAGGATATATGTTTGTTATGTACATAGCATGGACACATCACGATAAACATCTTTGGAGAGGTAATCTAGGTGGTGACACTAGGAGAGAAAGGCGGCGTATCCTAAAGTTCTTGATGGAGGGTGCGGAGATACGTTCGAAATGTGCAAAGGATGATCAATCCGTTGCATGCTAGGGTATGATGTGGTAGTTTGCACTTGAAGTAAATGTCAGCGGCCAATAGAATAAAGCTTAAGGTAGTGGGGTTGAGTAGTACAATAGTACAATTCCGGGATAGGTATCAAATAGGAGTTACATGCTAGAAGCTAAAATGTGTCTTGAATAGACACGTAAAACTAACTTTCCCACATGATCCATACGGATCAAAGGAGAGGTGACGCCATGGGTTTCATGGAGGTCTCGAACATGGATACAAGTCCGTGTTGTCTCAACATAGATAATTGTAGAAAGGCTCACAAAGTACAAGGCAAGCACCTTGTAATTCACGATTTATCTGAAGGCTCACCCCCTCTTAGGCCATGACTATGGCTTAAATGCGGATGCCAAGTCATTTGGAATGCCAGAACAGCAGCATGACATCATGACAGAGAAATGTAATGAGTAACATTTCCAGGATGTAGGACAATGTTGGATTATAACTCCCAATGATAGGTAGGTTTACAATATAAGGGCCATATAATAGTGGCTTAGAAGGCACAAGGCGGTTAGCGGATCGTAAAGGAGTAATTGGATTGGTGACTCTACTGAATATAGATCACAACTAAAGGATGATTTGTATACGATGTGGCTGATGCATGATATTTAGCAATCTGGATAGATAGGTTATTACCTAACATGAAGGGTGGTCATTGCTAATATACAAAGGTAGATTTGCGGCTTGAAAGGCAGCAAGAGCTGAAAAACTCCTTAAAGATTTGGTGCATGGCTTAGGGAAGAAGACTTCCATGTCCTAAGACAAGATGGTGAATTGAATTCACCAAGGACATTTTTAATAAATAGATAGATAGGTAGATAGCATTTATATGTCATGCCACATTGGCAGCGTCCCTGAGGACATATGATGGACCCCCAGAGACTTGAACACAATATCTCTGAATAGAGGAGGCCTACCTTGGGGGGTCTTTGGGTGGTACTGTCCTTTGGGACATTCACATAACCCCTTGGAATACGTAAGTTCATTTGTGGAACTTAACGCCATTTGGGGATTAAAGGAATGGTTGGAAATACTTTTCCCCAACCATATTTGGATACCCTAGAAGGAGGTGAGTAATCAACAAGGGTTGGGTGGCATTGGATTGTACGGGAGAACAACTCTAAAAAAAAGGTAGATTGTTGTCACTTTTGACAAAGTGTGGTGAGATAACTACTCATAGCCATGTAGGCGGTGAAGTTTAGCACAAAATGATACCAAGGTTTGTACCCAACAAAAGGACTCATTACGTATTTCAGAGTATGTGCCATGATCTAGGGGAAGTGATCCGTAAAAGGAACAAGACCAATGAGAAGGAATATTGAAGGGTGGTAGGATCAAAGGAATCCAAACCGATGGTCTAGAGGGGTCTTTGCGCATGGGAGTCCCTAGTCGGTTGGACGACAAAGAGATCCTTTCTCCGAGGAACCGAGGCGAGTCAAGGTTTAGACACTAGAGTGAGGCAACGTTAATTAGAATTATGTTTATAAAACATTACTTATATAACGTCGAATAAAGTCTAATATAAAGCATATGAATGTAGTATGGATTGAATCATGGCAAGGGCCGAAGAAAGCGTGTTATCAAGGCATCCGCCAAAGGACAATAATAATTAAAGTTATGGATCGAGGAACACCGATAATGGCGGGCATTATTATATCGCCGCCTAAAGAATATCAAGGATATAACACATCTTGCTATTCTAGAGAGTTGCCCACATCGTTAATTAAATTCGAATTAGTCCCACCAAGTGAGTTGATGTTATCATAACAAGTTGGCGGACTTGCTAGATTACGTCGTGTCATTTGGTCGGTTTATTCCTAGGGGATACTAGCTTTATATATGGTTAACAGTTATCCGGTTGACTATGGCAGAGAAAGGTCGACTCCCGTGGCCATGGCAAGAGTGCTTACTCCGGCGGCTATGGCGAGAGAGCTTGCTCCGTGGCTATGGCGAGAGAGCTTGCTCCGGCTATGGCGAGAGAGCTTGCCTGGCGGAGTTGCTGCCTCCACTTCGTGGGTTTACCAAAGGCACGGCTCTAATTTTAAAATATAGATGCATTATAAATATTAGAAAAAGGGTTATATCCCTTCAAGAAAGAAGTTGGCTTATTGGTGAAGGTGTTGGTTTGGGTGTAGAAGGTCAGGGGTTCAAGACCCCATAGTACCCTTTATATAAAAGTTGCTATGAGAGAAATAGAGTACTATATGTGTATAAGAAATATGTGAAACACATATGTTACATTCAAAGAGAGTTTGGTGTGGTGGTAGGCACCTAGGTTTGGAGTTGAGAGGTCATGGGTTCAAATCGGGTTGAGGCGCCATAAAATATGTATATAAAGAAAAATAATAAAATTTTTATCTGGCGGAAATCTGGCGTTTTATACGATCCGGGCCGACTGACATTATCTGGCGTTTCTACTGGCGTCGTGAGTCGATCAAAAGCAAGCGGCGCCCGAGTTGACTTCGGGGCCCCTCCTTGACCATTTTTCGCCCGACTAACTTGTCCTAGGGTATTTGGAATGCGCCCGATCCAATGGAGCCATTTCGCCTTCATCCCAGCTACCTACAAAAGGTTATAGCCCCTCCAAACTTGGGTCCTCCAGTCGCCCTAACTTCTTTAAACCTAACCGACGAGCTACGAGTTAGAGTTTGGCGGTGCTATGATTAGGTCAGCGTAATCATGGCTCGATACTATGAGGCGCTCCACGAATATATCGACACCCGGCGGTATACATGCGGGGACTTTCCCCCCTCCCATGGCAACCAACTTGCCATGGCGGGGGCCCTCCGTCTATTTCGGGCCATCTATGAAATGATGCCCGAAAGAAGGACACGAAGGGGTCATTCGGCCCACGCCTTCAATGGGACTCCTACGTCGCGGAAGCATGAATACAAGGGTTAGCACACAACATAAATCATATATAAATAACCACCACGAAGGGTGGTGCATCCATCCAAATACCAACGGCATAGAATATGCATCTAAACCTAAGAAAACACCCAAACCCCAGGTTCTACCCCGGCTCAGACTCCAGTGAGGATCGACTGACGGCTGGGCCTCAAGAGATCAGCAGACCGAGTCTTGGCATGGCGTTGGCTGGCATAGAACATCGGCTAGGGTTGACCACTCCATCCGCCCCTCCTGTGCACACTTTGCAGATGGGTCAATTCACGCTATGGCTTCGCTATAGCCTTCCGGAGACGCAGGTTCAAGGTATCACCCTTTGAGCCTACTCCAGGTTCATGACGCCTGGTCCGATGAGGCAGGTCGGGGAAGCGTCCCCTTCCAGAATCACAGTGGTTCCATGGGTGAGCTAGAGAATACGTGCCGCATCAGCGACCCCCGCATCCGTACCCGACTTACTCACCCTAAATCTACTCAAAGTGCAAGGTGCTCCATACGGATCACACCTCTACACCCAGGGAGTGTCAGACCCATACCCGGCCCTCTACGTGACCGGCTATCAGGCCTAGCCCACTGTAGGAGTCTCAGGAGCCTTGTATGCTCGTGCAAGACCCCACCCCTCATGTCACCTTGTGTTCCTTATCACGGTGCTAAGCGGACCATAGCATCTAGGACCCGGTGGGCTCTTGTGCACAGGCATAATATTGGGAATTCTGGGGTTTTATCTAGGAACATACTAATTATATGAGTTCGGAGGTCTCTACCCCGCCCTTATTTCCCCATTTCCAGAGTGATACCATACAAAGAACTATCAATCCATCCTTTTTAGGAACCAAACCAGAATCAGAATATAAAGAGAACTTACCTTTACAATCAAGGGTTAGTTCCTACCATTAAAACACAGAGAGAACAGACAGAACATCACAACAAGTGCCCAACAGGGGCGCTACCCTAGAATTCACAACTAAACTACTACCAACCAGTGTTTCGGCTGGACCCGTTATCGTGGGGTGCTTCCATAGTGCTGTACGAAGGGTGGCAGCAACAGCTAGGGGTTGTTTAGTGATTTTGGTGAGGTCAGCAACAGTCCTTGGGCGCTCAGCTGCTCCTTGGGCGCTCAGCAACAGTCCTTGGGGCTCCACTGCTCCTTAGGCTTCAAATTTGCTCCTTGGGCCCGGCAGACTCCTCTCCTCCATCTCCAGCTGCTCCCAATTCGAATTGGGGCACAAAAGCCCTAATTTGGGTGTCCAAAATGGAAACCATGCCTTGCCCAATCGATTTGGGCCAAGTGGCACCCCCTTGTTGGTGCTAATTAACTAATTTAGCTTAATTAGGGTAATTAGGCTATATACTTTATAATTATCCACAATGGATTTATTAACATAGCTAAATAAAACCATTGTGGTCGATGCCCACTTAGCCAATTACCCCCTTATGTCCTAGTGACGTGTCCCGGCGTGCATACGTATACCGTATGAATGCCTGGAACGTCACATATGGTATAACACGATGGTGTGGATGTGGTTTAATATGCTGCTCTATTCATGTGATTCTATAGTGTGGTTGGTTATTGTGGTGAACTAGCATGGCTAATTGTCACGGTAAATGCACATGGTTCGCAATGCGTTAGATTCAAATTACTATTATTATTAGTAATAATTTATTTCAAATGTGCATGGTTTTGTTATGTCTTCTCTTCATGGTTATCCTTTATAAACCAGTGATGATAACCAGTAACACTTTATTGTTTAAACAATTTCAACTTTATTTAACTAAAATCTATAAGGAGTAATGTTTTGTTGTTTAAAGCATTTCAAAAATATTTAACAAACTATTAAAGAATGTGGATGGTTTCTTTTACATGTTGTACTTATTACGTCCATGTCAATATGTATGCTTTTCAGGGAGCAAGGGGATTTGAACCCCAACCATTTCCACAACTCATAAACTATTATAATCTATTTTCAGAAATATGTACAAAACAAATTCAGATAAAAACATCTTACAGAAAGACCAACCTTGCACTTGTTAGTACATAAATATCAAAACAAATTGCAGCTTAAACCAATCACCTCTACTTCAGTCCAGTGATGCAATAAAGTATGGAAAGATAACTTCTTACTTTAGGCTCCTGTAAATTGTACCAAGATCTGACATATTAAAAGCATATAAACTCGCATATCTTCTAGCAGAAAGATTGCAAAGCTATTTTTCTCAAGCTATGTTAGAGGTCTACTTCTCAAGCTATGTTGGATCTCCTTTAGTTTTCACAGTTACAGAAAAAACCTCATCTCGGGGACATGTTGTGGCCTTAGTACATAGTGGCATACAAAATTCAATGTGTGCTTAACATCAACAATGGAAAGGCTTACCAGCCTATTACTCCAATAGCACCAAGGCGCGTAAAAGTTGACTACGAGCACTGGAAACCTTCAAAATAAGACAAATAGACGATCGCATTGATCCGAGACATCGGATCGCCATTCTAGAATGGGAAGAGCATGCATGTCATGCATGCATGCGGGCGGCGCATGCCCGTTTTGGTTGGGAGTTCGCTATTTTAGGCGCGTTTCTGCATCCACGTCTCATCGGCGCTTCCTCTTCTCTCAGCAGTACCTTATTCTCTTTGAATTGTTTCCAGGCAGGGGAGGGGCTTCTTCCTGCCTGGTTTAGCCAATTTGGCGTATCTTTCTTGCTATCCTTTACCGGCCGTTGGCCTCGTCCTGTGACCTTCGTCCTCGATCCTAGTTTGTAAGGAAGTTCTCTGGTAGTCGGGCGCTTTGTTGGTTTCTTGCGAGTCCCATTTTAGAATCGCATCGATCCGAGACATCGGATCGCCATTCTAGAATGGGACGAGCATGCATGTCATGCATGCATGCGGGCGGCGCATGCCCGTTTTGGGTTGGGAGTTTCGCTATTTCAGGTAGCGTTTACGCATCCCGTCTCATCGGCGCTTCCCTCTTCTCTCAGTGATTACCTTATTCTCTTTGAACCCACCCTCCCCCTTCTTTGTTTATTATATTTTGTACAAGTTCTGTTTATCATGTTTTTCCACCCGCTGGGTGATGCTTTTTTCCACCCGCTGGGTGATGCTATTCTCTGGTATGTTTTCTCGTTTGTTGTGTTGGTGATGTGCAGGTACATGTTGGCGAGCGGCATCTGTTTCGACTTCTCCATGCGGGGTTTTGGGGGGCGATTCTCGCCTTTACGTTTGTCTAAGCCCCCTTGCGAAGGCTTATCACTAGGTTTTTCCTCAAAAACCCGAAAGGGCGGGGTTTTTTAATCCCGGTGATAAGCTTTCGACAGGTACATCAGCCACTCATCTATTAGCATTGTATTTTTTTGGGGTCCAAATGATATAATTGGATTTTCCCTTTATTTTTCGTGGGTAGTTCGCATGTGTGCAGCTACCCACTGTCCACCATTGTAGAAAAATCAACCCACAAAATGGTACTCTGTATTACAAATATACATGTGTTCAATGCCAAAGCTGAAGCTAGTTGCAGAAAACAAAAAAGCAGACAATGCTCTATTTCATTTGCCTTGATTCACTAAACTGGGCAATAATTTAACCATACTGATGAACATATTTTTCAAAAGTCTCAGCCGTAAGTGCAACAGCTCCCTCCTCAATATGATCAAACAGAATTTCTTCATCATCTCCATGACTTTTAGGATTGTGGAGTGGTCCAGAGTGGAGTGCAGAACCAACAATATTCAGTTTTGGATCTATTGCAAACTTGCGAATTGTCTTTGTCAGGTTCACTGTGTTCTGGTAATAGCAGGATAAAATTAATCTAGTTCCCTGTCAACTAAAAAAACCAATACAGTGGTTCCACCTAGGGATAACGCACTTACCGTGCCCAATATATCACTAACGTCAACTGAGGCGAACTCACAGGACAAGGCTGGGAAACTCCATTGATTTCGGCTCCAGCCCCGTAGATGCCAAAAATTGCAGAGGGCCCTGTGTAACGGATTGTTTTAGAGCTAGAATGAAGAGAGGAATGGAGTAGCAGAGGCTATGTTACCTTCGTAATAGAGGTTGTCAGTCCCAACTTCAGCTCTCAAATGGGTTGCCAGTTAAAGGCCAGCGCCTTTGGATATGCCATCACCAAGCTTATGCGCCATCGCCAAGCAGCGCTCCATTGATGCCAAAAAATCAGCTGAGAAACCAAGCTACAAAGATAGCAAGGCGCCATGCCATGTCATGGAAAACATGGATTCAGGCAAGCGGGATGCTCCATACTTTCTAAAAACTTTATCCAGACTAGCCGGCCGCCATGCAAGCAAGAAATAAAAAAGTGTAGGGGGTCTCCAGCAGAGGGCAGCTGTGTTACACACAAATCTCATTAACTGCCGCTCTCTATAATGATTCCTCTCTCCTTAACGTCCTGGTCCTCATCCTTTTACTCTAGGTTTTAATCTCAGCCATTCCTTCTAAAGTGCTATATCCAGTAACATTATTGTGGACCAATTTGCTATGGCCATAACAAGCATGTTATGGCCATAACAAGCGTGTTCGAATTTGCTGGTATTATCCAAAAACAGAGAAACATAGATTTTCCAAATAGGATACAGAAGAGGCGGAGATAGGATACAGAGGATAGGAACAAAGATGCAGGGAAAAGATCATTCTATGGCAGCCGACAGCGGGAAAAGATGCAGGAAAAGATCATTCTATGGCAGCGGAAAGATGCAGGAAAAAGATCATTCTATGGCAGCGGGCAGATTAACTGAGATTTTAGGCGAGGATTAACTGGATTAACTGGAGGTTGCTCTTAAATCTGCATGCTCTTAAATCTGCATGCTCTTAAATCTGCCTGCCGGTAGAAATATTTCTCAAGTTATGAAATGGTAGGAAAAAGTTCGAACATAAACAAGGAAGTCCTGTTTTCTTTCACCGGAGCTAAAAAAAAACTTTGCACATGAGCTTCAAAGAGGCCCAGGCAGTTTAGAAGGATGATCTTAGGGATCTTAGGCCAAATCTGCTGTTAAACAGTGTTTGCCGGATCTGCTGTTAAACAGTGATTGCAGAAGTTCTTGCCGGGTCTGCTGCCAAACCATAATATGTCGTTGAATCTGTGAGCCAGCCAGTCTCTATTCCTCTTTGTCTCTACAAAAGGACTCGGCCCAGGACGTTAAGGCCGATAACGTCCTCCCCTCGGAGTTATGGGCCAGAAAAATGGCCCCGTGGCCATGTCGGCCGTACTGCCATACGGCCTCGGAATTTCGTGGCCACATGGCCACTCGGCCATTTTCCTGGCCCATAACTCCTCGGGAGAGGACGTTATCTACCCCATAGCGAATCAAGGAAAACAAAGGATGGATAATGCTTTAAGCTTTAGGGAGGCATCAACTGTTTGGTTCTGGTCATTTTTGTACGGAGGGAGTGGTGTTCCAATATTAGTCCTATCTCTGGTATGAGGTGTGCTGCAGTTTGAGCTTCGAATAGGTTCATTGAGCTTGTTCTATTCTATTCTATTATATGGCATAAATGATTCCGGTGTAGCACTGGGGGATCCCGTATTGAAAGAAAAAAGAAACCTAGAATGCACCAAGCGAATCAAAACATGTTGTTCGAAAACAAAAATGAAGGAAACCAAGCCAAAAAGAGCTTAAGCGAATGCTGAAATTAGTGTTAATGATGTTAGGCAAGCACCCCCTAAAATGTTTTAAATAAGTAGATTGTTCTTCAGGTAGAAGATGAATATAGAAGTAGTAGCTAAATATTTTCTTCCACTGAAAGAGGCTTCAAGAAAGAGGCTTCTGTGGTAATATATATATTTTTTACTTTCTTCAAGAAAGAAATATAATAAAACATATCCTTCAATTTTAATTGAATAAATTTTAAGAAACTATATTATTGGTTTGTATGCTTATGATTGTCCTTGTATGAAGTCCTTGTATGAAGCCTCATTGATAATTTGGATACTATAGATGATAAAGATCAAGTTAATTAATGAGAAAGTCATCTCGAGAATAATTCCCATCTTTCGAAGATCGTTATAGCATGATATTTTACTTCTCAGTACATACTTGGCCATTGGATACTAAATTGATATTGAAAAATGGAAACCATGATAAATCTTAGTTAATAGAGAAGTGTGAATTCCAAAACCACACCACTATCCGATTGGTCTCCATGGACGATAAAAAACATTCAATTCGATTCTATGTTGGTTTTGCGCTACGGATAGCCACATCTTTTTAGGTGATATTTATGAACGATCGCCATGACAATTAGCTCAGTATTGAAACTATGCTATAAACCGTTCGTCCTCAATACCTCCCTCCTCACTCCCATTTTCTCCATCTCCCTCCTCACTCCCATATTTATACAATTTCCTAAGACAACAAGGCTTGAACACTCACTACATCAAGTTTTTTTTTTTTTTTTTTTTTTTTTTTTTGAGTGTTAGGTTGTTTTTATATTGCATTTAGAAAAGATACATATTTAGTTCTGTATATTATAACAGAGTTTGGCCTTTTTGACCGACCATGATACACACTCAAAACAAAACTGTAATACAAACTATAGAATCTCAAAGTTCACCCCAATCGTTAAGAGTTTAAAATTTGCCACCCAACTGGGCTCAGGCTTCTAGCAAGAAATCTTTATCTTGCTAATTCTTCAGCAACACAAGAATTCAATAACAGTGTGACAAGCTAAGCTAAACTCAAGGTAGACTAAGGTGCTAGGCCTTTGAAAGTCTTAGACAAGAACTGCTTCCCTAAAACGAAGGCAGCGTTTGAATTTATAAAGAAAATCCGACCTTTTGAGATATGAACTTTTATGATGGAAATAGCTGGGAAAAAGGCACATAAGAACAGATATTATTGAATCGACAGGGTTTAAGAATAGGTCGATCCTTTTTTCTCCAGATTCAAAGATCCGGAACCAGTTCGACGTCTATTACAGACGTTTTTTGTTTAACGGGTCGGGAACCCGTTATCAGCCCCGTAACTTGCTTTAAAATATCTGCCTTCTTACATGGCTTGGCTTTTAACCTTTTAAATGATAAACTTATACCTTGACTAGCAATTTATAAAAAAAACGTGTGGTTGATCCTGAGCCGCTCCCCCGAGCCGGTGTTTAAGCCGTAACAATCCTTCCCTTCCCGAGATTAAACGTCCGCGTTAATCTCGAGGGGAAAAAAAATTTGTTCATCCTATTTTCCTTAAGGATGTTTAGATCTACAGCCTCAGTTCCTTTAGAGGTTATAGACTTTTCATTCCAGTTCAGTTAGAAATGGCCTCAGCTCTGTTAGAGGTCTTTCACCCCATTTCAGTTAGAGATGGCCTCTAGTCAGTCAGAGGACTTGACATCTTTACAAATGTTAGTAAAGAATTTATGCCTACTACGAATATCAATCTTTAGATATTTTCATAGGTAATTGCATTTATAATATTATAGAATTCCAAGTATAAATTTTTGAAGGTCTTTAAACGTTGCCCATTATTCTTGCAAAGTTCGCTCATATTCTTCCACAAGAGAACTGTATTCTTTTAGTTGAATCTTAGAATACTATACTGCATCAGTGGACGGGTGAAATTTGAATTTCACAAGATACCTTTGGGGTAGAAGCATAAAAGGGTGGGCAAAAAAAGTGCCAGTATTTTACATTTACAAATTCAAAATGTAAGGAAATTCCTTCCCCCAGAAATTATTATTCTTGGAATGAATCATTAATAGGGCAAATAATTTTGAACTCTCCTCCCGCTCTCTGTTCAACCTCCCTCCCGCTCGAACCTCCATAGCCGAAAGCTTGACATCTATATTCGAACCTCCATAGCCAAGATCAGGACCTCCATAGCCAAAAGCTTGCATTTTCAGAGAGCTGAAGCACTAGGGAAGAGATCATGACGAAGCAGCTTGGAACAAAGACATCTCCAAGGAAATCTCCTCGCAACAAACCTGTAAAGCCCATGCCAAGGTCTCCCACTAGAACTGCAACCCAAAAACTCAAGAGTGGGTCTTCTTCAGACCGGGAGGTCTTGCCGCCCGAGTTTGACAAGGTAAGCATCAGGCAGCTTAGGAGCAACAATTTTGATAGCATGTTTCCAGGGCTAGTGCAGATAGTGCAGGATGTTTGGGGTTCTGAAGCCCCTGCTGTTAGGGGTTATCAAGAGTGCAGGATTAAGCCTATTTGGATGGCAGATTTTTTTTCTGTGTATGAGCACGTTTTTTGTAGGAAGGACATTGCAAATCATCACATTCCATTGTATTTTGCCCGAGCATATGCACTTCATTACAAAGGAGAAGCATTAATTGGGATGAGGTGAAAGCAAGTGCAAGTCTTCATTCAAAAGGCTCTCAAAAAGAATCTGACCTGACAGAATTAGCTACAGTAAAGTCTTCCAATGTTAAAGCTACTAAATGTATGCCTCAAGTAGAATTGGGGCAGCAGTTGGAAATGATGAAAAGGTGGAGGGAAAGAAGAGCATTAGATTCTGCCTCCATGCTTGATGAAATACAAACTTTAAAAGAGAAAAGGAAAACAATGGAAATTGAACTGTTGAAGCATGAGAGTGATAAGAGCTTCTTGACAAGACTTGTGCAGAATAAAGATGCACAAATATGTGAGCAGTTCAGCATTATGGCAAGTTTAAAAGCAAGCGGGAAGCCAACTGATGTGCAAATGGGTTTGGCATCCCACTTAGACGAGGAGAAATCAAGTTATATTGCTGACTTAGATGCTCTAATGATTCCCATTGATTGTTTAAAGGCTGATTTGCAAGAATTAGAAGCTGCCATTGAAAAAATCAGCAAGGATTTGGAAGCTAATTCCAACTGTGAGAATAGAATAAAGGAGATGACTAAGCGTTTGAAAAGATCAGATCCGATAAGCTTGCAGCCCGGTCCCATACTCGCAGCAAGACGGAGCGCTTCATCCTCATATATTACCAATACTTGCAGCAGTTGCAATGATTGCCTTGACTCGACCATGGTAATATCTCCACTTTGTGGTCATACATATTGTCTATTTTGTCTTGTATTCAGGGTTTCAACGACGAATACATGTGTACATGATTGTTCATGGTCCGAGGACATGCGGCACTGCTTAGGAATCCCTTCTCAAGGTACATCTATTTCTATTTTCATTACATAATTAGTTTGAGTGTACTTAGATGTAGTTAGTTTCCATCATGTACATAACTGTATTAGCATTTGATTTGGCGTGGTTTTGTCTTTATTGTAAAGAGGAAATGTATTTGCTTCTGTTCTTTACATTTACATGTGCCATGAAGTGCTTTTCTGGAATTCCTTTACAGGGTGTATTGATAGGGTGTATTGCATATGACTGTACTTTGCATTTACATGTGATCTGAAATGCATATGAATTTAGTATTTGATTTTCCTTTACATTCAATGTTGAATGATGTATTTGATAGGGTGTATTGATAAAATATTTTGTTCTTTACATTTTACATATGTTCTGAAATGCATTTGAATTTAGTATTTGGTTTTCCTTTACATTCTGATAGCTATGCACACTAATGTATTTCTATTTTGTTGTTACATTATCAGCAGAAAGTTTGCCTGTAGTAAAAATCTACTTGCATCTAATTAACGTTTGTTCTGTTTTGATTTGCATCTGATTGTTTTTTCTACAGATTTTGCTTCTATCTACTCGACATTTCCCCTTGATTCTGAATCAAGTGTTTACATTTCTTATTTGCTTATGATCCCAATTGTGTCAATGCAGATATGCGTAGTATCAAGAAAGCAAGAACTAAAACTGCAAGTAAACTAAACAATTCATGTTTCGTGCACTATATGCTTAAGTTCTGAATATAGCAAAATCTTATGTTGTAGGTGAAAAGAAGGATGTTGTTCGAAAGGGGTTGCATTTACCATTCTTAGACATCCCAGTTACTGAACCTGGCACAAAAGATGCTGCTGCTATCGATGTTGAAAGTCCATCCACATCTACATCACCTTTGCGAATTGCAACAACTCATAAGCAATCAGTGCAGGATTTGGAGACCAAGGGGTACTTGGATAAAACTTCAGAAATTGTGGAAGGTAGGGTGATTACATTAAGATCGCATCTGTTGTAGTTAGAGTTCACTAATGTTCAATATTTTGCAGCAGAGGTTGTTTTCCAAAAAGAGATCCCAGCTGTTGAAGCCAAGCTGCTACTATTGCAGCAACAAGCTGAAAGCCCAGAAAGTAATTCTTTCTCCTTTTCAGGTTTTTTTTTTTTTTTTTTTGTATTTTGAAACTTACGTTGACGTGTTTACAGATAAAATTACTGAGGATGTTGGTGACGACATTGAAAAAAGCGATCCTGAAATTTCTTTGTTGAAGTTTAAGTTGAGGAAAAGTCTTGTTCTTTGGCAGGTACGTGTTTCTTTTTTTGTCTTGCTTTCAAAACATTAGAATGAAGCACTTTCTTTACTTCAGAGACTTGCGACGATTCAATGGAGCCAGATGATGTTGAAGAAGCCTTGGAGATTGCAGCCAAGGCAACAAAAAAATTTATGGTCAAAGCTGATGCCAAAATAGCTGGAAAAAAGAGAGTGCAAACCAGAGCAGGGACATCCGCTGCAAAATGGTAATTGCTAGCTTATATTTACTTAGTTATACTTCAATAGCTTATTAGATTTTACTCGTTTTGCAGGTCTAAACCACTGGAAACAGAGATTGGAAGGTATCAATTTATGCTTTATTGTCATGGATCAATTGTTAATATGACACTAACATCTTGGATCTGATAACAGAAATGATGACAAGGATAAACTTATGGAATTCACGCCATTCACGCCATTCAAGAACTGTCCGCCGGCTGAACTGAAAGTGGTTGCATCTGACATAGCAATTTTATGTGCAACTAACTCTAAAATGAGTAGCTGCCTAGTGGATCTTTATGGTAGGTAATAACCTGGTTGTAACCGAGTTGTATTTGTTGCTATTCCTTGTCTCTAATGTTAACCTTAATCTAATCCAGGTGCTTGTATGAGACATTGCCTTCCGAGTGGAAGCGCAAAATCTTTTTTTATCCTGCTTACAACTATATAAGGTTTAGAGAAGCTACCAGCAGCAAAAGACAGAGTGAATCAACTGAAGGATCACTGAATGTCGTTGAAATAGTGAAATCAGAGATGAAGGGGATTGTGGTAGCTAAATGCCATCATATCCTTGTACCTATCCTTGAGAATGACCATTTTGTGCTGGCTATTTTTACGCTCGCACCATCTGATTCCAAGATCCTACCTCCACCAGCAATTCATGTCTTGAATTCTCTTACAGGTTATGCGACGAACGAGAAAGCAATCAAAGGGTATGTAATACTTTAAGTTGTTGCTTTGGTTTTCTTCGCTATTTCAGCCTGCTAAATTTTGTGATATGTAGGCTGCACACACAAATGTTAACTCTATCGACCGGTCAAGTATCTAGAGGCGTCGATTTCATGAAGAGAAATAATGTTAATCGGATTCAGCAAGTAGAGGTGCCACAGCAGCCCAATTTAACATCATGTGGGTTGTATGTGATGGGATTTATGCACAAATATGTTGAAGCTCTTGTCTCTGGTACAGATATGGAAGTAAGTTGTATGCCTTCCCTTGTATGTACTGCATCTCATGTTCCTTTAAATATTTCTAACCTTATTTATTGATGTCACAGATTACATCTAAATGGTTCTCTCATGAATACGCCCTGTCACGATGACAATTTCTAATAGATGCTTTAGGCACGCATTGTGATGCCAATCCAAAAAAATGTATCAGCCAGCAGTCCTCGGGTAGATGAAGCTTCTTCAAATGTTATTCTTGTATTGTCCAGTAAATGGATCTGAAACTTCTTATTTAAAGAAGCCTTGTACCCTTTTTGGTCAATCAAAGAAATTACTTGATTGTTTCGAGTTATATTAGTGATTTGCTTCAAAGGTGCAAGTGTGTTCATGCATGTTGAGTTGATACTAATATAAATACAATGATACCTCCAACCTAAAATTGCTTTATGGATTTAAAACTGGTGAAAGCATGTTGAGTTTTCTATGCTTAAGTGCTTGCTAAATTCATGCATCCTTGTATTCTAGAGTGTGGTGCTGGCGACAAAGAAGCTCACATTCTAGAACACCAATATTCATGGAGTGCATGAGAAAGAGGTTGTTGAAATGGAAGCTATGTTAGACACATTATCATCACCAGAGAAACATTATCATCACCGTGCCCCATTGTGATATGTTTTGTGAAAACCCTTCTACAAATATGTGTGATATTATGTAACCTTTGAAACCTTACGCAAATAGAAGTACAAATTGCATTTTTGTACATTCCTTATTGCATTTGGAAAGGAATATCCTTAATGCCTTGAATGAAAGGAATATTCTTTATTACATTGAAAGGAATATTCTTTAATGCCTTAACAGGAATATTCTGATACAATTCATTGTTTATGGGAAGCTAAACAACTGAACAACAGCATCTTATTTGAAGAACAAGACCCGATTATCATATATATCACAGACAAATACATTGATGAGCACGTTTAACCACCCAACCGGGTCCACAAGGTTATGGCAATAATCATGGCAACTGGCTAAGCAAACAATCTCTGGCTACTCCGCGTAGCTCTTAAGCAAACATTCAATCCATAGCTACTCCACGTAGACCACAGATCAGAAAATAATTGCAAATCTGCAGGGTCGCTGTAGCAGTAATTTGTGATCCCCTATCACCTTTTCGGCCATTACTCTCTCATACGGATGAATTACGAGAGGTGTCACCCCAATTCGAAAACTAGACTCCGAGCCGGTTCCAAAGAGGTAAAGGTCGCCTCAATCGGAGCTCTGGTTGCGGAGATATGTCTAACTGAAGTTTCGGTTCTATTTATAGATCTCTCTGTGACTTTAGCCTTTTTTAGCATGCAGTTGCCTTTTTCTCAAAATATCTCCTTGCCTTTAATTAGATTATATGACTTATCATATGGGACATTATCTATGATCTTTTTCCTCAACCAATAATCATCCCAATGATAGTGCCTCGACCCCTTCCATGTTTCTGCAACCACCTTTACCTTGTATTTCCCATAAGAATAAAGGTCCCTAGATACATGAGTAATGTTTGCCATGTTTCCACAACTTTGCCATATTTTGCTATGCCCCATAACCCTGCCGCCGTGGACCACTCCCTCGTGCTATGACTCCGTATCAGTCCATCCCTTCTCAAAAAGAGATCGTCCGCGATCGTCCGAGTACGTTCCAGTTTGGTCCGTCCCTTCTCAAGGTGATTGTCCCATGTTCAACGTACACCTGGGAGTTCCTAGATCCTGCGAACTCAAGAATGGTTATATAAGTTATTGTACTTCCACAGTACCTTATACCCATTGGAACCTCCGCGTTTCCATTATCCCCAGGACATTCTGGAGAAGGGTCTTCAGCAAGCCTGCACAGCCCACAGGGAACATCACCTCGGAGCAATGGGTACAGTACTTGCAACAGCTGTACGACCCACTCGGGGGCCGGGCACCAGTCCCTCCACAGATAGGCATGGCTCTGGTTATCACAGAGGGGGATGTCATCATGGACCTACAGCATCTAGCTAATGGGAAGGCAGCAGATTTAGATGGCATGCAGGCAGAACTTCTGAAATGGGCTGGGCCTCCATTGGTGCCTCTCCTCACGACATTGTTCAATAAAGCATTGCGAGAAGGCTTCCCTACGCAATGGACCACTAGTAGAGTAGTGCCAATATACAAAGCAAGGGGCCCTCAATGCCCGGCCAACTACCGTACTATTATGGTCAGCTCTCTCTTTGCAAAACTGTTGGCTGGCATCCTTGAGCAGCGGCTGACAATATGGGCAGAGGAAACGGAGGTGCGAGCTCTTACACAGGCAGGTTTCCGGCCCAGACATTCCACCATTGATCATATCTTCACTCTGCGCACATTGATTGAGGATAGCAGGAATCGCCGGCAGAACCTGTACTGTTGTTTCATGGATTTTGCAAAAGCGTTCGACATCAATACCCCGCAACAAGCTATGGGACAGATTGCGGCAGCTGGAGACCCTTCTGGACTTGCAGAATGCAGTATATAGGCTGTAGGAGGCATGCTCAGGCCGTATCACATCGGCAGCACAGCCGATGATCAGTAGCATTGGAGTGCGTCAGGGTTGCCCCCTCTCCCCCACACTCTTTGGCCTATACATTGATCAGTTGGAAGATTGGCTCTCTAAGCATGGAGGTGCGGGCACCCATCTCATGCATCACACAATCCGACAACTCATATATGCTGACGATGTCAACCTCATGGCCTATACTCCAGAGGACATGCAACGTCACCTGGATGCTCTTGACACTTTTTGCCAATTCACTGGCATGCGAGTTAACTTGGCCAAAATTAGGGTGCTACTAGTTGCATCATCCAGTCAGCCAAGGCTTCCCACATTCACTTACCAGGGGCAAGAGGTAGAGGTGGCTCCGACCTACAAGTACTTGGGGATTGAGTTCTCAACTACCACCCATTGGGATGCGGCTATCAGGTTGCGGGTCATGGCGGGTTGGAAAGCACTATATGCCATGCGAGAACAATGACCACAAAGGCGAGTTGTATGCCTGGGGCCACAGATCACATTTGTTTTGAGCCTTGGTTGAGCGGTCCTTTTGTATGGGGCGAAGTGTGGGGTCCGGTGATATCCCTCAAACACGGAATGACCTCGGCGAGGTGCGTAAGGCCTTCTTGGCACGAGCCACAGGGGTGAAGTTCACGATTTCGTGCATCCTACTCGGGAGACGGGCTTTCTACCCTTCAACGGGCTGCATTGGAACGCCATATCGTTTACTTCCAAAAGGTGGTCGCTATGGGCTGATACACGCTTGCCCCACCTTGCTTTGACCACGGCGATGGGTCCCCAACGCTGAAATCTCTTTGGAAAGACAAGCAAGCTCAGTGGTTCTCATGCTGGGGTGTGCAGGCAAACAGATGCGTCCAGGTCAGGACAAAGAAAGATCGCGAGGCACTTAAATTGTACCTAGATGCTACTTTCCTTCGCAAGCTCTGGGATGCAGAGGCTCTGACGAACGTTAAACTGGCACACTATCAGCAGCAAGTCAATCCTAAGCTCACAAGAGGCCCACACCAGTACTTGTACACCCAGCTGCCCATGAAGAAGCGCAGACTTATAGCTTCCATTCGCACGGGTGCACATCGCCTCTGCATTGAAACAGAGCGTTGGGGGCTCGGGAAGCATGAGAGCAAAGGCTTTGCCAGTGTTGCTACCAGGGCGCGATTGAGGATGAATGTCATGCCCTCCAGATCTGCCCAGCATTTGCCCATATCCGAGAGCGATATGTTCGATTACTAGTGCCTGGCCAGCCGTTGCATCAGTTATTGACTACGGCGTCAGTGGGTTTGTTGGGGTCATACCTCCGGGAAGTTATGGATGCACGGACTCGTTTGTGTCCTACGGGACGGTATTGAATTGTCCTATGCAATTGTACAGTGTCACAAGGCACCCAAAAGTTTAACCACTATAATAAACCACTGATAAACCACTATAGATGTGGTTAGTGGTTTTTATAACTAGTATGTGGTTATTCATGTTGGTTTTTTGTTATAGCGTGGCTTTTGAAAACCAAAGTTAGTTTATTTTATGGTTTCTAATATCAACGGTGGTCATTCATGTTGGTTTTCTAATGTACCATGGTTATTAATTTGTTATTGGTTTGCAGCATGGTTTTTCAACACCACTTTAAATATGGTAATGGTTGTTTATGTTGGTTTTCTATTGACACAAAGTTGAAGTACTTTATGGTGGTTATTCATGCTAGTTTTCTATTATCACAATTTATGTTATAAAATGGTGTATGTAATGAACTTTTTTGCTTCTGACCAAAAGGATAAAATTGGACTTTTCCACTTATTTATTGGTCTGACATAAAGTATACCTTATACAAGGGGGTGTTTTGCCTTTGGGCACTACATAAGTTGTCACATGACTCGAAGGGTTTTCTTTTTTTAACCATTTTCCATACTTATAATTTTAGAAATAAAAGGATTTGGGTCACTGCTTGGGGTAAATGGGTCATATTTGCCTTTCAAAAATTTGTATACATATCTCCCTTCTGCATAAGTGCATCCTCTATAACCTTTTAACCATCACGACAAACATGTAAGAATATCACTCAATTGTTTTCTCCTCTCTAACAAAAGGGGAGTTTCCAAGACATTAGAACCAAATCTATGAACCAAGATATTCATTGGGGACATCTATGTGCTCATGATCCTGAATGTCCTTATTGTTAGTGAATACGACAAGAAAATGGTGGCTCTAGGAATATCTCTTAGAAGATTGAAAGAATTCTTTTCACTTTCTTTTACTTCATTAACATTCAAATTTGTACTTGATCCAAGAATCTCATGTTAAGTCAAATATGTATTATTTGGACTATTCAAATTTTGTTTCCGTCCACTCCAATTGTCTTGAATCAATTGAACATTGAATAAACCAAGTTTAAGTGCGAAAAGTAGTCTAATAAGAACAAGGACTCTTGGCTCATCTATTCCTAATTTGTCATTTCTCACAACCTAAATTAATTAGTCAAGAATTCTAGGGTGATCTCCTTTGTATCGATGTTACTGCCACTAAGGTTGTAACACGCACTCTTACCTCAAACACAGAATGAGAATATTCTTATCGACAAGCACAGAATGAGAATATTCTTATCCTGGTTTTTGAAACCACATGTTTAACTTTTTTTTTTTACCTACTAGGCTTGTATTCTAGAATTGTCCAATCCAAAGGTACTAACAAAAATGCATGTTGGTAAGAAAATAGTATAACTTTTACCATTTTATTTTTTACATATGTACCAAATTGAAGCACTACAAAATGATTAAGCATAGGTTTACTACATAAATCAACATACGCCCTATGTAGCTTTCTTGACAAAACTAAACTTGGAACATTCAAAGAAAGCACCAATCATGTCAGCAACACGCAACTACAAATAAGAAAACATTACTTAGGTGAATTAGAATGCATAGGTCGAGGATAAAGGGATTATCTATATCCTGGCTTCATAGGCAAGCTTTACTATGCCAGTAGCTTAAAAAAGGTTAAAATATCACATTATAAGGAACTCGTCAATTGTATAAGAGTATCTGCTAGCACAGTTAGCATGAGTCAGATTGTTGGATTCAAGAAATTTGGCTTGAATCTTGAAAATGGGGTTCCTACAAACCTTAACACCCTGTCCCGAGATTTTCATTCTAGGAATGAATCTGAGGCATCCGATCAAGCATGAAGAGGGCATGTATGGCCGGTAACATCTTCCCCTGTTTTGTTATGACCATAACACTTTTGTTATCACCATAACAGCCTCCACAAGACACGTGGCCGAATAAAAATCTCTTGCCAGGGTGTTAAGGCTGATAACAGCCTCTCCAGGGGCCGTTATGGGTACGGCCTCGGCAGTTTCCTGCCCCATAATGGCCCCGGGAGAGGCTGTTATCTAGCCCATTAACATCCATGGTCAAATCATCAAGTTGTTTTTTCAACTTACTCAAATGTTAACACGAATCACCTTAGAAATATTAAAGGTTTGCAATATCAAAGGTTTTGCCTCGAAAATCCTTCGAGACATACTCTTTACATTGCATTTGCATTGGGTCTTACTATATCAAAGTTTTGCCTCAAAATCCGTTAGACCTTGATCTATACATTGCATTGGGTCCTATAAACCATTTAACCTCTGTGGATGGTGAAAATCAATTGTTCTTTTTGGCTTGCTTAAACAATTCATCTAGTTCTTTCCGGCTTAATCAAAACATGATAACTAATCTGAATTTCCAAGAAAAGCAGCCTACTAAGTTTGGAGTTACTCTATGAGATTCCATATGCATTTTATTACAGATATGCTTGTACATTGAATATTGTTGGAGGCTTGAAACTACAGCTAGCAACAACTTGAAACTGCAACTTTTGTTGTGCCATTAATTCAAATGCTAAAGGACACAATAGCTGATCATAACAGCCTGCAAAGAGGACAGGTGGATTTGAAGAACTGCCAAATCAAACAAAGGTTGGCCTTGGACCAACTCGAGCAATTTATTGCCTTGATGTTGTAAATGGTACTAGGACCACTCGAGCAATTTATTGCCTTGATTTTATAAATGGTACCAACAGTGACATAACATCCAAGCAACAGGCTTCAAGGAAAGAAAAGGGCTTGATCAACCTCTTCGTATTAGAAATGCATGTGAATAATTTCTGCACTTTCTTGTTTGATATAAAAGAATCAGTTTCAGCATATGAAGTTATAATGAACAGAATTCTCTGCAGCTTGAAACTTGTGTACATTTTTGAATTGATCTGCAATATAGCTCAGGATTTGGCAAAGTATACCAACAACCCTTCTGTACAAAATGACATGTTGAAAGTAGATGTGTGGCCATTGAAGGATGTTCATGTTCATGGATCAAGTAAGAGCAGGTCGAAACGAAGGCGAGGCAAAAAGATGAAGCATCCAATTTTCAAAGGTAAGGAAGAACCAAGACATTAGAACCAAATCTATGAACCAAGATATTCATTGGGGACATCTATGTGCTCATGATCCTGAATGTCCTTATTGTTAGTGCATACGACAAGAAAATGGTGGCTCTAGGAATATCTCTTAAAAGATTGAAAGAATTCTTTTCACTTTCTTTTACTTCATTAACATTCAAATTTGTACTTGACCCAAGAATCTCATGTTAAGTCAAATATGTATTATTTGGACTATTCAAATTTCGTTTCCGTCCACTCCAATAATCTTTTTTTGAAGGACGACAAACTGTTATTATCTTGAATCAATTGAACATTGAATAAACCAAATTTAAGTGCGAAAAGTAGTCTAATAAGAACAAGGATTCTTGGCTCATCTATTCCTAATTTGTCATTTCTCACCACCTAAATTAATTAGTCAAGAATTCTAAGGTGATGTCCTTTGTATCTATGTTATTGCCACTAACCTCGAACACAGAATGAGAATATTCTTATCATCAAGCACATAATGAGAATATTCTTATCCTGGTTCTTGAAACCACATGTTTAACTTTTTTTTTACCTACTAGGCTTGTATTCTAGAATTGTCCAATCCAAAGGTACTAACAAAAATGCATGTTGGTAAGAAAATAGTATGACTTTTACCATTTTGTTTTTTACATATGTACCAAATTGAAGCATTACAAAATGATTAAGCATAGGTTTACTACATAAATCAACGTACACCCTATGTAGTTTTCTTGACAAAACTAAACTTGGAACATTTAAAGAAAGCACCAATCATGTCAGCAACACGCAACTACAAATAAGAAAACATTACTTAAGTGAATTAGAATGCATAGGTCGAGGACAAAGGGAATATCTATATCCTGGCTTCATAGGCAAGCTTTACTATGCCAGTAGCTTAAAAAAGGTTAAAATATCACATTATAAGGAACTTGTCAATTGTATAAGAGTATCTGCTAGCACAGTTAGCAATGAGTCAAATTATTGGATTCAAGAAATTTGGCTTGAATCTTGAAAATGGGGTTCCTACAAACCATAACATCAAATCATCAAGTTGTTTTTTCAACTTAACACGAATCACCTTAGAAATATTAAAGGTTTTGCAATATCAAAGGTTTTGCCTCAAAAATCCTTCAGGGCATACCGTGTACACTGCATTTGCATTGGGTCTTATTATATCAAAGTTTTGCCTCCGTCAGACCTTGATCTGTACATTGCATTGGGTCCTATAAACCATTTAACCTGCATTTGCATTGGGTCTTATTATATCAAAGTTTTACCTCCGTCAGACCTTGATCTGTACATTGCATTGGGTCCTATAAACCATTTAACCTGTGTGGACGGTGAGAATCAATTGTTCTTTTTGGCTTACTTAAACAATTCATCGAGTTCTTTCCGGCTTAATTAAAGCATGATAACTAATCTGAATTTCCAAGAAAAGCAGCCTACTAAGTTTGGAGTAGCTTTTGTATACTCTATGAGATTCCATATGCATTTTATTACAGATATGCTTGTACATTGAATATTGTTGGAGGCTTGAAACTACAGCTAGCAACAACTTGAAACTGCATCTTTTGTTGTGCCATTAATTCAAATGCTAAAGGACACAATATCTGATCATAACAGCCTGCAAAGAGGACAGGTGGATTTGAAGAACTGCCAAATCAAACAAAGGTTGGCCTTGGACCAACTCGAGCAATTTATTGCCTTGATGTTGTAAATGGTACTAGGACCACTCGAGCAATTTATTGCCTTGATTTTGTAAATGGTACCAACGGTGACATAACATCCAAGCAACAGGCTTCAAGGAAAGAAAAGGGCTTGATCAACCTCTTCTATTAGAAATGCATGTGAATAATTTCTGCACTTTCTTGTTTGATGTAAAAGAATCAGTTTCAGCATATGAAGTTATAATGAAGGTTACATTCATTTCTTAAACAGCTACATGAGAAATTAAGGACAGAATTCTCTGCAGCTTGAAACTTGTGTACATTTTTGAACTGATCTGCAATATAGCTCAGGATTTGGCAAAGTATACCAACAACCCTTCTGTACAAAATGACATGTTGAAAATAGATGTGTGGCCACTGAAGAATGTTCATGTTCATGGATCAAGTAAGAGCAGGTCGAAGCGAAGGCGAGGCAAAAAGATGAAGCATCCAATTTTCAAAGGTAAGGAAGAAGGGTGCCAAAGACCATACCAGTATATGCAAAGTTGGTTAAACTTCATCCTGAATAACCCTGCTGATAAGAGCTGCAAAGAGCTCATCTCTTTTCTGAGATCTAGCCTCTTCTCTCTGCCTTCTTTGCTCGTCGCGCTCCCTCCACTGCTCCTCGCGTTCCCACCAAATGCGCTCTCGCATCATGCGATCTTGCTCGAGCTTTTGGATAGTTTCTCTCCATTCTTGCTCTCTTTGCTGCCTTCCATGTTCCCTTCTTTCCAAACAATCCCTCCAGATTTCTTCTATTCTCTGCTGCTGCTGGAAAAAATCTTCAAGAACTTCTTGCATGCTATTTGCCCTGCATTTATCAGCAGTGTTTCTTTGGCGTTCTTTGTCAGCTTTTCTTTTCTTTTTCTTCACCACACGTTCATCTTCACTTTCTTCATCTTCGTCATCCTCGTCTTCAGAATCATCATCTGATGATTTTTCACCTAGCATGCCACTTGCACGTTTAATCTTCTTCCCCTTCTTCTTTGGCAATATGCCACCAGATTCTAACAGCAGCCTATCCATATTCTTTGCACGCTCTTTGAATATGGCATCTAGCTCTTCAAAGAATGGACATTGCCTGCCATTGTCAGGCTCTGAAGTTTCCTTTCCCTGTATTTTCAACATCACCATATGATCAACTCTTTCGAAAATGACACATTTATTCATATTATAACATGGTGCACAAGATATTTTTTCCTTTCACAGAATTAACATCATGTAGCATCGTACATTTTCTCTTAAAAGTTTACAAGTTAGAACATTTTGTTTTTTGACAAGACAGGAAACAGAAGCAACTTAAGAATGAAGGGTTTTTACCACTGCAAATCAAACAGACAACTCCAGAGAAGACAATGAAAGCTCACCTTATAACGATTCACAAGATTTTTCCACTTGCATTTACATTGATCTGCACTTCGCCTGAAACCTTTCTCCTTCATTTTTCCAGCAATAAACTCCCAAAGTGTCTTATTCCTCTTAGTCTGGGTAAAATCCTTCTCCAATTCAGCCCTAATTGCAATAAACTCCTTAGTTTCATGGTAACCCCACTGAGGAATTCTGTCCTCTTTTCTTCTTCCACGACCAGGAGTAAGCATACCGCTATCCATAGAATCCCCACCAACCATAATCCCAGATGTAGAAATGGGCTGCAAAGGCATTGCAGGAATAACTCCCAAAGACCCATCACTGATCATACCAGATGCCCCAATTCCGACACCAGAAACGGACTGCCCATGACCTCCATATTCAACCTTACCAATTCCGAGAGGATTACGCTCTCTACCCCAGGCATCTACCTCAGCAATCATCTTAAATTCCCCAAAAAAAAAAATCTTACTTCAGGAGCAAGAATTGGAGGATGGGAAAGGTGGAAAAACTGGGATGGGGAGGGAGAAATGGCGAAAATGGCAATGGGTGATGCGGTAAAAAGGGCTGTGAATTTGCACCATAGCCAGGAAATAGAAGCAGAGAGAAGATTAGCGCGTTGGGGCAGAGAGGGGCTGCCAAGAACTGCAAGGTCACGTCGACGCGGAATCCTCGACAGGGTTTTTCCGACCCCGCCGCGTTGTTCTCTGCCACCGCCAGCCCGCGGCGCCGCTGGCGGCGCCGCCTGTGTCCTTCTGCATACATCAGCGGCTCCCAGAATGCCACGTCATGACCCCCGAAACGCGGGGCCCAGCTCAGCCGTCGCTATGATTACAAAGCAGCCGTCATTTTGACGTTTTACCTTGCAGTGCAGGGCGATGACGTTTGGTCCATTCTCCGCGTTTTTTTTTTAGTTCAAATTGTTGGTCTTATATGGGTCCCTCGTACATTTTTTAACCTAAATTTCCCCCCATTTAGGACCCCCGGCCCCATTGTGGACTCTCAAAATGTCCCTCTTCACACAAAATCTGATTGCAAAACCTTCACGTCTGACCCCATAAGAACAAGGTGCAACAAATTCAGCCCTCTCATTCAATCACATAGCGCCACATGTTGTCCGACACTATTTCCTTCCCAGAATGTCACCTAAAGTGGCATTCCTGTATACAAAACCTAATTGCAAAACCTTCACATCTAACCCCCATATACCTTCACATATCCTTATCACCTACCATTGCACTTCTATCCTAAGGCTGTTGCTCAGTCTCCATATACCACCTCCATCTCTGGATCCATCACTACCTCAAGGCTGTTGTGCCATCTCTCCATCTCGAACCCCTTTCGCTCATCCTCCCATCACCTATAACCTCCGGCTGATGCTTACCTAGGAATCTTTTCTTATCACTTGATGTTTGACCATTGCCTTCTTTGCATGCTGATGCTGACGACTTCAAACGATGGCCAGTCTATAAGTTTCATTTCTTATATATTTAATGCCCCTTCGAAGATTTTCATATCTGCCTCGCGGAGATTCTAATGGGACACATATCCACTGCAGACAACATCCTAACTCCCGCAACCGAACCTTTGCCAACATGTGATGACTTAATGGCCAGATTTCTTTTGTTGTGAGTTGTTATTGCATGCTCTTAAAATATTTTCACATACTATTGTTTATTGAGTTGCTAGTCGTGGCTATATCTAGTCCTCAAGTCCCCTAGCGACAACACATTATTTAGTGGTTGTAAAAAAATCCATGGATAGATGTCTCTTTTTCTCGTTCTTAGACATGCTTTCTACCACACATAGATATTTCAGTTGATAACAACAACAAAACCAATATATTCTCTAGCACCATTGATATTATTAAAGTGTCATGTACGGAGTAATAAACAGTGTCAATTGATGTTAGATGGCCTTTTTAATGTGCAAATGGATTGATAAATTGAATGCGAATATTTGAGACTAGATGTGACGACAATTACTACATGTTAAGTAAGAAGAACACTGCTCATGCCACAATAAGGTAATATATATAGTGTCAAGTAAATGTTGTTGCTCCCCCTTCTACGATGTTTGAAATTTGTAAACATAAATGCAAGGAACACATGTGAACAAAAGGTCGACTTGTTGGACGTGTACAAATTGAAAAGGCTTTTTGATTTGAAGGCAAAGACCATTTGATCTAAAATTTATAGGAACATGACTTCGTAATCTCATAAGTCAGTCCAAGAAACTGAACAAAATGCTCTCTTTCTCCTCTTTTTGAAGGTTGAACAAAATGCTCTCTTTCTCCTCTTTTTGAAGGTAACAGCCTGTATTATGTCAATAGAAAAAAAAAAGATGCATATATAGTTGAGTCTAGAATAAGCAACATGGAAGCACTTTTTAAATCCATGTCGATCTAGATTGAAAGAATTATAAGTTAAGAAGCTAGAAATAGGAGTCTACAATTTCAACTCTGAGTCTAGAAGATAAGTGTACTATAGGATTCATGCCCGCCCTTGAACAATTTATCCGTTCCTAAAAAAGTCATAGTCCCAACCATCCTCCTTGTAATATTACAAGGATGGACTAAAGTAATACATTAATTACCTTCTCACAAAGGGGAGAAGCTGCAATAGCTACATCAATAGATACATAATTCAGAGTAGCCCATTTGCGAGGGTATCATCAGTGTAGGACCAAGTTCAGAACATAGGGATCTCCTGCCGCCTAAGTCTATGGCCCCACAACCACCATATGATGGCACTAGCAAAGGAGTACTCGAGCTAAATTGATACCCACGTAATGGGGCTCACTATGAGCTAAAACTAGAAAACCCTACACCTGTATTGTACTATAGATCATCCAGAGAAAACACCTCAACGAGCTCAATAAGGGTAATAAACCAAAACATATGCATGATGAAACAAATTTTAAGACAAAATCCCAGATATTCATCTTATCGTTTCACAGAGTATGGGAGACTCGCAAATTTGACCTCCAAAAAAAATACTATACATGAGGCCCAACTATACACGAGTATACTGAGAAAACTATTCATGTGAATTGAGCTCCACGGTAGAACCTACCTTTTTCTTACACTAGAGGGATAGATCTTTCAAGAGATCCTCAACAAATCCCATAAGATCTCATTCTCCAAGCAAGAGCCACAAAGTTCCATCTCAATAAAGACTACCGACACATACCATAAAATAACATAAAGTGAAGTGTTACCTAATATGTCTATCAAATGACATTTTCATTGTGAAGTAAATTAGGAAGCTTGAAACTACTTTCTAACAGTAAGCATCATGTGAATGGATGCAATCGCTCTATGGTTTTTCATGGGTGAATGCGCTAGCAAGTATTGATATGGACTCCTTGCAAGCGTAGCATTATAAATCTAGTTTCTTATGTCTTTACCAACTTCAAAGCATTGTTATCCCAAAGCTTACTTAGAAAACATGTGTCCAGATACTGCTTTAGGTGATTATGGTCTTCATTGTTGTGCACATGTATGCCAGGCGATTATAGTCCTCAAGCAAGAATTGGAAGACGTAAGTTTCATGTGCTTACCACTTTTTGGTATTATATTATATGACATTCCAGAGTAGCTCTTTGAAGAGGTAGGAACCTAGTCTCTTGCACAATAATTTAATATAAGATCATGGACTTGACTCCAAGTGCTCGAGTCAGGAAGGTTTCTATACCCTTTCCAAGTCCTTCCAAGTGCTAAGTGACATTACTGGCCCCCATACTTCGGCTCTATACAGAAGCACCAGCTCCACCAACACCCTGAACAAGTGCGACTGGCATGACCAGTCATAAAGCTATGCTCTATGATAGTTGTTTCTGCATTGCATAGAAAGCCTTCCAGCCTGCCATCATCCCGGGGGATTCACATGTTTTGGGCGTACAAACCATGTGAGTTATACTTGAGGGATTTTTTTTACCATTTTACGTAGGCATACGTACCATACTAGGGGTTTTTTAACCACTATTTGGGGTAAACCATATACTTAAAGGGGTTAAAATAGCTTTCATAAGTCAGTATACTAGGGGGTTTTTTACTACCCCCTGAACGCAGATGGCATATCCCCTTTGTTATAAGTGAATCCCCCGGGGCCATCATCCATAGCCAAATACAAGTATCCCAATGCATGGTAGTAGTGAACTTCACTCTTAGGTATTCGTATATTCGGACCACTTTCATATCTTGATCTTGGTGCATCTAGATGTTGCTGCATACTCGTTGGGGTGAAAGCCAAGAGGTCCACGTCATTCGCGTATTTAAGTTCTCAAATGATATGGTGAGCAAGCCCGGTTCCTCCACCTCCATGATATGTGAGCCAATCCTCAAGCTGATCAATGTACAATCTAAATAGCATAGGAGAGTCGTAAGAAGGATGAAAATATGCCAATGACATAGATTGCAAACAAAGAAAACGAGGTGCTAACACGCAGAGGGTTGCCCTCCTATATCCTTTGATTGATTCGATGGCAATAACAAATCAAAGATCTAAATTGTTACAGAGTACATATGCTAATGAGTATTATGATGTATGTCTCAAGATGCAAGTTGCTTCAATTCAGGCCCAAAAGACAAAAAGAGGTATTGTTTTATGTCAAGTAACACAAAATGACATGTTCACTTTATTAAACAATTATGGCGTTTTTCCATATGTGGAAAGAAGGAATGTATGAATAAGCTACAATTTCGCGCATTGGTGCCTAATGTATAAACCCTACAGAATTAAGTAAATGAAAGAATGTGGAGAGATTGTCAATGATAAACTCTACATATTAATTGAATGGATTAATGTGGTGGCAGAGATTGCAAATGATGCGGAACAAAATTAATTGAATGGAGGAATGTGGTAGAGATTATAGATGATGCAAGAATAAGCTCCGGGACATGGATAATAGAATTTGAACCAATTCACATCCTAGTCATGCCCAGAAATCATTCTGACACATCCACGTTGAGATGTAAAAGTCTACGAATCTTAATTAGATAATTGAAAATATTTTTTAGAAATTGATTATAATTGAATTTTAACGTCCAAGGAGGCCAAAAATCCTATGGGACTCAATTCAAAAGAATAGTACAAATATTCAAAAGAATATTTGTGTGCAGAAGTCTAGGGATACCCATTTCCCTCCCCTAGGCAGTAAGCTAACTTCCCATGGTAGGATCTGCTGGTCATATTGACAGATGATATTGGTGTAGTAGGGAGTTCTAGTCAAAGTGGCATGGAGATCAAAGAGATGATCAAAGACATGGAAGGCTTGCTCGGCAGGGAAATCACGGATGTGATTGGCCTCATTGTACCATCTAACAAAGCTTGATGGCGCCATTGAGCAGAGATAGCTATGAAAAATGGCTTGCAAAGATCAATGGGAGGCTGAAAAATCGCCTAGGATGCTAGGAGCAGTTCTGAAGAAGGAAAAATGACAAATGGACCCCCTTTTATAGACTATGGTCTGCCTCGGGTTCCGTGCACAAGGTTTCTTGATTGGAAAAACTTTTGTTCTAGGCCTATGGGTGTCCAAATACCATGAAGTGCAAATCTAAGCAAAGCAAAGCAAGAAACACTACATGGCAGGTTGTTGGGTCGAAATTGGTCAAATTAGGCCAAAAAGGGCCAAATCGGAAGGGTTCGCGCAAAAGGGCCTTCCGAAACATTTGGAAGGGGGTTTGGCGCGGACCCTCCCGGTTTCGCCATTTTTGAACAAATTTGACGAATTTTTGAGGTTTGAAAGATCCTAACATGACTAATTGATCAATTCTAGCCTAGCATGCAACTTTTCCCGAGCAAAATGGACGTCCAGAGGCCAAATCGGAAGGGTTCGCGCAAAAGGGCCTTCCGAAACGTTTGGAAGGGGGTTTGGCGCGGACCCTCCCGGTTTCGCCATTTTTGCTCAAAAAATTAATTTTTCTAATTAGGGGTGGAATAATTGAACTATTGCAAGTTAAATACAAAAAAATTTAGTACAATCTGACTTTTAACTAACTACCTTTGCACATCAATTTTTCAAGACAAGAAGTTATATTACACCAAAATTTTAATTACAGGCACAAAATTAGAGAGGTTCAAGGGTACTCCTTGCGGATCCTTCGCGCCAAGTGGAGATCCTTGGGCATTACGGTCATCCTCTTGGCGTGGATTGCGCATAAATTGCCCTCCTCAAAAAGCTGGGTCAGCTCCACTTCGGCTGCCACCTGTAGGACCCGTGTCGTCAAGGATGTCACCCTATAGTCGGTGACGAACTCCTGCATAACTTCCCGCATCAGGCGCTCAAAAGGAGCCTTCCTGATCAGGAGATTAGTGCACTGCTTGGAAGTGCTTAATCTCCCGGAAAACACGGGCGTGCCGAGAGTTAGGCCCATGATGGACCTTCTTCGGCTTTTCAGGACGTGGAGGTGGCGGCTTCGGCTGATTTTTCTTCGGCTGGCCGCCCTTAACGTAACGCTCCACGTTCTGCTTACAATACCAGTCATTCTACCTCGTCCAGCGACGGAGGTACTCTTGGTAGGCCTTCAGCTTACGCTTGAATTCGCAGTCCTCACGGAGCGCGAATGCCCGCTCGCCCACCTTCTGCTTCTTGACCACCTTCGGTGGCTTGGGCCACTTAGGGTAAGGTGGTCTTGCGTCGGGGTTTGAAGATTCCCCGACGGCTTCGTTGTCTTCCTCCTCCGCTTCTTCTTCACCGTCTCCTCCTTCTTCCACCTCCTCTTCTTCGCGTTGGGGAGGCTCCTCAATCACTACGGTCCCTCGGGGCCGATCGTTCTTCCTCTTTGTTCTGCGCTCCTCCTCTCTAAGCTCCCGCTCTCGCTCCCTCTTCTTCCGTGCTGCTCTCTCATCCGGCCACTCCTTGACCTTCTCCTTGCCCTTCTTCTTGATCGAAGAAGGGCCCGGCTCTTGAGTCTGCTGCCGTGGCTGCTCCTGGTCTCCCTCCTGCTCCACGTCCTGCTGCTCTACCTCTGTGTCAGTGGAGGCTCCAAAATGGCGGGACTCGTCGGTTCGCTGGGTGCCCGCCGAGGAAGAGCTGCTGCTGCTGTTAGGCGCTTCCTCCTCAGAGATGTGGAAGGTGTCATCGTTGCTGGAGGGGAACACCTCTTCACCAGGCTTGGGTCGAAGGTGTGGCGGAATCTTCTTGACATGGCGACCCGCTGCTACGTGCGCCATCGAGAGTGTAGGCCTCTCTCCAAACTTCCTAGCTGTCTGCTTGGTGCGAGCCATACTTAACGGTCTAGAAAATGGGTGACGTAAGGCTGAGCAAGAGAGATATGGTGGAGGAAGGAGTTTGGGAGGGAAATGAGTGGCAGATATTTAAAAAGGAGGGTCCCATGGGAATATTCTCCTACCATTAATAGGCCTACTTATTAGCCCCCCTTATTAATTACACCAATATACCCTGATTATTAGTATCTATTTAATTATTAGTGTATATAATTAATTTCGTATTATACTTTAGAATTTTGAAATTTCCTAATAGTTTGGAGTGTTAATTATGAATTTGCGCCATTTTTCACTCAGGTCTCAGATTGGCATGATTCTTCGACCCATTTTAGGTGAAATTTGATGCAGATGCATAATTTTCACTTCAATTTTACTAGAGGGTTAATTTGGTTCATTCTTTTTCGTCATCTAACAACTTAGCCCACTACCTAGGAGAAAAAAAAAATTTCCCCCTATTTTCGAGGTTCCACGGTGGAAATTTTCATTTCATACCCTATTAGGCTTGTTAGACTACTTTCATGGTTACGGTCAGTGCTAGTTCTTGGTCAACCAAGAACATTGCTCTGATACCATTGTGACGCTCCCTGCTAAATATACGGCTCCCAGCCGTACACTCGGCAGGAAATCCCCCATCCGGTCCTTCAACCGCACAGGCCCTCCGTCTATCCTGCACTTTGAGATACTCGTAGTGCGGGAAGGGGACACGAAGGTGTCTTGCGTGCCCTTCCCCTATGGGCTCCTATCACAGCGGAAGCACAAACATCGTCAGAACTAGCAATACAAATAGCATACTACCTCGAAGGGTAGCTCAACCACATATCCACAGGTGCAAAGAACATAATCATATGCCATAAAACATAAGAGCTCCTACCCATGGCTCCGACACATAAGGAAGTCGACTGACTGGATAGGCCTCAAGATAGAGCAGACCGAGTCATAACAATGGCGGGGCTGGCATAAGACAATGGCTAGGGTTGACCACTCCATCCGCCCCTCCTGTGCATACTTTGCAGATGGGCTGAATCAGGCTCTGACATGACTCTAATCTTCCGGATACGCAATCCCATGGCATCACCCATCGGGACCACTCCAGGTTGCATCTCCCTGGTCCGTCGAGGTAGGAAGGGTTGCATCTCCCTTTTCCGGGGTCTAGAGGCTCCACGGGCAGCTAGAGAATCGTGGCGACACACGATTCGTACCCGACTGAACCCCCCAAAACAAGAGCCAAGCTGACACTTGCAACTCTTAAGAGGCAGGGCGACACCATCGCCCCAGGAGGTGTCGGACCCATGCTCGGCCCACACGAAGTGACTGACCATAAGCCTAGCCCACTATGGGATCCCTCGTAGCCCCCACTCGGCAGGGATCCTCCCTCCATCTTGCCTCTAGCCCCATTGTGTAGTGCTGAGTCACATCATAGCTTCCATAGCCCGGTGGGTTCCAATACACAGGCCGCAACTAATAGGAACTAAGGGATCTACTCTAGGAGCATACTACATATGGCCCTAGGCCTCTACCCCCCTTCCCAATACAAGAGGAGCAACATGATCAACCAAACCTCACATACATCACATCATGATCAATATCATATGAACATCTTAACCTAAACATACATATCTAACTAACAGTTAGGGTTCCTTGATTAGGGTTCAAGATGTTCAACAAAGGTTCTAGGGCGGCTCTACTCTAGACACGAAATACTAACCCATCTGGAGTGCTAACTTCCAGATGAACTAACATGAACCCTACTCAACCTACCTCCTCCAGAAGCGCTTCCTCCCATCCCTGGCGTCTCCATGCTCCTTGACGTGGGTCGAAGGCTAGCTCCCTCTACGATCATACACACCTTCCAGGGGCTGATGCTCCAGGCTAGACTATGACGAACGATGCTCGAAACGGGGTTTCGGGCACGTAGATGAGAGTTCAGATGCTAGAGTCAGGGAAAAGGGTCTAGGGTTAGGGTTTGAGCCAATATAGGTGTGGGTCCACATGGGATGCCACGTGGCACCACTAGGATGAGGCCGTGTGGCGGTTGCCCAATAGGATAAGGCCATGTGGAGATGGGCCTTATCCTAAGGTTATCTAAGTTAAACACTTAACTTAGATGTGCACCCCTTGCCACTTTCTAAGGCATGCAAGACTACATAGGTAGACTTGTATGGTGACGGGTCCAGGAATATACGTATTTATAGCGTATATTCCCCTGGAACGTTACAGGTGATTCCTCTAAGCATGCGCGAGAGACCAGTTAGATCTGGACCTAACATGCTCCTGGCGCATCCTTGGAGGTGTCGGCCAAAAAGTGTCTAAAATTTGCTAGACTTTCTTAGGTGACTTTTCTTCTATCTATTTCATCTTAAATATATTCTCTAATTATCCTAATTCTAGATAATTACTAACTCTATTCCTGGGAAAAAAAAAATTCCACTATTCGAGGTTTGTGCTTGGGCTTTTATCTCCAAGACTGAATGTCTAGATTAGTTAGTTCCTATAGGAATACGGTCAGTGCTCGATCTTGGTCTGCCAAGATCAAGGCTCTGATACCATTGTGACGGCCCCAGCTTCTATACGATGCCCGATCGTATACAAATTGGAGATCATCCCTCAAACCAGCATCTGCTCGCTGACATGAGGCCGTCCACCTAACATCGGGCTCTTGCTGGTGGCCAAGAACCTGACGGGGAAGAATGGACGTGTCATTCATCCTGTCTCCCTCGGGATCGATCTAGCTGCGGAAGCGTAAACACACATGAGCACATGACATCAATCATACCCACCTCAAAGGGTGGTCCACCGTAACATAGTAGCTACAACAAGATCATCCTGAAAGAAAGAACAGGATCATCCTGGTACGAGCTAATAGTCTAAAGATATGGACTCTAATTGAACTAAAATACATATATTGTTTCTCCTTGATGTTCGAAAAGAAGATGAAGCTTATAAATGACACATACCTTCAGAACAAGATGCTAAATCAGACAAGTTTACATAAATATTTCTGCTCTGTATATGCATTGCAAGTCTATGCTTTGGACTAATGCTTGCATCTACAAGAATGACAAGGTCCTTAGTAGAACCAGATAGACGAATGCTCTGAAAAACTGTAAACTGAATCAGCATATTGCACAAGGGCAAAGGCTTCTCTACATGCATGTACCTTCCTATTCTTTATGCCCAAGGTTACCACAAGCTGTTAAGATTCTCGAAAAGTCATAATGACCAGTGAAACTTTGCTGGAAAATGTACTTCCCTGGTATTTTCTTGGAGCTCTTCAACAAGAGCTGCAAGTACATGGGCTGCTTCATAACCATCAGAAAGTGGAGAACCATTAGCTCCTAGCATTTTTGCTACCGCTTCAAGATATGACATGCTCAAACATAACCTTTCAAACCATATCATCTGCTATATACAGTTGTACAAGACGGTTGTAAACAGTTGCATCAAGACAGTTCTTTGGGGATTGAACCCAAATCCACCAGGAGAACCTTTATTTTATTTTTTCCTTCATTAAATACATCAAATACTGTGATCAATCCTCAGGATATGAGGAGGCATACAATCCTTGCATCGGATTGTGTATTCTTTTCTATATCCTACCTTCTTATCGTCCAATAGGAAACGGAATTCAAAAGATCCAGTCAGCGACTCCAACAACCTTCTGCATTCTGATAGTGTCCATACCTCTTCTACATTCAAAGTTTGAATCTGATCATTGTCCATATGCACTTCTAATTCAATTGAAGGAGTCCTAATGCGATGTTCCTCCACTGCCTTCCAACACAAACGACCATTTTCTTGCTGCCTTTTCTTTCTTTGAACAAAGAAATTGCAATATAAGGTCTGTTTTGGTAACCTGTACCTGAAAGATGCAATTTCACATTATTTACTTCAAAACCACAATAGCAGAAACAAAAGCATGCATACCTGAATATGAAATCAAAACCACAATAGCAACAACAAATGCATGCATACCTGAATATGAAACTGGTCGAGTCCACCTCACAAACAGTTGTTTGTCCACCTGTTTCATGGATTCGTTTTCTCCATTCTCCATGAAAAATCTGCTCAAGAGAGATTTCACTAAGATCTTGAAAAGTGTATGTCTGTGGTGCAATCCTAAACGTCTTCACATCTTTGAACAAATAAGCAAATACACTTATTGGAATAAAGGCTTTTGCCCCAGCTCGAATACCGCCTCTTTCTGTCAAGAACCTTCTTACTTCCCTTGCTAGTAAGCATCGAAATGCTATAACAACATGCATATTACTGATGCCTTTAGAAATCTGAGATAGTGTAGGGCAGTCTACAAGCGTCAACTTTCCCAACTTGCCATTTGATTTTGTGTAATGATATTTGTGGAACCAAACACCTTGATCCCTAAGAGAAGACAAGGAAACATCGGAAAATAATAATTTCCCAATAGCATGATGATGGACCTCCAACACGCTTGTGATGCTCTGTGCTGGAACTCTATTCTTGAACTCAGAGGAACAAAGACAATTCGGTTCAAGCTTTGGAAAGGTAGGACTTCCTGCAATATCCTCCATCATATCTTGAGGTCCATACGCATGTGCAACAACTAACTCATCTACACTTTTACGGCCTTGACTAATTATGAATCCAAGAACACGCGCTTTCCAGTGTGCAGTCAAATGATTGAGCTTTTGTTTTTTTACTGCATGGTCACCACGTTGTGCATGCCGTCACCCAAGAACCAACTGAAATATTTAAATCGATCCAGTCTCCATTCTCATCCTTTCCATTCCTTAGTGTAATTTGACTAATTTCAGATCGCTTAGAAGCCATTCTTATCTCTGCTAAATATCACTACATTATTCAACTATAAAAGCACTGAACATAATACAATAGGGCGAAAAGAACTTACATTTTCTCGTCAAGGACTGCCAACTCATAACTTCAAAAGAACGATCTGCAAAATACCATGCAAATGCTCAATCATTCTATTTTAGATCAATATAAAATCTTACAAATCTCTACACTAAACCAAAGCCACCCAGTGAACCAAGCATGCATGCAAGCTATTCTATCCAAAGAAACTTGCAAGCAAACCAAACGCCCTTGCACCTCCTACCAGAATGCTTTCTCAGGTTATCCTACATCTAACATGCATTTTTTTGCAGCCACCTAAGCATGCCACATCTTCCTTAACATGCCACATCTTTCCCGTAAACTTTACCCTTAAACTCAAAGAGCTTCCATCATTGATACATCTATCCACAGTCGAACTAGTTGCAGTAGAACCAACAGCCAAAAAACCTATGTTTTCATGCATGACCCATTGCTATCAATGCTGCCCTGTTCTCTGATTTCGTTCATGCCATGTAGGACCAGAAATACACCATACCAAAGAAAGGATAACACTTGCTTGCTTTTCAATCATCCTTTCCACATAAATAGAAACTGAATTGCTCACCATGCTCCTGGAAACAAAGAAAAAACCTTAGCAAGTCTGCCTCAATAAATGTTGAACTGAGATTTTTTATGTGCAATGTCTGCAAAGAAGCATGGTAGGATTTACAAAAATTGTGACGCTCCCTGAATATATACGACCCCCGGCCATATACATACGGGGACTTTCCCCTCCCATGGCGACCATCTCACCATGAGCAGGGCCCTCCGTCTGACCCGGGCCATCTACATAGAGATGCTCGAGTGAAGGGCACGGAGGTGTCATTCGGCCCACGCCTTCGATGGGCTCCTACATCGCAGAAGCATGAATACGAGGCTTAGCACACAGCATAAACCATATATATATAAATAACCACCACGAAGGGTGGCACATCCATCCAAATACCAACGGCAAAGAATATACATCTAAGACTAGGAAAACACCCCAAACCTCAGGTTCTACCCTGGCTCAGACTCCAGTGAGGATCGACTGACGGCTGGGCCTCAAGAGATCAGCAGACCGAGTCTTGGCATGGCGTTGGCTGGCATAGAACATCGGCTAGGGTTGTCCACTCCATCCGCCCCTCCTGTGCACACTTTGCAGATGGGTCGATTCACGCTATGGCTTCGCTATAGCCTTCCCGAGACGCAGACTCAAGGTATCACCCATTTGAGTCTACTCCAGGGTTCATGACGCCCCAGTCCGCTGAGGCAGGTCAGGGAAGTGTCCCCTTCCAGGATCACAGTGGTTCCATGGGTGAGCTAGAGAATACGTGCCGCCTCAGCGACCCCCGCATCCGTACCCAACTTACTCACCCTAAATCTACTCAAAGTGCAAGGTGCTCCATACGGATCACACCTCTACACCCAGGGAATGTCAGACCCATACCCGGCCCTCTACGTGACCGGCTATCAGGCCTAGCCCACTGTAGGAGTCTCAGGAGCCTTTTATGTTCGTGCAAGACCCTACCCCCACTTCACCACTGTGTCCCTTATCTGGTGCTAAGCCAGACCATAGCATCTACGACCCGGTGGTCTCTTGCACACAGGTCGCATCTAATGGGAATATTACAGGGTTCTATCTAGGAGCATACTATCATACCCCCCCTTTAAACCCCTGTTTAATGGAAACTACTAACTACTCCATAGATTCATCCATCATTTTGTAACAGAGCACCATTCATAATTGAAATGTAATCCTACTTACCATAGAAGGGTTAATCTCAACAAAAGCAATCAGAAAAGAATATTATTTTACAATTCACAACTGAACTACTACTAATCAGTGTTTCTGCTGGAGCCGTTATCGTTGGGTGCTTCCATAATGACGCACAGAGGGTGACAGCAATAGCAACAGTTCTTGGGGGACGATCAGTAACAGTTCTTGGGCGCTCAGCTACTCCTTGGGCGCTCTGCTGGGTCGAATTTTGGGTAGGAAGAGGGTGGCGCTTCCCTTTGGTGGCTCAATTTAGCAACACCAATGCTGACCACTCGGGTTTTGCCAAGTGGCACCTTCCCAACCCATTAGTTGACTCATCACACATGGGTTTTTATAATTATCCTTTATAATTAGATTAACATAGCTAATTAAATCCCTTTTGGTCAACCCCCTAGGTTACCGTGCCCCGTGGTGGCGTACGTTCACTGGGTGACGTGGCAATGTATTTATACATATACCGTATAAATACTTGGAACGTCACATTCTCCCCTCCTTTAGAATTAATGCTGTCCTCAGCATTGGGGTTAGATGTAGTTATAGCAAATCACATTATGAAAGAAGGTAATTCCCGACTTCCGAAGGTAATATATCTTATATTATAAAGTTTTAGCGTATGTCATGAATCAAACCCTAATTTGTATGGTTGAGATCATATAATTGCATTCGAAGAATGAGATTTATCACACGACTTCCTACCGCCGTGATTGGCCATGCTTTGAAAAGGGAAAGGGAAAAGGAAAAGCGAGAAGAAAAGGGCAAAGTGAAAGGCAAAAAGGCACAGGTAAAAAGAAAAGAAGGAAAAGGGAAAAGAGCACAGAAAAAAAAGAAAGGAAAAGAAAGGGAGAAAAGGAAGGAAAAAGGGCACTACGAAAAGGAGAAGAGGGAAATGGTGAGGACAAGAGTAAAAGGTATGGGAAAAAGGGGAAGAGGAAAAGAGTAGAGAGAAGGGAAAGGGGGAGGAGGAGGAGGGAGTGAAAAGGCACACTAGGAAAAATGTGGGAAAAGGAGAAAAGGAGAAAAAGGACACAAGAAAAGGGGAAGAGAAAAAGGGAGGGGAGAAGAGAAAGGCAAAACAATAGTCATAGAGCGGAGTTGTATGATTGGACCCATCAGTCACACCTGTTCAAGGTCTTAGTGGAGCCTGTCCTTTTATACGGGGTTGAAGTATGGGGCCCAGTAGTATCCCTCGCTACTTGGAATGACTTGGAGCAGGTGCAGAAAGCCTTCTTGGTAGAGCACTAGGGGTGAAGTCCACAGTCCCATATCAAATTCTACTGCAGGAGACAGGATCCTTGCCTCTTCAGAGGGCGGCTCTTGATCGCCACATTGTCTATTTTCAGAAGGTGGTCAACATGGACGATGATCATCTCCCTAAACTAGCTTATATCATGGCAATGGGGCCGCAGCGCCTCAAGGCCTGCTGGAGGGAAAAGAGAGCTCAATGGATGGCTAGATGGAATGTGCAGGAGCACATGTGCATACATGTGCAAACAGAGGCAGATCGCCATAGCTTGAGGCAATATCTTGACGCTTGCTTCATCAGCAAGCTCTGGGATGCTAGCGCCCTTGAACAGGTCAAGGCAAAGACACTACCGGCCACCACATAAATCCCACATTGGAGCGAGGCTCACAATGCTACCTGCGCACCCACTTGCCCATGAAAAGCCTTGAGACTCATTGCCTCCATTCGCACGGGGGCACATCATCTTGAATTGAGAGACAGCAGATGGATTGGTGAGCCACGTCGGGGCGTGGGCTCATCAATGCCGCCAAATGGGAGTCATTGAGGATGAATCTCATACCCTTCAAAGTTGCCCGGCATATGATCAAATCCGGACGCTATCTTTGAGTTGGTGGGCCCGGCCAGCCGTTACAGGTGACATTGAGCACGGCATCCGTACGGGTGCTAGGATCATACCTTCAGGAGGTCATGGACATGCGAGATCAGCTATGTCCTCGGGCACGCGCTTGACATGTACATACATATTTATTTCATGATGATGTATACTTGTACAGTTTGACAGCATTCTTATTACTGCCACGGTTTTTCCCTCGAAAACCCTTCGGGGCGGGGGTTTTTTAATCCGGACAGTAATAAGTTTGCTGCGCTCCTTCTGGGTCCCATAGGCCGATTGGTCTCAGTGGACGATAAAAAACTATTCTTATTCTTATTCTTTGATGACGCATCTCGGCTAGGCTAGGTAATGCATGCCATGTATCTGCTCGACTATAAGTACATGCTACTGGCTATTATCTTCTGGTCGCACTGTTATACAGGCTTTTCACACATGCAAGTTTTTTTCTCCTCCACATTTTAAATCAAGTTACAATCTTATCGATGTATTTGAGTCGAGTTGCGTTGGTGCCTCATTGCCTTCTAGACTGCTGTCCATTAAATTTGTTGATTGCTTTGATTTGGTAAGGCATGGCCTTATTACCTTATAGACAAGGGTTTGAGTCATGGTGCTTTCTTGATATAGGTTTAATTGGTCATGTTCTATGTCCTTGCTAACTTATGTTTCTTATTTTTTAGTTGTATAATACCAAGCTCAAAGTTGATATATTATTTTCAGGATATATTCTTTTCATTTTTGCCAGCTACATTCAATGTTTTCAGTAACTATTTTCTGGTCCATTTCTATTACAAGTTTATCGTTTTCATCATGAAGGTTCTGTAGTATCAGTTCGATTCGATGCGTTCCATTGTTTTTAATCCGATTCTTTATGGTCGTTCTTCTCATCAATTTCGGCCATGACATCGACATCAATCTCGACAATGATCTCAATCTTCGCCATGCCTCCCTACCATTGGTATTAGCTTGTCTGCTTTTCAAGTCAAATTATTGTAAGTTTTTGAGGCATTTCTTTCCTTGCCGGATGTAGCACGTTGATCTTACTTGTTTATTTGCATTTTTTATTGTATCATTGGGTTGTCTACTATATGTTGCTAGGTAAATAACATTTGTAGTTTTGGGAACTGTGTTACACATATACGTATCTTTCCATCTTTAGAGACCTTACGTTTCTCATTTTCTAGCTATGTAACGAGCTCGGGAGTGATATGTTATTTTTTGTTTTTTTCTTCTGCATTTGTCAGCATATAATCCAATGGATCTTTGGGATTAGGGTATAGTTCATTATATTATCTAGGCATTCTCTCTTAAAACTTTTCATTGCAATGGTCATATGGTTTCTTGTTTCTGATGCATATTTGATGCGTCTTTTCTACTTCCAACATGTGTTTGTAAATTGTGTTGCTAGACGTATTTTCTCTGTGGATGCTATGTTGCTAAGTTATCGTTTCTGCAAACTTAAGTTACTTCACCATAGAGGGATGTGACCTATTTTTGCACTGGTGCTCTTGCTATTTAAGTCACTTCACCTTAGAGGGATATGACCTATTTTGCATTAATGGACTTCTAAATTGGTTCATGTCTTTTTCCTTTTTTAGACCTATTGTTCCAACGTTATTCCTAGATGGCAGCATGTTCTAAGATGCACAGCAAACGTTGAGGACCTTCACATATTTTATAGTTGACATATGCCTATGGGATCATCCACCAGAGTTTTGCATTTTAATTCTGCATTTGATAATTTTGCATTTTATATTTAGTTTTATTTGGATAGGAAGTATATCTCGTTCGACACTATATTGACTTTTTGTTACATAGGTTTCTATTGAAAACATTCTCGTTTGGGCTTGCCAACAGGATCCTATAACATTGGGTTGTTTGTGACAGTTACGTTTCAAGCATTGGTGGACTTGCTTTACTGATAATATGTCACTGGGTTTTCATTGTTCAATTTGGATTCAGTTGGTGGGGGTATTTGGCAATTGCTTACTATAGCTTATGAATGTATTATACGTGTTCTCCTTTTGATCGGCCTCTACTTTGATGAACCATTCACGTTCCTTGCCATATCTGTTTATGTAACGTTCCTAACCGACATGCCCTTAACCAACTGGGCAAAACCGTCTAGACGTTTATGAGTAGTCGCTTCTACCCATTTATGCCGGTGTCTCGGGAACGCCCCACAGGCACATTCAAGGTTCGAATACTCGAGTGGTCTATCATGGGCCCATTACAGTCTCTCCCACTAGAACTATGCTCGTCCTCGAGCATCCAAGGCTATACCATGTCTATGTCATACCATGTCACAATGATTACCAAGTCTTTGCAAATTACCCATGCATATAGGCACACATGGAGACTCGAACTCGAGACCTGCTCTGATACCAACTGTAACGTTCCTAACCGACATGCCCTTAACCAACTGGGCAAAACCGTCTAGACGTTTATGAGTAGTCGCTTCTACCCATTTATGCCGGTGTCTCGGGAACGCCCCACAGGCACATTCAAGGTTCGAATACTCGAGCGGTCTACCATGGGCCCGTGACAGTTTAGCTTTGCTATCCAAGCTTGATCTGGTTTTGATGTCTTCGATTTGTTTCATCACCATCACCCATTTCTGCTATACTAGACTGAACCAGACTTTAACTATCTTAATATTCACCTTCGCTCTCCTATTCTTGTTCCAAACTATTTCGCAGACCTTATGGACCTTGTTGCTTGGGCATTCTATTTGATATCCGTCTCATTTTTCTTCTTGCCCTTTCTCTTGACTTTGCGCTAATATGTCTGCAACCTCTAACTTTAACTCATCCATCATTTTTTGTGAATACTGTTTATCTACTTTGTTTAGTTTTTGCTTATATTTGGTTAATATCTGGTCAGGCATTTCATGTTTTTGTCATGCTTCTTGTTTCGACCTTATATTCATGGGTTCTTAACCTTCTTCTTGACTTTGTGCTCCCGTGTCTGCGACCTCTACCTTAGCCTCATCCCTCACTCTGCTAGCAGCAATACAAGGGCAAGCATAATGTGGCTCGTGCACATAGTCACAGGCATGGACGCTGGCGGTCTTCCTCTTCCGTCTGCAGCAACGGCCCAATATCACTTGTCATTCGGTCCCTCCCTCTTTCTCTCTTATGTGCTTCTCTTTGCCATGCTTTTGCAATTTGTCATGTTTTTGCATTTGAGAGCTCCTTTGAAACATATTTATCCTTTGAAGCATATTCACCTAGTTGTTTTAGAATTCATGTAGTATTCTCATATTGTATATTCTTTCCTTGATTTTTAAATTATGGGGGCTCCATCCACTAGTTTGCCCGTTTATATAATTTGCCTTGCTAACTCGATCATTTTTCGTCTTCTGCTTTCTGTAAGTATATAGTCTAATGAGGTTTTGGGGATTATAGCATTGTTCATGTTCTTATTGAGGCGATCGTGTTTTAGACTTTTTCTGGCAGAGGTCATGCAGTCTTCTATGATGCGTGTTTAATGCATTCTTTTATGTTTTATATTGCAACATGCACGTGTAAATTGTGTTATTAGATATGTCCTTTCTTAAGGTGCTATGTTCTTCAGTTCTAGTTTTGCTGCACTATGATGTCACTTCACCTTAGAGAGATATGATTGAATGTTGTATATAGGGACTTGCCATTTAATCATTCTCGTCGACTTCAATTGACTTCGATCTTTATTTCTTTCTGGTCCTTCATGTTGGATTTGTGCTCACATTTCGGCAAATTCTACCTCAATATCCTCCCTCGTTCTTGTTAGGTATGATTCATTTTGGGGCATCTATTCATGGGTTTCGGCATCTTTTGTTTTATTATTGCGAACAATAGGTATGACTGGCTTACTAACAATATGTTATCATTGTGTAATCACTTATTCCTTTTTTCGCATTCTGTCGCATGGCTAGCCTCCTTGCACTCCACCTCGACGTTGGCACTTGACCCCATCACCTCTTTTACCTTGGCCACCTTTGACTTCAGACTCAGACTTTGACCTTCTTTGTTTTTTCATAAGCCTCTCTTTGCTTGATCCACGATGTGACCCGAATGTAACTTCAATCTCTTTTCCCTTCTTGACATTTCTTAACCTCTATCTCAACCTCATTCCTCGTTCTTTAAAAGTATTATTCATATTTGCTTGATTCATGATGTGATCCGAATGTAACTTCAATCTCTTTTCCCCTCTTGACCTTTCTTAACCTCTATCTCAACCTCATTCTTCGTTCTTTAAAAGTATTATTCATATTGGTGCATCTAGTCATGGCTTTAGGCATGTGATCTTATTTTCCTTGCCTTTGGATTTGCTCTGCCTTGCCTACAGCCCCTTGCATAGAGCCCCCTTGATTTGCCCCTTTCTGGCTTTCTCTCTCTAGGGTTTACAGTCTCTCTCTAGCCCCAAAACCCCCAAACCCCTAAAAGGTGCTCTGGCCTACATTTTTGGTCCCCAAATTGGATTCTGAGCACAATTTTGACAGCCAGAGACCCCACTGCCTCTGACCCTAAAAGGTGCTCTGACCTACGTTTTTGGCCCCCAAATTGGATTCTGAGCGCAATTTTGTATGCCAGAGACCCCAGCGCCTTTGGAAGGCGATTACCGCGAGAATAATGTTGAGCTAGGCTCCAACATTTGCCTGACATTGCCATAACCCAACCAACTGCCTCTTGGCCTTGCCTAGCCTGGCCACAACCCTGCCACATCCTACCTAGCCCTGCCAGACCTGACAAGCCCCCGCCATAGCCTACCTAAACCTTGCTTGACGTGCCATAGCCCAAGTCATGGCCACAGAAGCAGCCCAGTGTCCAAACTCACCCCTAGCGGTGAGCTTCCACGAGACCCACCCCACCCCGGGCAAACCCGGCCCCCGGCCTGGCGACCTCCACGCTTGAGAGCCTGCATGGGAAAACCAGGAAGGGCCATCAACGAAGCGGCCCCGTGCAGACGCAATGGGCAAGGGAGAGACATCCTCCATGAAGAAGGAGGCCCGGGCCAAGACCCACACAACCAGGTCGGCTCGACGGGCGGGGAATTGGTCGCCAGGGCCCCACGGGGGCCCCCCTCCGCTGGAGTAACCTTGGGCGGCATCCAAGCTGCGATTGAGGTTAGCGGTGCCGCATTGCGGCCCGAGACGGAGATGGAGTCGCAACATCCAGTGTTGTGCGGACCGGTTGATGATAGCAAAACAACAGATCACTGAGTTGGAGACCCAAGCACGCCAGGCGGACGAGAGCATCCGCCTGGTGCACTTTGAGAGATAGCAAGGCAAGACGGGGTGCTTGCGGACATGCAGTTCAGCGTGGATACCCCGGATCTTTGCGAGACGGGGGCGGGGACCCGAGGCAGCGAGACACTTGCAATCACGCGTCGGCTCGCGCCGAGGTCGATGAGGCCAATGCCATAGCACGGCGAGCACAGGCCACACTCTAGTTGGAAGTTGAGGAGGCTACCGCTGCAAGACAAAGGTTGCGGTCGCCCGCCCGGGGTTAACCAGGCGACGAGCACCCGCCGGGAGAAGGATTTAGCACGGGGCCCAGGAAATGCGGGAACCCCGATCATTTGTTGCCCAAGAAGGCAAGGGCCTCCATGCGGGGAGGCGCATGAACAATGTCGGCTTTGCCGCGGCGGGAGATGGCCGAAAACCGAGACCAAGCCTTGCAAGAGCTGAGCTCAGGACTTCCGAGAACGAAGCCGCGCATCACATGACACACCGCATCAGCAGGCCCAACAACGCAAGGCGCCGTCGAGGGTCACCTGGGTCAACACGAGATCTGAAGCGGACCGCCCGCCCGCCCGCACCATCATCGCGGCGTGCGCTACCGGGGCAGTGGCCCGATTACCCTCACCGGATGGCCCGGAAGCTCATGGAGCCTGAGGCGGCGAACCACAACACAGTGGTTCCGGGGCTGCCGGGAAGAGGCTGGGAGAATCTCACGGAAGATACACCTGAGATCCTTGAGCATGGCGTTTACAGTCTGGTCCGGGACACATTGAGGTCTGCCGACCGGCATACAGTCGGCGCCCGAACCCGCAATGGGAGTCATGGTGTTCACGGTTGCGGATGCACAAGTTCGAGGGCCATACCATGGCGGGGACAGGATCTTGAAAGGGAACATCTCGTATGTGGCCGAGATCTTACTCGGTGCAATAGGAGGCCCGCAGGTGGGAGTTTGCGGTCGAGGGGGCCTAGCCGTCGACCAAATCTTGCCCGGTTTGCACACCTTTCGACCAAATGCTACCCCTCACGCCTCCGCTCACGCTCCTCGCCAATCGTCCCACAGCTTCAGTGCGCTCCGCTTCGGCCAAATCGCGCCCTGTTGCCCCAGCTTACGCTTGTCCAGAAGTCTGCCCGCAACTTCGGTCTGCTCATTTGCTGGTCCTTAAGTGACACACACTACACAATCTCCGTCGCTCAATAGGAATTGTGCCTCCGGTGGTGATGCAGGCGGGGTTTCCTGTGTGAAGGCGATAGCCTCAATTTCAATTTGTGGACATGGACCTCATCTTCCTCATGGAGACATGGGAACACCCAGACCCACGGTACCGCGATCTGCCAGGTTACCGGCATTTTTCGGTGTTCAATGGTTGTACAGGGAGATGTGGGCACGGTGGGGTTACTGCTACTACTTAGGGTAACCTTGGCACATTTGATTTCCCTCGAGGCCCGGCCGGACATAACCGCTACTTGTGGGTCCGAAGTGCACCACCACGGCAGCGATCCTCTCTTCCTAGGCTGCTTGTTACTTTCCCCATGCGAGAGAGTCCCTTCTATCCACGCCCACCGGAGGTGGGATGGGGATGGACCCGTATGTCGATCTATATGACTAGTAATGGTGCCCAGCGTTGCTGGGCATAAGTTGGGAACCTGTGCGGACGAAAACCTGTTCAGCTCAGATTCCTTTTCATAAATCTAACATAATAGAAACTAAGCCCACGATTGCTGAGCTTTAAGAGGTTTTGTGCATTCGAAACCCTCCTCTTCCCTTTGCCTTTTCATCTATCCTTCATTTTCCTTTTTCCTCGTTTCCCTACATACTTTCCTTTTTCCTTTTCCCTTTTTTTTCTCATTTTCCTACACATCTTATTTTTCCCTTCTTTCTTTTTTCCTTTTTTTTATCCCCTTCTCCCTTCTCTTTCTTTCCATTTCCCTTTGCCCTTTTTCCCTCCCCTTTTTTATGACGGACTTTTTCCCTTTCATCCTTTGCCCGCCCTTCCCATTTTTCCCTTTTCTTTTCTCCTTCCTTTTCCTTTTCTTTTTCACTTTCCCTTTTCCCACGCCCTTTCTTCGTTCTTTTTTTTCGCACATTTTCATGTGCCCTTTTTCTTCCTTTCCCCATCCTCTTCCTCTTTATCCTTTCCTTTTTCTGCTTCTCTTTTTCCATTTCCCTCTCCCCTTTTCCTCATGCCCATTTTCCCTTCCCTTCCCCCTTTCCTTTTCTTTTTCCTTTTCCTTTTCCTTCTATTTCCATTCTTTCACCACCCTTTCACTTTTTCCCGTGCCTTTTTTTCCCTTTCTTTTCCCCCTTCTTTTTCATTTTCTCTTTCCCTATGCCTCTTTCTATTCCTTTTTCTTTATCTTTTTTATGTGCGCCTTTTCCTCCTTTTCCCACCCTCTCCCCTTTTTTCCTTTTCCACTTTCCCCTTTCCTCTTTTTCTTTTTTCTTTTTCCTTTTTCCTTTTTCCTTTTCCCATGCTCTTTTTCCCCTTTCCTCACCCTTTCCCTCTTCTCTTTTATCCCGTGCCCTTTTCCCCTTCCTCTTCCTCTTTTTCAATTCCTTGCTCCTCACCCTTCTCCTGTACCCCTTTTCCCCTCCTTTTTCCTCATTTTCTGACTCTTTCCCTCTTTTCCTTTTTTCGGCCTTTTTTCTTTCCCTTTTCCTAATAAACTTTTTCCTTTCTTTTTTCCTTCTTTCTCGATCCTTTCCCTCTTCCTTTTTTACCCATGCCCTTTTCCCCCTTCCTTCACCCTTTCTCCCTTCCTTTCCTTTTCCCATGCCCTTTTCACATTTTTTCTCATTCCTTTTTTCTATGCGTGTTTACCTTTTTCCCGCACCCTTTCCCTCTTCCTCCGTTTCTATTTTCCATGTCTTTTTTCTTCTTCCCTTTTTTCTCGTGCCCTTTCCCCTGTCTATTTTCTCATTTCTCTCTTCCTTTTTTTAATGCCCTTTTTCCACGTTCTGTTTCCTCCTTTGCCCCTCCCTTTTTCTTTCTCCTTTCACTTCCCCTTCCCTTTCCTTCTCCCCATCCTTTTCCCTTTTCCCCAATCCCATTCTTTACCCCTTTCCCCATTCTTTCCCCTTTCCCCATGCCATTTCCCCTTGCCTTTTCCCCTTTACATCTTTCACTTGTCCTCGTGCCCTTTTCTAAGGTTCCCTTCCCCGTCCCTTTTGATTTTTTCTTTCCCTTTCCCTTTTTACATACATTTTTCTCTTCTCTTATCTCCACCCTTTTCTCATTTCCCCTTTTCCCCTGCCTTTTTGCCCTTTCCTCCTTCCTTTTCCTTTTCCTTTTCCCCCCTTTTCCTTTACCCTTTCCCCATAAGAGATCAAAACATGACCAATCATGGTTGTAGGAAGTTGTGCGAGAAATCTTGGCCCTTGGATGCATCGAGATGATCTTGCCCACTCACATTAGGGCTTGATCCAATCCAAGAATTACGGTATAACATTATTATCTTATATTATTATCTTATATTATAATGTTGTGTAATGGACCACGCCCTAATTTGGACGGTTCAGATCTTTCGAACTTAATTTAAAGGCCGAGATTTCACCTCTAGGTTTTTTTTTTCTAGGTTTCTCTTGGTTTCCGCTGTAATTTTTTCTCTTCTGTTTTCGGTTTCACATTCTTCATTACGTCCAGCTGATCCATTACCAACTGAATCGACATGAAGCTGAAGAAGCAAAGGTTATTCTTGATATCCGATGTCCTTGACAATCGGCTTTAGTTTTTTTTGCCTTATGTTCTCTTTTGTGCAGACTCTTGGAAGATTTCTCCACCAGATTTACGGCAATACAAGATTTATTGGTGCAACATCTGTAGAGGCCACCGAGGGCTCTGCGGAAAAGTATTTTCTTGGTTGCTATATCCAAAAATTTCTACATCGCCAACATGGGCGCTTGCATGAACATGCACTATAAAGCATGGTTTCGATGCTTATATGCTTATAATCCGGTTGTCGCGGATTTATGCCTCACAAGGTTTGGCTTTGGTCGATGAACCATTGCTCACGTGGTCTATGCCGCGACCGGTTTGCACTAAGGTGGATTCTAGAATAAAATCGACTGAAACAAACCATGTTTTGATGATCGACCGCCAAAGAAGCCATTATACATAACCGTAATAGGTCTACGGTAAGCATTGCGAGCTATGGACATCCATTTTCGTGATATCCTTTAATTTTACACGTTTTTCAAATTTCATGCATTCAATGTTGCATTTTTGCCCCTGGCTTTCCGGTTAAGCCATTCATCCGGGAGGGAGCTATCCACATCCATTCGAACAACTTGCCTCGATCAAGCGATCGATGTCGCCACTCCCTAGCACATTAATATGATCTATCCATTTGTAAGAAATTCGGCTCGAAGCCCCTTTTTTGCTATTGCGGTGATCACACCATGCATGAGCCTCTTCCCCGCCGAACCTGGGCCGTTTTGTGAGATCATATTTTGTCTTTGCATGAAATTCCTTCAAAACTCTTACTTACAAAAAAAAAAATTATCATGGTATTGTTGGTTTTAATTTTAGGTTTTAGAATTGTTACTTCAGCTTCTTTGGATTATGAGAAATAGGTTATGAGAAACTTTTGACTAATATCACATCCATAAAATGCTCCTTTGGCCTTTTTGTTCGATCGCTCCATCTTTGGTCATAAGACATAGTCATATCTCTCCTATGGCATGCCATGCGTGAAATTGTGGTATAAGAAACTTCGATTTTCTTTTTGTTACTTTTCTTGATTTAAAACCGACCTTTTTTGTGCGGTGGATCATTCGTGGATAAATTGTGGGGCTGCAGGATGCACCAAGACGCCTCTCGATTTATGATGTAAATCCACTTTAGATGCAAATTGTCGTTAGAAAAGTTGGAAAGCATTTTATGAAAGCTTTTGCAATCATGTCTTATTTGTTATGTAGTTGTGAAGGGATAAGACAGAAGTTGACAAGAGAAGGCTCTCCCGTGATATGTGGAACTGATTATATTTGTAATTTTTCAGAGAGAAATGAGCTTCCGGTTTGGTAAATTTATTAGTATTGACATGTTTTGTAATACAATTCAAATTTTCTAGATTCAAATACTTTGGAAGTTGCTATTGCGAATTGAGCGGTTTGCCATCACGAGGGTAAGGCCGGTTCTTTTTCTCGCTACTATTAAAATTACAGACTATGACTATCCTTCACATCCGGGGGCTTTTAGGTTTTCTAAAAAGCTCGGTAAAATTATGTCTACATAATCATCTTCCCGGAAGAAGTGTTTATTCATGTATCATAAATGCTTGAGATCTTTGCAGTCAATTAGGGGAGTAAGAGAAACATCCGCTCTGCTGGATTGTAGGTTGTACATTGTGCTTAGCTTGCCTTTAGTGCCCCGCAAGAACAAAAGACTATTCTAGAACTAAGGCTTCGAGGAAGCAAATATATGGCATTTGGATCCGCTTTTGCTCCTTGCTCCTCATATGTTAGAAAATTTTCCATCTTTGTTTGTAAGCGGTCATATCTCTTCTATGTCATGCTTGAAATTGTGGTATAAGAAACTTCGGCTTTCTTTTTATGTTACTTTTCTTGATTTAAACCCGGCCAGATCATTTAGGTGAATCATGTTAATATTTTTTGGATGGAGTAAAGAAGGCCATCTTCAAGAAAACTTTGAGGAGCTATGTCTTGCATTTGCTATACATAGTATTGTTGAATCGACACTTATATTTGAGCAGAGTGGCTTGATGGGTTGCCCTGCATTCCGGACATGAATGCCTCTTTATGCCTAGCCAACTTTAGTGCCCCGCAAAAAAAAACTATTCTAGAATGAAGCTTCGTAAGCAAGTATATGGCATTTGGAATCGGCTTTGCTCCTCGCTCTTCATTTCCCTTGCAATCATATGATATGTCCCAGGTATGATACGTAATTCTTATATGTCAGAATATTATTAAGAGGGAGTAGTTTTTATATGTTAAAAGATCTTTGGATCATAGATCCTTGATCATGGAGCTTTGCCTAAATTTCTTTTGATATTTGTGTTTGCAAGGTGGGCACGAACATTGGGGGCCATGGTTTCGCCATAGCCAAAGGTCAGAAGCAAATGCTCTATTTGAACGTTATGTTAAATAAGCGTCATGTTAGTACTTAAAAGTCAAATACTTTATTTTTTTGTCATTTGCTTTGCAACCCTTCTTTGTCTTTTATGAATTCGGTGATGTGACAATTGAACGCTCTAAATGCTTTACCAACTTGAGTACCATTTATGGAATACTTCTCTTATTTTAGAAGCTTTTGCTCTTCTATTTGTTTCAATAAATCGGCTATGAGAGATAGCACGTGAAAATGTGCACTACAAAAGCGATTATGGCACCGTAATGGGATGCAGGAACTTCAACCTTGCTCTGTATGTATAGTAAGCCCAGTTGCAAAGGCAGAAAGCACGAGGTACCTTTTGCCCTCATGTAAGTCTTTTAACACAATGGCGTGGAGTTAATCTTATAGTTGAGTGGCCCAAGGAAAATAGCATTTGGTTATATAGAAGAGTATTCAAGGCAGGCTTTGGAGTTTCAAGAAATGTGTTCGTCCAAGTGTTTGTTGTGCTATGGTTTGTTAGCATGTGCTGCATCAATGCTCAGTAGTGTTCCAGTGCTTTAGCTCATGTCTCCACCCATGCTGAGGATGCACCTACTAGATCCTTATGGTGGCTTGATCTCATGGCCTCCTCTCTCGGAATTTTAACTCATGTTTTAATGTCTGTGAAACAGACTAAAGCATAAACTTACTGCATGGGCTAAGTTTTGTGGGTACTATGGAAGTGTGATAATATATTAAAGTTTTAGCAATGCTGGAAGAGGAGCAAAGGATCACTCATGGTTACATTATTAAGTAATACAAAGAGTAGCATTACCACTCACATAATAGTTACCAACTTTGGCTAATATATTTGGTGGAATGATAATACAAAAAGTAGCATTACCACTCACATAATAGAGTTACCAACTCTGGCTAATATATTCGGTGGAATTAGACTGTTGAAATCAAATGCAGCCATGGTGTTGTCGTCTTGACATGTGCAAGTTTGAATATTGCCTAAGGTCAATTTACACATATATATTTCAAACCAATATCTTAAAGTACATATATATTTCAAACAAATATCTTAAAGTGGGTGTATGAATGCAACAAAATAGACAAGCTTTAAAATCCTTTATACTAAGACCTCTTCCTCTAATATACACAAAAAAGTGCAAAATTAGTGATATATCTCTTCCTCCAATATATACAAAAAAGTGAATGACATGTCGCCAACTTTACCCATGAATTTCTATATTAAAACGAGGAAGTTCCAAAGTTTATAATATAATTCAAGTGAAGCTTATCCCAAAATTATAAAGTTCGTTACACGTGAAGCTCATCTCATTATGACAAAGTCAGTTAGTCTCTGTCCGGCTCTTTTCCTCTCTTGGTTCATCTAGATGTACCAAACGGATGCCCAGCAACGCTGGGCACCATTACTAGTATCTATATGATGACATACAGAAGCACAAGCGGATGGGCAGAGTCATGCTCCTTGGAGAGGCTATGCGGCTGGACCCCCTCGCGGATGACGTCTTTGCGATTTGCGTCCCCCGCAGAGGCAAATTTTGCCCACGGCACTCGGATGACGGGCCAGTCACCCGCCCGGCGCATAATTGCTCGATGTGTGGTATCTTTGACCTGCTCATATGCAATGGCCTACCACAATGGCCCTCTTCCCACGGGTACACTTGCAGACAGGACAATCACGGCGCGCGAACTAGTGTCGTGGATTATGTCATAGTGGTCGTGATAGGATGTACACCTTTGTCGCCCATTTTCACGTCAGGCATGGACGGTCGGGACGAGGAGGCCGACTTCGCATCACCTCCCACTCTATGTGAGGCTGGCCTCGCCACCGCTATGGCTCCCTCAAAGGCAAAGACACCTTGCCGACCCTCGGTTGCGCTTTGGATTATGAGCAAGCGGAGGGTTACGCCGACATGCTCGCAGCAGGCTGGCCCACACGCCGGAAAAACAAACCAACCAACCGGGTTGAGCTCCTCGTAGCAGGGGCGATAGTCGCTTTGGGAGACCTCCCCACGCCCGGAGATCGAGGTCGCGAACCTTTCCGCTGTGAACGGATGGTTTGATGCCGAAAGTGTAAGGAATGCAAATCGCACTCGTCTCATCATGGATCGGGACACGCTGGAGCTCAGGCCACCAGCCATTACCACGCCTTCCTCAAGGAAACAAAGGCAAGGTACCTATCAAGGCACCAAGGAGAAATGTTGGCCTACTAGACACCAACCCGAGAACTTTCGGCAATGTACTCCAAAGGCGGCCACGACCCTACGGGGCACATCCTACGGCGAGCAATGGGAGCGATACACGCAGCGGCTTTATGATCCCCGGGAACACGGAATGAGGTGCCCCCGAACATGGCCAACGCCGGTGATCCGCGTAAGAAGATGTCGAAGAGGGGCGGCGCTGGCTAATGGGAAGGCGGCCAGACTTAGACTACCGCGCAAGCGGAGTTGCTCAAGTGGGGAGGACAGCCCATGGTACTCGTCGCCCTGCCCGACTGTTTCAACAGTACCGCGAAGAGGATTTTCCCGGTCATGGACCACAGGCGTGGTTGTTCCGATCTACAAGGCGGGGGACCCACACCGCCCGACCCACCACCGAACCATCATGGTCAGCTCGGTGTTTGCCAAGTGTTGGCGGGCATTCTTGAACAAGGTAAACCGGGCGTAGGCGGCGTGAAATCGGGGCACTTATCCAGCAAAAGCTTCGACCCGACATTCGACTATTGATCACATCTTCACACTCGTGACCTCGGTCGAGGACAGCAGAACCGTCGGGAGGACTCAGATCTTCTTGTTTTGTGGACTTTGCAAAAGCTTCGACCGGTACCGGGGAAAAGTTGTGGGCGAGATTGCACCATCTGGGGCTCCCTGTGGATCTGTAGAACGCAGTGTACAGAATGTACGAGAGCTGCACAGGCCGCATGCAACCGGAAGGACAGTCATTTGTCAGCAGCATTGGAGTTAGGCAAGGTTGTCCTCTCTCATCCACACTCTTTGGACTTTACATTGACCAGTTGGAAGCCTAGCTTGCTGCCAATGGGGGGGACATTATACAGCTCTTGCACCAGGTCATCTGGTAGCTCATCTATGCGGATGATGTGGACCTCTTGGCCCATACACCAGAGGGCATTGTTAGTCCTGTGCCTCCTGGTACAGGACTATTCATGCATACTGACATGCACTGTGTCAAGCTCAAGGATCCTCGGCCAACCCGCGGGTCGACATCCAAGGCTCCGCGAAGACCAAGCGGCCAGACCACGCCAGCCAAAACCTTTGGTACATCAACAAGAGGCGCTTTCGGACAAGTGACGGCCCGCCACCGCCAGCGTCGGCGTCCAGGCGTGATTCTAGGCACTTCAAGAGGCACCGCCAACATTCTGCAGAATCAGGCCTCCTTCCGTGAGTCGGCACCGAGATCGATCGAGTGTCTATATTGGGCCCAAGGCCATTGTACTATATATATGAGTAGAGTTAGCTCATAAGTTTTTAGATGAGTTTTGAGTCTTGTCTCACTTCAGTTTTCTCTCTATTGCGAGAGCTCATGTATTTTCATAATTGATATCAAGGAAGCTTATCATCTTTCTCTCATTTGTTTTTGTTTTTCTTCTCTTTCTTCTCTTTGGCCAAATCAGCGTGACATAGTCCCAGGACTCTCTGTTAGATCCACGGGTCCTCACAGGGTCAGCTGTCTTCGAGTTCCCAACCCGGACCCCAAACACCGCCGCCGGGCTGCCGGGTGCGATTTTCTCCTACTTTCTTTTACGCCGCCATATGCGTAAAAGTAATTTCACGCCCGGAAGAACTCCTTTCTCGATGGCATCTCGCTTGGAGCGCCATTGTCGGAACTGTTCGCGATATGTATGGATCGCTTATGACATAGGGGAGGCCATCGCCGGCCTAGGGCTCGGTCGCGCCACCCACCCCTCGTGTCGATCTCGCCCCAGTTCCCCGCCCCAAGCGTGCAAACATTGCTCCCAACCTCGGTCCCTCATCACTATCGGGGAGCCTTATCCGGCTCAACCTTCTCAACCGTACTTTCACACCCCTGAACATGCCTACATCCATCATTCGCCGGGCCATACGCCTCTTCCTTTCAGAACCATCATCTCCCGGGTGGGCACCGGCTATCCACATGTCTCCTTGGCGCCTACCCGGGAATATCCTTTCCCTACGTTTTCCCATCGCTCTTCCCATTTTACAACCTTACGGATCTCAAAACCAATGCTCGGCTACCCGGTTTCTCCGCAGTCACCCCTTCATCGTGGTCCGTCGGTGCACAATGCCACATCCGTCTCAACCTCAATATCCTCACTATCCCGTTTCGCCCCAGCCCAAAGACTTTCACATCTACCTTTCGGACTAAACCGACTTATCCCACCTTTGGCAACACGAAAGGCAAACCGTTAGACCAAAGTGCTCGTGCCCACATGGAAGAATTTGAGGCTCTAGCTGTCCTAAATGGTCATGCGAACCTCAACTGAAATTCCACATCTTTTCCACCACACGCGCGGTTTTCCTCATCAATGGCTCATGTCCAACAAAAGCCATTGGAAACAAGACTGGTCCGAAATGCCTTTGCTTTTTCTCTCTCATTACGGGACCACGGATGATGATCAACTTCATCTCAAGCAACTCAATGAACTTCAACAAGAGCCCACTTGAGTTCGCCTGCAGGGATTTTTATGGATCGACTTCACATTCTCGCTAAGTAAGCTCAAGGAGTACCCTACACGAGCCGATTTTGGTCCGGTTTCTCCAAGGACTTCCTCCAGGCTATTCGACTCATGATGAATACTGCGCCCAAAAACTTTGGAGCAAGGCTATCGACCTTGTCAATCACTCCGTCAATGTTTCCTCCCCCGTGGCTCTTCAAGAGCTCCCGTTCATTCCACCTCGCCATGGTTCCACAAACGGCCGTTCAGCCTCAACACGCTAATCCACAGTAGATCAAATCAACGGTGCCATATTTGCAAATATCAAGGCCATTTGGCCAATGAGTGCAACTCCACCAATGGCCCGCCTCATTGCAAGAGATGCAACATGTGCAATCATGCCACGGAAGAGTGCACTCGCACTCATCCCACACCGTTCCGCAACAAAATGGTTTATCAAGTGCAAACCACACCTCAGCCACAATCGCGACTATCGCCAGACCACCTCTTGGGGTGCAGCCCATAACTCTATCAAGAATGGGACCAACCACGGGGGGATCCAACCAACGCCCTCCTTTTGATCCTTCTAAAGCTCGGTGTTATCCTTTGTCAAGAATGGGGTCATACCACCACGGCGTGTCCTCAACTTCCACAAGTTCAGGTACAGCTTCCTGGCACAAATCAGACCACCTCGGTCCGCCTCACGGCTTACCAACTATGGCTCGCTAATGGCAAACAAGGCCCGCGACCAGTTCTTAAGAAGCCACCAAGAGCGCCTCAGCAATCACGCTATCAACCAGCTCCAGCAAATCAACCTCAGCTGGATCAACAAGCCCAAGAGGAAATTTTTCAGGCACTTAATCCTCCAGTCCAGCAGTCAAATTGGGTTGGTTTAGTTTCACGCCAGACCAAGGCATCACGTCCCTTGACTATTATTCAGAAGGGCACGCAATCTGCCTTTGCAGTTGACACCATTCCTCATGGGGACGAAAAAAAGGTTCACTTTGCACCTGACTTGGAAAAGCTCATGCCACATGTCATGCCCAAAGTTCGCCAAAGCATTTTGAACCTCATGCAAAGCCGCTGAAGGCCGCGACATTGGCAAATGTTCATGCCACCACTAGAGCTCAACAAAGACAAGATACACCTTCAACATCTCAACCTCCACGCCTCGGACATATCCCAATATTGCAGCCGAGGTTGACTTACTCAAAGTTCTTTGCTTCCCCGCCACGCACTCCCGCGGTGGAACCAGCCAGATCCTTTTTTCTCATGTACCTCTCGAACTCCAAGAGGAGCTTGCCAAGATCAAAATTCCTTTAAGCTTGGCAACCATTTTAAAACTCTGTCCTGCTCTCAAGGACCAGTTACCACTCCCAACTGTTTTAGTTGGGGCTGTGGCTACCTCTACACCCACGGTCCATGCCACGGTGGGAAATCAGCAAGTCAACCATGTCCAAATCGATGGAGGTAGTGCGGTCCAATCTCATCACGGATAAACTCCCGCAAACAAATGGGCATCACACAACTCTTTTCGTGGCCCCATATGACATCAAATTGGCTAATGGCCACATCACGAGACCTCAAGGCGTCACACCTATTCTTCACATCAACATAGGTGATCTCCGCTTTCCCATGGAATTTGGAGTGTGGAAAGCTGGCGAAGATCCAGGTGACTATGAAATGCTGGTAGGCAGACCTTTTCTCCGCCGGGCAAAGAGTATCCACATCGGGCCACGGACCGCTTAGTCATCAATCGATGGTCATCTCAATGCCACCATGGACTTGCAAACAAGGCGGGATCATTTCTGTTGACAATCGCGGAACCCTCTCTCTCGCATTAATCGATTACGAAGAAGCTCGAATATTTATCAAGTTCGGGCTCCACCGCGAAGTCCGCCTCATCATCCTACCGAATATGCCGATCCTTGGGGAGAAATGACTCTTGATCGTGACGTGCCGTGGCTGCCTTACTTGACCCTATCCGGCTCCTTGCAATCGATCCAACGCGTTGATCACTTTTCCGACATCGACACTCCCGCAACTCCCGTTGATGTACACGCCGCCATGAAGCAACCATCGCTAGATGACACCGCGCAACCTCTTTTTCACCACGCAAAGTGCCACGATCCGTTATGCTCCAACCTCCCCGCACACATTGTCCAGATACTGAAGTCATACCCCATATTCAGACTCTCAAGTCGAGATTGTGGATGTTGGCAACAATCAACCCGTCGCATTGCCGCAAACCTTCCGGCTCCTTATCGTAACAGGGCCGTCAAGCCGTTTCAAAAATTCAAACACATTTTCGCCGGAGTTACAAAGATCTTCGGGAATCAACAAAAGCTTGGGGAACTCACCATTCCTACCAAATCGATGCACGCACCGATGTAGCAACGACAAGCATGTGCTCAACCCTAATTACCGCGGATCGCGCCAACATGAAATTGACAAACTCCCTTGCCGCGGGTTTGATCTATGAGGTCAAACATTCGAATGGGTGAGCCCCATCGTCATTGCCCTTAAGCACAATGGTAAGATCCGCGTCTGCGTGTGGACTATCGGAAACTCAATCGGGGCCCGAGCGTGATCATTTTCCACTTCCCTTCACGCACCTGCCTCGAAGAAGTGGTCGGACATGAGATGTACTCCTTTATGGATGGTTTTTCCGGCTACAATCGGATCTCCATCAAAGAATCTGATCAACTCAAGACCACTTTCACCACCCGGGGGGCACTTTTTGCCTACAAGGTGGTTCCTTTTGGATTATCCAACTCTCCTTCAACATTTCAACGCATCATGCTCTCGGTTTTTCATGATTTCATGAAGGAAAATCCCTTCTTGCAAATTTTTCAAGATGACTTCTCTGCCTATAGTTCCATGGTGACCATTTGGATAAATTGGAACTCGTCTTTCCGAAATGTGATGAGTCCCAGGCATTAGTCTCAATCTCGAGAAATGCACCTTTTGGCGTCACTTCGGTGTTCTCGTTAGGCCATGTTGTCGAAAGCGAGGCATCACCACCGATCCCGCCAAAATCGGGTTTGTGTGCTCAAGGCTCAAGCACTGTACCAATATCAAAGAGACACGCTCTTTCCGAAAGGTCAATTATTACTCCACCTTCATACCGGACTAGCAGCCATTGCGCATCCCATTCATAAACTCACGGGTGACTTAATCCACGGGCTTGGAATTCCCGAGTGAAGCCGCTTTCCAACGGTTGAAGCTTTTGCTTACTCGTGCACCGGTTCTTGTTCCTCCTCAATGGGACAAGCCCTTTCACGTTCATGTCGATGTCTCGGCGTTTGCTATTGAGCTGTTCTTTCTCAAGAATATGATGCGACAATCGATAAACCAAATCGCTACGCCAAATCGAAAAACTCAATTTCGCTGGCGCAACTATTTCGCCACGGGCGTGAAGCTTTGGGTCTCATTTTCTCGCGGTCCAACGCCTCCGTCATTACCTTTTGGGCAGTCAAATCAAGTTCTTTGTGGACCATCAAGCACTCCTCTATTTGATCAACAAGTCCACGCCCACGGCCGCATTGCTCGTTGGGTCCTTCTTCTCCAAGAGTTTGCTCCTTTTGAAATCGTTCATAAAGGTCGGCAAATCTCATGTTGTTCCCGGATTATCTTTCACGCATCCACACGGATGATCCCGCGAACAGGGGTCTCGGCGACGCCTTCCCGGATGCTCAACTCTTTTTAGTCACGGCAACACCACATTGGTTCCATGATTTTCAGCAGCATACCTCCTCACGGGTGCTCTTCCACCGTAAGGCGAGACGCCTCTCTCCCCGCCAAGCGACAATCCTGTCGCCATCAATTTCTCCTCAGAGGTCCGCGGACTACACCATGGTTGCCGGACATCTCTACAAAAGGGTAAGGACACCATCCTTCGACGCTGTGTTCTACCTCATGAAGTTCCGACATTGTTCGAGAAGCTCATCAAGGGCACCGGTGGTGGTCATTTTCATGGTGACACCACGCGACGCGAAAAATCCTTCTCGCCCGGGTATTATTGGCCCACGCTCTTCAAAGATGCTCACGCCACGCCCAAGCACGTGTGACGCTTGCCAGCGGGTGGGACGCCCCACGGCCCGTGACGCTCTTCCCTTGACGCCGGTCGCCACGCCACTTCCCTTCAGCAAATGGGGAATGGACTTTGTGGGACCTATAGATCCTCCTGCGAGGCACACTCGTGCCCGATACATTCTGGTTCTCACTGACTACGCCACCAAATGGGCGGAAGCTTGTGCACTTCCAGACAACACTGCTGCAAGCACAGCTAGAGTCCTCTATCAACAAATCATCACGCGATTCGGCTGCCCCACCTGAGCTGGGTCGATGACCGTGGTGTTCATTTCATCAATCATACTATCAAAGAGCTGACGGATTATCTCCTGATACATCATCACAAGAGCACACCTTACTATCCTCAAGGCAATGGGTTGGCAGAAAGCACCAACAAAACTCTGGTCACCATTCTCAAGAAAATTTGTGACGCTTCCCGCACAGATTGGCAGACAAAACTTCCTACTGTTCTTTGGGCCTACAATACTTGTTTCAAGATTGCTACGGGTCACACTCCTTTTAAATTGGTTTATGGTCAGGAAGCTCTCATGCCATTTGAATACATCCTTCCAACACTCCGTTTTCAACTGGCTACTGCTCATAATCCACCAGCTGCTCTCAAAGAACGGGTCTATCAATTAGAACAGTTGGATGAACTTCGAAGGGATGCTTATATTCGTGTTCTTCATGGACAACAGTTGCAAAAATCTTTACATGACAAACGTTTGAAGACAAAAACATTCAAAGAAGGAGATTTGGTTCTTCTTTATGATTCCAGGTACAAAAATTTTCCGGGTAAACTCAAGTTTCGTTGGCTTGGCCCTTATCAAATTGTTCACGTGGTTAGACCAAGCCGTTTTCCAACTAGTCGAAGTTAGATGGCACTCCATTACCTACATTGGTTAATGGTTTTCGCCTCAAAGCATTTCATCACACGTAAAGTGAACATCAACACATAAGAGAGCAGTTCAAGAAGCAAACACCACGTAAAGTGACTAGAAAGGCGGTAGATTATATTATAGTGGAGATTTTTACAAAATGTGGTAGCCCAAATTTATTTCCGCTATGGGCACCGCCTATATACAAAAACGGGCTCAGAGCCCTATTTACTAAGTCCTACGAGGAAAAACCCTCTACTCCGGGTTCGGAGCAGAGGTGATGCGGAGGAGATGGTAGAGGTTCTGCTCCGGATCCCAGCGCAGATGCAGAACCACCTCCATCCCGTTGGTCTTCGGGTCGGGATGTTCAGCCATCCCTAAGACACCGGCCGTCCATGCGAATGCCACGGTTGTGGCAGCGCCAGAGATCCAGACAATTCATCTTACAAGTGATCCACTCCTGACAGTTAGTGGGCATTGTGCAATCTTCGTTCAAGCCAGCAGCAGCCATACTGAGCGCCATCGGATGCCTTCGTTTCTCTCGGTTCGTCTTATATAGCCAACTGAGGAACTCCTTGTCGACGTGGACCAATCACACAAATCGCCAACGTGTTTGCAATGCAAGGTTTTTTCCAAAATGAGAATCTGTTCTCCCGCCGCATATCTAGCCATGGTACCTTCCGACACATTCCTTTTAATGATATCCCACTTCGAAGTTGCCAAAGCATTGAATGCCATTCCTTCTTTCCACACCCGTCGACCATTCATTGGGTGTCCTTTGCCATCTGTCACATCCGATCTTTCTTACACGCCTCATCCTCACCGTTCATTGCTTCTCCCTTATGTTTTGGGACTTAGCCAAATTTTTGCCTCTCAATACCCTTCTTCAGATCTTTTGACACTGCACCATCAACGGGTTCGCCAGACTCTTCATACCTCTTTCGCCTCGGTTTGTGAGCCCTAAAACAAACCTTTTTCGTTCCTCTGGCGCCTTCCTCCTCCGTGCTTTCGACTTTTCGTCTTCCGCCTTTGGCATCCCTCTTTGTTCTCGCACATCATTCCCATGGCTGCCCCAAGATTTTCTACACTTCTGCTCTTGCTCCCAAGGATCCGCCCTTTTTGCATCAGATCTTTCTTGACGCCCACTTTCCGCGGAAGCCCTTGTTGGCCCAAATAAAGAAGTTGTTTGAACGACATCAGCTTTACGTAATTCTCTCAAATGGAACTTCCGCTCCAAATCCAAATCGACCCGATTCTGTGAGTTCATCGCCAATATCGTTAACAACCCGTTAAGGTTACACCCATCGTGGTCGATGGCACCACTATTTCATTGACTCAACATTTGATTTTACGAGGTATTTCATATTCCCTTGCACACTCCTTGTGTATCATGGTCCGCTATCTGAGGATATTGATGTCACAGAGTTTGGTGCACCGCTTATCATGCCAATGTCCATCGTCGACCAATATCGACAAGCCTCCACGAGACCTTTGTTAAATTTACGGGCGAAAATTCCTTGGGTATTCTATCAAGAACACCCATATCAATAAGCCTTTCTATAACCTGGTCCTCACTGCTACACACTCCAAACACCACATAGATTGGCCCCAAATGATGTTCTATCGTCTTCTCCAAGAAATGGACCGCCTTCGGGGTACCACTTCCATTTCTGAAGTTTCTGTGGGAGGGCACTTTCAAGCCCTCATCCGTCATTACTTCCCTCCCACACCACCAAATTCTCATAATTCCACTCAGCGCTCCCTTCCAATCACTCACCAAGTTGGCACTTCCGTCTTCCCCTGGTCATGACCACAGTCCACACTCATGTCTTTGTTTCCTCCTCCGCTACACCATCCACTTCACACCATTTTTCCTGGACCTCCCAAACCCAGGCAAATGCGGCCGGCTCCACCACCACAACACCCTCGTCGGTTGTTGTATCAAGATCGGCAGGATGCTCAAGCCGCCGCTCTTAAGTTACAAGAATCCCAAGACGCTCTTATGAGCGGGGTTCAACGGGCACTCGAGGCCTCTGATGCGGTACACCAAGACCTTCAAGCTGCAACTGCCCAAGTTGCAACTTTGGAGGCCAAACTTCAAGACAAGCATGAAGCTCTCTTACAGGCTCATGCAGATCTCAAAAGTACACAAGCTCAAGTCAGCCAACTCGCTAGTCAAGTGTGAGGGCTCAGCCCGGTCAGAAATTCAGACTTTATTGGAGCACAACAAGTCCAAAGCAGCTCTCCCGAAAGTACCAAGGACGCCAGATATTGCTAAACTCAATGCCTTGTACTTCGTGAGCGTGTGAAAATTTCAGCACTCAAGTTCAAAATCTTTCAGCCCGGGACGCTCAAGTCGCCTCCTTGATGGCTCAGCTTTCTACACAGACCTCTCAGCTCACCTCTCTTCAAGATCAGCTTACAGAGGTGCAGAAACAGAAAATACTAGATGACGCAGAGATTGCCGCAAGCCGGCCTCAATACACCGGGAAATCTTCCTCCCCGGTCAATCCCTTCGAACGGGTCCGCGTGACGTCCACGCCCGCTACTCGAGCGGGACAATCGGATCCGCGGATCTCGAACAAATTACCGCAGCAAGCTATTCATCACCGATGAGGCTCAAGCAAAACTTGACGCCCAGACTGCAATTCTTCACAGAATGCCAGTTGACTTCCCAGCTCCCTCCTGCTATCATGATTATGTGGTTGCTCGACGCCACCTCTTTCTTTCAAAGTGGCACGCGGCCGATGGCCCTGTGGATATCCTAATCGAAAGCATTGCTGATTTTCTTTGATTTGGCCGAACTCTCCATTGAGGACAAAGGGTTGTCTTTGCGCCCCTTGTCGTCTTTGATCTCATACAACCGCGTGCCGATCCGCACTTTCTCACCTTGAGTGGTTCAGCCCATGGCTTACATCTTTCATGATTTCTATCCGGGTGATACACGGGAAAACTTTGGAAATGGGCCACGCCCGACTTTTCCGTGGTGACCCCACTGCGGCAATGGGTGCTTCGGGATAACAATCCATATCTTGCGGATCCTGCTCAGACCCAAACTCTTCATCAGGAGTACATGCCTGAGCTTGCCAATCATTTATCTCTCTGGCAAGCGGAAGCGCTGCAACAAATTAGGAAGTATCTAGGACATCCCGAAGATCTTCCCTATGCACAAATTTATATGCAGCACCTCGCTGGTTACAATCAGTTACAAGCTCTGTTGGATAGCAAGACGGTCCCCACGGGATGGGATAGCCCCTCCCCGCCAACTCTCACTCTTCGCTTCTCTTTGGGATCGTTGGTGTCAGGCACTTGATCCAGATCTTGTCAGTCAATTCAGGGAGACCGCTCAGCAACCCACGCCCACGGGCATGGTTCCTTCTCCCTATGCTTCCCTGGGCGTACCTCCACGCCCCAGGTTCCTGACTTCTGATTGGCGCCTTCCTTTTTGGACCAAGATCATGGATGGTCATGCAGGCTGGACACCACCTCAGATCTCGACGGATCTCCGGTGGGATCCACGTTTTGTTCGCCGCTCACATTGGGAAGAAGGTGCCACTCTGGACAACACCACCAATTGGATCTACATTGCTAATGAGCGTGGTTGGCAACAGCCCGCGGATGCGCTTCATGGTCTCAACACCTTCTTGCAGAATGCCTCCACCTCACCTGATCCTTCTGTCCATCTTCAAGCAGGATTTTGCGCTGCCCTCAAATGCATTTTGCTAAGCTCCTTAAATCGGCAGCGTCCCATTTTTCACTGCAATCCAAATGCCAGCGTCAGTGCCTTTGGCCTTCAGACCTGTCTCCTCATGGAATGTCAGTACGTTTCTTGACGCCCACGCGCCCTTTGAAGACATGGTCCGCTCTCGCTTTCTTATAGATGCCGATCCTGCCCTTGGCCAAAACACTCCTCAAGCTCTTCAATCACGCCAGGATCTCATCAGCCAGTACCATAATGGTGCCCGTCCTCACTCCCGTGAGGATCACTTTCAGACTGATGGCTTCCCGCCCTCCGAAACGCTTCCTCCTTTTCTTCACTCTGAGTGTCGTTTGGTGGGGAGTGTTAGTCCCTGTGCCTCCCGGTACGGGGACTATTCATGCATACTGACGCACTGTGTCAAGCTCAAGGATCCTCGGCCAACCACGGGTCGACATCCAAGGCTCCTAGAAGACCAAGCGGCAGAACCACGCATCAAAACCTTTGGTCTGTCAACAAGAGGCCCGCTCGGACAAGTGACGACCCGCCCGCCCGCCAAGGCGTCGCCGGGCCGGCGTGATTCTAGGCACTTCAAGAGGCACCGCCAACATTCCTCAGAATCAGGCCTCCTTCCGTGAGTCGGCACCGAGATCATCGAAGTGTCTATATTGGGCCCAAGGCCATTGTACTATATATATGAGTAGAGTTAGCTCATAAGTTTTTAGATGAGTTTTGAGTCTTGTCTCACTTCAGTTTTCTCTCTATTGCGAGAGCTCATGTATTTTCATAATTGATATCAAGAAAGCTTATCATCTTTCTCTCATTTGTTCTGTTTTCTTCTCTTTCTTCTCTTTCAGCAAATCCCGCGTGACATAGTCCCCCGGACTCTCCTGTTAGATCCACGGGTCCTCACAGAGGGCTGTCTTCCAGGAGTTCCCGAACCCAGACCCCAAACAGGCATGCAGGCACACCTAGATGCCCTGGACACATTTTGCCAGGCGACGGACATGCGTGTCAACCTGGCCAAGACTAAGGTGGTCCTCATATCCTCCTCACGTCATCCAGCACCTCCGGCGCTCACTTATCAGGGGCCGATGGTAGAGGTCACACCCAGCTACAAGTACCTAGGGGTGGAATTTCCGTCCTCAATGTATTGGGATGCATCCATTCGCCTTCGGGTGACCGCATGTTGGAAGGCGCTATACGCAATGCAAAACAATAGTCCTGTGGCGTAGTCAGATGATCGGGACCACCACACCACATTTGTTCCCGCACCTTGGTGGAGCCAGTTCTTCTGTATGGGGTCGAGGTGTGGGGCCCAGTGGTGTCTTTGGCGACTTGGAACGACTTGGAGCAGGTCCAGAAGGCATTTTTGACGGGCACTTGGGGTCAAGCCCCTCGGCCCATATCGATCTTGTTGCAAGAGACGGGATTCATGCCCCGCGGCATCGCGGCCCTCGATAGACACATTGTTTATTTCCGGAAGGTGGCAAAGATGGGCTTACACACTCGGCTTCCGCGACTTGGCTTACTACTTATTTGTGGCGATGAGCCCGCAATGACTCGGGGCTTGTTGAAAGGACAAAGAGAGCCCATTGGCTGGGCGCTAGAACGAGAGGCACATAGGTGCGCCCAGTGCACATGAGGCAGCCCGGCGGGATAGGCTGAGGGGGTACTTGGACTCTTGTTTCCTGGGGAAGCTCTGGGACCACAATGCTCTGGAACAGGTAAAGATGGCACACTACAAACATCACATAAACCCCACCCTGGTTCGAGGCCCACAGCTCTACCTGCGTTCTCAGTTGCCCATGAACAAGATCATCGCGTCCATTCGAACAGGGGCCCACTATCTTCGGCTTGAGACGGGTCGATGGATTGGAGAGCCGCGCCAGGACAGGCTTTGTCAGTGTTGCCCGCTGGGGGTTGTTGAGGATGAAAGCCATGCCTTCCAGAGCTGTCCAGCCTATAGTCAGATCCGGGCTCGCTACGCCCTCTTGGTGCGACACAGTGCATTCTTTGCCGCGGGCTACTCAAGAGCCGTCAGTTTGATCCCTTGGCTCCTACCTCCAGGAGGTTTTGGATCTGCGGACTCACCTCTGTCCTCGCGCGCCTACCTGAGGTGCCGGGAATTCATGTGCATATGTATATTTGTGCGTTTGCCCGCCAAGAGCTTGTTTCTTGACGGTTTTTCCCTCGTAAGGGGGTTTTTTAATTCGGGTAGCAATGGGCTTGCTGCACCCGTGTAACTTGGGTCCCATAGGCCGATTGGCCTCCGCGGACGATAAAAGAACCTTCCTTCCTTCCTTCCTTCCTTCCTTCCTTCCTTCCTGATGATTTTTTATTTAACACTGTCGTTTCTTTTTTATTTAACTTTTTCATATTATTTCCAAAATGGAGTGTATTGCATTTTTTGTCAAAAGCACGTTCTATTTCGAAAATTATAGTTTGTTTTCGTGTTCTTAAAGTTATTTTTTATGGTTTTACATCATTTGCATTTTTATATTTGGCCTTATGAGTCATGCATTTGGCAGTCCATTGAGTTTTTATGGCATGGATTTATATTGGACACGTTCTAGTTTTGCATTGTGCCTTTATACTCATTTTTTATTGTTCTAGTTTCCACAACAGATTCATTGCATTGGCATTAATCACTCATAGAAGCTGTTGTTGAGTTCCTTGTCTTTTCAGTTTGCTCACAATTCTTTAGTTATCTTGAACAAGATTCTTTTCATGTGACCTTTTTCTTGCAATGGGTGACTCATGGAGTTTTATCCTCTTATAGGATTTAGACCTTCATTTTTTCCTCCTCATGTGACCGTAGCTATCTTATCATTCTCTCACCTTCCATGATATTTTCAGCTCGCAGCAATACGAGGGCATGCATGATGTTGGCATCGTCGTTGGTCATCTTCCTCTTCCATCTGCAATAACTGGCCAGGGAGTTCCAAGTGTTGATGTTCGTGTTCACGGCAAATGGCGGTCATCATGCTCTCCCTCTCGCTATGTGGTTTGCGATGTTACTCGACAGCTAGACGTTTCCCGTCGACTGCGCTTGTAGATAAGGAAGTTCTCTGGTAGTCGGCCGATTTTTGTGTTCTTTGCGAGTCCCTTCCCAGAATGGCATCGATCCGAACCCTCGAATCATTATTTTGGGACAAGACGAACAGCTATATATGTGCTGTCCTTCTTGTGGCTCGTTATCAGTGTCTTCTCACAGCAGCATCTCTTTACTTGTCCCTAATAGGCTATATGGCAGCCATTTCTCTAAAATATTGCAGTGATCTACTATAAAAAAACTTTTAATATTGCTGTAACGTTCTTCCAGATTCTTCTATGGTGGAGCTGTGGAGTACGCAATACATCAACTGAGCATTATTTTTGCCCTGTGCTCCAATAGGTCAGATTTTCTTGCAAGAGTGTAGCATCGAGTTTCCAGATTTAAGCTCGCCTAAGATAAATGGGCCTCCTCTAATCTGCACTACTGTTATCACAGCCTACAAATGTTATTACTCCTCCATTCATTACAAAACACAGAGGCTGTTGGAGAGCTAGATAGCCTACTCTTATGCTGTAGTTTGATGCGCATATTTCAGAAGTGAGTTAGAGCAAGCTTTCAAGACCAAATGACTCAATGTGGCAAAAAACCCAGATAGCAGGCTGGAGCTTCAGCTCTGACACTCAGGTAATTTTTTCATTTTTCTTTGGGTTGATTCTTGCCGTAAATTACTGCCTTCTCTTAACCCATCTACTTTTTTTTTCAGCCACAAAACAGAGGATCCAGAAGGAACACGTTTACAACAGAAGGATAGGATGCAGATCAAAATCTATGTATGCTCCCAGGTTTAATGTTCTGAGTTTAATCTCTAAAGCTGGAGACACTTCTTGATGCTGGATTTTGTAGGTTCTAAGAAACGTGGGCTCCCAAAATTATAGAGCGCCAAGTTCACAGGTCTCAGACAAGGTAAGCCAATTGTTCTTTTATTTTTTAAGTTTAGGAACATGGTAAGCACAAAATGGATATAGCAGAGGTACGCATATTATGCTATGCACAGAGCAGAGGACGTGAGCAGTCAAACAGAAGGTCCTTATTACTATTATTTTCAGTTTTGCAATCATTTTCCATCACCCTAACCAACTCTGCTGTTAAATAGCAGATATTTGAATGATATCTGAGTGTATGATCTGTTTTTGCAGGCTTATATACTATATATGAGATCAACATTTAGCTTGCTGCCTTTGTGTTTAGAGTTACCCAATTTGTTGGATTGCTAATTCTGCCTTCGATTCTCAAGACCACCCGTCAGACTGCCTTTGGAACAAAGTGTGAACTTACTCCCGAGTTACAGGAAAAAGGTAATGCATAATAATTAAGTTTGAATGTTTCTAATTACCTATCTCCTTTGTAGTCATAACATTTAATCAATGGGAGGTTTGAACATTTCTTGGATTACTTTGTGTGTTATGTTGGATGCCCATGTAATTGATAAGTCATGATCTGTTGTCAGGTTTATGAGCAGCTTGCAGCAGCTTATAAGCTAGAAGAAGACATTGTGATTGCCAAGTTGGATGCTAATGCTCACAAGGATTTAGCTACAAGTAAGAAAATATAGTTATGTGCTTAAAGGTAAGACATGTTGTGTTGTGCCAATGCTGATCAAAACCATATACAGTAAACAATGATGACAGGTATAATGTTCAAGGATATCCAACTCCTAAGTATTTTCTATAGCTGCATGTCCATATTGTAAGCCACCTATTATGTTTAGGCTGCACATTCAGAAAATAAAGGTAGAAATTCAATCTTTTTGTTTGTTAGAGGTATTTCTAAGTTCTATGGCATGTCTTTTGCTGCAATATATTAAGCAGATTTTTTGGTCTTTTGTACCTATATTCAAGATGAATGACTAAGATTTGACTGTAATTGACGTATAACAAAGTGGTTCTTATGTTTGTTGTGCAAGCCAACGTTTGAATCAGTACATGCATATTGGCAAACAATTTTGGAAGTGGTAGAGACATTTACTCTAGACAGTTCTTATCCTTTATAAGTAGATAAGGAGATGCCTTACATGTGTATATGTTCTCTTTGCTGAGAATAGAAGAATACTTTGAGCAGTTTTTCTTTTTTTCTATTCTTCGGTTGTGTGGTTTGTATTTAATGGCTACATGCATTGAATAGAATGGAAAATTTATCAAAATATTCTTCTTCTGACCATATATTGTTAACTGTTCAAATGTGCCACACGTCCAAGGCTTAAGAAAACATTGAGTAATGATACTTGCATTTAGTCGTCTTTGACAAATTACTCATGGTGCTAAGTCAGGCTTAAACATCAAGTCAAGGATTACAGTGAAATACCATATATATTTTCTCAACATTATAGGCACATCTTTGCTCCAAGTAAATTGTGCATGAGTGCTTATCTCTGAGATGTGTGCGTTTCGCCCTTCGTTCTTAGCTTCCAAAGGGCTACACCATCCATTTTTTCTTTCTACAACATCATGCATCATGGTTTGTTGAAAAGGAGAAAATCAGTTTTGGAAGGGTTTATAATGAGCTTACAGTTCATGTGTCATCACAAAAGTATCAGAAAGGGTTTATAATGAGTTACGGTTCATGTGTCATCACAGTGGATATGCATACTTGGGTATTTTTTTGGGAGGTGCCATGAGCACCACGCAGTGAAGAAAGAATTAATCGAGTTGGCATTTAAAATGTTGTGAATAGGTATTTAGAGATGCCAATGGCTATTTGAGGGCATCATCATACCTTATCAAATTTATTATGCAAACTTAGTAATGCATCAATTTTGTAATCTAGCATGTTTGTAATGGCATCTCTTTTTTTTTTCTTTCTTTTTTTCCCCCTTTTATTGTGTCGAAGTTGCTTATACATATGTGCTAGATTCTTCTATTTACTGCTATATGGCCTTCAAATTTGACATGGATATGAATCCTAGAAGATTGATATAAAGTTGCTATGCTATTGCTTAATCATTGCCCCTCAACTTGGAAGATTTAAGTTTGTTGAGTAATGTGCCCCTCAACTTGGAAGATTTAAGTCTGTAGAAAAAACACATGTCTGTAGAAAGATTTAAGTTTTCCGAATAAAAACACATACAAGACATTAGCCCGGCAACGCCGGGCACCTGTTTACTTGATGTCTTATTATTGTAGGGAGTTATGCGATAGTTGATAACACACGCTGGCGTGTTGCTGTGTTGGAGTCAAAAAAGTTCCCCTCCAAGTATACATGCAGGGGAACTTGCTTCACGCCAGGAGGCATCACACACATTGGTGTTTGTGATGGGAGACGGTTCAAGGGTTGGGCATCTATTCCACATGACGCAGTTGGTGATTACGAGCTTCCTGACTTCCTAACAAAGCATAACATTGTTGTTGGTACACCTGAGTTGCGCGTGTGGGACATGGTATCAGAGCATGTTTACACGTTCATGTTCGCCACCATAGGCACGACGGGAGGAGCTTCTATACCTATCGGCTTCGCAACTGAGCTTCACATCAAGCCGACGGACGTTCCTAGAGTTCTTTGGGACAGGTTCTTCATGATGTGGATCTATTGAGATTGACGGACATAACCTCATTTGCGTATAGAACCAGTATATTTGTTTAACATTTTGTTTGAACTTCATATTATGTGTACACTTTAGAAAGGTAATGTTTGTTTCGTACCTATATGTGTCTATTTCCACCTACACAACCACAACTAACGCACATCAATGCCCTCATACGTCCACGACTAATGCCCGGCATCGCCGGGCACACGTTTCTAGTTTCTATATATGTTTGTTTACAGTTCCTAACATCTAACGAGTGTTTTTGCTTTCTGGGGACTATTTTCTTAGGGGATGCTCGCCTGCCATGGTTGTACCTGTTTTATTAACGTTTAGTGGGTACTTTCTAGGCATTTCTCCTTTTTTCCAGGTTTCACACATTCCATGGCGTTGATACTCGTTTTGGCGGGCTTCACCAATTTCCTACCTTACTCTTCAAGGCATCCTCGAGGCCGTTGGCGACCATTTCTCATTAGGGTTTTCCTCAAAAACCCGAACGGGCAGGGTTTTTTTTATCCCGATGAGAAGTTGTCGCCATTGTCCTCTCTCTTGTCTTTGCATATTTTCTTATTTCATTTATGGGGTTGCTAGACATTGTTCCTATGGTCAGCCCCCCATTCAAATTTTTCCCACACATTGTATCCTGTTGCTGTGATGAATGACAAGTGTTAGAGCCTGAACTCTAACCTTGCAAGAAGGATGAAAAACCCAACAATCCAAGCTCAATCTATCAGATCAAAGCAATGCACAACACAAAGAATCATCCTCTCCATAGCTAGATCAAGCAAAATCCTCACTCTCAATACACCGTCCCTCTCTCTGTTCTTCTCTCTCTGCTCAGATAGTACAGTAATCCTCCTCCTCCATAATGCATACGTGCAAATATCTTGCACGCGTGCATGTGCGTATATCACTCCATATACAGTATACTGTCTTCTATACCACCTCAATAGTGGTGAGTGTGGTTAGTGTGGTAAGTGGTGATGAATGTGGTGAATGGTGACCACCCCAACAGTGGCAACCACAGTGGGAAAATGTGCCACTCCGTGGCGGAGAACCCACAACAAAACGTACTAATATGATCCTTGGAACATGTCCCCAAATGACACATTTACATGTATGTTTAGAAAGAAAATTACCCTCCTCAAATCCAAATGACTAGCACAAAATAAATTGGTCCCCAAAGAAAATGACGAACCAGAGTCTCTGTAACTGTGGTAAACTTTGAAAGCTGATATCTTGAGTTCCAGAACTCTGTTTGACTTGCACCATAGCTCGTTGGATTCGTATCGCTGAAACACATCCATTGATGTAGGATAGATTGTGTATTATAGAACTGTCACCATCTGTTTTTACAGAAAAATGACCTGTTGTAACCCAAAAGTTCTCCACAAATTCCCTGTAATTGGAGCTATGCCAAATCTGAATCCCTTAGAATAGCACTTCTCTTTCAAAATAAGGTCTGAGATCCTTCCCATTTCTGGGATTCGGCAACAATTCCCCTTCTGGAGTCATCAAGTAGAAAGCCCCACCTGGTACCTCTTTATCAATCAGAAATGGGCCTTCCCATGGGCTTTGAAATTTAGATAGATGCTGCTTAGTGGTCCTGCACAACACCAATTGCCCTTCCTCAAATGGATTGACAACCTGTAACCTGTTTTTGATAAGCTTTACTTTCTGTTTATGCCTCATATTGAAGTCTGCTGCTTCTTGTCTCATCTCTTGCAATTGCAACAAATCGTTCATCCTATTATGCACTTGATTTGGAGTTGGAAATTCTCCTAAATTCTCATAATAAGGTAACTCCACAAATGAACACAAAGGAATGTCCAAATGAATAGGCATCACAGCTTGCACTCCATAAACTAATTCAAATGGTGTAAATCCTGTGGCCAACTTGTAAGTACACTTGAAACTCCATAAGGCACCTGTCAAGGCTTCATGTCAATTTCTTTGATTATCCTTCACTGTTTTAGCCAAGATAGCTTTCAAAATTTTGTTAGTAGACTCAACTTGCCCATTTCCCTGTGGATAATAAGCAGAAGCTTGCACATGTTGAACACCAATCTTTTCTGTTAACTGAGCTACTACTTTCCCCATGAAATGAGTTCCTCGATCAGACAAAAGAATGGTTGGAACACCAAACTGAGAAATCAAATTGTGATAAAGAAAGCTTACTGTGGTACTTTCTGTAGCATGCTTTACTGGAATTGCTTCTACCCACTTTGCAAACATACATGTGGCTGCCAAGATATACTTATGACCTTTGAAAGATGGAGGATCGATAGGCCCAATGTAATCCAATCCCCAAATATGAAATGGACCAACGCTCAAATTAGGATGGAATGGCATATTATTGTGGCCTGTTAATTGTTTATGTCTTTGACACTTCTCACATTTGCTAATAAAGTCTCTAGTATCCTTGTAAAGAGTTCGCCAATAATATCCCCAATGAAGGATCTTCCTAGCTGTGGTTCTGGCTGCAAAATGCTCCTGATAATCATGTGCTTGCTGCAACAAATCATGAGTTTGCTGACCAGCAACACACCTTAATAAGAGACCTTCCATAGTCCTCTTATAAAGAATAGCTTCATGCACCACATAACCAGCTGCTTGTACTCTAAGAGCATGCTTTTGTTGCTTTGAAAATGATGAAGGATAAGTCTGATCTTGTAAATACCTGTATATATTGGCATACAAAGATCCACGGTTTCAATGAACCCTTGTAACACGCCATTATCCGGAACTGCTACTGGATGGTCTGTTTCCTCTTCTATTTCAGCACCACTACTCAAATAGGCACTTGGATTATGAGCTCCTTGAGCCGTCTTAACATACTTCAACTTAAATTCTTGTATGATAAGAGCCCATCTTGTAAACTTAGGATCTTGGACAGTCTTGTTGTAAATGCATGGCAATGGGTTCACATCCATATGAATGTAAACATACATTTGCTGAATTCCATTGTGAAGGAAGAAGATAATGTCTAAATTTATTCAAGGCCCACTTCAATGCCAACCCAAGATGCTCCACATGAGTCCATTTCTGCTCTTGTGGAGTTAACAACCTGCTAGCATAGTAATTCACATCATAATGCTTTTGCTGATTTTTCTGACATAGTGTGACAGCCAAAGCTTGCTCCCAAACTGTAAAGAATAAATGAAATGGCTCACTCATTCTTGGAGGAATCAGCAAAGTTCTCTCTTTCAATTGTCCAAGGCACCATTCAAATGCTTCTTGAGCATCCTCCTTCCATCTAAAATTCTGCCCTTGCTTCATACAATCCACAAGTGGCTGGGTTACTTTAGCAAAATTGTGCAAATACCTCCTACTAAAATTGAGTTGGCCATATAGACTTCTCACTTGTGATACATTTGTAGGTGGTTTGACCTTGTCCAAGGCTGCAATCTTACCATGATCCACTTGTAATCCCTTTGCTGAGACATAATTGCCCAATAGTTTTCCTCTAGTGAAGAAAATACACTTAGCAGGATTCAAACTTATGCCATACAATCGGCATCTTTCAAGAACTTTTCTGAGATGATCCAAGTGATCCCTTCTTGGATTCGAAAACACTGTTAAGTCATCTATAAAGACTCTCAAAAAGTCTAAAATATCATGAAAAGCATATGTCATTGCTCGCTGAAATGCGGCTGGAGCATTTGTGAGGCCAAAAGGTAATACCTTATAAGCATAGATGCCAAAAGATGTTCGAAAAGCCATCATTGCTTAATGTGGTGGATAGATTTGGATCTGATTATATCTTGAGTAACCATCCAAGAAAGAATAGGTCTGATTTCCTGCAACAATATCCAACAAGGTGTCTATGAATGGTGTAGGAAAACGATCTCTTTTGGTAGCTTTGTTGAGATCCCTGTAATCAATGCATACTCGTATTGAGTTATTTGGCTTTCTCATCGGTACAATAGAATTGATCCAATCTGAATTTGGCACTGGTACAATAAATCCCACCTTTCAACCTTTACTTGCTCCTCTATAGCTGGACTCATTCTCCTTTGAGCTTGTTGGACTGGTTTTGATCCTTGTTTCAAATCAATGGTATGAACCACAACCTCTGGTGGAATGCCTTTCAATTCTTTGTAATTTCTTGCCAAAACATCCCTAAATTCTCTTAACAAAGATATCAAATCACGTTCCTCCTCTTGAGTAAGATCGCCTCCAATAGTAACCAATTCTTCTTGATTTCCTTGAGAAATATTGATGTTCTTGATGAAATTTGATGACTGCGATGAATGTGGTGAGTGTGGTGAGTGTGATGACTATGATGAATGTGGTGACTGTGGTGAATGTGGCGAGTGTGATGAATGTGGTGCGTGTGATGACTGTGGTGGATGTGATGAATGTGGCGCATGTAGTGACTGTGATGACTGTGGTGAACATGGACTGATCTGATTTACCTCATCCTCCAGAATGTGCGCATGCCACCAAGCTGCTTGCACCATTGCCGATTGTGCTAAAGCATCCGTCACACTGTTTTGTTCTCTTGGAACATGTACCACAATGCACTGTTGAAAATAAACCTTCAAATCCATGGCTTGTTGATGTAAGCTTCTCAAATTAGCACTTAAGACCTGAAATTAATCCATAAGTTGTTGACACACCAATAAAGAGTCTCCAAAAATAGTTAAACAATCAACATGCTTCTTCTTTGCTAAAGTCATCCCTTGAATAAGTGCATGATATTCAGCCTCATTATTACTGCTTGCACTGCATGGCATACTCAATGTAACAATCTTCTTTTTATGTCCATATATCAGAAATACTCCTACACCTCATAATTCTTGAGTTTAGAGAATGCACCATCAAAATACATTTGTCCTTCCATAGTGGGCTGATTTCTGATTATTCCATCCATGCTTGATGTCAAAATCAACATCTCTACTTGATCTTGATCAATACCTTGCTGAAATAAAGTCTCACGAATGGGTCTTTGAATGGACTCCTCCTGCATGTTTACAAGAGTCTCTTGTAACTCACCTTCACCAATACTTTCAAGTCTTTGGATATACTTATCTGCAACTTGCTGCTGTAAATGACATATTTCTAAAATTTGGGTACCTTTTAACCACTTGTACAAAGTCTTATCTTCCTTGTCACCCACTTCCAAGACATGAAAACAACTAAGACCTTGCTGCCCTGACACCATAGCATTCTCTTTGCTGATTTCTAACTGCGGGCTGCTCAAAGAAGGATTGCAAAGAAAGGTACCTTTTGCTAGTTTCAGAGGATGATTTATAGTAACCTTGTGTTCTCCTTGAAAGATGTTCATTTCACGCTTCCTTCATGAAGTCTCAGCTTGTACGAAATCTAACCATGTACGACTCAGCAACAAAGTATAAGTTTCAACATGCACACTCTCTGGAAATTTCAAAACCATGAAATCCAAGATTGCTTCCACCTCATAGACATTGCATAAGACATTTCTTATGACTCCCATAGGCTGCACCTTCATTTGATTGAATGCTTTGAGCATCATAGTTGTCGGTTCCATCATTTTCAATCCAACTTGAAGCATTATATGGTAAGGCATTACATTCACTCTGATATAGAGCGAGCATGGGGGAGTGGTCCACTTGAATGGGTTTGAGAAATATGGCTAATTTAATGTAAATATTCTTTCTATGATTTCCAATAATACATGAAGAAGGGGCATAGAAGAGTATATTATCAACCATGGAAAAAAGGCCTATGCAAGAAGGTTTATGGGATTACACGAAAGGGCAATCATTTTGCAAAGGTTATTTATTAAAGGTTACTAGGAAGGATACGAACCATATTGCAAAGGGGGACCCATTTGAACACGTGCGTATTAAAAAAGATCTCTTTCCTATCTATATAAAGGAAGATATTATTACCATTGCATCAAAAGGCTATTGCCTTTTAGAAAAGGCAACGAAGGCATAAAAGGGGGCGGATTTGGAGCAGGGGAGGCATGGGAAACCACATAGTGACCAAGGCCTGATTGCTTGGAGTAGAGAGTTCCGTTTGGCGAGCCTAGAACCTTGGTGAGAGTCTGAGCAGTTTCTACTTGGAGTAGGATGAAGTTCAATAAGCCTTAACCTAAGATAAGCCATATTCCATTCAAGGGTGGACCCAGTTGGGTGGAAAATCTGTGCTCTTATCAATCCGTGAAATAAGACTTTGTTTTTGAGTTATTGAATCACTACTGTAAGATTGTGAAGTCTTTAATTTATATCAATTGGTATCAGAGCCTATCGATTCTCAGACCTGAGCAATGGCCCAAAACCGTTTCAACATCTCTCGATAGTAGTCGATATCGCAAGCTTTAGCTAATGCCGCCTACATTGCATCCCGGATAGCCTTTGCCTACCGCTAATCGCCAGGAATATGAAAAGCAGATTGAGCAGTTGGCTATTTTGTACCGTTTCTTACCAGATATTCCCCAGCAGCCACCTTTGCCGAATGATCCTCCACCTGTAAATCCTCCACCACCGCCGCCTCTTAATTCCAGCAAGATTAGAAAATGGTTGGAGAAAGTAGATATGCCTACTTTTAAAGGGAAGAAGATCACGAGGCCAATTAAAGTAGTTAGTTTCATAAGCCAGTGGGAAAAATTCTTTGATCGAGTGCAAGCAACTGATGTGGAAAAATTGCAAGCCATGGATAGCTATTTGAAAGACCAAGCCCAAGCCTGGTGGCAAGGTCGACGAGAGTGTAATCCTAAGATAGACACATGGGGAAAATTCAAGAAAGCATTTGAATCGCAATATCTTCCTTCTAATTATCAAAGTGAGCTAAGAAGACTATGGGATCAACTGAGACAAAGAAGACAAGGAAACTATCCGGTCCTACACCTCAAAGTTTACCCATTTGGCCAAGACCGATAAGGAACCTAGATGGGGAAGAACTCCTACGAAAATATGTTAGTGGGTGTAAAGATGATATATATGCAGAATTGGAGATCCTAGATCCCTAAAGATTTAGATGGAGCTATAAAGATGGCATCTGCGGTGGAAAGGAAGATGGACCCCAAAATGCGAAAATTAGATATTTGGGACGAAGGAACCACTGAGGAAGAGAGTAAAAAGAAAGAGAAGAAAAATGGTAACAAAGACTCTGATAAACAGTTCAAAAGAAAAAAAGGTACAATGGAGAAAACAATGGACCCGAAAAGAAGGCAAGAAGAAGTTGACATCTCTAACAAAAAGAATGAGCCAAAGAGAGGATGCTTTAGATGTGGAGGGAAGCATTTTGTCGAACTGCCCTTTTGGGGAAGGGGGAATTACAAAAATTGAACCTCTTAAATCCCAAAGATACTATTCGGATGCATGCTAGAGGCACCTAAGCCCTGTGGAGCCAATAGTTGAGACTTCAAGGGGAGAGACCTCAAAGGCGGGAGAGGAGCGAAGACGGGTAAGCTTCCATGAAGAGGAGCGAGAGAAAAGCCGCCGCTAAGGAGAAGAGATGGCTCCAAATGGGAACTCTAGGATGAATAACCGGTGAACTTCTCTTCTTGGAGAGATCACGGAAGCTTTTTGTAAGTGTAATTCTTTATTGGGAATAAAGAGTAGGATTTTTAAAGTTGATTTTCTTTATTTGGAATAAGGAATAGATACTTTTATGTGTATACCCATGGTAGATTAGTGACTACTGATTGCAACGTAGCCGGCTTGAACATGGTATACTTGATGTGAATGCCTCTTGGTAGATCAAGAATTGTGTCCGGCAAAGACAATAGGCTTGAACAAGAGAGCATAAGATGTAAAACTTTGAAGACTAGTAATTGTGGTTGCAACACAATTGGCTTGACAAAGTTACATCCGTACCTTGGAGGTAACGAGGGGTATTCGGTACTTTGGAAGTACAAGAATATCCGTAACTATTTTCGAAGTTGTCTTGGGAATAAGATATTTCTAGAATCTTGTTGATCGTGGGCGATCAACCTTGAGAAGGGATGGATTGATATAGAGCGAGCATGGGGGAGTGGTCCACTTGAATGGGTTTGAGAAATATGGCTAATTTAATGTAAATATTCTTTCTATGATTTCCAATAATACATGAAGAAGGGGCATAGAAGAGTATATTATCAACCATGGAAAAAAGGCCTATGCAAGAAGGTTTATGGGATTACACGAAAGGGCAATCATTTTGCAAAGGTTATTTATTAAAGGTTACTAGGAAGGATACGAACCATATTGCAAAGGGGGACCCATTTGAACACGTGCGTATTAAAAAAGATCTCTTTCCTATCTATATAAAGGAAGATATTATTACCATTGCATCAAAAGGCTATTGCCTTTTAGAAAAGGCAACGAAGGCATAAAAGGGGGCGGATTTGGAGCAGGGGAGGCATGGGAAACCACATAGCGACCAAGGCCTGATTGCTTGGAGTAGAGAGTTCCGTTTGGCGAGCCTAGAACCTTGGTGAGAGTCTGAGCAGTTTCTACTTGGAGTAGGATGAAGTTCAATAAGCCTTAACCTAAGATAAGCCATATTCCATTCAAGGGTGGACCCGGTTGGGTGGAAAATCTGTGCTCTTATCAATCCATGAAATAAGACTTTGTTTTTGAGTTATTGAATCACTACTGTAAGATTGTGAAGTCTTTAATTTATATCACACTCCGCTGCCGGTATCTATGTTGGCGTCTTTGATTAAATATCCATTAATACTCACATCACAAAGAAATGGCCATGGATCCTTGGATTGCCGGGCTGGTGGCTGCATTCTACTCTTACTAGTAATGGTGCCCAGCGTTGCTGGGCATCCGTTTGGTACATCTAGATGAACCGAGAGAGGAAAAGAGCCGGACAGAGACTAACTGACTTTGTCATAATGAGATGAGCTTCACATGTAACGAACTTTATAATTTTGGGATAAGCTTCACTTGAATTATATTATAAACTTTGGAACTTCCTCGTTTTAATATAGAAATTCATGGGTAAAGTTGGCGACATGTCATTCACTTTTTTGTATATATTGGAGGAAGAGATATATCACTAATTTTGCACTTTTTTGTGTATATTAGAGGAAGAGGTCTTAGTATAAAGGATTTTAAAGCTTGTCTATTTTGTTGCATTCATACACCCACTTTAAGATATTGGTTTGAAATATATATGTACTTTAAGATATTGGTTTGAAATATATATGTGTAAATTGACCTTAGGCAATATTCAAACTTGCACATGTCAAGACGAAACATGGCCATGCAACAACATGGCTGCATTTGATTTCAACAGTCTAATTCCACCGAATATATTAGCCAGAGTTGGTAACTCTATTATGTGAGTGGTAATGCTACTTTTTGTATTATCATTCCACCAAATATATTAGCCAAAGTTGGTAACTATTATGTGAGTGGTAATGCTACTCTTTGTATTACTTAATAATGTAACCATGAGTGATCCTTTGCTCCTCTTCCAGCATTGCTAAAACTTTAATATATTATCACACTTCCATAGTACCCACAAAACTTAGCCCATGCAGTAAGTTTATGCTTTAGTCTGTTTCACAGACATTAAAACATGAGTTAAAATTCTGAGAGAGGAGGCCATGAGATCAAGCCACTTCTACTTCCTTTTCCCATAAGGATCTAGTAGGTGCATCCTCAGCATGGGTGGAGACATGAGCTAAAAGCTTTGGAACACTCATGAGCATTGATGCAAAGACATGCTAACAAACCATAGCACAACAAACACTTGGACGAACACATTTCTTGAAACTCCAAAGCCTGCCTTGAATACTCTTCTATATAACCAAATGCTATTTTCCTTGGGCCACTCAACTATAAGATTAACTCCACGCCATTGTGTTAAAAGACTTACATGAGGGCAAAAGGTACCTCGTGCTTTCTGCCTTTGCAACTGGGCTTACTATACATACAGAGCAAGGTTGAAGTTCCTAATAGTGGTGCAACAAAAATTGCATCCCATTACGGTGCCATAATCGCTTTTTGTAGTGCACATTTTTTCATGTGCTATCTCTCATAGCCGATTTATTGAAACAAATAGAAGAGCAAAAGCTTCTAAAATAAGAGAAGTATTCCATAAATGGTACTCAAGTTGGTAAAGCATTTAGAGCGTTCAATTGTCACATCACCGAATTCATAAAAGACAAAGAAGGGTAAAGTATTTGACTTTTAAGTACTAACATGACGCTTATTTAACATAACGTTCAAATAGAGCATTTGCTTCTGACCTTTGGCTATGGGCGAAACCATGGCCCCCAATGTTCGTGCCCACCTTGCAAACACAAATATCAAAAGAAATTTAGGCAAAGCTCCATGATCAAGGATCTATGATCCAAAGATCTTTTAACATATAAAAACTACTCCCTCTTAATAATATTCGACATATAAGAATTACGATCATACAGGACATATCATATGATTGCAAGGGAAATGAAGAGCGAGGAGCAAGCCGATTCCAAATGCCATATACTTTACGAAGCTTCAGTTCTAGAATAGTTTTTTTTTATTGCGGGGGGCACTAAAGTTGGCTAGGCATAAAGAGGCATTCATGTCGGAATGCGGGCAACCCATCAAGCCACTCTGCTCAAATATAAGTGTCGATTCAACAATACTATGTATAGCAAATGCAAGACATAGCTCCTCAAAGTTTTCTTGAAGATGGCCTTTACTCCATCCAAAAAATATTAACATGATTCACCTAAATGATCGGTCAGTTTTAAATCAAGAAAAGTAACATAAAGAAAGCCAGAAGTTTCTTATACCACAATTTCAAGCATGACATAGAAGAGATATGACTGTCTTACAAACAAAGATGGAAAATTTTCTAACATATGAGGAGCAAGGAGCAAGCGGATCCAAATGCCATATATTTGCTTCTGAAGCCTTAGTTCTAGAATAGTCTTTTGTTCTTGCAGGGCACTAAAGCTGGCTAAGCACAATGTACAACCTACAATCCAGCAGAGCCAGATGTTTCTCTTACTCCTGCCACTGACTGCAGCATCTGCATTTATGATACATGAATAAACACTCCTTCCAGGAAGATGATTATGCAGACATAATTTTACCGAGAGCTTTTTAGAAAACCTAAAAGCCTGACAGATGTGAAGGATAGTCATGGTACAGAATTTTAATAGTAGCAGAAAAAGAACTGGCCTTACCCTCGTAGATGGCAAACTGCTCAATTCTGCAATAGCAACTTCCAGTATTTGAATCTAGAAAATTTGAATTGTATTACAAAACATGTCAATACTAATAAATTTACCAAACTGGAAGCTCATTTCTCTCTGAAAAATTACAAATATAATCAGTTCCACATATACGGAGAGCCTTCTCTGTCAACTTCCTATCTTATCCCTTCACAACTACATAACAAATAAGACATGATTGCAAAAGCTTTCATAAAATGCTTTCCAACTTTTCTAACGACAGCTGCATCTAAAGTGGATTTACATCATAAATCAGAGACGTACTGGTGCATCCTGCGGCCCCAGCAATTTATCCACCTGAATGATCCACCTGCACAAAAAAGGTCAGTTTTAAATCAAGAAAAGTAACAAAAAGAAAGTCAGAAGTTTCTTATACCACAATTTCACGCATGCCATAGGAGAGATATGACTATGTCTTATGACCAAAGATGGAGCGATCGAACAAAAGGCCAAAGGAGCATTTGCGGATGTGATATTAGTCAAAAGTTTCTCATAACCTATTTCTCATAATCCAAAGAAGCTGAAGTAACAATTCTAAAACCTAAAATTAAAACCAATAATACCATGATACTGTAAGTAAGAGTTTTGAAGGAATTTCATGCAGCAGCAAAATATGATCTCACAAACAGCCAGTTCAGAAACTGGGGAAGAGGCTCATGCATGGTGTGATCATGAATAGCAAAAAAGGGGCTTCTGAGCGGAATTTCTACAACAGATAGATCATATTAATGTGCTAGGGAGTGGCAAAACATCGACTGCTTGATCGAGGCAAGTTGTTCGGAATGGATGTGGATAGCTCCCTCCTGGATGAATGGCTTAACCGGAAAGCCAGGGCAAAAAACGCAACATTGAATGCATGAAATTTGAAAAACGTGTAAAATTAAAGGATATACGAAAATGGATGTCTATAGCTCTGCAATGCTTACCGGTAGACCTATTCTGGTTATGTATAATGGCGCTTCTTTGGCAGTCGATCATCAAAACATGGTTTGTTTCAGCGTCGATTTTATTCTAGAATCCACCTTAGTGCAAACCCAGTGCGGCATAGACCCTGTGAGCAATGGTTCATCGACCAAGCCAAACCTTGTGAGGCATAAATCCGCAGCAACCAGCATTATAAGCATATAAGCATCAGAACCATGCTTTATAGTGCATGTTCATGCAAGCGCCCATGTTGGCGATGTAGAAATTTTTGGATATAGCAACCAAGAAAATACTCGCTGCAGAGCCTCAGGTGGCCTCTACAGAGATGTTGCACCAATAAATCTTGTATTGCCGTAAATCTGGTGGAGAAATCTTCCAAGAGTCTGCACAAAAGAGAACATAAGGCAAAAAAAACAAAAACCGATTGTCAAGGACATCGGATATCAAGAATAACCTTTGCTTCTTCAGCTTCATGTCGATTCAGTTGGTAATGGATCAGCTGGACGTAATGAAGAATGTGAAACCGAAAACAGAAGAGAAAAAATTACAGCGGAAACCAAGAGAAACCTAGAAAAAAAAAACCTAGAGGTGAAATCTCGGCCTTTAAATTAAGTTCGAAAGATCTGAACCGTCCAAATTAGGGCGTGGTCCATTACACAACATTATAATATAAGATGGGTATCATTTGGGATGATTTGTTGGACTAAAATTTCTGATTTTGTTCTTCCCCCTAACTCTTGCAACAAATTTGGAGAATAATGCATCAATTGCTCCAAAGTGTAACTTTAGTGGCCAAACCTTGGTTGATCACATCATCTTCATTTTGAATTTCCTCATCCACCATAGGAGGCATCACTATGGGCTGATTTTCTTCTATAGACTGAAACTGTTTTGTGGGTAGCACATTGAATTGCACCTTCTTAGGTGCTGATACCTTCAAAGCTTGGCCCTTCAAAGCCTTTGGAAAAGAGGTCTTAGTCTTCTCCGCAATTGGCACTACTCTTGGTTCTTGCACCATCTTTTGTGATCTTGTAACCGCATTTACTTCTCCAATCTCTTCTTCTTGCTGAAATGGGTCACTGTCTACCTCAACAAATCCACAATTTACTACTGATTTTGCCTTCTCTTGTTTCTTAAGCTCCTCAATAAGAGCCTTAACTTGAGGATTATCAATGTACTTTGTATCTTGAATGCGAACATCATTATTAGGAAGAGGTACTGATTCAAACACTTGCTGCCTTGGTGGATACTTGTTGGTTGCCCATTCCGGTTTCCCATGAATTTTTCAACAAGTACTATCATCATGCTTGAATTTATCACATAACTTGCAATACAAATGAGCCTTACTTGGATACCATCCCTGTTTTGGCTGCACCATTTGTGTGGAACTCGTTGGAGATTGTTGGGCAATTGGAGCTTGTGGCATCATTGGCACTTGTGGCATGATAGGTGCTGCTTGCATTGGTGGAATAGGAATAGGTGGTGCTTGTTGCATAACAGCAAATACCGGATTGGCCCTCTCAAAGAATCTCTTCTCCCTACATTCTTGATCATTATGGCCCTTGATTTGGCATCTTGGCGGAATTTTCAGCAATTGACATGTAGTAGACCCACAATACTCACAAGTAATAAACTGAACCTCCCTTGGCTTCTCACTAATTGTAAGCTTAGAAATCTTGGCTGCAATATCCTCTGTTTTATGCTTTGGAGCAGCAATTTCATGAATGTATCGGCTTATCTTCGCCTTGAGAAAATACTTTTGTGCCTCTAACAATGTTGTAGGTTGTTTAGCCTTCACCTTATGAGCAATAGCTCGTTTCAGCCCTTTCACATACCATTGGATATCCATTTCATCACTCCTTGTAATCTTCCAATGAACCACGGCTTTGAGAACCGCAATGTACCTCGATTATACTCTCTAATTGACTCATCTTCCTTTTTGTGTGAAATTGGTCCACCTTTCCATAGTCTTATCCTTACCATGGACTTCTTGATAATTAGCAATGAATGCTTCTTTTAATTCTGATATGTCATGGTATCGGCTTTTGTGCCCATTCCTCCTTTGAATCGTGTAAATAACTATGAAACCAAAGCAAATAATCACCCGGTAGGTGACTTACATTCTTTGGCAATACCTCTCAAACTTCACAATATGCTTCAAAGGATCCCGATCCACCAGATCATCAAACTTTGGAATCCCCATTGTCTGAAAACCCCATACCATAGGTGGTAATACAACCATCTCTGCCTCTTCTTGGGTTTCTTGAAATTGGAAAAATGAAATTGAATCTCCCTTCAATTTGAAAAACGAAATTGGATTACCTTCTAGATCGGTAAATGGAATCAAAACCTCCTGGATTTGAGAATTAGACCCCAGATCTGCTCCCAAATCTGAAAACGAAATTGAATCTTGATGCAATTTTGTGCCCAAAGATTGACTCACCGGTCCCCTTATAGAACTTGGTGGTATATCCTTCTTACTTCTCTTGGGCATAAAACTATGCTCCCTTTGTCAAATTGTACCCCACAGATCAATTACGGCAAAATCCCCTTCACCCAAGAAATTGCTCCTTCCTCAATGGTGTCGTTCTCTTTACCGACGATCACCAATACCAATGGTAACAACTCCTTTTCCAATGGAAATTCTTGCCAATCAATGGTCTGTCGAGCACCGTGGTCGCCAAATTGTTAGAGCCTGAACTCTAACCTTGCAAGAAGGATGAAAAACCCAACAATTCAAGCTCAATCTATCAGATCAAAGCAATGCACAACACAAAGAATCATCCTCTCCATAGCTAGATCAAGCAAAATCTCACTCTCAATACACCGTCCCTCTCTCTGTTCTTCTCTCTCTGCTCAGATAATACAGTGACTCTCTGCTCAGATAATACAGTGACTCTCTGCACATAATGCATACGTGCAAATATCCTGCACGCGTGCATGTGCGTATATCACTCCATATACAGTATACTGTCTTCTATACCACCTCAATAGTGGTGAGTGTAGTTAGTATGGTGAGTGGTGACGAATGTGGTGAATGGTGACCACCCCAACAACAAGCCTATCTATTCGGCCGGTTTTTGTGTTCTTTGCTAGTCCCTTCCCAGAATTGCAAAAAATCAATACACAAAGAATCTTATATTATAATGTTGTGTAATGGACCATGCCCTAATTTGGACGGTTCAGATCTTTCGAACTTAATTTAAAGGCCGAGATTTCACCTCTAGGTTTTTTTTTTCTAGGTTTCTCTTGGTTTATTTGTAATTTTTTTCTCTTACGTTTTTCGGTTTCACATTCTTCATTCGTCCGGCTGATCCATTACCAAATGAATCGACATGAAGCTGAAGAAGCAAAGGTTATTCTTGATATCCGATGTCCTTGACAATCGGTTTTTGTTTTTTTTGCCTTATGTTCTCTTTTGTGCAAACTCTTGGAAGATTTCTCCACCAGATTTACGGCAATACAAGATTTATTGGTGCAACATCTCTGTAGAGGCCACACGAGGCTCTGCGGTGAGTATTTTCTTGGTTGCTATATCCAAAATTTCTACATCGCCAACATGGGGCTTGCATGAACATGCACTATAAAGCATGGTTTCGATGCTTATATGCTTATAATCTTTGGTTCTTTGCGGTTATGCCTCACAAGGTTTGGCTTGGTCGATGAACCATTGCTCCACGGGGTCTATGCCGCACTGGGTTTGCACTAAGGTGGATTCTAGAATAAAATCGTATTTGAAACAAACCATGTTTTGATGATCGATGTTGCCAAAGAAGCGCCATTATACATAACAGAATAGGTCTACCGGTAAGCATTGCGAGCTATAGACATCCATTTTTCGTATATCCTTTAATTTTACCGTTTTCAAATTTCATGCATTCAATGTTGCGTTTTTGCCACGGCTTTCCGGTTAAGCCATTCATCGGAGGAGCTATCCACATCCATTCGAACAACTTGCCTCGATCAAAGCGGTCGATCTTTGCCACTCCTAACACATTAATATGATCTATCATTTGTAAAATTCCGGCTCGAAGCCCCTTTTTGCTATTGCGGTGATCACACCATGCATGAGCCTCTTCCCGGTTTACGGGGTTGTTTGTGAATCATATTTTTTCTGCTGCATGAAATTCCTTCAAAACTCTTACTTACGGTATCATGGTATTGTTGGTTTTAATTTTAGGTTTTAGAATTGTTACTTGAGCTTCTTTGGATTATGAGAAATAGGTTATGAGAAACTTTTGACTAATATCACATCCATAAATGCTCCTTTGGCCTTTTTGTTCGATCGCTCCATCTTTGGTCATAAGACATAGTCATATCTCTCCTATGGCATGCCATCGTGAAATTGTGGTATAAGAAACTTGACTTTCTTTTTGTTACTTTTCTTGATTTAAAAGCCCGGCCTTTTTTGTGCGGTGGATCATTGGTGGATAAATTCTTTGGGGCTGCGGGATGCACCGATCGTCTACGATTTATGATGTAAATCCACTTTAGATCATTTGTCGTTAGAAAAGTTGGAAAGCATTTTATGAAAGCTTTTGCAATCATGTCTTATTTGTTATGTAGTTGTGAAGGGATAAGGGAAGTTGTGAGAAGGCTATGTATATGTGGGCCTGATTATATTTGTAATTTTTGGAAATGAGCTTCGGTTTGGTAAATTTATTGAGTATTGACATGTTTTGCAATAGCAATTCCAAATTTTTGAATCTAGAAAATTTGAATTGCTATTTCAAAACATGTCAATAGCAAATAAATTTACCAACCGAAGCTCATTTCTCTCAAAAAATTACAAATATAATGGGTTCACATATACGGAGAGCCTTCTCAACTTCTGCCTTATCCCTTCACAACTACATAACAAATAAGACATGATTGCAAAAGCTTTCATAAAAATGCTTTCCAACTTTTCTAACGACAATTTTGATCTAAAGTGGATTTACATCATAAATCGAGACGATTGGTGCATCCCGCAGCCCCAGCAATTTATCCATCTGAATGATCCACACTGCAAAAAAGGTCAGTTTTAAATCAAGAAAAGTAACAAAAAGAAAGTCAGAAGTTTCTTATACCACAATTTCACGCATGGCATGCCATAGGAGAGATATGACTATGTCTTATGACCAAAGATGGAGCGATCGAACAAAAGGCCAAAGGAGCATTTGCGGATGTGATATTAGTCAAAAGTTTCTCATAACCTATTTCTCATAATCCAAAGAAGCTGAAGTAACAATTCTAAAACCTAAAATTAAAACCAACAATACCATGATAATGTAAGTAAGAGTTTTGAAGGAATTTCATGCAAGAAAGAAAATATGATTCACAAAATGCCTGGGCCTTAAACCGGGAAGAGGCTCATGCATGGTGTGATCACCGCAATAGCAAAAAAAAGGGCTTCGAGCCGGAATTTCTTACAAATGTATAGACCATATTAATGTGCTAGGAGTGGCAAAGATCGATCGCTTGATCGAGGCAAGTTGTTCGGAATGGATGTGGATAGCTCCCTCCTGGATGAATGGCTTAACCGGAAAGCCAGGGCAAAAAATGCAACATTGAATGCATGAAATTTGAAAAACGTGTAAAATTAAAGGATATACGAAAATGGATGTCTATAGCTCGCAATGCTTACCGGTAGACCTATTCTCGTTATGTATAATGGCGCTTCTTTGGCAGTCGATCATCAAAACATGGTTTGTTTCAGCGTGGCCGATTTTATTCTAGAATCCACCTTAGTGCAAACCCAGTCGCGGCATAGACCACGTGGAGCAATGGTTCATCGACCAAAGCCAAACCTTGTGAGGCATAAACCGCTAAACAACAAGCATTATAAGCATATAAGCATCGTAACCATGCTTTTATAGTGCATGTTCATGCAAGCGCCCATGTTGGCGATGTAGAAATTTTTGGATATAGCAACCAAGAAAATACTCGGCTGCAGAGCCTTAGGTGGCCTCTACAGAGATGTTGCACCAATAAATCTTGTATTGTCAGAATCGGTGGAGAAATCTTCCAAGAGTCCGCACAAAAAGAGAACATAAGGCAAAAAAACAAAAACCGATTGTCAAGGACATCGATATCAAGAATAACCTTTGCTTCTTCACTTCATGTCGATTCGGGTTGGTAATGGATCATTTGGACGAATGAAGAATGTGAAACCAAAAAACGTAAGAGAAAAAATTACAATGGAAACCAAGAGAAACCTAGAAAAAAAAACCTAGAGGTGAAATCTCGGCCTTTAAATTAAGTTCGAAAGATCCGAACCGGCCCAAATTAGGGCGTGGTCCATTATACAACATTATAATATAAGATTCTTTGTGTATTGCTTTTTGCAATTCGGGAAGGGACTAGCAAAGAACACAAAACCGGCGAATAGATAGGCTTGTTGTTGGGGTGGTCACCATTCACCACATTACATTCACCACTCACCATACTAACCACACTCACCACTATTGAGGTGGTATAGAAGACAAGATATCGTATATGGAGGATATACGCATACATGCATCGCTTGGTGATATTTGCATTATGCATTATGTGCTGAAGAGAGTCACCGTATTATCCGGGAAAGCAGAGTCACCGTATTATCTCGAAAGCAGAGAGAGAAGAAATGAGAGAGGGATTGTATTGAGAGTGAAATTTTGCTTGATCTAGCTATGGAGAGGATGATTCTTTGTGTTGTGCATTGCTTTGATCGATAGATTGAGCTTGAATTGTTGGGTTTTTCATCCTTCTTGCAAGGTTAGAGTTCGTGCTCTAACAATTTGGCGACCACGGTGCTAATGGACCATTGATTGGCAAGAATTTCCATTGAAAAGGAGTTGTTACCATTGGTATTGGTGATCGTCGTAAAGAGAACGACACCATTGAGGAAGGAGCAATTTCTTGGGTGAAGGGATTTTGCCGTAATTGATCTGTGGGGTACAATTTGACAAAGGGAGCATAGTTTTATGCCCAAGAGAAGTAAGAAGGATATACCACCAAGTTCTATAAGGGGACCGGTGAGTCAATCTTTGGGCTCAAAATTGCATCAAGATTCAATTTCGTTTTCAGATTTGGGAGCAGATCTGGGGTCTAATTCTCAAATCCAGGAGGTTTTGATTCCATTTACCGATCTAGAAGGTAATCCAATTTCGTTTTTCAAATTGAAGGGAGATTCAATTTCATTTTTCCAATTTCAAGAAACCCAAGAAGAGGCAGAGATGGTTATATTACCACCTATGGTATGGGGTTTTCAGACAATGGGATTCCAAAGTTTGATGATCTGGTGGATCGGGATCCTTTGAAGCATATTGTGAAGTTTGAGAGGTATTGCCAGCAATGTAAGTCACCGGCTGGTGATTATTTGCTTTGGTTTCATAGTTATTTACATGATTCAGTGGAGGAATGGGCACAAAAGCCAGATACCATGACATATCAGGAATTAAAAGAAGCATTCATTGCTAATTATCAAGAAGTCCATGGTAAGGATAAGACTATGGAAAGGTGGACCAATTTCACACAAAAGGAAGATGAGTCAATTAGAGAGTATAATCAGAGGTACATTGCGGTTCTCAAAGCCGTGGTTCATTGGAAGATTACAAGGAGTGATGAAATGGATATCCAATGGTATGTGAAAGGGCTGAAACGAGCTATTGCTCATAAGGTGAAGGCTAAACAACCTACAACATTGTTAGAGGCACAAAAGTATTTTCTCAAGGCGGAAGATAAGCTGGGATACATTCATGAAATTGCTGCTCCAAAGCATAAAACAGAGGATATTGCAGCCAAGATTTCTAAGCTTACAATTAGTGAGAAGCCAAGGGAGGTTCAGTTTATTACTTGTGAGTATTGTGGGTCTACTACATGTCAATTGCTGAAATTCTGCTCAAGATGCCAAATCAAGGGCCATAATGATCAAGAATGTAGGGAGAAGAGATTCTTTGAGAGGGCCAATCCGGTATTTGCTGTTATGCAACAAGCACCACCTATTCCTATTCCACCAATGCAAGCAGCACCTATCATGCCACAAGTGCCAATGATGCCACAAGCTCCAATTGCCCAACAATCTCCAACGAGTTCCACACAAATGGTGCAGCCAAAACAGGGATGGTATCCAAGTAAGGCTCATTTGTATTGCAAGTTATGTGATAAATTCAAGCATGATGAGAGTACTTGTTGAAAAATTCATGGGAAACCGGAATGGGCAACCAACAAGTATCCACCAAGGCAGCAAGTGTTTGAATCAGTACCTCTTCCTAATAATGATGTTCGCATTCAAGATACAAAGTACATTGATAATCCTCAAGTTAAGGCTCTTATTGAGGAGCTTAAGAAACAAGAGAAGGCAAAATCAGTAGTAAATTGTGGATTTGTTGAGGTAGACAGTGACCCATTTCAGCAAGAAGAAGAGATTGGAGAAGTAAATGCGGTTACAAGATCACAAAAGATGGTGCAAGAACCAAGAGTAGTGCCAATTGCGGAGAAGACTAAGACCTCTTTTCCAAAGGCTTTGAAGGGCCAAGCTTTGAAGGTATCAGCACCTAAGAAGGTGCAATTCAATGTGCTACCCACAAAACAGTTTCAGTCTATAGAAGAAAATCAGCCCATAGTGATGCCTCCTATGGTGGATGAGGAAATTCAAAATGAAGATGATGTGATCAACCAAGGTTTGGCCACTAAAGTTACACTTTGGAGCAATTGATGCATTATTCTCCAAATTTGTTGCAAGAGTTAGGGGGAAGAACAAAATCAGAAATTTTAGTCCAACAAATCATCCCAAATGATACCCATCTTATATTACTAGTGACGGTGCCCAGCGTTGCTGGGCATAAGTTGAAAGCCTTCAAATGTTTTGACCGCAATGAGAAAAGCATACAATAAATAATGATGTTGAGCATTGTTGGGCTTTACTTAGAAACATGTAAATGATGCACAGTTGGGCCCTACGCTAAACTTGATCTCGACCCTCCATTGCACCAGTTAATCTCGACCCTCTATTGCACCACTTAATCTTGGCCTTTTAAAAAGGCCTCACATCGTTTTTCTTGAGAAGTTGAAAAACGACTTGAGAAGTAGGTTATACGTGATAAAACACAGAGGTAGGTTGTACACAGAATAATTTTTAAATGTCTAAGGTGGCATACTGTAATAGAGCGTCCATATCTCGCATCTCTAATGGAAAGTTCTTTGCATGTTTTCTATTTGAATTGTGATGAAAGTCCTCATATCATATCGAAATTTCTTGTTTTCAACTTGAAGTTCAAAATGTGATGAAAGGCCTCATCTCATGTCTACATTGCTTGTTTTCAACTTGAAGTTCAGAGTGTGATGAAAGGCCTCATATCATGTCTAGAATGTCTAACATACAACAACATTGTTTAATTCCCATGCATTGAATATTTCCTTGGGGCATTGCAAATTATAAGCAACATTCAAAAATTAGAATCCATGCATTGAATATTTCCTGGGGTATTGCAAATTATAAGCAGCAGTCGAAAATTAGAATCCATTGTTATTCAGTGAGTGAGAACCAATATCGCATTAAGCAAGAGTTTGCAACCTCCATGTCTTATAGTACGTGAGACGCATAGCAAGAGTTTGCAACCTCCATCTCTTATAGTACGTCTATGGAGAAATAGCTTCATAATTAACGTGGCTTATTACTTCATTTATCCCCTTTAGAAACTTCATGCATCCCCATTATTTGAACATCAAATGGCACAACTTGTTAGTATGAGAACATTCCAGATTGTTGTTCACTCTTATCTTTAACATTTGAATACACAACGAATAAGACGAGGAGAAAGAGGTATAAGAAAAATAAAAAAGGTAATCATCGTGCTATAAATCTCAAAATAAAAGGATTAAACTTCAAGGTTGGCATAGAGGGACCAAAGCAGTACCACCTCAGAATTGATATAGGCCTAGCTTATGTGTTACCAATTTATATCTTGGCATTTGTTAGCCATTTGAGTACTCAAAGGCAGTAGAACAGCAAGTATTGGAAGAATATCAAATGGCTTGCAAGACCGTACTCAATTGCAAAGACAATATAGCATCAGCAAGCTTCTAGACCATGAGGGTTCATTCGTTCGATCCTTAAAATGAGAATAGGAAACTGGAACAACGGGATCAATTTGCATTGCATATATTCTATAAAATAATAGAGTCAAAGCTTTAGACATTATCACAACAAAACATTCTTGAATGCGCAGAATGGCTAATAATGTTTATCTTTTAGAAACAAAGGACAAAGATATTCAATCATCTCAGTCAATATTTTCTTTCTAAATTACACAATACATTGAGATTGACATCTCGTGTGCATTTACATTGAGATTGACATCTCGTGTGCATTTACACAACTTTAGAGACTTCCTTGAAAGGGCCTTGAAATGCCTGCATCAGAACAAATAATGCACATCTTGTAATGAATGAAGAAAGTACAAAACGATTGGTCTGAAGACACACCATAGAATATAGAAGCTTTACAGCTGCCAGAAAACCTTATGTCTTCCCTCTGGTGCAAGAACCAATATATACTCTCTAGCCAATCCAAGACAATAGAAAAGAAACAATTATGCAAATCAGAATACATGCAGCATTTAGAACATAAGTGATATCATAAAAGCGGTGAATATGGATTGTTATAAATAGTCCTAGACAGCCTAAAAACATATCTCAATCTTTCATAGTGAGAAATCTCGTTATCCATATGCTTCACTTTTGAACATTCTGTATTCCGGATGAAGGGAGAGACTGTATTCTGTGAATTAACTGAAGGAACCCAGATCTTAAAACCCAAAAAGCTGCCAGATCCAATGGCTGTTTAGGAAAGCTTTGAAGTACAAAATTGAATACCATGATACTAACGAAAAATGTGAATACCTTGGACTGCCTGCTCTTTCGTCCATACCTTTGGATGATGCAAACTTTGAAAGAAATGGGAAGGACCTTACTTCTAGGCTTGTTTACAGTGTCCAACGGAAGCTGCCCCTTTGCGGCACCTCTGCATGGTAGGTGCAGTGATCATCATAGAAAAGGTCAAGTGCATTGATCAAGTCTACCTATGCAATAACATAAATGGGATATGAACGCCCTGTATTAATTCCATACAACCCAGCCTTCAGACCTGCTCCACGCTTCATCCTTATATACCCCTTTTCTCCCCATCTGCCACCCCATGAATTCCACACAATCTAATATCCCACTCCTCCCTTTATCCCATCAGGCAAGGATAAGCAAGCCTAAATGCACAAAATCGGCCCCATATTTGTTGCGTTTAGAAAATAATTTGCAACTCCAGAGTAAGCTTTCTTGCTTCATGTGTTTTAGCTTAAAGTCTTGAGGTTTTCAATTTGTATCCAAGGCCAACATTGTTCCCAATCCAAGAAAATGCTGCCATATCTTAAAAGTCTTGTCGAATTGAGGTCAAGGGCTACTACCTACTGCCAATCATAGCAAGGGATATACTACCTAATGCCAGCCTTTGCATATTCAAACTCAAAATTCATAACTACGCACCTGGGTATCCTACTCATAGCTTCTGTAACCATGCAGTAGTTGAAGCATCCGAAACAGCATAGACGACTGCTTCGTAGTTGAAGCATCTGGAACAACATAGACGACTGCTTCAGAGCTTACAGAAACCAAAGATTCTTTAGTTGCTATCATCTGCAGAGGCATAAGAAGCAGAGACCAAATTATGATTATTGATATGTTTTTCCTTCATAAACGGTTTGCTACCGTAACTCAAATTGAGTCAAAGCTCCTTCTAAGGATATTGTGTCGTTGGTCTGCCTTGTCAATACAGATGGTCGCCCACTGCTTTCTGGAAAGGTCGTCCGACGCCATAGCCCTAAACGCCGCCACATTAAATCTCAACCATAGAATGGAGTGTTCAAATCCTAGCCGCCCGATTTAGGGCGTGATTCAACACCGGATAACATTATAATTATAATAATATAGGATAATGTTGTGTAATGGACCACGCCCTAATTTGGACGGTTCAGATCTTTCGAACTTAATTTAAAGGCCGAGATTTCACCTCTAGGTTTTTTTTTTCTAGGTTTCTCTTGGTTTCCGCTATAATTTTTTCTCTTCTGTTTTCGGTTTCACATTCTTCATTACGTCCAGCTGATCCATTACCAACTGAATCGACATGAAGCTGAAGAAGCAAAGGTTATTCTTGATATCCGATGTCCTTGACAATCGGTTTTTGTTTTTTTTTGCCTTATGTTCTCTTTTGTGCGGACTCTTGGAAGATTTCTCCACCGCATTTACGGCAATACAAGATTTATTGGTGCAACATCTCTCGTAGAGGCCACCGAGGCTCTGTGCAAGTATTTTCTTGGTTGCTATATCCAAAATTTCTACATCGCCAACATGGGCGCTTGCATGAACATGCACTATAAAGCATGGTTCGATGCTTATATGCTTATAATCTTGGTTTCTTTGCGGATTTATGCCTCACAAGGTTTGGCTTGGTCGATGAACCATTGCTCCACGGGGTCTATGCCGACCGGGGTTTGCACTAAGGTGGATTCTAGAATAAAATCGATTTGAAACAAACCATGTTTTGATGATCGAACGCCAAAGAAGCGCCATTATACATAACGAGAATAGGTCTACCGGTAAGCATTGCGAGAGCTATAGACATCCATTTTTCGTATATCCTTTAATTTTACACGTTTTCAAATTTCATGCATTCAATGTTGCGTTTTTGCCACGGCTTTCCGGTTAAGCCATTCATCCAGAGGGAGCTATCCACATCCATTCGAACAACTTGCCTCGATCAAGCGGTCGATCTTCGCCACTCCCTAGCACATTAATATGATCTATCTGTTGTAAGAAATTCCGCTCGAAGCCCCCTTTTTGCTATTGCGGTGATCACACCATGCATGAGCCTCTTCCCGTTTGAACCGGTTTGTTTGTGAGATCATATTTTCTTCTTTGCATGAAATTCCTTCAAAACTCTTACTTACAAAATTATCATGGTATTGTTGGTTTTAATTTTAGGTTTTAGAATTGTTACTTCAGCTTCTTTGGATTATGAGAAATAGGTTATGAGAAACTTTTGACTAATATCACATCCGCAAATGCTCCTTTGGCCTTTTGTTCGATCGCTCCATCTTTGGTCATAAGACATAGTCATATCTCTCCTATGGCATGCCATGCGTGAAATTGTGGTATAAGAAAACTTGACTTTCTTTTTTGTTACTTTTCTTGATTTAAAAACCGACCTTTTTGTGCGGTGGATCATTGGTGGATAAATTCTTTGGGGGCTGCAGGATGCACCAAGACGCGTCTCGATTTATGATGTAAATCCACTTTAGATCATTTGTCGTTAGAAAAGTTGGAAAGCATTTTATGAAAGCTTTTGCAATCATGTCTTATTTGTTATGTAGTTGTGAAGGGATAAGGCGAGGGAAGTTGACAGAGAAGGCTCTCCGTATATGTGGAACCGATTATATTTGTAATTTTTGAGAGAGAAATGAGCTTCGGTTTGGTAAATTTATTAGTATTGACATGTTTTGTAATACAATTCAAATTTTCTAGATTCAAATCTTTGGAAGTTGCTATTGCAGAATTGAGCGCTTTGCCATCTACGAGGGTAAGGCCAGTTCTTTTTTACGCTACTATTAAAATTACGTACTATGACTATCCTTCACATCCGCTGTCGGGCTTTTAGGTTTTCTAAAAAGCTCTCGGTAAAATTATGTCTACATAATCATCTTCCGGAAGGAGTGTTTATTCATGTATCATAAATGCGTATCTTTGCAATGATCGATGGCGGGAGTAAGAGAAGGAGTAAGAGAAACATCTGGCTCTGCTGGATTGTAGGTTGTACATTGTGCTTAGCCAGACTTTAGTGCCCCGCAAGAACAAAAGACTATTCTAGAACTAAGGCTTGAGAAGCAAATATATGGCATTTGGATCCGCTTGCTCCTTGCTCCTCATATGTTAGAAAATTTTCCATCTTTGTTTGTAAGGCAGATCCATATCTCTTCTATGTCATGCTTGAAATTGTGGTATAAGAAACTTACGGCTTTCTTTATGTTACTTTTCTTGATTTAAAACCGACCTTTTTGTGCGGGTGGATCATTTAGGTGAATCATGTTAATATTTTTGGATGGAGTAAAGGCCATCTTCAAGAAAACTTTGAGGAGCTATGTCTTGCATTTGCTATACATAGTATTGTTGAATCGACACTTATATTTGAGCAGAGTGGCTTGATGGGTTGCTGCGCATTCCGGACATGAATGCCTCTTTATGCCTAGCCAACTTTAGTGCCCTGCAAAAAAAAAACTATTCTAGAACTGAAGCTTGAGGAAGCAAGTATATGGCATTTGGAATCGGCTTGCTCCCTCGCTCTTCATTTCCCTTGCAATCATATGATATGTCCGTGTATGATAACGTAATTCTTATATGTCAGAATATTATTAAGAGGGAGTAGTTTTTATATGTTAAAAGATCTTTGGATCATAGATCCTTGATCATGGAGCTTTGCCTAAATTTCTTTTGATATTTGTGTTTGCAAGGTGGGCACGAACATTGGGGGCCATGGTTTCGCCATAGCCAAAGGTCAGAAGCAAATGCTCTATTTGAACGTTATGTTAAATAAGCGTCATGTTAGTACTTAAAAGTCAAATACTTTATTTTTTTGTCATTTGCTTTGCAACCCTTCTTTGTCTTTTATGAATTCGGTGATGTGACAATTGAACGCTCTAAATGCTTTACCAACTTGAGTACCATTTATGGAATACTTCTCTTATTTTAGAAGCTTTTGCTCTTCTATTTGTTTCAATAAATCGGCTATGAGAGATAGCACGTGAAAATGTGCACTACAAAAGCGATTATGGCACCGTAATGGGATGCAGTTTTTGTTGCACCACTATTAGGAACTTCAACCTTGCTCTGTATGTATAGTAAGCCCAGTTGCAAAGGCAGAAAGCACGAGGTACCTTTTGCCCTCATGTAAGTCTTTTAACACAATGGCGTGGAGTTAATCTTATAGTTGAGTGGCCCAAGGAAAATAGCATTTGGTTATATAGAAGAGTATTCAAGGCAGGCTTTGGAGTTTCAAGAAATGTGTTCGTCCAAGTGTTTGTTGTGCTATGGTTTGTTAGCATGTGCTGCATCAATGCTCAGTAGTGTTCCAGTCCCGGGGGGTTCACCTCTATATAAGGGGCATATGGCATGTGCGTGCATCAAGTCAGGAGAAACCCCTCTGTATACAGCTGACCCTCCATAGAAACCCCTATGTATACGGTCCCATACTGTCGAAGAATCATACCCGATTCCATACTTTTACACCCAGTCTAAGCTCTTCTTGCCCTACCCTCAACCTTATTTTTACGTCCGAATTTCATTCATGTATCCTACCCTCTACCGTATTTTTACATCCAGTCCGCAAATGTTGCATCCAGTCAGTATTTAGGGTTCTTCGTGGCGCCATTTGAGTTCAATGGTCACTCCAGAAAATAAGAAAGAAATACGCCTGGAATTTTATTTATTTTAATTAAATCGATTTTAGGATGACATCATAACGAAATTCATTATTGATTATTGAATAATGAATTTAAATTAATTATTGGTCATGATTTTATTTTCGGGCACGTCTTTTAAGGACGTCATTATGGTGAACTTCGCCATGCAGCTGCCGCCAATGATCGAAGCTCATTCCCTCTAGCGCCTATTCCTCTCCTTCTCCCGATCCGACACTCCTTCTCCCGATCCGCCTATTCCTCTCCCACATTCGACAATGGCGCGGATTAAGACCACCTCCCGGTTGCCCACTGAAGAATCCGTGGGCTCTGCTCCACCGAAGGAAGAGGCCGCGCCTGAGGAAGAGGCCGCGCCTGAGGAAGAGGCCGCACCTGAGGAAGAGGCGAAGGGCACTAAGCTGAAGGTTGTCGCGAAATTTTCCTGCATGGAAGTGGTGCACATGCAAGATCATGGAGCTCATATCACTGAAAAAGTTCAGCAATGGGTTGATCGGGTGACTCCCGCGGATGAGCCGGCTTTTGGAAATGAAAATCCGTGCAAGAGGGAACAAATCGTATGTCTTTTAGGATGCCACCTCCGGGCGGTCGGTGAAGCGCCTCAGATTAGTCCGACCTCCGTTCCGCCTCCGTTATTCCGATATCCGCTAAGTTGTGCCCGGGTTATGCCTCGGGACGTCATTAATAATAGCTTAGGTTTTTATTTGCCATCTGAAATATCCCCGAACTTGTTTTGTAAAGCTCGATCCGTTGTTTTTTTTTGTAAAGCTCGATCCGATCCATTTAGGGACTGCTTTGTTTTGTAAATGGCCATGAAAACAGGGGATGTAAAGCGCCATCTTGTAGGTGTGAACCTTCCTTTTTGTAAAGTATGTTATTATAATATGAATATGAAGCAGTTTCAGACATTGTTCTTATGTTTTACTTTGTCTCTTAATATGTTTCTTTTATGTAATGTTATTAACCGAAATCAGACTTCAAACATTGTATGCTTTGTTCTTTCTAAAGTATGATTTTGATTATGTCTTATTGTCTTCACGTCATGCCCTTAAAGTAGATTGTAGGGTAACAGTATCTGCTGTTTTGGAAGCATTTTATTATGCTTCTGTAAATGTTGCAGAAATAAATCATGGAGTAATGGAATCAAAAAGGCTTAAAGCACACCTAACTAACTAGTTCCACAAGCAACCAGTAGCCACTGTTTATTGCATTCAAAGTAAAGTTTAAACAAGATCACAGTTTCCAGCGTACAATGCATTAAGTAAAGCAAAGCAAATAGAACATGCACGAGATTTATACAAAGCAGAAAAGTGCTCTTAAACTTAAACTGTTGAAATGGTAGCTTTAATCATAAATGATCATTGATAAAGTAGTTCACAAATATCTGGCTGAACCTTATGAACTCCCTAGACCTTCTGCTTGCCCTTGTCACCTACAAAAAAAAAATGAAAAGAGAAGTTAGTAGCAGAATTCAACCATTTGAAGGCGTCTAATTTAATATTACCCTACCAATGTTACGTTTCACGGACAAACTTATTCAGCTGTACTCTGTCATTATCATGCAGATGGTAAATGTTTTTGGCAGGTTCATATCTTAAAGATGCAAGAGATATGATAGACTCGAGGTCTATAAGTCGATTATCGGCCAGATCATAAGTAAACCAAGTGGACTTGCCGTCCTTCTTTGCAATGTTTCTTGTAATATGCATTTAATTGAACTTCAAAAGGCGGGCGTTTAACTAAGTCCACGGGCTCCCTACTCTCTTTCCATGCACCGCCCGATTTCCTCCTCATGCTAAGTACCCTACCAAGATACCAAACCTTATGAATTGCAGCAGATTTGTTCCTTTTTTCTTTGAAGCTTATGCGGTTTGTGGTGCCACCGCTGATTCCACTGGTTCTTGAAGTACACCGCACAATCGTCCCAATGCCGAAGCGAGTTTGTGCATCAACATTACTTTCTTCAATAGAATATACCATAGTCTTAACCCTCGTCAACTTTGTCCTTCGATAGCCACGGATTCCCATTCAAATGACTCACTATAGTTGACTTGAAGATTTTCTTACCTTCCATAACAACATGCCAAGAAACATCGGATGGCTTCCTCCTCTCGCATTCATCTAACATTTAAGTCAAACACATGTCGTAATTCGGACTGGCCACATCATCCTCACTAACTACCTCGTTCCTTTGATCTTCACCTTCAATCTCCATGTTCTCTTCCATGGCATCGGTCTCATCTCCCAATGTGGTAGAGCTCGGGTCTACCACCACGACTACTATGAAACCAATCTTGGCCTTCCATGGCTCACTAAACCAGCCATCATTCTCCTCAATTGTAATGCCAGCGTTTGTACACAATGCTTGTGCAAGCAGCAAGCCCTTCCTTTAAGGCCTCGATAATCTTGTCATCCGTATCCACGCCATCATGTGTCTGCGCAAGGTTCTGGTGAGCACATCCCCATTGGTATCTACCTTCTTTTCTAACTCTTCCCAAATGTGTTCTTGCTTAGCATGTGCTGCGAGGAAGCAGGAGGGTAGTGGCTGCTTGAAACTACGAAATATGATTGAGAGCAGAGGCACTCTCCAACAAGTCTGCCGAATCATAGGCTCTTTCGTTACGCACCATGCCACCGACTTTAGAGAAGAAGTTCTCACATACACGTCGATCCGGGTGCCTTTGTAAGGGCAACTCTAAATGCCCAATTCGGAACTAAAATACTTTATTAGCAAAGACGACAAAATGGCATGACAATTGCACGTCTATAAAGGTTTCCGACTAATGAAGTTCTTACTCAGCGAATGCGTCTTTGTGTGGCCGTCAACCACGACCTCAAAGCCTGTTATGCACCTAAAGTTTTAAAGATAATACCAGATTGAAAGTAGCAAACAGGATTCCAGCTCACCTAAAGAAGAAGGGACACCGTTGCGGCGGCTTTAATCCAGAGCCCTCAAGTCCAAAGTAGGTGAGAGGAAGATGTCAATATATGATGCCACGACTTCCAAATAAACTTTGGTGCCCAAATTCGCATTGGTGGGCCTGCTTGAGAACCATTGCTTAGTTCGTCCAAGCATTGCTGAACCTTTCTAGAAGCAAGGCGTTGCGCAGCCCTCCAGTTTTGCCGATCCTGGCGCTTCACGTCTCCAAGTTGCAGCCCATGCTTCCCTTGGCATAACTCAAAGACATGGTGTATGTCATTGAGAGTCACTAACTTGTTCCCTAAGTACAACCTTCTAGAGGCACTATCCATGGGATTAACAAGCTTCTTACCCACTACCACCCCAAAACTGGGTCCACATGTTGTTTTTCAGTGTCTTTTTTGCGAAAAAACAACACCAAAAAACTATGTGTTGTTTTTTGTCCGGATTTGCTAGAAACAACGCGTAGTTTTTTGTCAAACTTTTATACGTGTAGTTTTTTTGTAAAAACTCTACGTGTAGAATTTTGTCAAAATTATCTACACGTAGGAATTACATGTTTTCGACATGTTGCTTTTTGAAAGTAGTTGTAGTTTTTAGGTGTTGCTTTCGTGAAAAAAATACATGTGGATGTTAATAAAACTTAAAAAGTCCACATGTTGTTTTTAACTGTTGTTTTCAAAAAAAACTACAGTGAAAAACTACGTAGAGAATTTTGTCCGACTTTGCTAGAAACTACATGTAGTTGTCTCTATTTATTTATTTTTCTATATTGTTTTCAATTGTTGGTTTCCCAAAAAAATGATATGTGGTTTTAAGAAAAAAATGTGGTTATTCAAAAATAGGTGTTGTTTTTTAGTATTGTTTTACATAAAATCCACATATAGTTTTATAGAAATAAATACTCTCAGGTGTAGTTATAAAAAAACTAACACGTCATTTCTTAAAAGTAGTGGTTGTTTCACGTGTTGTTTTTGCAGAAAAAATTAAAAAAACCACCCATAGGATTTTGAAATTGACAAAAAGAATGCGTGCCTTTTACCATTTAAATAATATTGGCAAAAAAAAGCACTATATTGTTATGCTAATTTATTCATGAACCTAGTACAAAATATTGTGAATTTATTACTTGCTTTTGCTTTAATTGTTCTTGAGTTCTCTTTTAAAAAATGTCTTTCGGGAATCGAACCCAAATAAGTCCATTAGGCATGGGAAGACTTTTTCTGCATTTCTGCGTGGAATCGAGAAACCTCCATGAGTACTTGTATCACTTGCGTTAAAGTCTTGGAAAATGATAAATGGACCATGATGAGGATTGAGACAAAATTTTACATGTAAAGCTGTTGTGGATGCTTACCCCATTCACTAGTTGCAAGGTCATGCGTGCATAGACCTCGTCATTTTTCCTGATCCACTTTGAATGAATGGAAACACCATAAACATCAAGCAGAAATTAAGCATGGCCTATATGGTGAGATCAAATACTCACATGCAAAGTGGCGTTGTGCAGTAACCGGCAAATCAGCCCATGAAAGTATGTGTTCAGATATCTGTTAGGGAGATAATGACCCCTTTTCTACTCTACCTGGGATCCCTTTGCAAAATACCCGAGCTTCTGACTGCGAGCTTGATGTGCGAATCATTTGGGAGGGGGCAAAATCCACGCTTGCAGGCGCAATGCGGACCAGATGAGACAGAGCCCACTTCATATCGAGGCCAAAATTCGTGGTTCGAGGACCGGGCATCGCCCAACACCAAACCCAAACTAATGGCTAACAAATCTCGACGCTAGCACATCCAGAGGACGAAAATAGGCACCCACAAAAGCAAAAGCTCAAGGAATCAGATTCATTTGTTGGGTGGAAGATTTCCACAATGAAAAGGAAAGCGAGAATGAACGGAGGGTGAAGAAGGGGAGCTATGGCGGGATCTTGCCCCGGAATACGTTTTAGAAGCACGAAAGATCGCCCTTGATGAAATTTGGAGGCGGCAAAGGCGAAATCTGAGAACATGCCGCAGTGGAGATGGAGGCGAATCTGAAAAGAACACGCGGCATTGGAGATGGAGATGGAGCCTCCCATGTGGGCTTGAATTCCGGCGGCAAGAATTCCGGTGACAAGGAGAAGGCGCCAGTGCACTGTAAAGAAACATTTAATAGTAGTTTAATTCGGCCAATAGAATGCTAGGGACGGGGATCACCATCTTTACCGTTTGTTTAGAATTCATCTCATCCGTTCATTTCTTTTAAGTATAAATTTTTTTTTGTTAAATGTTTAATTGTTGGTTTTTATACCAAGTTTTATCACTACACTAGTACAAGCTTGTTGGAGAAATACTAGGGTTATAGAGTATTTGTCCAGACAAAATGGGAAAAATATAGGTTGGCAACATTTTTAGGCGGATGTGGGTTCATTTGTGTTTTTGACTTCAAAGGAAATTAAGTGGTTGCGTTTTTTTAACATAAAAAAGCCTAGTATTATTTTTTTTAGGATTCTCCACGAGCACCCATTTAGGTTTATATTCAATTTTCCATTGAATCGATCCTCCCTCTCCACATATCGTAGGTTTAGGTTTTGCTTGTTGTTTTGATATAACCTCAAGATTTCTAGTGCCATATCAACGCCATGTCTCCCTTAGTGTTTTGCCACGTCATCACTCATAGTTGCCACATCACATGGCCATGCCATATCATCACCCATAATTTTTGCAAAAGTAAGCCTTTTCAAAAGGAAGAAGTGTGGTTTCTCTTTCTTATGACACCTCATCATTTTTGAGTGCCATGTTACCTTGCTTTCCACTATTTACCTACTTATCTCACTTAAAAAACCCCTTTTTTTTAAATTGACCTAGTCATTTTCTATCTAAAGTGCACAAAATGCTTAGTCATCACGTCATATGCCACGCCATCCAAAGAAATGCCATGTCACCATGGAGAAATATGTTTTTAATGTTGAAAAATTGTCTAGCAAATTCTTAGTTTTCCATCCCTTCATATTTTGCCACCTCAACTCGCATCTTTGCCACCTCACCAAAATCATGCCATGTCATCTCCCATAATTTTTGCAAATAGCCACCTTCTCAAAGAGAAAGAAGTTTGCTTGCTCTTTTGATGCCACCTCATCATTTCTAGTGCCAAGGTGTTTGAGCCGATGTGGCATGTTTGAGCCTATATGGCAGTTTGAGCCTAGGTGGCATGTTTGAACCTATGTGGCATGTTTGAGCCAAATGTCTATTTCAGCCACGTGTCATGCTTGAGCCTAGGGTTATGTTTAAGCCACGTGTCATTTTGAGCCTACATGGCATGTTTGAGCCTATGGCATGTTTCAGCCAATATAGCATGCTTGAGCCATGTGGCATCTTTGGCATTCAAGCCTAGGGGCATGTTTGAGCCTATGGACATGCTTGAGCCCAGGGGCACAACATTTCAACCATAATAAATACAAAATTATATTTCATCCTTTTAAAAAAAAAAATCATTCAAAAGAGCATTTCTATATATTTGACCCACGTATCATGTTTGAGCCACATGCCATTTTTTTATCCTAGTGGCATGTTTGATAGTATGTGGCTCAAACATGACATCTAGGCTCCAACATTCCTAAAGCTCCGTTGGGCGGTAAGGCAAAGATAGAGGACCGCCATAGCTCCATTCCAGATAGCTTCCAGGGCCATAGCTTTCATCGCCATAGCTTCCAGGGCAGATTTTTGCAGGGCCATAGCTTCCAGAGCTGATTTTTGGAGCGTCGGTGCTTGCAGGTCATATTTTTGCAGTGTGGATACTTGCAGGGCAGATGCTTTGCTAACATTAGGGGTTTGGGGCGGCTCCTTTGGATTATAAGAATGGGGAAGCACATGGAGACGATTGTGGAGATGATCGAAGGTCATAAAAGGGAGGAATATCACGCCGACATCGCTCTACTGCTGCATCGCTCTACTGGCATCGCTTTACTGTTGCTGCATCGCTGGCATGTACTTCCCCTGCTACATCGCTCTGCATGTTCTTCCCCTGCTGCATGTTCTACGAAGTTTCCACCTAACAGTGGGCCACGTGAGGGAACCTACCGGTCGGAGCGGGTTCACGCTATGGACTGCTCCTCTTGCCAAGTGGCCTTTCCTGCCAGCGCTCCTCCGGAAGGCCGAATGCCAATGCCAATGCCTCCCCTCTCGGAGTTCGGTTCTCCTATCCGACCATTGAATCCGTCATTCAAGTAACCTGCTTCAAGCAGGTTAAAAAAAAAATCCAAGATCGTTCCGGGAGAACTTATCAAACCGCGAAGCGTTCTGCATGCGACCGTGTAGAAACCCAAGTGTCTTGTCGTTTGGGAAGAAAGAGGCTCCGAAATGAAGAACCGACTTAGCCATATCGTCCAAAATGGCAAATTTACCTTAGAGGCTACGGTCATTTTTTGCAACGAAAGGAACACGAAGACTCCACATGGCAGTATTCCGCAACCACCTCCTAGGCCAATTGACTATGAACGTGTTAGACATAAGCTACTTTTGCGCTTCTTAAAGAAGGGGTGGTCTTCTGGGCACAAAACTTGGTCTCCATGGCAATGTCGACATTCTGAGTCCATTGACAGAGCCAATTCATATCCTAGAATGGGACGGTTAATACGTTAGGTGGCTAGGGGCCTTCGGAAGAGGACTTTTGGGCACCCGAGGAATCTGAGCACCTGAGGAAAGAAGCAAACTGTCGGATTGAAGAGAACACAAAAGGATTCAGTCGGCCTGCAAAAACTCTAGTTTCCAAAGAATTTTTTTTTTCGATGATGTATGAGCATAGCATGTCTATGCATGCATAGACACTATTCAGCCGCTTTTGTTTTTACCTATCCTTGACCTACCTTTCTAATCTATCTACCCTTCTACCTACCTTTCTAAACTATTGATTTTCTTCTCCTCTAGCCCAACTTGAATCCAAACATGTCAAATGCTTTATTTTTTATTATGGTCATATATGTTGATTTAGTTATGCGCACATAGGTAAACAATATTGTTAAAACTATTTTAATAATTCTTTAAAACCTTGGTTTTGGAAGAATCTAAATTGTGCCTTAATGCATTGGCGGCATAGGCAGACACTAAGGTCAAATGTCATACATGCATGGATAAGAGAGAGTGCGCTTTGGCTACAATGAGGAACCTCTTGTTAGGGTGCCCAACGGGGATAATCACTATTGACCAAGAAAAATGATGATCACATGTTCCTACAACTTTTTCTCGATAGTAATTTTAAAAATCATCCAAAAGGTTCATTAAAACTCGAGATATCATGGTTTGAGTGTGCAGACCCCTTTTTGCACTGGCCAAATTTTCTTCTGTCTTTGAACCCGATTTTTTCGGACATCCCAGATCCAAATTCAGCCAAGTTTTTTCCTGCATCTCATACATTGTTTTTCTAGTTTCTCCTCCAAATATAATATGAAAATGATTAGCAGAGCTCGAGATATTCAGATCTGAGTGCAACTACCTCATTTTGCTTTAAAGATCCTAATGTAATTGATGTCGTTTTGTATAATTTTGCACAAAGATTGGTTGCCTTAAGCAACCTGGAGGTTCTAACATACCATATACTGAACTAGCACATCTAAGAAGTTTCACATTGTATACGCTTATCCCAAAATGATTTAGTGGGCATGGGAGAGGAAGACAAGGCATATGATCAGATTTTGCAGGATGCATTAGATTTTATGACAAGGTCAATAATTCCAACTCGTTTGAGCGCTTCTATTCAAGATAATATGTATACAATTAGCTCTTGAATTCTAATTGCCACAGTGGGAGGATGATAGATCCAAACCCCTGTCCTCCAGTTCCTATTGCTTCGGTCTTCAACTCCAACTTCTCGACCACGTCCCGAGTGCCTTTAAGAGAGAAATTTTGGGGCAAGATGCTTCTAGGAGGTTTTAAGGATCCGTCTTCTGGCATTAACACCCTTCCTCTATATAGAGGGAGGGTCTTGAGGCCAGAAGACGGAACCCTAAAACTCCCTGAAAGCAGTTTACCCTTAAAGTCTTTTCCTAAAGGTCCATGTGGTGGATGGGCAACTTTTCCATGTTGAGAAGGTCCATGTGATGGATGGGCATGTTGGAGCCAACTTGGCATGTTGGAGCCTAGGTGGCATTTCGGAGCCTAGGTGGCATGTTGGAGCCACCTTGCCATCTTGGACCCTAGGTGGCACGTTGGAGCCTACGTGGCATTTCGAAGCCTAGGTGGCATGTTGGAGCCTAGGTGGCATGTTGGAGCCTAGGTGGCATGTTTGACCCACGTTGGCATGTTGGAGCCTAGGTGGCATGTTGGAGCCTAGGTGGCATGTTTGAGCCACCTTGGCATGCGTTGGAGCCTAGGTGGCATGTTGGAGCCCACTTGGCATGTTTGAGCCACCTTGGCATGTTGGATCCTAGGTGGCATGTTTGAGAAACCTTGGCATGTTGGAGCTCAGGTGGCATGTTGGAGCCTGCGTGGCATGTTTGGGCCACCTTGGCATTTTTGAGCCACCTTGGCATGTTGGAGCCTAGGTGGCATGTTGGAGCCAACATGGCATGTTTGAGCCACTTTGGCATGTTGGAGCCTAGGTGACATGTTGGAGCCCCGTTGCATGTTTGAGCCACCTTGGCATGTTTGAGCCTAGGTGGCATGTTGGAGCCTAGGTGGTATGTTGGAGCCCACGTGGCATGTTTGAGCCACCTTGGCATGTTGGAGCCTAGGTGGCATGTAGGAGCCCACGTTGCATTTTGAGACACCTTAGCATGTTGGAGATCGCGTGGCATACACCTTGGCATGTTGGAGCCTAGGTGGCATGTTTGATCCACCTTGGCATAGGTGGTTTGTTGGAGCCCGCATGGCATGTTTGAGCCACCTTGGCATGTTTGAGCCTTGGTGGCATGTTGGTGCCTAGGTGGCATGCTTGAGCCAGCTTGGCCAGCTGGAGCCTAGGTGGCATGTTGGAGCCCACATGGCATGTTTGAGCCACCTTGACATGTTGGAGCCTAGGTGGCATGAAGCCCATGTGGCATGTTTGAGCCTAAGTGTCATGTTGGAGCCTACGTGGCATGTTGGAGCATATAGGTGGCATATAGGAGCCCGCATGGCATATTTGAGCCACCTTGGCATGTTTGAGCCTAGGTGGCATGTTGGTGCCCAGGTGGCATGCTTGAGCCACCTTGGCATGTTGGCACCTAATTGGCATGTTGGAGCCCACGTGGCATGTTTGAGCCATGTTAGATCTAACCGTTGAAGTTATTTTTCACGAATGTAAAACAATACGATACATTCCCAAAGTTGAGCACACAAACAATATTCCAGGTGGTGGTGCTTTGCTGAAGAAATAGCCTCAAAAAAACCATACTTCCTTAAGAAATAGCTACGTAAAAACTACACCACTTCAGAAAACCACACTTCTGTAAAAAAATAGCCACTTAAAAACTACACCTACTTAAAAACCACACCTCAAAAAACCACACTTACTTTAAAAAATAGCTACTTAAAAACTACACCTAGTTATATAAACCACACCTAAAAAAATCATACTTCCTTGAAATAGCTTCTTGAAAACTACACCTAGTTATAAACTACACCACTTCAAAAAACCATACTTCATTAAAATACAGCCACTTAAAAACTACACCCGCTTATAAACCACACTTCAAAAAACCTTACTTCTTTAAAAAACAGCTATTTAAAAACTACACCCACTTATAAATGACGCCTCAAAAAACAACACCTCGATTGAAAAAAGTTATACCACTTCAGAAAACCATACTTCCCTAAAAAACAACCACTTAAAAACTATACCTCCTTATAAACCACACTTAAAAAAAAACTATACCTCCATAAAAAATGACTACTTAAAACTACACCTAGTTATAAACTACACATCAGAAAACAACACCTTCTTAAAAACAACACCCCCTCAAAAAAATAAGCAACACTTCTTTTAAAAAAACGACACCTAAAAAAAAGACCACATCTTCAAAAAAAAAAAACTATAGCTCCATAAAAAAAACTACACCGCCTCCTTAATAAACCACACCTCCACATAACCACGTGTAGATTTTTTGGAACAACGACATGTGGTTTTTTTGTTACTGTTGTTTTTAGGTGTGGACCCAGAATTGGGGTGGTTGTGACCGTTGTGCACGAAATCTTGGTCATGAAGCCCATAAACATCCTTATTTCTCGAGGCACTTAGTGGCCAACCGTCCCATGAAACCTTGAATGTGCTGTCTGGTGCAGACCTGGATGTATAATCTGCAAACATGCACGCCCTTCTCCTCGAGTCTCCATCCGAGCTGTGGCCGATTAGAGGGCCCACAACCATTCTCAAGTGCACATTCCACAAGTCTTGGATTTGCTGCCATTGACGTCTAACCTCAAGGTGATCAAATCTGTTACATGTCAGAATAATGGCAAGAACGAAGTGCAGGCTGACTTCCTATGCAAGGGATTCACGATAAGAACTCTTGCATAGTGCGAAATGACATTCTCCTCGAAGGCATTGATAATTATGTTGTAGCCCTCTTCATCGGAGCCAACTAACACCTCAAATGTGCCATTACAAGCATGGCCTTCTTTCTTTCCACAAAAGCCGAGCAAGCAGTCATCTCTCGGGAATCCAACGTGCGGCCAGCTTTATGGCGGTCTCGCCCCTCGACCACAATTGCTGGAACCCCCAAATCCAAGTCTTTGGCGTTGCATGTGTCGAGTGTAGACTGAGCAAGATGCTTGAATGTTTCTTCCCTAAGACCGACCTTGTAAAAGAAGCTTTCGTGTGGAGCGCATAGTGGTGGACATACTTTCGGACGCAAAAAATTGAGAGAAAGAAAATTGTGCATTCTTCTCCCTCCCCATATCTTAATTGTTTCAAACAACGCCTTTGTGGTTTCCACAGTATCTTCTTTTTATGCCCGGGTCGATTATGTTTTGAGCTATGTCCCTTAGAAAATCCCAAAGAGCTGGTTTTCCACTAAATTTACCTTGCCGATGTGCCTCCACTATGTCTGGCAGAATCTGGCGACATCTTTCTGTTCATTGACTCCTCTAGACTCCCTCTTAGCGACCTTTCTTTCATGGATAATCAAGTAACTCTCATTTTGGAAAACATTAATTCCTTATGTAACTTCCTTACCTCATGAGCTGCGGACACGGCCATCTTCTTCATCTCAATTGCATTCAAGTAATCTGATCTAATACATAATTTTGTGGTTCTAAAGCCCCTTGCCACCTTGTCATCTGGTCTGTCTATGCACTCTCATGTAAAAATCCCTCTCTTTTGAATAGCAAAGACATAAAGAACATTGATAATTTTCAAAGGGTTCACCTTTAAGACTGACCCTCTTGCATTTCTTATGCCTAAACGAGCCACTAATCTCTATTAAACCCCCGCCGGACTACAAATGTATCTTTTGCAATGCAGGTTCACAATACCAATGTGTCCCTTCTTTCAGCTCATGCGAGAAAAGGGTCTTAAATCCTTAACTTTATCTCCATACCTATATTTGTTACGCCAATAGCCCCAAAGATAGTAGACCCAAGGGCGTTTACATTGCGAAATACGACAATGAAACCCTAGATACCCTACAAACTTAAAATACAAACCACTTATGAAGCCACTAAGAGTACTCACATTGAACTGTTATTTGATGAAGCTTTTCGCTCGAGCTTGGAGGAGGGCACGGAGGATTTTTCGCTCATGTCAAAATCGGTCCGAATCAATCGAGATTATTCAACATTATAGCAAAGCTAAAACGTAAAAGCGTGAACACTACTTCTAACAAATAAAATAGAGGTTACCTCTTGCAAAAAAAGAATGCAATTTTCCTTGTTTATGGTGCTGCTTCAGCCCATTTCTTCATTACTGCCACCTCTTCTTCGCTTGGTCACTTGACTCCTTACGTATTCATGACAAAGATGCACGTGTCTCTTAGATAGAATGTGATCTTTCATGTGGCCATTAAGACATCCAGTTCTTGGAAAATGTTCGAGAAGCCTTTCACACATGGCACAAACAACACGAATGTCATCAAGTTTAGCATATCCACCAATCTTTGCTCTCGTGATAGCTTGAACACAACATCAAAAATTCTAGTTTCTTCTTGAAACTTTGCAATGGCAGTAGCTAATGTACTTTCTACTAGAGTTTGATTCTCCTTGCAAATGTCCAGCTCCTCCTCAACATTGCAAGACTGATCCTCCTTCTCCACACCCCCGCTCTCCCTTCTCCTCACACTTGAGGTTGCGCTCGTAATTATCGGCATGACCCTTGGACTTCAAGTGGCTGCGTTCAAAGTTACACAAGGTGTCATCTCCACCTTTACCATAACGTTTCTCACATTCAAGACACCAAATAGCAAATACTGGTTTACCATGGGCATCATAAGAACACAATTCAAACCTGTCTTTTCGATTCTTTCTCTGCAGCTTTGAACTTAACTTCTTCAAAGCAACTTGCCATTTGGCAACATCAAACCTTGTTGCTAACTTGGATAGCAACCTATTCTTTGAAAAATTCAAATCTGATACATCATCTAAAAAGGCGGTATCTTCAACGAGAACAAGTTCATCATCATGATTTACCTCTTCATTGGTCTGCTCCTCGGCTATGACAGTCTGGTCTACCATCTCAAATTGGAGATTTTGAGATGAAATGCTCTCAACAACAGTCCTCTGCCTTTTTTGTGCAGGCTCTCCAACCACCTTGATAGTAACCTCGTCACCACAAACCTTAAACCTTACCTCCTGCCTTGACGTGAAGGCCACTTCCCTATCTCCAAGAAATACAAATTCTTTCTCATCCTCCAAAGAGCAGATCCCTGTCTTATTTCATTGCGGACATCCAAGTAAGTGCATTCTTGGGACACCATCACGAGGCCAAGGTCAGCCACGATTCCACAACCTTCATTCACCTTAACAACTATCGTCCTTTCCATTTTTTTCAGCCTGACACAAGCAAGGAAACAACAAAGTAATATTAGAGAGAGCTGCTTCTGAATTCTGAATGTATAGCGTTACCGACATGCATGCACAAAACTGATCTTAACAGACCTTACTTAGATGCAAAAACCCTCTAAGAACCAGATTTCCACCACGGATCTCACAGAATGGAGGCCGAAATGGAGAAAGGGGAAGCTTGGCCTGCAAAAAAAACAGAGCATCAACAATGCAAATGGACTTTAAAATCAAATGCATCAACAATGGTTTATGCTGCTAGTCTAACTACTTCCTAATCCGTTCATGACTAAACTCTGTGCTAGATTTTTATGTGGCAGGGACGAAAAAACTTCAAAACATTACCTCCGAAACACCAAATCCTAAAACGTTTTTCTGGCATGTGCGCTTCGGATTCAAACCCCTAAAACGTACTCTTACGGCTCAGCAGCTCCAAGAAATCCATCCCCGGACCGTGGAAAATGCATACATCTGGGCGCCAAAACGTATGAGCGCCCGCATGTATACGTACTATTTTTTTTCGAAAAAACCCCTCTCCCGTCCACGCACATGTATTCTACGGAATACATACGTGAACCCCCCGGGGTTCCAGTGCTTTAGCTCATGTCTCCACCCATGCTGAGGATGCACCTACTAGATCCTTATGGGAAAAGGAAGTAGAAGTGGCTTGATCTCATGGCCTCCTCTCTCAGAATTTTAACTCATGTTTTAATGTCTGTGAAACAGACTAAAGCATAAGCTTACTGCATGGGCTAAGTTTTGTGGGTACTATGGAAGTGTGATAATATATTAAAGTTTTAGCAATGCTGGAAGAGGAGCAAAGGATCACTCATGGTTACATTATTAAGTAATACAAAGAGTAGCATTACCACTCACATAATAGTTACCAACTTTGGCTAATATATTTGGTGGAATGATAATACAAAAAGTAGCATTACCACTCACATAATAGAGTTACCAACTCTGGCTAATATATTCGGTGGAATTAGACTGTTGAAATCAAATGCAGCCATGGTGTTGCATGGCCATGTTTCGTCTTGACATGTGCAAGTTTGAATATTGCCTAAGGTCAATTTACACATATATATTTCAAACCAATATCTTAAAGTACATATATATTTCAAACCAATATCTTAAAGTGGGTGTATGAATGCAACAAAATAGACAAGCTTTAAAATCCTTTATACTAAGACCTCTTCCTCTAATATACACAAAAAAGTGCAAAATTAGTGATATATCTCTTCCTCCAATATATACAAAAAAGTGAATGACATGTCGCCAACTTTACCCATGAATTTCTATATTAAAACGAGGAAGTTCCAAAGTTTATAATATAATTCAAGTGAAGCTTATCCCAAAATTATAAAGTTCGTTACACGTGAAGCTCATCTCATTATGACAAAGTCAGTTAGTCTCTTCCGGCTCTTTTCCTCTCTCGGTTCATCTAGATGTACCAAACGGATGCCCAGCAACGCTGGGCACCATTACTAGTATGGCTATGAAATCTTGCTAGCTTGGTGAAGAAAGCTAGGCCAATGTGACAAAAGGATAACCATAGTACAGGAGATGTACTATAAGAGAAAAAATACCCATGAGAAAACATGGAGATAAGTGTGAAGTAGCAGAAATGGCAATGGGGTTGTCATGAGAACCCCAAGAAAAATACCTATGGAGGTAAGATGGAGATGACATTGCAAGAACAAGGGCCTCAGAAGAAAAGGGGCCAAGTCACTAGATGAGAAGGAGAAAAAAATGTAGAGAGTTAGAGGGGGGAGGGGGGAACCCCTAGGAAGAACCATGGAAGTCAAAATACCTATGGAAGAAAAGAAAGGATTGCCGTGGCCAAAGACTATATGGGCAAAGCCAGAACCAAGAGCAAAGAAATATAACTAGCAAAAAAGCGCAACAGGAGGTTTGCCTTTAGTTTTTTGTTGAGAAGGCATGTAGAAAACAAACTATTAGATTTTTATAATTAAAATAGCTTATAGACATTAGGCTAACCTTGAAAGGCTAGATTTAAACATTAGTACGTATGGGATAATCCGTATAAACAAGTACAAATACTGGTGTCTTTGGTGGGAAATAGAAAGAAGCAAGCTAAGGGAGGGATTTAGCTCTATAATAGACAAATTACTAGTTAACCATAATGCCAATCCAGTCCAAACTGCATGCACTTATTTTTTGTACAACATAGTACATATTGGCATGTTGATTTTTCGTGTTAGTTTAAGGTACAAATGTTCAATGCGAGGGGCTTAAGGAGAGGCCATACCAGAGGTTTCTAACATGTAGTTTTTAACAGCCATAACAAGCTCAGCATAAAGCAAGCTTATGTGGACGCCATAGCTAGCCTGGTTTCTTTTTTCTTCTACACCATTGCTCTTTTTAACAATAAAAATGCTAAATTCTATTGTTTGCTTTGCATCATTTACACTTGCAAGTGTTTTTGTTTATTAATTTAATTGGCCCTTGATGAGAGAACACGGATAACTTCACCATCCAAGGGCTGCAATATACAATAATGTTTCTTTTGTTGCATCGCCTAGATGTGTGAAAGGGTTATAATATGTTTTATATATGTCAATTATGTAAAGTGCAACTACTAAAGCACAACAATATGGTCTCTGCTTACTTTGCAAATAATAAGAAACCATGTTATATAGGTAGAAAGCATCTAATGTTCCAGCTAAGATCAAGAGTAAAATAAACCACTAACGTTTGACCAAGCAACAACCTCTAGCCTACTGTTTTGTATCATTTTTAGTTGTGTAGAGCTTTACTCCATGGAAAAAATTAATGGCTAAACTTAGCTAAATGGCGAAAATTTGGCCTTATTTGGAAAAAACTTGGCTAAACTATGGCCCTTTTTGGGCTAAAAAAAATAAAATTTTAGCCAAGTCTATTTCACGCCCCACCTCCATTTCGTGCGACTTTAGCTAATCGCAAGAAAGTATAACCACCAAAATTTGGAGAGTTTAGCCAAAGCTTAGAAGCTTTTACATCAAATTTTAGTGTACTTTAGCCAAATTATCCTATAACCTTTATATTTATTATGGCCAATTAATATTTAGGTCTTGAATTAGTGCAAAATAGTCAAAAGATAGAAGTTTTATTTATTTTTTAAATAAAAGTTTAGCCAAACGTAAGAAAGTACAGGTGGCAAAATTTAGAAAGTATAGCTAAACGTTAGAAGCTTTCACCTCAATTTTTGGCATACTTTAGCCAAGTCTATTTCACCACTTTGAATATAAAAGTTTCTTAATTTTTTCCCTGCTTTACTCTCTGTCAGGATATCTGTGAATTATCGATGTTCATATTACAGGAGCACAAGTTGCAGGTTGCAGTATATAGTAAACGACAACACAAGCTAGGTTTCAAATGTTGTAGGCACTGTCTAATAATGCATTTGGATATATAGCAATTTCTGTTACTATTGTAGACACATTGTTTTAGATCACTATCAACAAACACACATGTTCTTTTAAGCATAAGTTAAGAAAATAGATCATTTAGAGTATGCAGTGCATTTTATAATGGTTGCTGAGCATGTCAACGTGCATCCAATAAGCCTTACTGAATCTATACCAAATATATAGCAATGAGCCTTATTGAATTTGTACCAGATATGTGGTGTTGGGAATTTTCATCCTTAACTATATCACAAACTTGCTCCTTCTTGTCTAAGACCAGGTGATTAATCTATCTACTCACTCAAGTGACCAACACATGCAAAAGAAAGGATGCTTACTTAAAGAGCATGCTGCAAATGTGACTTCTGCTATGAATTTTTTAGACTACTAGGGCTCTAATAAAACAAAATGGAGTTGTTTCTTCAGCATCTTCAAATCCATGTGCACCTAAAATTCTAGATTAGACTTTGCAAATTAGACTCCAACAGGTCCAGATAGCAACGTTTTCAACCACTGCACAAGGCTTGATGCCATCATGGCTTCCTCCTCTAAATAATGCTTCGTGCCGTCATGGTGATTTAGTAAAGCTTTGAACCAATAAAAATAAGATATAGCCTGTCAAACACGTTCATTACAAACAAGGAAATAATCGGGATGTAAGCACAAAAACCAACACTTATTATCAAGTTAATCTCAAGGAAACGACAATTAATGTCGACAGGCATGTCTTTAAAATAGAAGGGAATACAATATAGTCGATCGATAATAACAGAGACAATCAGAAACAAGTAGTCCCTTCGCATATTTAATCGATAATAACAGAGGCAATCATATTCTTCCATCAAACATGGTGACCTTCTCACAGTGGCTTACATGTATCAAAGGTGCTATTCCGTTCTTGAGACAGAATCAGGAAACAAAAATGAGAAAGGGCACATCTGCAGAATTAGGAAAGAATAAAAGTTGGTAAAGCTTGCACGAACGATTAGATCATGATCTAATAGGCGAACCAATGTCCAGTTTGAATTTTAAGACACATGGATAGACTAGGCTTCAAGATAACGTGACACTCAAGCTTGGGCTTTTGCGCTTTAAGCAGCTTCGGCAAAACGGACTAGCATGAATACTTTTTAAGACTTAGAAGCATGCTTCAAATTCTATGGACCATCATTGAAAGACTTCTCTATTCTATTCTATTCTAGAATTGGTATGCTAATAAGACAATCTTTGACAGATGCTCATCTGGAAACTTTTGCAAGAAATCTTAAAATGAGCTGCAGTCTTCAAAGCCCTATGCTTATTCCATCAAATACAAGTTTTGCAAAGAGGTATATACTGGTAATAGAATCTAGGATGAACAAATTATTATTATATCTCTCAAGTACACAAAATCAGATTTAAGATTGATCTGAAAAAAATGTAGTAGCTTTGGACAGTAAATGGGATACTACAGGGAGAACGTTAGAGAAATTTATTCTTCGTAAACCACATGTTCTTGGATAGAATGTCAATTGCAAAGGTAACTGCATGACTGAATGTACTCGTTGTTGGGCTAGGTTTTAGCATTTAAGGTCTGCAGTTTATACTCTCATGAAATCTATAAAAGATCCAGGCCTGCCTATGGATTGCCCCAGCAATGCAGCTGAAAGTGCTTACTCTGAGCTGCGCGATGCAGTCCAGTGCTACAAGGGATCGTCGACGTCCAACGACGTTGCAACGTCGATAAACGACGGATCCTCGTCGAACATCGACGACATCGTCATTCAACGACGACAACGTCGTTTCGACGTCGTTCAACGACGTATATCAGGGCTGACGTGTCGGATTTGCCTGCGTGGCATGGATGCCGCTGCCGGGTGGCGGGCTCTGCGTGTCAAAACACGCGGTGAAGCGTCGTTCAACGACGTCTCCACAGAAGCTGACGCCGCTACCGTCATGCGTGGAAATGGGCGGTTGCTGCTGGCGGGTACCGCGTGTCAAGATCGCCCGGTGAGCGCCGATTCAACGGCGTCTCACGAGCCGACGCGAAAGCGGCGTCATGCGTGGAAATGGGGTTGTTGCCGGGCGGCCTGGCGTGTCAAAGACGCCCGGCGTGCCGTCGTTGAACGACGTTGAGATTAACGCCGACATGGTCACGCGTCACGCTGCGTGGCATGGTATGAGGTCGGTATTGCAAAAGCCGGGCTTTGGATCACTGCGTGCCGGAACCGCGTCAATCGGATTAGATCTTTAAACGTCGTTAAGCCACGCGGACTTTATGATTCTCAAAAAACTCCAAAAATATGGTTTTTTTTTTTTGCCAAATAAAACCCTAACCCTAACCCTAACCCTAACCCTACATCCACGTTATAAGTGGATCCATCGAAGAGTCGCCGTTATTCTTATCTTTTGAGTGTTCTTCCCTATCTTGCTATAATGGTCCGGCAGTTGAAGACCACCTTCGCGCGATATGTTCCTTCTAGTTCTAGCAGTAATCCTCCAAGGGAAGACAACTCCAGCAACCCCCCTGCTTCTCCCGCTGAGAACCCTCCCTTCACCATCGTGGCAAAGATGAGTGAAAAGGAGCTTCTGATTGCACTAACATCTGGCGTTCCATGCGGGAACGATCGGTAGAATGGCTCACCGAGCCAAACAAAGAGAAAACGACATTAATGGTGCAGATAATGATGCAAATGGTTGCATCAAACTGTCACGTCCTCAGGATGGACATAAGTAATGTATAAGCTTTTTTTTATGAATGGAAACAATAAGTTTTTTTTATCTATTTGTGTTGTCGTTGTATAAGCTTATTTTATGAATGGGAACAATCAGTTTTTTTATTTATTTGTGTTATTTGTATTGTATGCTGTTTCTGTTATGTTAAACAATCACAGTTGGTCGTTTAACGACGTTATGATCATTTGACGTCGTTAAACGATGTTATGATCATCTGACGTGGCATATGAGGGGGCATCAGACGGCGCAAGCTGACGTGGCATGCCTAGGTGTCAGGACGACGTCAGCTTGGCGTCGTTAAACGACGTCACACAGACGTCGTTTATCGACGTTAAATATGGCGGGAACCCGGCCGCTCGGGTTATTTACCATTTCTTTGTTATTTTCACTCGTTTGTTTCGGATTTTTTTGCGCCCGTGGGTCTTCATAAGGTAAGATCTCTGCTTTAATCTTTGTGGTTTTAGAGTTAAACACCTCCAAATGCTAATAGATTAGAAGATTGAATCTTGAAAGTATGTTAAAAACTTGAGGGATGCATGATCAAGGTACTGGTCGGCTCCATCCCGAATGGAGAAGACTAGATGTATCGGGTTTATGCACCTCAGAACAGAAGTTTCAATCTTCATAGATTACAAAAGATTTGAAAGGTTGCGTGAATATAAGGTACTGGTCGACTCCATTTCAAATGGAGAGGACTAGATGTATCGGGTTCAGGCACCCTTCAATCAAATGCTTTCTAAATATCATAAACGTTGTATGAATCTGAATCTTAAGAATAAACATTTGATAAAATCATGAAAAAAACATGGATATTTATATTTATTATATTATTACATGGTTTTTTATTAATATTTTTATTGTTTACTAGAAAAACAACATGGACGAACGTCAGAAGGAATTTGAACGTAAAGTGAGACAGAAAGCTTTGAGAAAGTTACATGGCGACTTTGCGCAAAGAATCTTACCCCAACAATTGCCACAAATAGTCCAATTAGACCCAAAGTGGACCGAAGTCTTCCTAGAGGCTTTGGTGGTGTGCATGAAATGAATGCCGCCGATGTATGTACCATAAACATGTTTCGAATGATTAGTTAACTTTATATCTTGATGTTACTTTTTTTTTTGCAGTTGTACTTGACAGAGCGGTTATATTGCAATTGTTCGATGTGCAAAGGACAAATAAAACGGATGAGAAAGACTGTCCTCGACCATGTTGACAAATATGGTGAATGCCCGACAAATCCAGTGCTCTCGGACGCACATGTGGGGTATTCCAACGAGGTATAATACACGAATCTCATGAACTCGAATCAACTACTCTCATGTACTTGAATCGGCGTCTTAACTTAGTTTGCTTGTATTTTGTTAGGAAGAAATTGAGAATGAAGTGAGCTCGAAGCAGTATATAGATTTTGGGGTTATGTTGTCATTGGAAGTAGATGATGTTGATACTATGAATGCGTTCATAGAAAACCCTACAAAAAGAAAGCCATCAACTTCCTCAAAGAGTATCCCATTACGTGATAGAACTCGTCGTGCAATGGCCGTTGCCAAGATTGGAGGGAATGACAATGTTCATCAAAATTGGAATGTACTAGATCATGTAGAAGAAAATAATCTTCCACCTTCACTAGTCCATTTGGTCCAGCCCTTTACAGATAAAGATCGTAAGAAATTCAATGCATGGCCTAGAGGCAAGCCAATTATTTATGGGGAGCAATTTACATATTGGGGTAGGCAGTACATGATTAAAAATAGTCGGGTCCCCGGTGCTGGCCTGGGATTATATATTATGACGAATACAAAAGTCAAAGATGGTACGACTATTCCTTTAATGCCATATGTAGGTCCTGAATATAACTCAGACACTTGGCATAAATTGAGTAAGCATCAGTGGCGCATGCTCATCTATGGCCTAAATTGAAATGCACGAACAATATCCAAGCCTAGTGACTACGCAAGCTTCACATATATTGATGGTCATCCTCAGTTGCATGGAAACCTTGCTGCTTTTATTAATAGCTCTATCGAGAATCCTGAAGCTACCAATTGTGAATTTGTCGAGGCAAACAAAGACCAAGAAGATTTTTTTAGCCGTAAAATTGACGGGAGATATATCATGGTTTATGCTATAAAAACTTTGTGTATTGGTGATGAATTGTTCATTGAATATGAATACGGTAGACCAATACTGGAGGTCCTTTGATGATGTACTCAAATTACTCATATAATTTTCATCGGAATGCACCCTTTTTCTTTTTCTTCTTCTTCGAATTCTTCTTCTTCTTCTTCTTCTTCTTCTTCTTCTTCTTCTTCTTCTTCTTCTTCTTCTTCTTCTTCTTCTTCTTCTTCTTCTTCGAATTCTTCGAATTCTTCGAATCTTGGAATGAGATTGCACATATTGAAGATAAATGTGTATTATATCTTCAATATATGCTTTGATTATGACATAAAATTTTATATTTCGTTCGTTATTAAATGCTTAAAATTTAACAAACACGGGCTCTCAATGCATGTATCAATCACGTATATATTTCGACGTGCAGGGTAGGCAAGTGGATATGAGACCACATCCAAGCGTACTGAATTGGCGACATCAAACATCATTGCGGATAGCAGAATTAGAATACATTGAGCAGTATGGTACAAACATGGGCACAACGCATAATGAAGAGTACAATGATGAAGATGAACAGGAATACGATGATGAAGATGACGACAATGCCCCTATGGACGACTTCATGGAAGTTGAGGAACCCATAGCCGACATGTTAGATGCATTTGGCCCAATCTTCGACAACGACCTAGATGACGATATAAATACTCCTAACGATGGTCATGAAGATCACGTTTTATTGGAGGAGGCGATAAAGCATTATATCCGGTGCAAGCATATCTAGATTGGCGACATCTTTATTGATATTAAACCTTCAAGCCAAATTCAAATGGAGCAATGCGATTGTTACGGCTTTGTTAGAGTAAGTACAACTGCAATCACTTGACTTATTGAATTTGTAGTTGAATGTATACGTAAAGGTCTGTTTTATGTAGGTTATTGCAAGAGAAAATACTCCCACAAGGGAACACTATGCCCAAAAGTCGCAATGAAATAAAAAAATATCGGGCAACCACCGGGTTTAGGCTACCATAAGATTCACGCTTGTCCAAATGATTGCATGGTATATTATCCGAATGACATCTACAAGAACACAGAAACATGCCCTAAATGTGGTGCCTCTAGGTATAGCGCAGATGCCAAGGGAAAGACCGTCCCGATGAAGGTGGTTCGCTACTTTCCATTGATCCCTCGCATAAGGCTATTGTTTCGATGTGAATCTCTAGCTTCGCTCATGGGTTGGTGTGCCGCTAATGCGTCGAGTGACAATGTACTCGCCAGAAGTTAGTGACTGCAAGCAATGGAAGCATATTGATGAAACATGGCCGGAATTTGGAAGAGAGCCACAAAATCTCAGATTAGGGTTGGCAACGGATGGTGTTAATCCTTATGGACGTCAATCGGCCGCGTGGTCAACTTGGCCAGTAGTGTTGATCAACTATAAGTTACCACCGTGGTTACTCATGAAGACTAGCCATTTAATGGTAGTACTATTAGTTCCGGGACCGGAAGAAGCCGAAAAGTCTAGATCCGTGATCGAAAATAGTTATTGATGAGCTTTTGACATTGTGGAGTGAAGGTATTGAAGTTTACGATGTCTCAAGAGAACTTCGTTTGAACTAAGATTTACCTTGAGAGCAATCTTAATGTGGACAACGGCGATTGGCCTGGTTTGTATGAACTCTCGGACTCCAAGTGTGCGGATATGCGGCATGTCACTTGTGTGGGTTTGAACAGTTGAACTCTCACGGCCGATCAACGGCATTGCACAAAAATGTCTATGCAAACTTCAAGAGATATCTGCCAATGGAAAATCGACTTCGATACGTAGGTCCAAGAGAAAAACATTGCACTGAAGAGCCTCCCAAAAGGTTGACAATGAGAGATTGGGGTAACATGTGGGATGCCGCTGAAGGAAATAAGGTTAAGGGAATGAAGTGGAAAGCATCCTTCTTCCTTCTACCCTATTGGACAGAATTGAAGATCCATCATCTTCTTGATCCCATGCACATCTTTAAAAACGTTTCGGCGTCTATTTGGAGGCATGTCACCGGACGTAAGGACACAGATGCAGCACGAGAAGATCTACAAGAAGCTGGATCAAAATCTAAAGCATGGTTAAATGTCGAAGAAGGAATAAGGCCACAAGTGGATTGGATCGTGCCTAGAAAATGTATGAAACCCGTTCGAGAAGCGATCAAGGCAATAAAGACTCCAACAGGATATATGCATTCGTTGCGTAATTGTTTCTCTAACGAAGGGGAGTTAACTGGGTTGAAATCTCATGATTGGCATAAGATGTTGCAGTTTGTTATGCCTATTGTTCTGAGGGGTCGTCTCGCCGACGGTCCACTACGTGCAATATGTCTCCTATCAGAGTTTTCCAGGTTCGTACGGATTTAGAAAACACTCGATGCTGAACTCTCACTTAACTTTTTTCTTTCTTAAATGATATTTAGATGGATTACAAGGAAGGAGATACCGACAAATGAAATTGCGGACATGCGAACTAAGGTCGTTGAGGCATGTTGTATGCTAGAGAAAGAATTCCCAACAAGTTTTCTGGACATACAAACTCACTTACTAGTGTGGCTGTCAAAGATCTGCAAATTTTTTGTTACATAGTGGAGTCCTTGTTTTGGAGAATTTTCACTGCTCATTTATAAAATGGAACCCTAGGCTTTCAATTGCTGATCTCAATAATTTCCATGTAGCTTCAGTTTCCTTATTTGGCTTAAATCCAATTTACTGGAATGAGGAATCGATCAGAAGTCTTTTTAACTCCATTGGAAATTATGTATCCACTGTTTATGCTCCCTATAAACCTCCTGTTGTTTATGTCCAAATTGACCTCTCTAAAGACATCCCAACTTCGATTCCCTATACAGACTTTTTTGGCCAAAAAACCTCTCTGGATCTTAGGTGGAATGGATTACCTCCAATTTGCTCTGCTTGTGAACTTAGGCATTTCTGGTTCACTAACTGCAAGGAGAGCTATAAGGGAAATGAAATTCCAGGTTCAAATGTCAAGGAGAACAATGCTGACATTCCTAAATTGCTTACTCAAAGCCTGACTATTCCAGAAAAACACCAAGAAGAAAAGGCTTTTTTATGGAATAAGGTAAATGGTAGCTCGAGAAGAATTGCAAAAAAAAGATTGGAGAAAGGAATCCAAATTGGTACAAATTCTCATTTTGTTGCTAATCATAAGGATTCTTCCAGTACATATACCAATAATTCTACAATCATGACTGCATCAGAAAGGTATATGGCAAAAGGGAAAGCTAAAATTGGCATGGAAAATTCTAACACCAAGAATTTTCACTCTGCTTTAGCTCAAATTGCTAAAGATTCTAATGCTTTGGCTAACAGAAATCAAAGTTATATCTCCAATGCAAAATGGAATCTATCCAACTGGATTCCTTCCAAAGGTACGAGAGATTCATTAACTAAGGAAATCCAAACAAAATATTCTTTGCAGAAGAAGGTGACAGGAAATAATTTAAAAGGGCAAACTGTGGATATTGGTGGCACATCTCAACATACCAACAACAAGAGAAATATTGCAGAAACCTCTAAAAAGGTTTCCTTTTATCATCATCATGAAGAACCTGAAAAAAGTATGATGGATAACCCTGCTGAAGATTCAAGCAAGCAAGAAAATGATGAGGTAATTCATTGTTCTAATCAATTTGCTATCTTTACTAATTCACATGCAGAACAAATGGATTTACTACATTCAGATGTTGAGGAGCCAATTCCTGTTCAGCCTATTTTACATTCACCAAAATCTCAGCCTCTCCCTAAGCCCTTTCAAAAGGATTTCTTTGATCTTATAGATCTATCCTCCCCTGAGGACTCCTTAAACTGCCATGACCATCATGCTATTATCTCTGATAAATTTGTAAATCAGCTGGCTACAATTGACTTCAATAAGGTTCAGATACCCTCAAGTCAGACAAGTCAAGACACAAATAAGTTGGAAAAAGAGATGTGTTCACAAGGCTCGGATTCAATTCAGGATTTAAATACAGATATAGAGTGTGGCATTGATTATGTCCCAGAGACTCCAGAGTGTGCTGATATGCAGATCCTTGTACCTGCAAAGGCTTCACAAAGGCAAGTTCTCGAACCAATAAATAATAATTATTCTCCTAATTCTGATTTAAATAAAATGGTTACTAATGACATGTCTGTTAATAAGCTATTTGAGTTTATTCCTGGAGGGATTTCATCTGATGAGTGTGACAGTGATAAAGAAAATTCTGGCATTAGGGAGAAAGATAACAATTGGGATTTGGAATATTACCTTAATTCTTCCACTATAGCTACTTCTGATAAGAGACAGATCAGTAAGTCTAAGGCTAATAGGAAAAAAACTATCCCAAGCATTTCTAATACCCCTGCCAATAACACCAGAAGTAAAAACAAAAAGGAAAGAAAAGGGAAACAAGTGCAGATAGATTCCTCTCATTTACTTTTTACCTACCTAAATCCATGAAGATCCTATCTTGAAATCTAAGGGGTATTAAGGGAGCTCTAAAAAGAAGGAGAGCTATTTCCCAAATTAGGTCCTACAAAGCTGACATAATTCTTCTCCAAGAATTAAAACTTCAAAAATTTGAATGTGCTAATTTAGGGGAATGGATATTGCCTGGTAGTTCTTCTATATGGATTGAGGCTGAGGGTACTTCTGGGGGTATATGCATGATTTGGAGTAATTTAAACACAGACTTCTTCTATAACAGTCCAAGCAGAATGTGGCAGTGTACTATTTTTATGATCAAGGATAAACCCTTTGGTCTCATAAATGTCTATGCTTCAACTAATCCCAAAGAAAGAGAGGTTCTATGGTTGGAAATTAATAATTGGATGAGAGCTCAAAACATTATTGATTGGATTGTTGCTGGGGACTTTAATAACACTCCAAATTGGGATCAAAAATTGGGAAACAGGATTAACATGACCAGACTGGAAAAAACTAGATGGAATAACCTTATTGATGATAATTCTTTGCTTCAAATTCCTTCCTCTTCTGCTAAATTTACCTGGTCAAACAAAAGAAAAGGAGATGCAAGAGTTTTCTGTGCTCTTGATAGATTTTATCTGAATATCTCTAGCTCAAATTTCTGGGATAATGCCTATGTTTTCAGTGATGAGTCTGTTGCTATTTCAGATCATCAACCTCAATTCCTATCCACTCAGCATCAAATATCTGTCCCTAGATCTGGAAATATCCCTTACAAATTTAACTCTAGTTTGCTTCATAATAATTCTTTCTGTAATGACTTCAGAGAATTTTATTCTAAGCTAAATAGAGTTTCTGATCATATGTCCATGAAGAGCTTTTACTCCAACCTTAAGGCTTCCAAATCTTGGATAAAGGAGTGGACTAAAAAGGTTAATACTGAAAGAATCAAGGAGAAAAAAATTCTTCTCCAACATATGAGAGATATCAGATTGGCTTTTGCTTGATGATCCCCTTAATCCTAATTTGCATCTTCAAGAAGAAAATGAGAGGAAAATCAGAACCATTGAGGAAATTGAAGCCAAAGGGGCTGCCATTAGGTGCAAGATTAAATACTCGAATGATATGGATTCTGGTAGTACCAAATTCTTTTTTAGAGTTGCTAAAGCTAGGCAGATGAAAAACTCTATCTCTGAAATCAAAAGTGACTCTGGGGATATTCTAAATAACCCCTCAGATATCTCAAATTTCTTCTACTCTAAATATTCTGCTCTGTTCTCTAAGCAAAATAATTTGGATACTACTGCTGTCAATAATGCTAAGGCTTTCACTGATTTGATTGATGCCATTATCCCAAGTGATCACTGCCAAATGGTTATTTCTCTATCAAATGTTCCAAGCTCTGATGAAGTCTTATCTATCTTAAAAAGTTTCAAGCATGAAAAATCTCCAGGGCCAGATGGCTTTCCCCCTGAATTCTTTCTTATGTTCTGGGATTTAATGCAAAATGACATTATGCATTTTATAAAGGGATTTTGGGAATCCAATCATCTTCATCCCTCGATTGCTAGTGGTTTTATTTCCCTGATTCCTCAAGTTGAGAGACCTTCTGATTTCTCTGATTGGAGGCCTATTTCCTTAACAAACTCTACATACAAGATTTGTGCTAAAATCATTGCCTCAAGAATTAAGGATTATCTGCAAAAATGTATTAGTGGAAATCAGTGTGCTTTTCTTCCAAACAGATTCATTTTAGAAAATTACATTGCTGCCATGGAAGGATTGCATTGGAATAAAATATCAAGCCAAAACTGTATTCTGCTTAAATTGGACTTCAAAAGGGCATTTGACAATATCAGATGGGATTTTATTGAGTTTGCTATGAAAAAGCTAGGCTTCCATGACAGAATGATTCAGCTAATTATGGGTTTAAATCTCAGATCTAACTCTGTTGTTCTCATCAATGGCTCTCCTAGTCCCTTTTTTCCTCTAGAGAGAGGGGTTAGACAAGGTTGTCCACTGGCACCTTATCTTTTTATTGTGGTGGCTGAATTGCTCACTAAAGCAATTAAGTACCATCAAGATATTGGCAATATTTCTGGTCTTAAACTCCCGAACTCCCCTGAAACTCTCTGTATTCAACAATATGCTGATGATACCTTCTTCGTTCTTGAAAATAATGCTAAAAACATTGCCTTCTTCATGGATCTTTTAAGTCAATTCAGTGCAGCATCAGGAGTGGATTTAAATTTATCTAAGTGTGTTATGATAAGTGACAGTGACAACTCATATGTGGCAGGGATTAAAATTATCAAAACTTCAGAGGTTACCAAACTTCTTGGCATGCCTTTGTCTCTGAATCCCAACCTCTCTGGTCTCTGGTCCCCAATTATTGAAAAGATCAGAGCTAAGCTTCATATCTATAAAAATACCTTATCCTTGGCAGGCCGAGTTGTAATTGCCAATCAAGTTCTTACCAGCTCTCATATCTATTTCTCTACTGCTTTAGTTGCTCCAGCCTCTGTTTACAAGCAGATTGAGAAAATTATTAGGAACTTCATTTGGAATGGTAATAATCTAGTCAATTGGAATACTATCACCAGGCATAAAAAAGAGGGTGGTCTTGCTTGTAAAAATATCCATAAACAGGCCCAAGCCCTTGCAGGGAAATTTGTTTGGAAAGCTCTAAATGGCTCTGACAGTGTAGCATCTAAATTCATCAGATACTGGCTCACAAAAAGCTCTCCTTCTGGTCATCCTTCAATTCCTCATGATTTACCAAATTCTGCTTTTTGTGAAGTCTCCTTAGCAACCAATATGTCCCCTCTTATGAGAAACATTATCAAGGCCTGGAATAATATCTACTTAGCTTTCAAATTTGATCAGAGCCAAAATTTTCATTTGGACATGTCTATTTTCTGGTCTCCTACTTTCAAGGATTATCCGAACCATGTGCTGGCCTTGAAACATCCTCAGATTTACAAGAAATGGTACCTCAAGGGCTTTTATAATTTAGGTGATCTGTGGCACAATGGTAGATGGATTACTTGGTCAAATCTCAAGATCAAAATAAGGGGAACTCATACTGACAAAAAGGTTTACAAACACATCAGGAACATTGTTGGAAATTCTGTCCCTTCTCGGTTGCCCAGTAGTGGCCTTAGCTGGATGCTTAATAAAAAATCAAATTACAAGGTCAAGGATATTTATAATTTCTTAGATCAAAGGCCTGATCTTCCTAAGTCATCCATTGCTTGGAACATAAACTCTGCTGTTACTAAATCTTTAATCAGAAATGTATGGAGCTCCTATGCTTCAAGAAAGGTTTCTTTCTTTGCTTGGCTGATTGCAAATAAAAGTGTTCCCTGTCTTCAAGTTGTGGCCAGTAGAAATCCTAATGTCTCACCAAACTGTCCTCTTATCTTATATTATAATGTTGTGTAATGGACCACGCCCTAATTTGGACGGTTCAGATCTTTCGAACTTAATTTAAAGGCCGAGATTTCACCTCTAGGTTTTTTTTTTTCTAGGTTTCTCTTGGTTTCCGCTGTAATTTTTTCTCTTCTGTTTTCGGTTTCACATTCTTCATTACATCCAGCTGATCCATTACCAACTGAATCGACATGAAGCTGAAGAAGCAAAGGTTATTCTTGATATCCAATGTCCTTGACAATCGGTTTTTGTTTTTTTTGCCTTATGTTCTCTTTTGTGCAGACTCTTGGAAGATTTCTCCACCAGATTTACGGCAATACAAGATTTATTGGTGCAACATTTCTGTAGAGGCCACCTGAGGCTCTGCAGCGAGTATTTTCTTGGTTGCTATATCCAAAAATTTCTACATCGCCAACATGGGCGCTTGCATGAACATGCACTATAAAGCATGGTTCTGATGCTTATATGCTTATAATGCTGGTTGCTGCGGATTTATGCCTCACAAGGTTTGGCTTGGTCGATGAACCATTGCTCACAGGGTCTATGCCGCACTGGGTTTGCACTAAGGTGGATTCTAGAATAAAATCGACGCTGAAACAAACCATGTTTTGATGATCGACTGCCAAAGAAGCGCCATTATACATAACCAGAATAGGTCTACTGGTAAGCATTGCAGAGCTATAGACATCCATTTTCGTATATCCTTTAATTTTACACGTTTTTCAAATTTCATGCATTCAATGTTGCGTTTTTTGCCCTGGCTTTCCGGTTAAGCCATTCATCCAGGAGGGAGCTATCCACATCCATTCCGAACAACTTGCCTCGATCAAGCAGTCTGATGCTGCCACTCCCTAGCACATTAATATGATCTATCTGTTGTAAGAAATTCCGGCTCAGAAGCCCCTTTTTTGCTATTGCGGTGATCACACCATGCATGAGCCTCTTCCCCAGTTTCTGAACTGGCTGTTTGTGAGATCATATTTTGCTGCTGCATGAAATTCCTTCAAAACTCTTACTTACAGTATCATGGTATTGTTGGTTTTAATTTTAGGTTTTAGAATTGTTACTTCAGCTTCTTTGGATTATGAGAAATAGGTTATGAGAAACTTTTGACTAATATCACATCCGCAAATGCTCCTTTGGCCTTTTGTTCGATCGCTCCATCTTTGGTCATAAGACATAGTCATATCTCTCCTATGGCATGCCATGCGTGAAATTGTGGTATAAGAAACTTCTGACTTTCTTTTTGTTACTTTTCTTGATTTAAAAACTGACCTTTTTTGTGCAGGTGGATCATTCAGGTGGATAAATTGCTGGGGCTGCAGGATGCACCAGTACGTCTCTGATTTATGATGTAAATCCACTTTAGATGCAGCTGTCGTTAGAAAAGTTGGAAAGCATTTTATGAAAGCTTTTGCAATCATGTCTTATTTGTTATGTAGTTGTGAAGGGATAAGACAGGAAGTTGACAGAGAAGGCTCTCCGTATATGTGGAACTGATTATATTTGTAATTTTTCAGAGAGAAATGAGCTTCCAGTTTGGTAAATTTATTAGTATTGACATGTTTTGTAATACAATTCAAATTTTCTAGATTCAAATACTGGAAGTTGCTATTGCAGAATTGAGCAGTTTGCCATCTACGAGGGTAAGGCCAGTTCTTTTTCTGCTACTATTAAAATTCTGTACTATGACTATCCTTCACATCTGTCAGGCTTTTAGGTTTTCTAAAAAGCTCTCGGTAAAATTATGTCTACATAATCATCTTCCTGGAAGGAGTGTTTATTCATGTATCATAAATGCAGATGCTGCAGTCAGTGGCAGGAGTAAGAGAAGGAGTAAGAGAAACATCTGGCTCTGCTGGATTGTAGGTTGTACATTGTGCTTAGCCAGCTTTAGTGCCCTGCAAGAACAAAAGACTATTCTAGAACTAAGGCTTCAGAAGCAAATATATGGCATTTGGATCCGCTTGCTCCTTGCTCCTCATATGTTAGAAAATTTTCCATCTTTGTTTGTAAGACAGTCATATCTCTTCTATGTCATGCTTGAAATTGTGGTATAAGAAACTTCTGGCTTTCTTTATGTTACTTTTCTTGATTTAAAACTGACCTTTTTTGTGCAGGTGGATCATTTAGGTGAATCATGTTAATATTTTTTGGATGGAGTAAAGGCCATCTTCAAGAAAACTTTGAGGAGCTATGTCTTGCATTTGCTATACATAGTATTGTTGAATCGACACTTATATTTGAGCAGAGTGGCTTGATGGGTTGCCTGCATTCCAGACATGAATGCCTCTTTATGCCTAGCCAACTTTAGTGCCCTGCAATAAAAAAAAAAACTATTCTAGAACTGAAGCTTCAGAAGCAAGTATATGGCATTTGGAATCGGCTTGCTCCTCGCTCTTCATTTCCCTTGCAATCATATGATATGTCCCAGGTATGATACGTAATTCTTATATGTCAGAATATTATTAAGAGGGAGTAGTTTTTATATGTTAAAAGATCTTTGGATCATAGATCCTTGATCATGGAGCTTTGCCTAAATTTCTTTTGATATTTGTGTTTGCAAGGTGGGCACGAACATTGGGGGCCATGGTTTCGCCATAGCCAAAGGTCAGAAGCAAATGCTCTATTTGAACGTTATGTTAAATAAGCGTCATGTTAGTACTTAAAAGTCAAATACTTTACCCTTCTTTGTCTTTTATGAATTCGGTGATGTGACAATTGAACGCTCTAAATGCTTTACCAACTTGAGTACCATTTATGGAATACTTCTCTTATTTTAGAAGCTTTTGCTCTTCTATTTGTTTCAATAAATCGGCTATGAGAGATAGCACGTGAAAATGTGCACTACAAAAGCGATTATGGCACCGTAATGGGATGCAGTTTTTGTTGCACCACTATTAGGAACTTCAACCTTGCTCTGTATGTATAGTAAGCCCAGTTGCAAAGGCAGAAAGCACGAGGTACCTTTTGCCCTCATGTAAGTCTTTTAACACAATGGCGTGGAGTTAATCTTATAGTTGAGTGGCCCAAGGAAAATAGCATTTGGTTATATAGAAGAGTATTCAAGGCAGGCTTTGGAGTTTCAAGAAATGTGTTCGTCCAAGTGTTTGTTGTGCTATGGTTTGTTAGCATGTGCTGCATCAATGCTCAGTAGTGTTCTAGTGCTTTAGCTCATGTCTCCACCCATGCTGAGGATGCACCTACTAGATCCTTATGGGAAAAGGAAGTAGAAGTGGCTTGATCTCATGGCCTCCTCTCTCAGAATTTTAACTCATGTTTTAATGTCTGTGAAACAGACTAAAGCATAAACTTACTGCATGGGCTAAGTTTTGTGGGTACTATGGAAGTGTGATAATATATTAAAGTTTTAGCAATGCTGGAAGAGGAGCAAAGGATCACTCATGGTTACATTATTAAGTAATATAAAGAGTAGCATTACCACTCACATAATAGTTACCAACTTTGGCTAATATATTTGGTGGAATGATAATACAAAAAGTAGCATTACCACTCACATAATAGAGTTACCAACTCTGGCTAATATATTCGGTGGAATTAGACTGTTGAAATCAAATGCAGCCATGGTGTTGCATGGCCATGTTTCGTCTTGACATGTGCAAGTTTGAATATTGCCTAAGGTCAATTTACACATATATATTTCAAACCAATATCTTAAAGTACATATATATTTCAAATCAATATCTTAAAGTTGGTGTATGAATGCAACAAAATAGACAAGCTTTAAAATCCTTTATACTAAGACCTCTTCCTCTAATATACACAAAAAAGTGCAAAATTAGTGATATATCTCTTCCTCCAATATATACAAAAAAGTGAATGACATGTCGCCAACTTTACCCATGAATTTCTATATTAAAACGAGGAAGTTCCAAAGTTTATAATATAATTCAAGTGAAGCTTATCCCAAAATTATAAAGTTCGTTACACGTGAAGCTCATCTCATTATGACAAAGTCAGTTAGTCTCTGTCCGGCTCTTTTCCTCTCTCGGTTCATCTAGATGTACCAAACGGATGCCCAGCAACGCTGGGCACCATTACTAGTCTGTAATAATGTTGAGGATTTGGAACATATTTTCTTTTGCTCAAAATTAGATCCCCTTTGGTTGTGGTTTAATAGATACTTTGACAATTATGATACCTCTTCCATCCTTAATTTCATGCAAGGAAATGATAATTATAAGAATACCATTGCATTTCTAACTCTGTGGAATATTTGGAAATCGAGAAATAGATGTCTATATGGCAAGAAAAGGTTTTCTATTACATGGATTAAGCTACATATTAAATATGACATTGAGCTCTGTGCTACTGCACATAGGAGAATTTTTGCTGACAATTATGACAGGTCCTGGGATCAAATTGGTGAATTTGTGGGGTATTATAATTTATTTATCTCAACACTTTCATTTACAAATACTAATTAAGTTCCTTTTCATAGGATACATGGAGTTGTGCAGGGGGCCTTACACGAACAGATACTTTGTCTCCAAGGATGGAGAGTCTCTGAGAAATGAAGCTGATAGATATGGTGTGGAGAGATTGCATGAGCATCAGGTCTGCTATCCCCCTACTAATCAGTGGTCAGTCTGGCAAAGAAGAAAAGATGAAGAGGTCAAGAAAACAGCTGAAAGGTTATGGGCAGAAATATTCTCAAGGGAAGTTATGCAAATGGTCTTCATGTTCAGGTTCATTGAGAAGTACAATCAGGATTTCACTGAAAGGCAGTTTCTAAGATATAGAGAGTTATACTACACTCACAGAATGCTTGCTGATGGTTATGGTACGCTTATACTGCTTATGGTACAGTCAGATTACTACAGATTGATCAGAGATGAGCTATGGCATGCACCTTCCTATATTCTTGGCACTACCTCAAATTTCACAAATCGTTTTAACCTGCTTTTTTTCTCCAATGATCCAGATGACACAAAAATTCCTACTATCCCTTCCACTACCATCATATCAGAAATTGACAGCATTGGCTCCTTTTGAATGCAGTAACTCCTTTTGTGAATGCAGGTCATTTAGTACTTTTAGCAAAAGGATTGGCATGAAGAATTTGTGGAGAACTGTTTTCAAGACTCTTTTTGGGATTCTTACACCGGAAAACTTTGACATTTGCCTTCAATTATCACATATCTGGAGAGTTTTGAAGATCTTGTACATCAGATGTCACATTCTGAGGGATTTTAGCTGCTGCTTACTCTTAACATCATACCCAAAGGATTTTCTGGACTACTTCTGCTACATAAACTTGGTTTCATAATTTCATGTTCATCAGTTCACATTTTCTATTGTTAAGTCTTCATGGGACTTAACTATATTTTGTATGTTTTTCCTTAATTAATGAAAAAATCATCTCGTACCTTCAAAAAAAAAAAAAAAAAAAAAAAAAAAAATAGTGCATTTAGTGGACGAACAGAGCTTGCAGGCACAACAAATCCTAGATGGATGTTTGTTATAGAACGCTTTTTGAAGGTCCTCAAGGACTTCGTACGTCAGAAGGCAAGGCCAGAGGGTTGCATGGCCGAGGGCTGGTTAGCACGAGAGTCATTATTCTATGTCACCGAAGTTCTTGGCCGATCTACACCCCAATGCTCCACGATTATGGACCGATGAAGACACTCCAACTATAATTGGAGAAGTTCAGAAGGAAGACCACGTAAGAAATTGTTCACACTAGAAGAACAGGGCAAAAGTCAATAAGTTTCTCATCTACAACTCCACTCCCATGGAGAAATGGATAAAAAATACGAGGAAGAAAAAAATAAAAGAGATGAGGAGAGAAGACGCTATCGACAAAAGAATCGCAAACAACCACTTCCAGATCATCTAGGGGTCCTGCCAAGTGAGATAAACAATAAATGGCTGCTCGAACAACTAGAGATGGCAAGGCAACGTGGCGAACATGTTTCTAGCGAAGAATTTGCATATGCTAAAGGCGTGTCACTATTTGTAAGTGCAACTTAATAGCATATAATTCACGAGTTTCGTTCGTTATTTTGAACATTTGTTCCTTTACTTTGTAGTATAATTCATATGCATCAATATGGTCTTCTGGTGCTCACTTTCGACGACAAAGTGTGGATCATGGCAAACGCACTTATGATTGTGGTATATCAGCAAAGTTTAGTACAGTTTGCCAGACTGGTAGTGCAGACCCAAACCCAATCGAGGCAATGTTGGAATGGATTGGTACTATAAAGACTATCATGGAGGTTGATGTCGGTAGTGCATTCAAAACAATGTTGTTTGATGCCGAATGGTTTGATCTTGTGTGTACTGGTGCTCATGCCACGATACGCAAAGATCTGAGTGGCCTGTATTCACTAGATTCAACTCGTCGGTATCGTGGTCAAGACACACTCGTGAGGGTTGAGCAATGTGAACAAGTATGTTTACTTGGATGCAATAAAATTTATATATGTCATTAACAAAGGAACTAATGTAATAGAGGTTTTGTAGGTCACCTTCGTTCCAGATCCTTTGCAAGATCAGTGGTGGTTTGTAGTTCCATGTAAGGCTCGCTCCCGCCGCATATTTGAAGGTGAAGAAGAGATGGCGGTCGAATAGAGAGGTTGGGGGGAGGGGGGGCTAGACTATTGTCATGATAGAAGACTACCATCGATTGAACCTTCATTACTTTATTATGATTATATTTTCTTCCCACATATGAATAAGAAAATACTTTGGCATGCGAATTTGTGTATACTACAAACCATATTAGGCAACATTAGTATTGCAACTTCGAAGTTATCATAGACATTTATGCCAAGTTAATTGGCAGCCTAGTATAGACCTATGGCTTGCAAGCGCCGATCAGGGCAGTCCTACATACAGTTGAGTACACGCTTTATGTTTAATTAATCATAAAATGTGAAGATTCCCTTCAAAATGCAAGATTCATATACAAAAATCATATATGTATTCCCTTCAAAATACAAAATTCATATAAAAAACCCATACACAATTCAAATACACAAAACAAACAAAGTGGATGCCAGTGCACATCTAGCGGTATATATCAGCATCCAGTGTGATCCACTCGCAGGCTCGAAGGTGCTCGACGGTGATTTCCTCCACCCCGTCAGAACAAGCCTCCCGAAGCATGGAATCCAAGCCCTCCGGCGTGGTGTCTGTTTCCCCAAGGAATTCATGTACAAGCACTTCCCGCATGCCCTGGTTGGTCTGGTGCAACCTTTGAAAGTAGGGCTTCAGCAAATGTTTCCCTTCCCAAAGGACCCTATCCTCTAGCATACGGGCCAAGCACAACGAGCTCACCATGCATTTCTTCAGGCATTCGAGCCTGTATTGAGGGAAGGTCCCGGCCTCCCAGTAATGCGAGCGAGGTCTTTCTTGCCCCCTATCACGCAGCTTTGTCATGGCTTGCTTGAACTCTGGCCTTTCTTGGGTTAGGTTCGTCTCTAGCCACTCAGACTGGAGGCAGTTCAGGTGCTCAGCAAAGAAATACCTGACGGCCTTGCGGCATCAAGCGGGCATGCATCGGGGAGAAGCGGCCATGGCGGATCTGGTGTGAGGAGCTCTGACGAAGGAGGAGGAGGAGGAAGCTGGAGAGCGGAGGAGCAGAGGACGGAGGACGGAGGGCGGCGGAGAAGCTGGAGGACTAATAGGGCAATATATATGCGAAAACAAAACAAATTTCGTACGACGTCGCAAATGCGGTGAACGCCGTTATAGACGTCGTTAAACGACGTTGAAACGTCGTTAAACGACGTCTCTGTTCCTTTAAATGTCAGCCGGCCGGCTTTCATTTTTCCCATTTGTTTTATGATTTGAGTTGATTTGAGTATTGCGCTACTCGCTTTGAACGATCCTCGGATCCTAGTTTTTCATTGCAGTTATTGTGAGAGTTTTTTCTTTATTGCTTTTGGGATACATGGCCATGGAATGTATGCTTCGACGCTTGAACCAGATTCAGGAGGAGATGAGGATTCAAGAGCAGAGAGATATGGAACCTGTCTTCACAAGTAAGGCTACACTCTGTAGTTTATAGACTTTATTGTATTTTCTCTATTTTCTAATCTATAGCTTGGTGTAGGAGCCGTCGAGGGCATGAGAAGGAAGGGAATCCTCCGTGAACCCCCTCCTCCACTCGAAGATGAGGACTATGAAACAACGATCCATCGGATGAAGGTGTTAAAGAAGTATGTGATTGGTGAGAAGGCACTGACCGAATTGCTAGGAACCAGTGAGCTGCCTAGCATGATGAGGGTGCTTCTTGAAAAGATGGTCAGGGTTTGGAAGCACCACAGGAAAAACAACATTAACATGATACTAGCGTCGACATGGCTGCCGCCAGACATACTTGACATGGAGCTATGGTTCAAAGGGGATGGACAAGTGGAGGACTTCACGATGGAAACCATAAGCCAAGCTCATGAGGAGTATGCTGAATTGTTCAAGTGATCTTTTGTTCAATAAACCTATATTTTGTACATTGTTATATTTTCTCTTGGGTACAATCTATCATTGATACATGCATGAACATGATCTTCTGTTGGATCCCGCCTTCTTCAGTTCGATTTGCCATTTCGGAGCCTGAGGTTTCTGCGACATCTCGACTTAATTTGGTAGAACCAAATTTTCCGAGATTATTTGTGGTTTGGACTCTCCTGTAGCTCTTACAAATGGGACACTTCCATGTTCTAAATCTTTCAAATGCACATTCTTAGAAGTTTGTGATGGACAGTCAGCTTGGATTTTTTCTCCAACCTGACTGATAGAAGCAGCCACTAAATTTATGTTTCTTTGTGGCTTGAAGTCAACTGCATCTTCCAAATCAGCTCGATTGCCTCGCAACGGGCTGCCCCGACGGTTCTAATGCTAACCCTTTGACCTAAACCTTCTCCGAAAATTCCGAAAATTGGGTCGTGTGCTGGAGATGAATTAGGGATCCAGCTGGCAAAAAATCAGCATTTATTTTCGTGCAATGCATTAATTACGAATTTATGAGTGTGTTGCCACTGCAAAAGCGCCCCCCGACTTCTAATTGCCACATCGGGAGGAGGACAGGTCCAAACTCCGTTCCGTCAGTTCCCTTGCTATGCGTTCTCGGCGCGACTTCCGGCCACATTCCAGCCCGCAATGAGACCGGGACTCGGCCCCAAAGCGTAAACCCTTCTAGAGCACGGCAACCCACGGGGTTTACGTTTGGAGGCCCTCTCCTTGTCGGTCGGCCGGGACCTTGCGGCGTGTCTTGAAGTGGAGTTGGGGTGTTGGCCTTGAGCTTGGACCCTAAAATCCCTCCCGAGGCTGCTTGCCCCAAATTTTCTCTCCCAAGGCCTGGGGGAAGGGCGGGCAACCTCCCCTCTCCGGAACCACGATTTGGCTCTCCCAATGGACTCGAGCGTTGACATTGCCACTGGGGACCAAGTTCCGTGGGCGTAAGACCGGGACTTCGGCCCCAAAACGTAAACCCTTCTAGAGCACGGCAACCCACGGGGTTTACGTTTGGAGGCCCTCTCCTTGTCGATTCGGTAGGGACTTTGCGCCATGTCTTGAAGTGGAGTTGGGGTGTTGGCCTTGAGAGCGGACACTAAAATCCCCAGGAAGGCTGCTTGCCCCGAATTTCCTCTACCCAAGGCCCTGGGGAAGGACAGGCAACCTCCCCTCACCGGAACCGCGATTTGGCTCTGCCAATGGACTCATAACGCCAACATTGCCCTGGGGACCAAGTTCCGTGGCCAGAAGACCAGGACTCGGCCCCCAAAACGTAAACCCTTCTAGAGCCTGGCAACCCACAGGGTTTACGTTTCGGAAACCCTCTCCTTGTCTGCTTCGGCCGGGACCTTGCGCCATATCTTGAAGTGGAGTTGGGGTGTTGACGCCAGAGCGCGGACACTAAAATCCCTCCGGAAGCTGCTTGCCCCAAATTTCCTCTCCCCAAGGCCCTGGGGACGGACGGGCGACCTCCCCTCTCCGGAATCGCGATCTGGCTCGCCAATGAACTTCGAGCGTCGACATTGCCACGGGGACCAAGTTCCGTGGCCAGAAGACCACCCGAACTCCAAGAAGCGCCAAAGTAGCTGACTTCCATCACACTCGTAGTCAATTGGCCTAGGATGTGGATGCGGGATACTGTCGTGGAGGGCGTGAGTGTTTCTTTCTTTTGCAAAACCGACCTTATAACTTGCTCCCTAGGGTAATTTCGCCATTCCGGACGATTTGGCAGGGTCGATTTGCCATTCCGGAGCCTCCCCGGTGCCCGAACGACAAAACAGTGCGGTTTCTACAAGGCCGACATCAGGACGCCCCGCGGTTTGACAAGTTCTCCCGGACCGATCCGGAATCTTTTGGGCCTTCCCGAAGAGGGGCCCATGAACGGAGGATCCAACGGTCGGATAGGGGAACCGGGCTCCGGGAGGGTGGTCATTAGCGTGCAGCCCCCCGGGGGAGCGCTGCCAGGAAGGGCTGCCTCGGGAACTTTTTTGGATCCCGCCTCCTGGGGTCCGGACTCTCCCCTCTTGTGAGGGATCCCTGCAAGGTCCTGGCCTCGTTTGACTTGGGGAAGGGTGCCAGCTCGGTTGCCCTGCAACGAGCTGCCCCGACCGTTCTAATGCTAACCCTTTGACCCGAAAATTCCGAAAATTGGGCCGTGTGCTGGAGATGAATTAGGGATCCAGCTGGCAAAAAATCGGAATTTATTTTCGTGCAATGCATTAATTGCGAATTTACGAATGTCTTGCCACTGCAAAAGCGCCCCCGACTTCTACTTGCCACATCGGGAGGAGGACATGCCCAAACTCCGCTCCCGTCGGTTCCCCTTGCTCCGTATTCTCGGCCGCCGCTTCGGCCAGTCCCAAGTGCACGCAGGACCGGGACTCGCCCCCAAAGCGGAAACCCTTCTAGAGCCTGGCAACCCACAGGGTTTACGTTTCGGAGGCCCTCTCGTTGTCAGATTCGGCCGGGACCTTGCGCCATGTCTTGAAGTGGAGTTGGGGTGTTGACGCCCGAGCGCGGACACTAAAATCCCTCTGGAAGCTCCTTGCCCCAAATTTCCTCTCCCCAAGGCCCTGGGGACGGACGGGCGACCTCCCCTCTTCGGAATCGCGATCTGGCTCTGCCAATGGACTCAGAACGTCGACATTGCCCTGGGGATCAAGTTCCGTGGCCAGAAGACCACCCGAACTCCAAGAAGCGCAAAAGTAGCTCACTTCCATCACACTCGTAGTCAATTGGCCTAGGATGTGGATGCGGGATACTGTCGTGGAGGGCATGAGTGTTTCTTTATTTTGCAAAACCGACCTTATAACTTGCTCCCTAGGGTAATTTTGCCATTCCGGATGATTTGGCAGGGTCGATTTGCCATTCTGTAGCCTCCCCGGTGCCCGAACGACAAAACAGTGCGGTTTCTACAAGGCCGACATCGGGGCGCCAGCGGTTTGACAAGTTCTCGGGACCGATCCGAATCTTTTGGGCCTTCGAAGAGGGGCCCATGAAGCGGAGGATCCAACGGTCGGATAGAGGGGAACCGGCCCGGGAGGGTGGTCATTAGCGTGCAGCCCCGGGGGGAGCGCTGCGAGGAAGGGCTGCCTCGGGAACTTTTTTGGATCCCGCCTCACGGGGTCCCGGACTCTCCCCTCTTGTGAGGGATCCCCGCAAGGTCCTGGCCTCGTTTGACTTGGGGAAGGGTGCCGGCTCGGTTGCCGCAGCGGGCTGCCCCCGGACCGTTCTAATGCTAACCCTTTGGCGTAGACCTTCTCAGAAAATTCCGAAAATTGGGCGTGCTTTGGAGATGAATTAGGGATCCGGTGGCAAAAAAATCGAATTTATTTTCGCGGCAATGCATTAATTGCGAATTTCGAATGTCTTGCCACCGCAAAGCGCCCCCGACTTCTACTTGCCACATCGGGAGGAGGACATGCCCAAACTCCGCTCCGTCGGTTCCCCTTGCTCCGTATTCTCGGTGGCTTTGCTTCTCGGCCAGGTCCCAAGTGCAACAGACTAGGACTCGGCCCCCAAAACGGAAACCCTTCTAGAGCCTGGCAACCCACAGGGTTTACGTTTCGGAGGCCCTCTCGTTGTCAGATTCGGCCGGGACCTTGCGCCATGTCTTGAAGTGGAGTTGGGGTGTTGACGCTCGAAAAGTGACGGACACTAAAATCCCCGGGAAGGCGCTTGCCCCAAATTTCCTCTCCCCAAGGCCCGAAGGGGCCGGACCAGGCGACCTCCCCTCTTGAATCGCGACCGGCTCGCCAATGGACTCGAACGTCGACATTGCCACGGGGATCAAGTTCCGCGGGCGAAGACCACCCGAACTCCAAGAAGCGCCAAAAGTAGCTCACTTCCATCACACTCGTAGTCAATTGGCCTAGGATGTGGATGCGGGATACTGTCGTGGAGGGCATGAGTGTTTCTTTATTTTGCAAAACCGACCTTATAACTTGCTCCCTAGGGTAATTTTGCCATTCCGGACGATTTGGCAGGGTCGATTTGCCATTCTGTAGCCTCCCCGGTGCCCGAACGACAAAACAGTGCGGTTTCTACAAGGCCGACATCAGGACGCCCCGCGGTTTGACAAGTTCTCCCGGACCGATCCGGAATCTTTTGGGCCTTCCCGAAGAGGGGCCCATGAACGGAGGATCCAACGGTCGGATAGGGGAACCGGGCTCCGGGAGGGTGGTCATTAGCGTGCAGCCCCGGGGGGAGCGCTGCCAGGAAGGGCTGCCTCGGGAACTTTTTTGGATCCCGCCTCCTGGGGTCCGGACTCTCCCCTCTTGTGAGGGATCCCTGCAAGGTCCTGGCCTCGTTTGACTTGGGGAAGGGTGCCAGCTCGGTTGCCCTGCAACGGGCTGCCCCGACCGTTCTAATGCTAACCCTTTGACGTAGACCTTCTCCGAAAATTCCGAAAATTGGAGCGTGTGCTGGAGATGAATTAGGGATCCAGCTGGCAAAAAATCGGAATTTATTTTCGTGCAATGCATTAATTGCGAATTTACGAATGTCTTGCCACTGCAAAAGCGCCCCCCGACTTCTACTTGCCACATCGGGAGGAGGACATGCCCAAACTCCGCTCCGTCAGTTCCCCTTGCTCCGTATTCTCGGCTCTGCCGCTTCGGCCAGATCCCAAGTGCAACGGACCAAGACTCGCCCCCCAAAGCGCAAACCCTTCTAGAGCACGGCAACCCACGGGGTTTACGTTTGAGAGGCCCTCTCCTTGTCGGTCGTAGGGACCTTTGCTTGGCGTGTCTTGAAGTGGAGTTGGGGTGTTGGCCTTGAGCCTTGGACACTAAAATCCCCCGGGAGGCTGCTTGCCCACGAATTTCCCTCTCCCCAAGGCCACGGGGAAGGGCGGGCAACCTCCCCTCTCGGAACCATGATCTGGCTGCCAATGGACTCGAACACCAACATTGCCACAGGGACCAAGTTCAGGTGGCGGAAGACCGGGACTTCGGCCCCAAAGCGTAAACCCTTCTAGAGCACGGCAGCCCACGGGGTTTACGTTTGGAGGCCCTCTCCTTGTCAAAACCGGGTAGGGACCTTGCGCCATGTCTTGAAGTGGAGTTGGTGTTGGCCTTGAGCCTTGGACACTAAAATCCCTCAGGAACACCTTGCCCCAAATTTCCTCTCCCAAGGCCCTGGGGGACGGGCCAGGCGACCTCCCCTCTCAGGAATCGCGATCGGCTCGCCAATGGACTCAGAACGTCGACATTGCCACGGGGACCAAGTTAAAGGTGGCGGAAGACCACCCGAACTCCAAGAAGCGCCAAAGTAGCTCACTTCCATCACACTCGTAGTCAATTGGCCTAGGATGTGGATGCGGGATACTGTCGTGGAGGGCGTGAGTGTTTCTTTCTTTTGCAAAACCGAACTTGTAACTTGCTCCTAGGGTAATTTCGCCATTCTGGACGATTTGGCAGGGTCGATTTGCCATTCCGGAGCCTCCCCGGTGCCCGAACGTCAAAACAGTGCGGTTTCTACAAGTCCGACATCAGGATGCCCCGCGGTTTGACAAGTTCTCCCGGACCGATCTGGAATCTTTTGGGCCTTCCCGAAGAGGGGCCCCTGAACGGAGGATCCAACGGTCGGATAGGGGAACCGGGCTCCGGGAGGGTGGTCATTAGCGTGCAGCCCCGGGGGGAGCGCTGCCAGGAAGGGCTGCCTCGGGAACTTTTTTGGATCCCGCCTCCTGGGTCCGGACTCTCCCTTCTTATGAGGGATCCCTGCAAGGTCCTGGCCTCGTTTGACTTGGGGAAGGGTGCCAGCTCGGTGGCTCTGCAACGGGCTGCCCCGACCGTTCTAATGCTAACCCTTTGACCTAGACCTTCTCCGAAAATTCCGAAAATTGGAGCGTGTGCTGGAGATGAATTAGGGATCCAGCTGGCAAAAAATTGGAATTTATTTTCGTGCAATGCATTAATTACGAATTTATGAATGTCTTGCTTCAACATTATTATACTTCAACATTATTGGTATTATACTTCAACATTATTGGATTCGTAGCTATAAATTCTTTCAGCTTGCTTTCACTTCTCACTTTTCACCTCGCTACTTGATCTCGATCCTTGCTTCTTGCTCCTTCATCTTCCTTGTTCCTTGATTTTCTTGCTACTTGATCCTCCTTGTTCCTTGATCTTCTTGCTTTTGATCTTCCTTGTTCCTTGATCTTCTTGCTACTTGATCTTCCTTGTTCATTGCTTCTTGCTACTTGATCTTGATCCTTGTTCCTTGCTACTTCATTCCCGTGCTCCTTGCTATAATCTTGTTCCTTGCTCTTGATCTTGATACTTGATCTTGTCCCTTGCTACTTGATCTTGCTCCTTGATCTTCTTTGCTACTTGATCTTCTTGCTACTTGGTCTTCCTTGTTCATTGCTCCTTGCTACTTGATCTTGATCCTTGTTCCTTGATACTTCATACCTCTGCTCCTTGCTACTTGATCTTGTTCCTTGCTCTTGATCTTGCTACTTGCTTTGCTTGCTCGTGTTCCTTGCTCCGGCTTCGGTGATCCTTGCTTGCTTTTGCAAATGATTGGACCCAATCCTCCCCGGGCTACTCGAGGAAGGCACGCAAGCATGCCCAGTTAAGTTCTCAGGCGGCCTGGAATGGATGAGCTATGGGACCATTTCTTGGAGTGGAGGTTGCGCCCACAGTCCCACCAAGGAGCTTACAATGGAGTTGATCAACTTCATTCGAGCGATTTGATTGTGGTCATGAGCCACCGATGGAATTAATCCATCCGGAATGTTATAGGAGACTTCAAGAATGAGGGGAATGCTTGAACCCCCTCCTTATCCGGGACGAGATGCTACATCCGGTTGAGGCCTCTTCTTCGTCTTTGGATATTTAGCACACTCTCGGATGCATACATATCGAGTTCATTCATGAAATTTCTAAGGGACATATGTATGGCCTTATTAGGGTGTACTACAACGCGTGTACAACGGTTTTGTGGAGTTGGGTCCGCTCTTCTTTTCGTGAGTATTATCCTATGGAATTACTTTTCTAATGACTAGGTACCCCATATGGTGGGAAGAATCAGCCGGGAAGAGCGTGAGCTCTTGACTCCTAACCCGGATGCATGGGTTACACCTCGCTTAAGGGGAAAGGGGGAGGGGAAGGGAAGGGGTTAGGAACCTCGGGGAAGGTTACTAGGGACATACATAGTTCATACTTTGGTCTCTATTGTGTTTGGAAGTTGGTATATGATACCGTGGTATTATGTTCTCTAAATATTCATGTATGTATGATACACGGGTACTGCACGTGTATACAACCCCTGCATAAGGTCTATGATACGAGGTAACCGCATTAACGTGTATACAACCCTGCATAAGGTCTATGATACGAAGTATCGTAGCGTGTATACAACCCCTGCATAAGGTCTATATAACCCCCATAATAAAAAATTCCAGTTTACTAAAAATTTTCCCATTATAATGAAATTGTGCTTGTATGGACTCATTATGGAGTGTACGAAATTGAATATCTCGAACTTGAAATTCAAGGCTTCAAACATCAAATCATAACACAGTTACATTCCACAGTGCAGAAACAAAGAATATAAGTAGTAGTCTGGCGCATAATTGCTTCTAGAACTTTCATCAATCAAAAGCACAGTGCATCGAACAATTCAAACCTTGAAATTGGCGAGGCACAGTCACGCTCAGTCGAAGCCAGCTTGATAAAACAACGACATATGCTTGGAACATCATCAAAAGACGAAACATTATTACCAAGGGATTCCCGAAATTGCACGATTCCCGAAATTGTGGCTCCTTTTAATAACATCATCAAAAGACGAAACATCATCAAAAGACGAAACGTCATCAAAAGACGAAACATTATTACCAAGTGATGACTGAAGTGGCTGGCAAGCTTGATTTAGTATGAAAGTATGCAAGTGAAGCTCAATGGTGCACAAGCCTGGTTTATTAAAGTGGATAGATAAACAAGGATGGAGAGAAATCTAAGTGGATAGATAAACAAGGATAGATAAAATACATAAGTAATGAAACAAATCTAAGTTGCTAATAATATTAACTTAAAAAAAAGGACACGTCGTTTGGAACCGAAACATCGTTATAAACGTCGTTCAACGAAAATTACAGACGTCGTATAAAAAAAAGATTGCTAATAATAATAACTTAATTAAAAAAAAAAAGACACGTCGTTATAAACCAAAACGTCGTCAAATGAAAGCATAGGGCGGGCTCTAGAATAGGTATAACTTAACTGTCCAAATCCGGTACTGACAACAAATTAATTGCCGTGGCGGTCACATTCGTATGGACTCATTATGGAGTGTACGAAATTGAATATCTCGAACTCGAAATTCAAGGTGAGTAGGATATGTTATATTAAGGTGATTTATTTCTTTGAAGGGTCTATCTTGTGCCACCACAATATAGATAAAAAAACATAAGTAATAAAAAAAATAGATCTAAGTTGGTAACTTAATTAAAAAAAAAAAAAAACACGTCGGTATACAGATTGGCGTCGTTATAGAGATCGTTTAACGACTATTACAGATGTCGTATAAAAAAAAGATTGCTAATAATAATAACTTAATTAAAAAAAAAGACACGTCGTTATAAACTAAAACGTCGTCAAATGAAAGCATAGGGCGGGCTCTAGAATAGGTATAACTTAACTGTCCAAATCCGGTACTGACAACAAATTAATTGCCGTGGCGGTCACATTCGTATGGACTCATTATGGAGTGTACGAAATTGAATATCTCGAACTCGAAATTCAAGGTGAGTAGGATATGTTATATTAAAGTGATTTATTTCTTTGAAGGATCTATCTTGTGCCACCACAATATAGATAAAAAACATAAGTAATAAAACAAATAGATCTAAGTTGGTAACTTAATAAAAAAAAAAGGACACGCCAAGATTATCTGATTGGCGGCGTCGTTATAGACGTCGTTTAACGACTATTACAGACGTCGTTTAACGACGTCACGACGTCGTTTAACGACGTCTGTAACTTTTTATCAGAAACAGAGCCGGCTTTTCCGCCGCCTATTTTTTTTGGTTCTAAGCGGCTGGAGGAGCGTTTTTCGTGGCGATTTTTGACGCGGATCATCCTTGCGGTCCTTTCCAAGCTTCAAGCAAGCATCCAAAGGTATTTTAATGGATCAATCAACTCTATTTTTGAATTAGGCTTGTTGTTTGATAGATTTAGGGCTTCTTGTTTTTTCTTGTTTGTTTTCAATCCATCCCATTTCTATCCTCCTCTTCTTTCCATCCTTGTTTTTCTTCAATCCATTTCGCCAAATAAATTGGTATGAATCGAATCCTCCTCCTTCTTCTTCCAATCTTCTTCCAATCATTGGTTTTTTCCTTCTAATCTTCCGTTCTTCCAATCTTCTATTCATTTTCTTCTTCTTCTTCTTCTTCTTCATCACTTTCTCATTCTATTCAATCTTTCTTTCCTATCTCCCCTTTCTTCTTCTTCTTCTATTTCTTCTTCTTCTATTTCTTCTTCTTCTTCCTCTTCTATTTTTTTTTTCCATGGAAGAAGAGGGGACGTCGTTGAAAGACGAGGCCCATTCTTCCTCTATTTTTTATTACAAGAAGGGGACGTCGTTGAAAGACGAGGCCCCTTCTTTTTATGTTCTTCCTTTTTTTTATTTTTTTGTTTTTATATGTCAATATATAGTTCTTTTTAATGAACAATGTAAATAGTTTTAATGTCAATGATCTTTTTAACGTGAATGGTCTTTTTGTTTCGTTTTTTTTATTTCTTTATTTATGTAAGTTTTCTAATTATTGAATGCCTTTATTTTTTTGCATGTACACTAATAACAAAATGCGTCGCTCTTGGAAATCGTTTTTCGCAGCTCGAAGACATTCTAGGTAAGAATTTGAGTTTGAGTAGGAGAATAAAATGTTAATGTTTTATTTAGGTTAAAAAAAAACTTGGGGAGACTTGGACAAGGGCATGGTCGGCTCCGCCTTGAGTGGAGAAGACTAGGTGTTCCGGGTCCAAGCTCACCGTTTACTCTTGTAATTTTATTGATTAATGTATTTAGATTAAGAAAAAAATGGGGAGACTTGGACAAGGGCATGGTCGGCTCCGCCTTGAGTGGAGAAGACTAGGTGTTTCGGGTCCAAGCTCACCGTTTACTCTTGTAATTTTATTGATTAATGTATTTAGTTTAGAAAAAATTGGGGAGACTTGGACAAGGGCATGGTCGGCTCCGCCTTGAGTGGAGAAGACTAGGTGTTCCGGGTCCAAGCTCACCGCCTACTCTTGTTTATTTTTTTTATTAATATATCAATAAATAGAAATCTTTACGGGATTAAACAAGGGCAGGGTTTTTGAAAAAAATTGCATTATTGATTTTCGGGTTTCTAGTTAAGAATGTTGTTTTTTAAAAATGTTAGGGATGTCAAAGAAACACTGATGTGGAGTGGTTAAGAGCAAGAAAAAATTTCAATAGTTGGTTTTTAAAAAAAAATTAAAAGGGAAACTAACTCTTAAGAAAGTAGGTAAAGATTCATAATGAAGGTTTGAAAAAAGTCACAAAGCAAGATTAATGAATCTAAATTGGTTTGTAGATATGGCCCCGAGTGTGAAGACACAAATGATTAGTGAGATTAGACGCGTGGTCATAAATGAGATATGTGCTAACGAAAGTCCCGATAGGGAGATGCAACCGGTCAGCGTGTCGACCATTTTGTCAGACATGTGAAAAGGAAGTGCCAATTTGAGTTAGCACAAAAATGGCCAGGTCAAGAAGAAATGTTGACTTCTCTCCTTGACACACATGTAAAGCCAATGATTGGAAACCCCATGGATGAACTGAAGACATGTTTGAAGCATTCAGTGCAGCTTAAAAGTCCTAATGCCGAGGCTCGTGTCAAGGAATGGGTAGCTTCATGGAATTGCTCAAAGAAGCGACGTGCAGATCACAAGAACATCATTGCGGATCTCAATGCACGCCGTCGGTTGAGGTAATTAAAAATGCTTTGCATCGTGGGGAAGCTCTAGTGGGAGCGGGGGCCTAGCAAGGCCCACTTTTCTTTGGAGAATCACATGAACACATCAATCTTTGTTGATCCCATACCCGTAGAGGCCGTGGATGTGATACACCTTATTGAGGAGAAACCAACACATCGCACGTATCAAATCAAGATCAACGGAACACAACACTTCCAAGATGATGAGCTATACAGTGGATGGGTTTTCAAGGGCAAAGATAGGGCAGAGACGTATGAGATGGCTCAAAGATACATACGCTTCAAGAGCCCACATCCTGCTTTGGCTACATCCATTGGACTTGCATATGAAGTTGCTAGCTCTAGTGGGGATACCATAGGGCCAATGGTGATTCTACCTTTCATGAATGGAGAGACACTTGCACACTTGTTTGACTATTTACCTAATAACTTGTCACGTTTTAGAAGATGGTCAAATGCAATTGCTAGAGCCAAGAAGAACCGACAAACACATAGGCTGAACTTAGGAGCAAAATGCGAAGTTGTATATCGGTATGTTCCGAGATAGCTCTTGCCCTAGCAGAAGGTGTCGTTGAGATCCACAAAGGCCACTTCACTCACACAAAGCTTAATTGCAAGAGAGTCAAATTACATTTTGATGATGAGTACCAAAATGTGTGGGTGGCCATTGGTGATTGGGACAATGCAATTCATTTTTATGCCAAAGAGCGTCGTCCCTTGTTGAAGTGTCGATACTTACTTTCGGATGGACAAGCAAAATATCCATGGTTAGAGGAAACTGTGTTTGAGAAATCAAAGGATGATGATCGTGTATGGGGACCACGAAATTCATGATGTCTATGCATTGGGATATATTTATGAGATGCTTCCGGATTTCGTGCAAGCTATCGACGAATGGAGTGGTTTAATAATAACAACAATGCCCAATGGATTAATCCAACCCATATGTACCAACGACGTCTTGACAAGTTGGAGGAGCAAAAAACAAGAATGATGTGCCTACGTGAAGACGTATTCTCATCACGACCCAAAGCTTCTGAAGTTGTTGAAGCCTTACAAAGTGTTGGAATATCTTCTACCATGGTTGTGAGACAAAGACGACACATGAAGTGCATGGATGCCTTGGAGATGTCAAAATTGTTGTTGTCACAACTCAAAGAATGAATACAATATTGTATATCTTGCCATGTTTAAGAGTATTAAATTTTTTTAATTGTCTAATAACCAAATATATAAAGACACTTTTAATTATTCAAATCCCAATGTTTTGTAATGAACTTCCCATGTTGCTAACATTTGTTGCTTTCCTACTATGTTATTCATCGCACTCCAAGTTTTTGCACATGTCCAGCAACCATGGGATGCGGCACGATGGCATATTGTGACGGTCCAGGGGAATATACGCCATAAATACGTATATTCCTGGACCCGTCACTATACAAGTCTATCATTCATAGCCTTGTATACCATAGGTTGTGGCACTAGGGGGCATGGCCAAGTTATTCTCATAACTTAGCCAACCATAGGTTGAGACCATTATCCACGTGGCCTTAACCTATTGGGCAACCGCCACACAGGACTCACCCGATTGGTGCCACGTGGCATCCTAGGTGGACCTAGCTTATATAGGCCTAAACCCTAACCCTAGGCCTCTTTCCAGCCCTAGCACCCAGAGACTCACCTACTCGTTCGAAACCCCGTTTCGAACACCGTTTGTTGTGGCATAGGCTGGTGCAGCAGCCCCAGCAGGGTAGACTCATTCTTGGAGTAGGAGCAGCATCTTGTGAGTCGAAGACCATGGAGGCGCACGGATCTGGAGGGAGAGCATCAGGAGCAGGTATGTAGAATAGTAGTCGTGATAGCTTATCTGGAATTAGCATTCCAGATATGCTAGTATCTTGTATCTAAAGTAGAGCCATCCTAGAGGCCATATTCAACATCTCGAACCCTAATCAAGGAACCCTAACTATTAGTTAGATTTGTATGATTAGGTTAAGATGTTCTTCTTATGATTATTCTCATGATGTGATGATTATGGATGTTGGTTGATCTTGTTTGCTCCTCTTGTATTGGGAAGGGGGGTAGAGACCTAGAGCCATATGTAGTATGCTCCTAGAGTAGATCCCTTAGTTCCTATTAGTTGCGGCTTTGTGCATAGGAGCCCACCCGGGCTATTGAGGCTATGATATGACTCAGCACCATACAAAGCGGGGCTAGAGGGAAAGTGGAGGGAGGATCCCTGCCGAGTGGGGCCGGGGGGATCCCATAGTGGGCTAGGCTTATGGTGGTCACCTCGTGCGGGGCGGGCATGGGTGGACACCTCTGGGGCAATGGTGTCGCCCACTGCCTCTCGAGAGCCGCAAGTGTCGGCTTGGCTCACCGTTTTGGGGGTTTGATCAGTGCGAATCGTGTGTCGCCACGATTCTCTAGCCGCCCACAAACACCTCTAGATCCCGGGAAGGGGAGATGCAACCCTTCCCGCCTCATCGGACGGGGAGATGCAACACGGAGCAGTCCCGATGGGTGATGCCATGGGATTGCGTGGGGAGGAAGGCTAGAGTCTGTCGAGAGCTGATTTAGCCCATCCGCCAAAGTATGCACGGGAGGGGCGGATGGAGTGGTCAACCCTAGCCATTGTTCTCTGCCAGCCCTCGCCAATGCCATGACTTCGATGTGCTCTATCTTGAGGCCCTGGCTTCTGGTCGGTCATCCTCCTTATGAGTCCGAGTAGGGGTAGGAGCTCTCATGTTTCCGCGGTTTGTGCTTATCATCTTTGTATTGGTATATCGTGATGCACTACCCTTCGAGGTAGTATTTGTATATGTTTGATGCTAGTTCTGACGTGTTATCGCTTCCGCTGTTATAGGAGCCCATAGGGGAAGGGCGCACAAGACACCTTCGTGTTCCCTCCCCGCACTAAGGGTCACCTCGAGTGCGGGTAGAGGCGAAGGGCCCGCGGCGGTTGTTGAGCCGGACGGGGGATTTCCTGCCGAGTGTACGGCTGGATGCCGTATGTTTAGCAGGGAGCGTCACACATATCTATTGTTCACAACTTTACTTCTCGCGTGGCTTGGTAGCCCTTCTTGTGACCCTAAACCTGCAAAGGCCTCTAAGAGGCGAAGTTGGTCGTTCGGGTTTAGCTCGCCACCACCGCCACCTCCACCATTGTCTGCGATTTGGTATGGATTTTTTCTAGGATAAAATGTAAGTTAACCATTTATTTTTAACGTTCTAATGTTTTTAAATGTAGCGTGTAAATGCGGTTCGTCCTTCTTTTCCTATGCATAATGTTCGGCCGTCGTCATTGGTTCGGCGGATCTTCTTCTCATCAAAGGCGAAGAGTCGGAGGAAAAGGACCTCGATTCGAGGAGGAAGACGAAGAGCAGGGAACTCCGAGATATCAACGAGGCGATAACCCTGAAGATAGGTGGAATGCCTTGCAACTTGGGATGTCGCCCTGAGAAATGGAGATTGCGCCACGGGCTGTTGAACAAAGTAGGCGGAGGTCCGGGCGCTGTGACCCTCACGTCATAGCTCATACACTCCTTCAGAATTCAATCTTGGGCCCCTTCGAGGGCGAGGGGATCCAACCCCGACGACAGAAAGCACCGGCCGTCGTTCACGCGTCGGAGTGGGCCTTAATTCCTCTTCAAGCTCTATTAAAGATCGTGCACCCACCGCACCACCTCCACGAAGGCATGTCTTTGAATATGAGTGAGTTCATCTTGAATTATGCCCTTTTTGTTCGCGAATGCATATTCATATGTTAGTCGTATGTTGAGTGTAGTAACAAGAGGCTGCCAAGGGCCACAAAGCGCAGATGGCGACAATTTTTGGAGGATGGCTAATAGTGTCACAAATAGCGTTTGCCATAACGTCCACAAGGGTGAATGGAACTCGGGGAGCCTATGATGAGGAAAAAGAGAGGATCAAGGAGCTTTTAGAAGCGAGAATATCCCCGAGCTCAAGTCGGGAGAGATCTCATGGAGGGAGGTTTGTTCAAAGTAGGGTAAACATGTTAAAGCCACCAGGTATTAGGCTCTTTCGTTCTTCATTATAACCTCATTGTACTCATATTTTATTTATATTTTGCGCAGAGGTAATCGAAGAAGCGGTGAAAGCTCTTGCCAAAAAGCTGAGGAGTCTCGATAGAGGAAGTGGCAATGACCCTATCCGGGTTGACTAATGAGGCATTTCAAGTACATCATCTCTCCCATGAGTCGTATAATTAGATGACGCCATGTGGACTAAGTCCTTGTATTGCATTGTAGTCGGGAGAGTCGTATAATTAGATGACGCCATGTGGACTAAGTCCTTGTATTGCATTGTAGTGTTTGAAGGCCAACATGTTATCAAAGAAAGGGGAAGCTAGAACAAAGCATTTGGACGCTGAGAGTCTGACGAAGCAAGTGGCGACCATAGTGCCAATAAGACTGGTCCGCAGCGGTTATGGCTTTCCTGGATAAGCTATTTGTAAATATAAATTTGGTTTATAATGTAGGTTCTCGAGTTGAACACTAACATTAGTTTTGGTGCTCATTCTCAATAGAAGTCATTTCTTTGTCGGTCGCATTTACCGCTAAAGATGAAGCGAAAGGGCCTTCAAAAAGGCGATCATGCGACCATCAGCGACGCCACGCTTAGCGTGAAAGGGGGGATGAAGTGTGTATCATTCATTAGATAATTATTTGTGACTACAATGAACTAATTGTTGCGATACAATATAATGCAGGTAAATGAAGACGAAGCCAATGAAGAAGAAGAAGAAGAATTAGAGAGCAACAACTAAAGACTCAATATATTTTGTAATGTGCAAATTACATTGTGAAATATATTAATTGAATTCAATCTAAATTTTTTATGCTTTGTTCTTATTATTTGTGATTTTTTTTTGTTATGTTAATTTTATGCTCGATTCTATTTTTTTATTCTTAGATTTATTAAACATTTAATTACATATTAAATAATAATGCTTATCTCCCATGATACTGAATACTAATATAATTTAATCAATATTTGTTTCTATTTTTCGAATTTTTAAATATTTATTCTCGATTTATTTTGTTCATATTTAATATTTATTAATACTATTAATATTATTGATAATATTAATATTATTTAATATTACAAGAAATTTATCGCGGCGGCCGCCGCTGCGAACATTTCTTTGTCCAGTCTAGTGCAAAGGCCACCTTGTGTTGTATATAACATATTCCAGTCATGCTTGCAGCTAGAACAATGAATATTTTGCGTATGCAGATTCAATAATTTCTTGAACCTGTGAACTGCATCAATTCTATCTCCGTCAAATGTTCAATTCCTTCAGTACCATGACTAACATTAAACTTGTTGTTGTCATAAATGCTAATATAAAGAATTTCTGTGAGAGACTCCTTGTAACAGTTAGGAAAAATCTACAGGCTTCTCATAAGCCATTGGAAAATTTCTTGTCTAGAGCCCTTTGTGTGACGAGCCTGCCCAGCAAAGCAAACTATGAAGAAAGAAAAAGATTTCAGGAAAGGCTTCGGGCAAAAAATATTGCAAGAAAAGCTGCAGCTGCAGCCGCTACAACTTCTTCCACATCTGTTCCTGAAATGCACTAATCTTATAACAGTCAAGGTGAGGTTTTTCCTCGAAGCTCAAGTGACAATGATGAGAAACCATTATTTTCAGCAATATTCGAAGTTGTATAAAGGCCCATTGTGGCTGATTTTTCTTATAGAAGAGAACCTCATTAGAAGTGCCTGTTAAGCAGTTTTCACGTGATCTGCAACCACACTAGATCAGGATTTAAAAATTCGGGCAAGCAGCGAGATGATTTATCAGAAATGGGCGAAGAAGATGGATCGAGAAGGGGGAATTTTTGCCCGGAACCCAGAGAAACTACGGCAGGGAAGGATCGATCCATGATGCTAGCTCCGACAGTAGCGATCCATGGAGCATCGTTTTCAACGTTGAGAAGGGAGGGGCCATCGTTTCCAGCAGAGGCAGAAAAAAAACACCTCGTTTCATAGCTGCAAATGCAACAATGGCGATAAGGTCGTCGTAATACGGCGAAACAGAGCCCCCAAGGGACAGAGAAATCGCCAAGAGCTTGATCCGCCGCTGCAAGGACATCTTTGGCGGGGCATTCTGCCCAGCAAACTTTGTACACAGCGATTCGGGCGCCATACCCTGCGCTACTCTGGCGGCCAATCCAAAAAAATTTGCATTCAAATCTACCTGCAGCGATCGAAGAATGTGCGTTCCATGGCCCTGCGAATCCCTTGCAGATTGAATTCTCCAGTCCAGTTCATCCCGCCCATCAATCGCTTATATCTCTTGTAATACACCCTTGCTCCGATCAATTTTTTGTTGCAGTTTTTTGTCGAGAATTTTTCCCCTTCCTCGCATTTGCCCTTCCATTTCTTGGGCACCTCCCCCATCCCTTCGTCTCTGAAGCTCTGGCTCTCCGGCCATATCCCTCTATCGCTTCAATTATGCCGTCGCTGCCATATTTTGACTCCGGCCATATCCCCTTGGCCGGATTTAAGCCCAGAAACTGTGGGCTTCTTGTCGTGTGCAGAGATTGCTGCACCTGGATTGCTGCGGAGAACCACGAAAAGAAAAGAAGAGAATAAATAAAACACACGTGTCAGCCTTGCCTGAGGCAGAACCCAGAAAAATTACTTGTGGAAAAAATAAAAAATAAAAATTGGATGTATGATTATATATGGTTTGAATAAATATTACTAAATATTCTATTTATATTAAATATATATTGAATAATATTAAATAAATATTTTTTTTTTCAAAATTCCTTAATCGTCGTTGAACGACGTTGATGGCGTGGCCGCCACGTCAGCAACGTCGTTGAACGACGCTTCTGCGTGGCCGCCAGGCCAGCAGACAGGCGACAGCCACGCAGCAGACAGGTGACAGCCACATCAGCAACGTCGTTGAACGACGTTTCACACGTGGCAGCCACGTCAGCGCTACGCGCTGGCAACGCCAAGCTGGACGGACATGATGACGTGTACTTTTCGTCGTTGAACGACGTTGCCAGGTCATCTGCCACGCCAGCCGGCCGCGCTGGCGCGGTCACTCTGGCAGCAGTGCCGCGTGGCTGACCCACGTGTACGCAACGACGTTGAACGACGTCAGGTCGTCGCTTAAAGACGCCGCGGTTGCGATGCGTATAGCGACGCATAAATGACGTTTATCGACGCTGAAACGTCGAAATAGACGTCGTTTATCGACCTTTTGACGTCGATAAACGACGTGCAAACGACGTCTGGACGTCGTAATAGACGTCGTAACACGGCTTTAATCTTGTAATGTATAGTGCACAGATACCATGCTCACGACATCTGTTCTTGCATTTCAATCTACAGAAGAAAACAAAATATAGATAAACATGCGCCTGAAACATACATGACAGCCAGGATTTCAATTGTACCTATATCAGGCTCATCTAACAAAAGCAAATCTGGCATCTACATCTGGAAATTCCCATTATCAGGTTGGACAGTCCAACCTGAAAATAAAGTGCTACATAAAGCGTTTTGACATGCTAGCATGAATACTTTTTAAGACTTAGAACATGCTTCAAATTCTATGGAACATCATTGAAAGACTTCTCAATTCTATTCTAAAATTGGTATGCTAATAAGATAATCTTTGGCAAGTGTATTCTGTACTACAGTTAGCAGAGCATCCCACATAATTCTTTTACATTTAAATAAACGATTGCACTATAGCTAGTGTTGATGTATGATTTTGGAATTCCACAGATAGAGGCCAAAAATAGCTTGGTGGAGGACCTATATCTAGTTGTTGGCTTACACTCATGCTACAAATTATCAAGCAAGAATAAGGTGAGTATTTAAAGATAGTTATTCCAAACTCAGTAACTCTAAGGTTGTTGTCTTTATAAACAATATGGGATGCAAAACCTAAGTTAAAGATGCTAATTTCATCACTTGATGTTGAATTTAAAGGAGCAAACCTGATGTTGAAACTATGCAGCAACCTTGCTGAAGTCATGATAAAGACAACCTGTTAGCACTACTCCCAAATAGGAGCCACCAACATTTTAATACAGATTTAACGTGGCACTTAGCTTGATAACATCAGCATTTAAAACTATGTATCACCATTTACCTGGCTATTTAAACATCCAGAGATTACCAACAATGCAAAATCACGCGTTCTCAGTAGTTCAGAGTCCCCTCGAATCAGATTTCCAATATATTATTTATATGGCCAAATATGAGTTAGTTATATTTTGCAGCACGTCCTTATCTTAATCTGAAAAGCTTCCTCCTATGCACCACTATCGAGCATTTCTTTGCATTCCTTAATTCTTAGGGGCATCTTAATTCTGCACCAACATCAGGAAAGTTTAGAAATTATTTGTCTGCCAAAACCCAGAGTCGAATCTACAAGAAAACTGCTGATGTTATGGAAGAACCATCGATTGGGATGTGGGCGCCAGGGAAGGATCGGATCTGCATTGTGGGTCTTCAAGATGGCTACCCGATTCAACCTGGGATCGTCAGATTCATCCGCTGTAAAGGGGAATCAAGCGTGGATGCAGCTTTTTGTGCAAATCGGTCCTGTGGCAGGCCAAAAGTGCTTGGGCAAGAGTTATTGATTCCGCCACCATCGATTGAGCGGTTCAATTGCAATTATGATTCGGATGAGGAACTACGGCAGGCCGATTTACTAGTCCAGAGAAGTATTTGCGCCATTTGATCTTCAAGGGAAGCGGATTTGACACGGCTGGGTTCCAAAAGCACTGAACAAGAAGCAACAGTAGAAACAAAAGCAGAAATTTCACGACTGTGGGATACTACTGAGATTCACAGCCAATAGGGTCTTTACATTAAAAAAATAAAAAAAAAATGGAAAAAGTTCAGAAGCCTGGTCTTGGAGAAGAAACCTGAAGGGGTATCACCACCAAGAGTAGATGAGATGATGAGGTGGCAAATGTGATAGCCACGTGGTAGCTAAGTGCCATATTGGCGATCACATGGCAAGGGTAGGTTAGACTATCAATATATACACCATGGTTGGGGTTGCCTTTCGGTTTCTCTTGGTGTTTCTCTTCAGAGTACCTTTTCCTCGGTTTGCGATTAACATATGGCCGGTAAATAAATTGTGGTGCTCGTGAAGGAGATTCGTCCAACAAAAGTTGGGGCAACATCGAAATAGAGAAGAGGAGCCAAGCTATGGCCAAAGAGAAAGCCAGGCCAACTCCCTCCATTGATGTATATACGTGCGAGGAACAAAATCCGAGGAAGATAATAATAGAATATTTAGCAGGCAGTGCCGAGAGAGAAAGTCAAGTTTCAAGAAGAGAATTAATTGAATTAAGTTGAACCATGAATAAAAAGCAAAAGAGCCATTGACATGTTTCGAGAGAGGAAAAATATGAGTGGACAGATTGATTACTTTGCTCTCTAGCAAAGAGGCTTGATCATGGATCAAGTCCATCTTCATCAAGTAGGAATAGCGATAGCAATGCATGAAACTGCAGAGAGATCACCAATATCCATGAAAGTTCCAACACCGAGGTGGTCATAAACAAATTTAAAGAGGACGTACGAGAAAGTGCTCAAGATGCAATAGGTGATGGCAATAATGCAGCCAAGAAAACCTGTGCAATGTGAGAGGTGTCACCAATACGATATTGCCCAATACGGTTAGAGTACCAACCACATTGTGGGATCCGCAATACTCAAGGTTATCATATAACAGAAGATTGCCCGTATAAGTTTGAAGCCGTGAAGCCGAAACTAGTAGTAAAACCAGAAAGGCCAATAACAACTTACTTTCTTGGAAAATAAGAAGACCATATGGTGAAGCCGAAACTAGTAGTAAAACCAGAAAGGCCAATAACAACTTACTTTCTTGGAAAATAAGAAGACCATATGATTCAAAACAACGAGACACTGGCAGCTTTTTCCCTTTGACAAAGTGCTAGTTCTTCCTCCTTTTCTTTTGATTCCAATTGCTTCTTTTGCATGTATAATCTTTTGATTCCAATTGCTTCTTTTGCGTGCCTAAGTCAATAACAGGTAAGCTACGGGTAAGCTACGGATTCCTTGGGCTTATCACCCTTCACCTTGCATGTTAACACAAGCACAATAGACATGCATATTTATCAAGCAGAGAATGTATAAGTAACTCTGCCCTAAATAATGAACCTGCCCTTCATCTTGCATTAAGATAAACACCATAGACATGCCCATAAGATAAACACAATCAACAGAGAACCACAATAGATAGGAAAATTTTATCTGCAAAGAATATCTAAGCTCCTGCCCTAAATATTTAATCTAAGTGCATCCCTAATTCGCCGCATGCATGTTAATAGAGGCATTCCAAATAGCTAGATCCAACTCTGGAAGCTTCAATCCAGGTAATTCTTAGTGTTAACCACCCCAATAGCACGTAGAAGCCACTTGTTCCAAAGGTGTGAAGCTGCATCATCATACATAAATGTTAACAAATAGTTTCATACTCTAACCCTAAGGCCAGCCCTGTTTTCTAATGATCTGTAGACTATTAAATCACCATGTAGTGGAGCAATTTTCACATTTATATAAGACCTTATAGCGAGGGATCAGAAGCCTTCATTTGTCGTGGCATATTCTCCATATACTCCATCAAATTGATAATCTGGAAAAGATATTGCCATCTTAAAGTGTGAAACTGCAATATTTTCTGCTATCTAATGCCTGCCAACATGTGATCATGAAATATCTTCAAGAACTGGGAGCATACTAGCAGGATAAAAAACATCTAGGCCAGCAAACGAATTATGAATTGTCCTACTTCCATGATGTATGCAGTAATAAATGAGCATGACTTGCCCGCAACTGTAGATATGTCACTGTCTAAGTCATTAGCTAGCAGTATGTCCTTAATTTGTAGAGCATGCAGTCCCCCTACCCACAGATCAAGTGAAGTTATGGCAATGCCATAACTATTTTAAACGTATGTTCTTGCCAGAAAGGGTATAGCTCCACATTTATGCTGTCAAACTTCAACGATCTTATAATCATCTTACAATTTCAAGACTCTGTTCCACACATTAATACCAAAACAAATATTTGCTCATAACCAAGCTGCGACATGCCATGATATGCAGTTACAATTGAAAATATCCTCTGCTCAAATGATTCACATATAACGCATCCATATGCCTATAAATGCTTTATGACAGGCAACTCAAACAACACATGTTCTAATAATCAAAAGACACATGCAATATTGCAGCTATATGTCTAGATCTAGAGCTATTTTTTGCAATATGCCGTACGCATTAAAGCCAATGCAACCTAATGATTATGATAACTGCCACCAACTAGGTTTATCACTCAATACAATAGACAAATTATTCTTTAGCTAAATGCAACGTGCACAATTGTGAAGTTTCAGAAAGGCAAATAACATGTCCAGATATCTCATGATTCATTTATTTTTTTGGAAAGCAGATCAACACACTCTATGATTTATATCTCATCACTCTAATTCAGGTTTGTTACCCTATAATGGTCAGCAATAGGCACTTGATTTGTGCACATCATATTTCTTAAGAACAGCCTGATCGGAAGCACTAGATGCACAACATTTCATCGGAGGACATATACCATTAAGACCATGTCAATAAGACAAATCCTAAATACTTAATCCAGATTCTACTTTTGTATAAGGTTATATCTCAAAAACTTATGCCAGATTCTACGTCCATCTGTACCTATTGCAGGCTGACCTACTAATATCCAGTTTTTATGCAATCCATAAGATAAAGAATTACCTGAATGGGTCGAATTTGTTACGCTCATAGCATCATCACGATTTGTACTTGGGAGTGGCAAGCATATTTGACACTCTTTTCTTTCTCCACATGGTCTTTCTGCATATCTTGAGTTTCCTGCTACAATGTGCAATAATGAGCAGTGCAAGCCTGATCTGCAAATTTTTTTCATCAATTTGGCTACTTATATATTTTGCATAAACACCAGAGCAAGATCAACTCTCACATCAGGAGATACCATAGATTTATGAAATTGGATTGTATTCTTCTTCTCTGCAGATCTAGCCGTCTCTTTTTCACCTCTTTTCCTTGTGGACAGATCGAGATCTACTTTCTCACAAGCCATAGCTGAGCAGGTCCACACATGCACGCAACTAAAAAAGCAAAGCAACAATGCAAATTCGCAAAGCTACTTGCAACATGTAAAGCTGCATGCATTCCGGCCCATGCCCATGCCTATCCCTGCCTTAACCATTAGGTTTTAGAACAGTCTGGATCACACCCTTTTCGATTGGAGACTTGTACGCTTTCATCCTTGTACATTTTCATCTTGTACAGATACATATTCGGTTCTACAAATAGCCATGGCCAAAACCCTATAGCTAAATGGTAATAAGCGTTATTTTTTGGATGCAATGTAGATATGCAAAGCATGTCACTTTCAACTGAGCCATTAAAACATAATACTTCCCTTGTAATTCAGATGTCTTACCTTCATGGTTTCTCTAGTATGACAATATCTTGGCAACGTTGTCACTGCCATCAAATCCAAGTTTTTTGCAATCATCTGCCATGGTCTATTGTAAGTGTTTCCACATAGTTATAGAGTTCTTCCATTGCAATTTAGGTACGTTACTCCATGCTTATGCCACAGATCTTGGCAACTTTAAGATTTCAAAAAGTTTAAATTTCCGCACTCACCTGTCATGGCCTATGGCCACCTATTACGGTCTATAGCCATCATATTTTTGCCTCGTTCATCATTAGATCACATCATACAAATACATAGCGTATCATAATGCACATCTTTACATTAAAAAAATGCCTCATTTGTTTTTACACCACATCATTTGCATTCCATATTATTCCCAATAATTTAAAAAAAAAAAAAAAAAAAAAAAAAAAAAGAAGAAGAAAAAAACCCATAGATTCAAGATAAACAATAATCACATTAGCTCACTGGGTATATTGGTTAAAGTAGTCTTATTAGGACATTGAGTTATTTTGGTAGAGGTTCGAACCCCCGTATTTCATATTCTAAAATCTTAGGCAAAGCCGTATAGAGGTTAGATATTCTCTCAAAACCTTAGGCGAACTCGTATTTCATATTTCAAAATCATAGGCGCCTCCAATGATAAATGATATAAGCGAAACGAGAGGTGCCCAGAGGCCCCAACATACAATCTGGGCCATAGGATCGACGAATCCGACGACTATAGTAGTCCAGGTGCACCTCGTTTAGAATATGTAGCAAAATAACAGGGGGTTCCAAGGGGATTTGATATGAATGTAAAAATAACAATTCCCAAAATCATAGACCATATATCCCTAAAACAATTAAATAGGTTGTTATAAAAAAAAAAAAAACTAGCAAAAAGCACATCAGAAGGCTTTAGCAAGGTAAGGCAGTTTTAATTAATCAAATAATATCATTGGTAGCATGACACGTGTAAGGAATAAATATAACAGCAATTATTCAACGCAACATTTGATAAAAGCATAGGTGTTGAAGAGTTATTATCATGCAAAGAATCTCATTGTAAACATGTGTATGATGCAAAATATTTAGCTGCAATGTTAGGAACGTACAAGAAAAAAAACATGGAGGTCTTTCGGGTAATCCCTAGGGATGGAGTTCAAGGTTTTAGAATATACTTTGGTATCTTCAATTTGAACAGTAGATATGTTGCCTGAATATTTAGCAAAAAGGGATAAAAGGAAGATCTAATGGTGTAGACACTTGACACCTCAGGTTTTAGTGAGGTGGACCTGCGATGTGGATAGTTTAGAATTGCAAGAAAGGTTGTAGGGTTGGTTGGGCTGGTGTGCTAAAAAAAGAAAAAAGAAAAAGAAAAAGGCAAAAAGACATGTTCCCCTCCATACATATTTGAGATCACTTCTTTAGTAGTGTTGAATACTAATTTCATTTGATCACAAGAAGTAGTGTTGAATACTAATTTCATTTGATCACAAGGCAATCTTCTGCTACTAAATATCTCTTTGGAAAAGTATATATGCTAGGTGTGGTTCACTTGCACAAGCAAGTCAAGTACTATTGTCTCTTGGACAACATTAATTGTAGAAATGTCCACCACTAGCAGATATTTAGGCATAACTTGCAAATGCAAGATCTATTTCTCGAGCAAGAGTATCCATTGGAAAACTTAGGCAAAGCTCTAAAATTCATGGTTACCGGGAACGGCGTTCCGAACGCCGTTCCGGTTCCGAACACGTTCTGGGGCATGCCACGTTCTGGGAACTTTTGTTCCCGTTCCGAATGTGCATGTTACCCGGAACGCCGTTCCGACAACGTTCCGGTAAGTTGGGAACGTTGTTCCCAACTATAAAATTTGTTTTGACCATTTCCTTCATCTTTTTTTCTTATTTTTCACTTTTACTTTTGCAAATTTCGATTTTGGTAGGTTTGGGCCTCTGATATTCATTCGTAACAGGGCAGAAAAGCCCTTCTCCTCTCTTTTTGTTTCCGCCTGAGTGGCCACCATACACAGACAGAACAACATAATAATGAAGCCGAACATTGTGAGGATGAAGAAATTGAAGCTGAAGAAGGTAATAGTGATAATATTTGCGATAATAAAAGATTTCTTCTTTATAATGATGGCTTAAGATATATTCGTCATAAAAGTTAAACTATGTGGTGTTTTTTATGTTTATTTATAAGAATGTGTAATTACGGTAGAGCCTTATTTTCATTTGGCCATTATTATACATCACCCTTTGACATTTTCAAATTGAAAACTAGTTCAATAGGTTAATCAGCTATTTATTTTTTCCAAAGTTGGATGTTCCCGTTCTGAAGTGTTCCGGTTCCGAAATTTGGGGTGTCGTTCCGGTTCCCGTTCCGGTTCCGGGTAACCATGCTAAAATTAAGTCTAGGTACACATCTTTCAAATTCCTATTAAATTCCTATTGTATATGTGCCAAGTATAGGAAAATACATTTGCTGTTCTAATTCTATAGCAGAGTACAAACAGGGAGGTAGCACATCACCATATGAAGTTTTTCACGAGACTGATCCAGACAGGGATTGTGACTCGTTTGTCTATTGTGCTTGGATCTTCTCCAGATTAGAAGCTTGGGCAAAGTGACTTGAGCTCTCTTGGTTGTGAAGATGGTTATAACCCTCAATGTTACCATTCAATCTTAAGGCATAGACAAGAGGAAACAACTTTGGCCTTGCTGGCGTAGGTTGAGATTGTTCCAATAAATTTGTTGGAATTACGACTATAGGTGAAGAATATGGAGTACTGCCCAATAATTCTTATACAACATGAGTACTCTCTGCATTTTGCACTTGTAGTGAATCCCATCATATTTTCCAGCAGCTTTGCATGTGGCAGACATCCTAATAATTATTTTCCTAGTAGAAAGAAAGGAAATGGATCCAAGACAAAATGCTTGCTCCAGCCTATCCAAACACAACAGAAATACACAGAAATACCAGAGAACAATACAATCACCATGAAAGAACTAGATTGAAACACGCTCTTAACTGAAACCACCGCGTGGCAGAAATGAAAGAAAAACACATTCTTTGTCTATAATCAGAATTTTCAAGCAACTAGCTGCACAATAAGCTCCAGAAAAACCTTGATTTCATCCATGCTACACCATTGACGATGGCAAAAATCCCTCAATGGCTTGCCGGATGTAATTGTCGCTTGAAAAATGAAACAAGCCTCCTTACCCTGCCCCTGTTGGGCATATGCCGTGATCATGGAAGTCGAAACAGCAATATCATGTTCTTGAATCCCACTAAACAAAGAATGCTTCTCCACATTTAGAATACATAGTCACAAGTGAAACTCCTACAGCAACACAATTCTATCGTTTGTACATGTGATATGCGCATGAATATACTTTCCCTTACTAGGAATTTTAAGACCACAACATGCATCCAATACTGCAATAAAGGTAACCTTATTCGGCTCTGTTTTTTCCTCTTGTGCATCAGTTCAAAGCATTGAGGTGATTCTTAGTAGAATTCTCTTCCAACATAAACTGCAATCATATAAGTCCACGTAATAACAACTGATTCCTCAAGTATGCTAGTCCACTAAAACTTATCCCCTACAAAGCACCCGACTAAGAGAGACATGTATAGAACAATGCCATGTTGCCGTGCCACAAAATCTTTAGTGAAAAAATGGCTTCCATAAACGCAGACATGAAGTCATCAACGATCTGCAGCAGTGCAAACTAGAAGATATAGTGCCTGAATCTCAGTACAACTACTTTAGTCATGAAAGATATGGAAAGGAGAAAATACCGTCTGAGAGTCCGAGATGCTGCCCAAAATTGTTGATATTTTAGAAGCAGTTGTTCCAAATCCGACACGTCTTGCAAACGTAATATTAAAGAATACATCAAACTTTTATGTCAAAAGTTCTTACATGATATGTTCGCAACCTGCGTCAAGAACAAGAATGCTAAGTACAGCATTTACACCATTTTGCCTTCAAAAGTCACAACAAGTACCTTGAGTACCTTAATGTCTGACAAAGCTCTGCCATACCTGCATATTGGAATTGTTGGAAGTTGAAATCTATCAAAAGGCATTACAACTCACCCCTTCACCATCAGACAGGGAAAAAAATGCCTCAAAATATGGCTGCTCCTGTCACAACAAGTTTCTGCAGCCCGGCAAAACTATGGCTCTTCAAATACGACTGACCCACTTGTTTGTTAACAAATTAGGAACTCAGGCATGATTCAACCAAGGAAACACATGCACGATTGAGCTATAACGAGCAGAGCCTAGCATATTGCTATCAAAACTAAAACTTTTTGCCGGTCAAGGAGGCTGTTATACAAAGCCATCATTCATTATATGATGCCCTCCACTGGGCCCAATAATCAGATGATCCCAGCAAACTTGATGCCGTTTACAAAAAGGAAGCATGGCATGGCCATTGAACCAAAAAACTGTGAGGTCGTAAGGACATAGGATAGGAAGATCGTGATGGAGGTTGTCTAAGTCTATGGGAACTAAGGCGAACAAAGGACTAAAAAAATTTCTGGTTGCTTTTGCCTTGGTCTGTGAAAGATCAGGTGAAATGTAAAATGGCCGAACAAAGCTCCAAAAGCCAACCAAAATGCCTTTCACAACTCCATCTATGCCTCTTCAAAATCCGTCTGCCAACTTATTATGCCAACTAAAAAACTTCCGATTCAACAAAGGGCTTAAAATAAAAATGGGCAAAACATTCAAAGCCCAGCAGACCAACATAGCTATACAGCACATCGCCATAGCCGTTGTTTCCAAAAAGACGACAGAGATAAAAAAAATCCATATTGTAAGGCCTGACAGAAATCCTGCAGAAAAATAGAAAACATAACACATTTCGCGACCATGCAAATAAAAACCGAAATGCAAACAGGCAAAGAGGAAGCTCAAAAAGCTATGTAAGCCTCATAATCATCGAATACCGAATCTATTGCTGATTTAAAGCGATTCTAGAACTATTCACATTTTGTACAGTCCTTTACCTGAATATACAAATTGATTAAAAACATGACTGGATCAACCATGATATTCTTCACAATAGCCATACCCATATCTCCAACAGCTGCGGCAGGTAAACGGTTCAACTTTCTTTTAAGGCCTTTTACAGAAATCACATACAGATTTTTTGCTACCATCCAGGTTTAACGCCATAAATGCTGCTTAAAAGCATAGCTTTTGCGCAGAAGCTTATAGAATGCATTGAAGAAAAAGGCTACGATCATTTTTGCACACTGCAATTAGAGCGCAAAGCAGCCTTGGCGAGTCCACCACATGGAAGAAACATGTTTAGACACTTCCAATTTCTCAATGACTTCCTCATCTACAGACTCAGCAACCAGCATACCAAAATCATCGGCATCGAATTAGGAAAAAGGATCAATCGATGCAAACCTAGAAATGCTGATGAAGAACCTATACAGCCCGATTCTGGCAGGTACTTCCACGCTTTTCCATCTCGATCCTTGAACACCTTAAACGGAAGTGGTTTACTCATTTTGGCAGGCGAGCAATGAGAACCCACAGCCTGACGCTTGATAGGAGACTTAAGCAAGGGTTGTTTCTATGGAAAATTGGCAGGGGATGGACTGAAAGGAAGGCGAGAATGGGCTGCTTAAGGAAGAAGAAGAAGGTGCTTATGCCATTGATTGAGGCAAACGCCGTCGAGCAATCTGCTGCATGGCGTTTTGCTCTAGTTGATCGAGTTCTTCAGTGCTTAATCCCCATTCGTCATCGTTTTCAATCGCTACCGGAATCAAACCCAACACCATGATTTGCGGCCAGGACATCGGCAAGCACGACGTAAAGTGGGAAGAAATGGGGTTTCTTTGTCTAAACAACAAATCATTTTACCCTCGTTCCCTTAGAAGACTTTTGGCCGAGCACTTCAAGGTCGCGAGGAAGAGCAACTCCTATTCATATCATATCGTAGAGCAGTTGTGCAGAAGAAACAGGGCAAGAAAAGTGCGAAGGATCAGAGAAGAAATAAGATGAAGAATCGTGTTTGGAAGAGGAAAAATACACGGGATTGATCAAGCAAGGGACCGCTTCTCTTCCCATCTCTGTGCCCATTTTTTTACCAATTTCTAATTTCCCTGGCCTTAGATTTGCAAATCTAGAGATCCGATGGTGCAAAATAAGGGCGAAATCACATTACGGCAGTGCCCAAGAAAGATATCTGCGACTTTGGGCCTCCGTTGGACGCATGCCTGGGCACGCCATTTCTGTTGCTGTCATATTAGGGTGCACAAACAGAGCAAGGAACAGATCCACGCCTCAAGCTGTCCGCAAATCAAGGAGATCAGAGTTTGAAATCAGCGCTTCAGATCAGGGTGCCCAAGTCTGGGACGATTTTGGTCACCCGAGAACCCCCGACCAAAAAACAGAGGGGTGCCCAAGCCAAAATCGTTGTTTGGGCACTCAAGTATGATACAGGGATGTGCCCAAAATCTCCATGTTTCACGATCTGATTGGCTTACTGTAAGAACAGAAGGCTGAATGGATGGTAGGAATGCTTTAAGACAGATGAATAAAAATGGAAGAAGGATGCTCCTGCATATGACATTTGGTAATCATTAGTATCAATCCTGTTCTTGAGATCATTTGTACTGTTATCTGGTCAGATCACCCTATAAACATGAAACCAACTTATTAGAGTATTATGCTCAAAAGTCAAACTGATCTAACTACTAGAGTAATGTGCTCAAAAGTCAAACTGATCTAACTACTTTTAAACCTACTGCAAATCTCTAAGCTTTTTAATGTAAAAAGAGGGACAAGCAAGCATGCTGGTCCCAATACCTTTTCAGATGCAAGACATTGATAGGGTTTGGCAATGGCATTCCTGAAGCAACCTCTTGTAACCAATAAGAATTAGTACCTGCAGATTCTAGCACTACAAAGAGTCCTTCATGCACGATTGGCGGGGCACGCTAATGTGATTCCACCCTAAGACACATCAGATTTTGATGGTATGGAAATTACACGTGGATAGGCTAGAATTTGAGGAAAGGCTGTAGGCCCGGTAGGGCTGGTGTGCTAAAAAAAACATAGATTCAAAATAAAAATAATCACATTAGCTCATTGGGTATATTGGTTAAAGTAGTTTTATTAAGACATTGAGTTATTTTGGTTGAGGTTCGAACCCCCGTATTTCATATTCTAAAATCTTAGGCAAAGCCATATAGACGTTAGATATTCTCTCAAAACCTTAGGCGGAACTCGAATTTCATATTTCAAAATCATAGGCGCCTCCAATGATAAATGACTGTAAGCGAAACGAGAGGTGCCCAGAGGCCCCAACATATGATCTGGGCCGTAGGATCGACGAATCCGACGACTATGGTAGTCCAGGTGCGTCTGGTTTAGTCTTGCCTCATATCATTGAAATGCCATATTTACAGGGCAAAGGCACTGGAGAGGCTGCTGAAAATGGAGAATGTTTGGATGCACAACACGTTCATACTGTTTTTTAAAAAGCTTTATAAGAAGCAGAAAAGGCAGTGTGAAGCTTTAGCAATCAAGCTCGTTGCCAACACTACTCACTCTGTCCAAGACTTGGATAACTGGCTGGATCTGTTTAGCCGAAGTGGCATGGATTGACAACTTATATACACGAATGACGTGGACCTCTTTGCTTTCACCCCAACGAGTATGCATCAACATCTGGATGCACCAAGATCAGGATGTGGAAGTGGTCCAAACATACAAATACTTAAGAGTGGAGTTCACTACTACCATGCATTGGGATACTTGTATTTGGTAATGGATGATGGCAGGCTGGAAGGCTTTCTATGCAATACAGAACAACTATCATAGAGCATAGCTTTATGACTGGTCACGCTAGTTGCACTTGTTCAGGGTGTTGGTGGAGCCGGTGCTTTTGTATAGAGCCGAAGTATGGGGGCCAATAATGTCACTTAGCACTTGGAAGGACTTGGAAAGGCTATAGAAACCTTCTTGACTCGAGCACTTGGAGTCAAGTCCACGATCTCATATCAAATTCTTATGCAAGAGATTAGGTTCCTACCTCTTCAAAGAGCTACTATGGAATGTCACATAATATAATATCAAAAAGTGGCAAGCACATGAAACTTATGTCTTCCAAATCTTGCTTGAGGACTATAACGCTTGGCATACATGTGCACAACAATGAAGACTATAATCGCCTAAAACAGTATCTGGACATATGTTTTCTAAGTAAGCTTTAGGATAATAGTGCTTTGAAGTTGGTAAAGACATAAGAAACTAGATTTATAATGCTATGCTTGCAAGGAGTCCATATCAATACTTGCTAACACATTCACCCATGAAAAACCATAGAACGATTGCATCCATTCACATGATGCTTAACTGTTAGGAAGCAGTTTCAAGCTTCCTAATTTACTTTACGTATGCAAATGTCATTTGATAGACATATTAGGTAACATTTCAGTTTATGTTATTTTATGTTATGTGTTAGTAGTCTTTATCCAGATGGAACTTTGTGGCTCTTGCTTGGAAAATGAGATCTTATGGGATTTGTTGAGGATCTCTTGGAAGATTTATCCCTCTAGTGTAAGAAAAAAGTAGGTTCTACTTTGGAACTCAATTCACATGAATAGTTTTCTCAGTATACCCGTGTATAGTTGGGCCATTTTTGGGATTTTTTTTTTGGAGGTCAAATTTGCGAGGTCTATACTTTGTGAAACGATAAGATGAATATCTGGGATTTTGTCTTAGAATTTATTTCATCATGCACATGTTTTGGTTTATTACCCTTATTGAGCTCGTTGAGATGTTTTCTCTGGATGATCTATAGTACAATACAGGTGCAAGGTTTTCTAGTTTTATTATGGCTCATAATGAGCCCCATTGCGTGGGTATCAATTTAGCTCGAGTACTTCTTAGCTAATGCCATCACATTGTGGTTGTGGGGCCATAGACTTAGGCGGCAGGAGGCCCCTATGTTCTGAACTTGGTCCTACAAAGATGATACCCTTGCAAATGGGCTACTCTGAATTATGTATCTATTGATGTAGCTATTGCAGCTTCTCCCCTTTGTGGGAACCTTCCTTCCTTCCTTCCCTTTGTGGGAAGATAATTAATGTATTACTTTAGTCCATCCTTGTAATATTACAAGGAGGACGGCTGGGACTATGACTTTTTTAGGAAGGAGTTACATATTTGACTTTGTGCTAATTTTGCCTATGTTAGAGGTAAATTGTTCAAGGGTGGGCATGGATCCTATAGTACACTTATCTTCTAGATTCAGAGTTGAAATTGTAGACTCCTATTTCTAGCTTCTTAACTTATAATTCTTTCAATCTAGATCGACATGGATTTAAAAAGTGCTTCCATGTTGCTTATTCTATACTCAACTATATATGCACCTTATTTGTTTCTATTGGCATAATACACGCTGTTACCTTCAAAAAGAGGAGAAGGAGAGCATTTTTTTAGTTTCTTGGACTGGCTTATGAGATTACGAAGTCATGTTCCCATAAATTTTAGATCAAATGGTCTTTGCCTTCAAATCAAAAAACCTTTTCAATTTGTACATGTCCAACAAGTCGACCTTTTGTTCACATGTGTTCCTTGCATTTATGTTTACAAATTTCAAACATCGGAGAAGGGGGAGCAACAACATTTACTTGACACTATACATATTACCTTATTGTGGCATGAGCAGTGTTCTTCTTACTTAGCATGTAGTAATTGTCATCACATCTAGTCTCAAATATTCGCATTCAATTTATCAATCCATTTGCACATTAAAAAGGCCATCTAACATCAATTGACACTGTTTATTACTCCGTACATGACACTTTAATAATATCAATGGTGCTAGAGAATATATCGGTTTTGTTGTTGTTATCAACTTAAATATCTATGTCTGGTAGAAAGCATATTATATTATAATGTTATAGTGTGTGTGTTCAATGGAGCCCTAGATCAGACGATCAAGGATTTGATTGACCAACGGTGGAGATGATGTGTGCGTGTCTTCAACTAAAGTTTCACCTTGACCATGGCTCCAATATGATTCACTCAATCCGACAGTCGAACGATGAAAGGGAAAAGGGAAAAAGGAAAAGGGGAAGGGAAAAGGAAAAGTGAGAGAGAAAGGACAAAAGGAAAAAAGGATAAGGGAAAAGGGAAAAGGAGAAATAAGAATAGAATAGAATAGAATAGAATACATTAATGTCCCTTGTGCCGTAAGGCCCCTGGACTTGTGTAGCATGGGCGAGCTCTCTAAAAGGGTGCTACTAGCACATCACGCTGTTATAATGTAGCCTTTTCTGAAGGCTGACTTTTTTCTTTTAATACCAGCATCCCGCTTTACCTCGGCTTCTTGGCCGTGCAGTGATGCGTCGTTATCAATCAGCTTTTAGCTGAGCAATTTGTGTGGGGCTATATGACCCGTTTTGTACAGATCATATTACAAGCCCTCTTTCACTGTGTACTTCTCTGTGTCTGGTCGTCATTCTTTGGATCGCGTCTGCCAAATCCCGTAATGATTCTGTCATCTTCATCGGATGTGAATTTGGTTCCCCCACCTTATATTTCTATATCTGTCCCTGATGTCTCCGTAGATCGGGCAGTCATTAATCATATGGTTCTCATCCTGTATGTCCCTTCTGTTTTTCCCCAATATGTTATCCCGGTATATCTGGTGTCCTATTTGTTGATCTGGATTAAAAACTTGTATGAGCCAGTCTGTCTTGGGTCCTGTATGTCTTTGCGACCATGCTCTTGTCGCTATGTATCCGCCCCTCCTCATTCTTTGCCCCTCTTTTATTAGGTCACTCAGGTTTAATCCCATCAATGTTCTGGTCCATGTTGCCACCTCTCTAAACCATCCAATGCTTTCGAGGATGTGTGATTTTCTTTGATTCGGTGATTGCAATCTTTGGGCGGTTTCCTTGTATGTCTCCGCGTTGTCTCCGGCGGTACCTTATGGTTCTCTCCCATGCTCTCACTTCCATCGGTTTTGCCTGTTTCGAGGACCATGATTGTCGATTGGCGTGTTTGTTCTTACCACCTGAATTCTGCGTGCCATTGCCTAAGAATTCCTTCCTGCTTTTCCCGGTTTCTTACTGTTAAACCCGGCCCCATGCTTACGCTCCGCATAACCGAGTGGTGGCTATCACAGACCTTGAATAGGTAACATTTGATGTCCCAATCGGTTATTCTACTTACATTACGAAGTTTTTTTCATGTTAAAGTAGCTTCCTATAGCTGATTGGAATCTGGCGTTAGCTTCTTTGGCCCATTTCCTAAGCCATGCGCATCATAACCTAGATATCGTCAGACATTTGCTTCCTCTATCTCTTTATCTTTATATCCGAAAGGTTTATGCCTGTTCTTATGTCCAAAGATGACTATCGTAGTTTTTGCTAGATTCACTTTGTCACCAGATCCTCCGTAATTGTTCTAGAATTTTGAGCAATGCATTGCATTCCTTTGTTTTTTGTTGCCATCATATTGAGATCATCCGCATATAGCATTATCGGTGCCTTAGTGTCTCCCGGTGTGGGGGCATACTCGCCCCCTTCGTTACGCTATGTATCCTGTAGTGCATCTATGTATATTCCAAAGCGAGTTGGGGATAGCGGGCAGCCCCTTTACACCGGTGTCTGATTATCGGTGTCCTTCTGTTCCATCTTAGCATACACCTTGTGGTACAGGTCTTGTGATCGATCCTACCATATTTCGGGGCTTGCATGTCCATCGGGTCTTTTTAGCGGCTTCTCTCGGATCAGTATCAAACGCTTTTTCGAAATCTACAAAGCAACAGCATTATTTTCCTTCCTCGCACTTTGTTCTCGCTCTATTAATATCCAGAAAGGGTCACGAGATGATTCGTGGTTGAGTGCTCGGTCCGAACCACCGCTTGCCCTTGTGCTCTCATATTTCCTTCTTACGCCCATTTTTTTAGTTTGTTATCCAATACCTTTCCAAACCATTTTGCGAAAATCGAGCTTACCATTATCGTCCTATAGTTCCCCGGATCTTTTCTATTTCACGCCTTATGTAGGGGGTATGACTCTTTGTATGTCCATAAATGCGGGAGTCCTGTATGTATGATGCCATTGAAAATGTCGTAACACAATGCGCCAATTTCGTCTCTCAAAGACACGCCAGCGGTTCCACGGTCGGGGCCGTATAGATCCGGTGCTTTTATGATTAGCCATCTGTTTAGGGCTAGCATTACTTCTAGCATGTTGAAGCATGGTTTATCGGGTCATCTTTGTATTGGTATTGCACCAGGAGGTGCCCCGTCTTATATAATTTGTCGGGTAACTCTCCCATCCCTCGGTTCCAATGCCATCTTGTTCGTTCCTTGCTTTCATATTGCTACCCCCTCCTTTGTTTTTGAATCCTCTCCAAAATCTTCGGGGCTGTTTTTTCAGCAATTTTCCCATGTACCATTGGTCTTTGTAGCGGGGTTATTGTATCTTTTCTTCTTCAGTAATCTTATGTATGCTGCCTTTTCTTCCCGGTATGTCTCCTTTCTCCTGTGTTTTCTCATTTTCCTCTTGTGTTCTCTACACTCGTCATCATACCATACTGAAGCTCTGAATGCCCTGTTCTTCCTGATTTTGATCCTTTTCCCAAACACATCTGATGCTACCCTTACCATGATGTCATTTAGGGTGTTCCCATTATCGCTTGCATTGTGTTTTCCCCAATCCCATTTTCCCATTTCCTCCTTGATCATTTGGGTGAAGGTTTCTGCGTATTTCTCCTGGAATTGAATCCTCACCCTGTCTTTGTTATCCTCCTTTCTTTCTGTGCTATCTTTTTGTGGCGTCCCTTCCAGTCTGATTGTTAATTTAATCGGTCTATGGCTTTCCCTTTTCCGAGTCGGCCATTCTTGTCGCATTAGCCCTTCTATCTTTTCCGCTGCTTGGTCATTCAAAATTATATAATCCACTATGCTCTTACCATGTGTGTTTTGGCTCGTAAAACCTCCCGATCCCCTCCATTTTTTCACGCCATTAGCTATGATCATCCCTGTTGCCGTGCAGACTTCCAACAATAATTCACCTCTAGCATTGACCTATGTCTTATCTTCTGTATCCCTCTGCCATTCCTGTGTCCTCGCCGTGTACACTATTTGACCATCTTTGTCATCCGTGTGTGTACTTTCTACATGTTCCTGTCTGGTTCTGGCATTTAGATCTCCTACTACAATCATTGGTCCTTGCTCCTTCCATTTCGTTATATTCTCTCCCAGTTCCAGCAATTCTAGCTTATCACTGTTTGGCGGGTAATATGTAATTATCAGAACTACCTCTTATTTGTTTTTCAATTGGATATTCAAAACCATATATCTTTTATTGATATCTGAATGTAACATACATGTATTGTTAGCTGCACTATTCTTTATATAACAAGCCAGACCTGCACTCCCCCTCCCTTTCTTGAAATCCCTGTATTTCCAGCATGTGAACAGCTGATATCCTTCCTCCTCTGGCAGCCTTTTAACGTTATGCTCCCATGTCTCCGCCAAGCATATTATGTCGCAGCCGTGGGCACCTAGTCTTTCTCCATCATCCCATGGGTACCCGGTACAGTTCCAGTACCATAATGTCAGCGTCTTTTCCCCCGAGGTTGCTCCTTCGGGGTCTCCATGTTTTCTGTACCATTGCCCGTTCTCCTTGGTCTTCCCCTGGTCTTCATTGTCGGGGTTGGCCCTCCGAACCCTGCTTGTGTTGCTCGCTCTTCGTTTCCCCCACTTCCGCTTCTTCCTATTGCTCTGTTCTGGTTCCCTTCTACCGTGATTGCTCTTAGTGCTCCCCCTGCAGTCTGTTCTCCAGCCCCTGTTGTATAGACTTCAGGGGGTGTATGTTTTCCTTCTCTGCTTCCGTTGATTTTGCTATCCCCTGCAACCCAGCTGTCTGCTCCTGCGGTTGAGTCGCTTGCTCTCTTACCCTCTTGTGTGTTGAGAAAACAAAGAGCTGGTCATGTCATATTTACCTAGGTAGCTGCCATCGATTTGCCAATGTTGAAAGGTTAGCCCTTTGTTAATAGTTAAGCAATGGGTGTTAATGGTTAAGGCAATGATTTAATATTGGCAATGGTTAATGAATTTGAATCTTCGAAACAATGAATTCGAATGTGAAGTAATAGTGCATATGACTGTGGGATATTGTGACGTCTATGTTCTGCTAAGAAAAGAAAGTTAATCCATCTCGAAACCGCCGGATCAACTACATATAAGCTACAGAATATTGGTGAATTGCTCGGGGGATTGCCGTATACAGGAATCCGGCTCCAGGGATATGCGAACAAGGGTCGTTGGTTTGATATTTTCCCTGTGCTACAGTCAAATGCTACAGTGCATAATGACAATGGTTTAAGGCTTTAAAATTAAGGGGAAGATAACTTTGTATAGGGATTGCCTTATAAATAAAAGGGGAAGTTATTTTCTTAGTGGGAATAGCCTTGTAGATTTAAGGGGCATTTGGATCAAGAAGGCAATGGATTAGTTGACCATATTGTGGCTCCATTGCAAAGGGTGATCCTTGATCTAAAGAATATGAATGTCATAAACTTGTTGTATATTCATTAGCCTCTTGAATAATTATTTGCAGTATTGAAGAAGATTGTGCATTAGAGTATTTGGTTGTGACATCTTTGCTAGGATCAAGAAGTTGTTTTTAAATCTAACATTGGTATCAGAGCCTCTAAATCCAGGAAAGCAAGATGTCTACTCGGTTTGGAGCCAATTTGTTAAATTCTATAGAGGTGTTCAAAGGAGAAACAGGGTTTCAGGTTTGGAAACAAGGCATTAAAGAGGTACTAGAATTTGAGAAGTTATGGTACTTGATAGATCCTAATGTGGCTAAGTCAAAGGAACATGCTATTAGGATGATCAGAACTGAATTTGAGCAGACCAAGGCTGATGATGAGGATGACTCTGAAGTTATGTTTGTTAAACAGAAAAAAGGAAAGAAAGCTTATGAAAAAAAACAGGTTGGTCCTTGTTACAATTGTGATAGCTTTGGTCATCTCAAGATAAATTGCCCTAAGCTAGGCAAGGAGGTTGTTTGCTACAATTGTGAAGGTAAGGGTCACATAGCAATACACTGCTCAAGTCCTAAACGAGGAAAAGGTAAAAAATTTAAAGGGGGAAGTTACAAGACTAAACCTAGTCTTAATATTGCACGAGAAGCTAATCGAGAGGAAGATGAGCAAGATGAAGACATTGAGGTAAATTTGTCAAAAGCTTGTTCTAAGATAATACACAAGGCCCCCAAAATTGAACTTGTATAAAAAATTAGCATGAAAACCAGTATATATGTGATTTTTTTATACGACAATACAAAATGTAAAGAAAAATCATGTGTTCTTCCTAGTTTTGCAAGATCAATAGTGGTTCATATCATATTATTTGTACTAATTCATAAATTTACAGTAGTTTCTAGAAATCATCATTAGTTTGTACGATTGTTTTTTAATGTACAATGATTTAGCAAAATCATATCCTGTTTAATTACATGACTTCTACGATTGTACAATAGGTTTTTGAAATCATCAATAGTTTAGAAGATGTGTTTTAAGCATATATTGATTTTGAAAAATCAATAGTGGCTAATATCATATTTTTTGTACTAATTCAAAATTTTACACTAGTTTCTAGGAATCATTATTAGTTCATAAGGTTGTTTTTAAGTGTAGATTGATTTAGCAAAATCACTAATAGTTTATATCATGTTTAATTACATGAATTCCATAATCATATAATAGTTTTTTGAAATCATCCATAGTTTAGAAGATGTATTTTAAGCATATATTGATTTTGGAAGACCAATAGTGCTTCATATCGTATTTTTTGTACTAATTCAAAGATTTATAGAAATCATAATTAATTTGTGAGATTGTTTTTAAGTGTATAGTTTTTTTAGCAAAATCATTGCTAGTTCATGTCATGTTTACTTACATGAATTCTACAATCGTACAATTGTTTTTTGAGATCATCAATAGTTTAGAAGATGTGTTTTAAGTACATCTTGATTTTGCAAAACCATTCCTAGTTCGTACTATATTTAATTTATGAATTCTAGAGTTTATGATGGTCGTTGGAAATCATCATTAATTTAATGGAATGATTTTTCTATATACATTTTTAGTATCATAATTTCGGATGTGTTTACATGCTAGTTGTCACAAATTTGTATTCTACATGCTCGTTAATAGTTTATTCTTGTGTTAATCGTGTTGTTAATATGTATTTTTCCAAATGCAACTGTTTTGAGCCTTAATAAAGATGCAAAGCTTCTAAATATATAGGAAGCATACACGTGTAAGAATAGAATCAGGCTTCGTAGAATCAAATGAGCCTTATCAATAAATTTTACAAAAAGAAAATAAACAACGTGTCACTAATGACATAGATTAAAATCAATGTGTTGCTTCGCAATAAAAGAAACCTTGTATGTGAATTGATATCTAGCTTGTAACTTCGTAGCAATATTAGAAATTTGTGATTAGTGCAATGTCAAAAACCAAAGGTGAATGATTTGCCTCCGTTACTTAATATTATAAGAAACCTTGTAATGTCATTTAGCCAAGAAATTGGCAATTGTTTTGTGAGGTTTAGCGCAGGAATAATGACCACTCATATGTAAATATAGAGATACCATCGACACCATTTTAACTAACAATTTTATAACGCTTAGCTAAAAAAAACTACTACAATGTTAAGGTTAATATCTTAATATGGTAATAAATAATTTTATAGCTAGCTTATTAAACCACTCCAAAGTAAAGCTAAACATCCGGAGCATGCCGGTTGGCATGCAACGACATTTCGACTGTGCGGTTGCATCCAAAAGGCCAGAGTTACCCTAGGACACACGTCTGAGGAGTAGAGAATCGGTCAAACGCCCGGACTGCCAAGTACGTGCTAGCTTTACATTATAGCACTAGGCTAGACTGCATCGAGTGAAAGATAGACTAGTTGCTTGTAGCAAATCGAGTTTGGTTCTGTTGGTCATAATCGCTGGTCCCTACAGTAAACTAGATGCTCTGGACTCATGCCCAGAGTCAAAATCACATTTTGAGCTAGCAAGAATGGCCGAACTGGAGGGGCACATCATTTCTCCCTCTTGCCTTATGTCCGTAAAGGGGAACATTTGGGGGTTGGGACATCCGTGCGGTGGATGTCCATTTTTTCTTTTTGGGAATGTTTCCTATAACATGAACTACTATTTGAACGGTGGGATTAACAAATGGAGCTGTTTTATTCCCCCGATACCTAAACCCTACAAAATCTGTAGGGTTTAGGTTTTGGCAGCCTTCCCTGCCTCTGAAGGGGTCAAGAGCTTGCGTGCAGGGTTCCTTCGATGGTTTGAAGAGAGACCTTAAGAAGGAGAACAAAAAACCCTCCCCAAGTGCCAGTTGCAAACTTGCTCCATTGTGATGGCCCCCGAGCTCTGGACATTGTGTTTGGTATTCCTGATATGGAAGAGATTATATATCTCATTGTTGATGAATGTAGGTTCATCCCTAAAGACCTTCTAGCTGTTTCAGGTTATTGCTTGACCAGTGTTATTGTGGAATATATTTTCAACATTAAGTTGGAGGAATTGGAATCATGTAAGTCATTTGTTTGCTTCTAAAACAAGGAGGTGGCAACATATCCTGGCCATGCCAAAGCAAACTATGGAATGCTAGAAATCAACATTGAAGGTTTTTGTTTTTCTAAGGAATGTAAGGAATGAGAATTATTGGCCATACCTCATAAACTGTGTTAAAATGCTATTCAAATATAATAGAAGGCACAACATTCTAATTTCCAAAAAAAAGCACCCAACATTGCAAAACCAATTGTGGGACATTTAACCTGCTTAAGCCCATTTCATGAGCAACAAAGTCTTTCACTGCAAAATCTCCTAGGGCAGATGAATACGTAACTGCGTATCTTTGGGTCCCTCTGCTGCGTATCTTTCTGGCCTAGCTATGCTATCCCAGGGCGACGAAGATCATTCCGGCGATGAAGATCATTGGCTTGGCTATGCAGATTTCTAATTGTTGCCGCAGTCCAGCTCCATTTCTATCTGTTTCGAATGCTCCTGCTGCTCCATGCCGCGAAAGATTATTTTTCCTAATTGCTTTACAAGAGAGCAGCTTGTATTTTCTTGCCTTTTCTGGACTTGAACAGGTTGAACATCAGATGTATTTTTGGATCAATCATTTCTACTGCAAAAATAGTCCGTAACACACAGCGACGTTTTGTTTTTATCCTTCCTTCTCTTCCTATCTTTTTATCCTTTCCATCTCTTTTCTGGAAGCTTTATTCCGGCAATGGAGCATCAGAAGGAATTTTTTGCAGAGCTACAAATGTTCACGGCTACATTGGGATTTTGAGTCCAATAGGTTACGGAGAGAAACTCGGTCGCCATGGATTTACGGGTAACCCGCCCTTGCGGTGGCATCGCTCTAAAGGCGGCGCCGCCATGGCCGGTTCCCTAAACCCCCCGCCTCCCGAAAGTTTCCCTTCCTAAATCTTTAACATCATGGCTATAGCCATGACATGTTGGGGAAAGGATTTCAACAACAACGTTTATTATTTTATTTCGGTTTTAACGTTTTGTTTGGATTTGCAGTCCAAACCTAACTTCCAAGGTCCGTCATCAGAGAAAAACACTGCGATTCATGGAGGGATTGGTTAGGGTTTTGAGCGCCTAGGGCGGCGGCGACGATCGCCTATTGCACTGCAGCTCTCTCTGGTGGAGATGTGTTCTTTGGAAGAGCGACTAAGCTGCTTTGCCTTTTTGCTTGAATTCATGGCTGCGGGACCATCGACGAATCTCCTTCATGTCGCCATTCAATTTGGCGTAGCAAGGGTTCGATTTTGGAGTATGGCCTCTAGTTACAATGCCTCTCTCTTGCTGCAGCAGATTAAGACTGGTAAGGACTTCCCCCTGTTGTTTTGTGATGAAGACCAGTCCGGCCTCTTTTTCTTTTTTGGCAAAGTGCTAGGGCTTTATAGGCTTTATGTAAGCTTGTTCTTTCAGTCTTGGGCTTTCATATCTTTCCTTCAATTTTGTGGGTGTCTAAGCTTTGATCCGTTTCTACTGCACTTAATGCAACAAGAGAGGCTAAATCAAAATAATCTTACAGGGAGGCATTACGCCGCTATTGGACACCGGATGATGAGTTAGATCTCAACAACAACATGTTCACAAGCTTCATTCCATCAATGACAGGAAGCTGGATTAATCTGCAGTATCTGGACCGGTCATCAAATAAGCTGCGAAGGAGCTTACCGCGCAACTTGGGTTCTCTAATTTGTGTATCTGGTTAATGGCACCAAAAACTGCCCACAATTTGCAGAAACACATCTGCCATGTTCGGATTTACAGGAGGATGTCTGAACATGTCTCGTTGGCAAGAACTGAACTCCTTTTTTCAAAATACAAGGTAAGATATATATTCTTCCATGATCTTTGCAAAAACATTGACTTTGTCTAACAATAATAACAGAAATTGCATCCAATTTCTGGAATAGCTTAATTCCGGTGATAAATTTTCTGAATCGGTTGTTGCTTTTGGTTTGAATGCATTATTTGGACGGAAGAATAGCATTTATGACGATTGGGATCCAAGCAATACAAGAGATTTTATTCGGTATACTCATGGTCAAGAATTCAAAATCTGGGCTTGGGAATTGGGTAAGCAAACCGGATCAATTCTCTAATTTTGGCTGAAAATCTGTACCGGATTGCTGATTTTCTTACTTTGTTCTAATTGAAGGGAATGAATTAAGCGGAAGTGGAATAGGCACATATGTTCCTCTCGGCAAATATGTATCAGCTGTTAAAAATTTGAGAAAAATTGTGGAAGAAACTTACGCCGGATCTGAATCTAAGCCTTTGGTGATAGCTCCAGATGGATTTTACGATGCGGATTGGTTCAAAGGCCTGCTTATTGGATCTGGAGAAGGTGTCCTTGATGGGTTATTACATCATCTATATAATCTAGGAACTGGTAAGAATGAAAATGAAACCCAAATTTTGATCGAATAGCTTCGGTTTTAGAATGATTGAATAGCTTCGGTTTTAGAATAAAAAAGCAAGTTTTAGGTTTAAACAGATTGAAATTTCTCTGTATGGCAGGTGTTGATCCTCATGTAATTGACAGAATTCTAGATCCAAGCCATCTTGACGGATTAAAAACCGTACTCAAGAGCCTGAAAGATGTAATCAAAAGCTACGGTCCTTGGCGAGGCATGGGTTGGAGAATGCGGTGGAGCTTACAAGCGTGGCGCGTGCCTAATGTCTCCAATGCATTTGTTTCAGGATTTTGGTAAATTCCAGCGGAATCAGAACCTATTATCAGATCTTATACTTCGGAATGATTGATCTGAATATTTTTGAAATTTAGGTATATTGATCAACTGGGTTTGGCTGCATATTACAATACGTCAGTGCACTGTCGCCAGCTATTCATGGGATGAACAAGGTAAGTTATTTGAACCTTGATGGTAGCAGTATCCGAGGGCAGATTCCTTTGTATATTGGAGAATTGAGAACATTAGAGCATTTGGATTTCTCATATAATCAGTTGTCTGGCACTATTCCTAGTTCCATAGAAAATCTATTATCTCTGCTCTTAATGGATCTGTCTCACAATAAACAATAGGCTTATATGGGATTGACTTGTGGAATTAAGGAACGATTGGGTATGTTTGCATTCATATTTTTTTGTAAAGAGATTTTTAAACCTATAACGCGAGGAGTTTGAGAGTTGTGCATGTTCACTATTGTACAACTGTTCCTTCAACTTATGCATGTTTGTTCCTGCACAACACAAAGAATTTGATGTTTGTTGTTCAGTTTATTTTTTGCTGTGGTGAATTTTTGCTCAACATTGTGTATGCAGATCCTGCAAGCTCTTTGGTGCAGAGGAATGTAATATAAATGTTGCAATAGATGGGAATTCAGCGAGTGAGAGAATGAGTTGTTTATCTATATAATCTGTCCTTCAGAATTGTCACAATTTTCTAGTAATATGAGAAGTGTCTTCCAAATGTTGTATTCACTATTTCCAAATGTTGTCTTCTTTTTTGTCCTAAATAAAAACAATGATAAATATTGGAGTAAGATTATTTCATAAACGAATACCAATTAATAATCATTACCTATAACATCATAGTTTGTGATCAAATGTGTTAAGCATTTAAGTTTATTGTGCTAATTAAGGTCAAATATTATGCTCTAATATCATATTACTAGAGATCATGAAGCACTATCAAATATCATATATTAGAAACTATGTATATCTTGTCCATTGATTGCTACAAATATTTGAATAATTTATCAAGCCAATATATCGAGGAAGATAAATGCGATCAAATACCATTCTATTAAACTTGAAATACTAAGCATTAGTTCGTAAGCATGTGATCAGTTAGTTGTTAGAAAAACTAACTGTCATAATTATGTTTTAGTACCATGGAGAAAAACAGGGTAAAAAAAGTCATATTAACATATTTAAACTAGAATCATTTACCACGTTGTGCATGAGAATTATGCGCTTAAAATTACCATATCAATATATTAAAGAAGATAGATGTGATCAAATACCAGTCTAATAAACTTGACATACTAAATAATAGTTCATATCATATGTTTAAGTTATTACATAGACCAATTAAAATTGCCACGTTTCAATACCATGTCATAAAATAATGTTGTCTTATCACTTAAAAAAAACATGTTGATGAACTCTATAGTTTAAGTTCTTACAGAGACCAATTAAAATTGTCATGTTTCAATACCATGTCATAAAACAATGTTATCTTATCACCTTAGAAAAATATGTTGGTGAACCATGTTAGATAACTAGACATGGTTTGTAAACTTTTGAACCCACTAACATGTACTGTTTTATGGATTTGATTTTCACCAACAAACCATTAAAAAAAAATCATAATGGTTCAATTTTGGGGGCCTTGTGATAGGAAAAATGGATACTGATTCACTTCTCTTAGATTCAGGAGCTGAAAGATCCGTGACAGGAACTTCAAGAATTTTAAGAGACTGTCAGGAGCTAAAAGGAGGGCATGTACAGTTTGGAAATGGAGACTTAAGAGAAATTAGAAGTACTGGTGTTCTAGAGTTGTTTGACTTAGAAGGAAAAGCTGTGAAGTTAAAAAATGTGTTGTGCATACCTGGGCTAATAAGAAATCTTATATCAATCTGTCAGTTGGTTGATCTTGGTTACAAGGTGGTGTTTGAAAAACTCTATTGTAATATATTTCTTGGAAATAAAAAAATGTTTATAGGGAAAAGAGTTGGAAATCTATATGGGTTGAGCAAACAACATGTAGTTTCTAGTGTTAACTTGATGACTGATCCAACACTAAGAATCTGGCATGAAAGATTATGTCATGTTAATTTCAATACAATAGAGATGTTGAACAAAAAGGGATTTATTAATGCAAATACAAACCAGCCTGAACAGCAGATATGCACAGGGTGTATGCTTGGAAAACATAACAGACTGCCTTTTAAGAAAACAAGAGGAAGAGCTAAAGGCATATTAGACTTAATACACACGGATTTATGTGGACCACTCAATGTGGTTAGCTTGAGTGGGAAAAGGTACTTTATGACCTTGATAGATGACTTTAGTAGAAAGACTAAAGTCTATTGCATTAAAACAAAAGATGCAGCATTAGAAAAGTTCAAACAATTTGTCAATGAGATGGAGGCCGAAACTGGAAGAAGAATTAAATGCCTAAGGTCTGACAGGGGTGGTGAATTCTTGTCTAATGAGTTCAAAAGATTCTGCAAAAATAAAGGCATTAAAAGGCAACTTACTTGTAGTCATTCTCCTCAGCAAAATGGTGTGGCTGAGAGGAAGAATAGAACAATCTTGAATGCTGTTAGAAGCATGTTGAAATCAGCAGGTTTACCAAATTTTTTGTGGGAAGAAGCAGTCCAAACTGCTGTGAGCATTCAAAATATATTGCCATCCACTAGCATACAAGGTGGCATCCCTGATATGCTATGGTCAGGAAAGAAACCAAACTATGATAATTTAAGAATATATGGATGTTTGGCATTTGTTCATATACCAAAGGAAAACAGGAAAAAATTGGATGATAGGGCTCTAATTACCTATCTTGTGGGATATGATAATCAGTCAAAAGCTTATAGGTTGTATGATCCTAAAGCAAGGAGAATAATTATCAGTCGGGATGTCTCATTTGATGAAGGACAAGTTTATAGGGTATTAACCAAGCCTATGAGATTGTCTGAAGAGATCAAGCTGGCTGACTATAATACTAATTCTGCAACTACTAATAAAATTGTTGAGTTGAATGCAGATAATGATGATGCTGAAACGGACGCAGATTCAGAATTCCAGGAAAAGGTAGAAGACTCATCAAGAGCAAATGAAGAAGAGACAATAGGGGCAGAACAAGCTGAAGAATCCGTGCCCATAGTTCAACAACCACAAGTAAGAAAAAAAAGAATGACAGAGGTGCAAAAGCTGCAGGCAGATTTGAAGTTTGACACTAATGTACATGGTCGTGATGAAGTGGGGAAAAGTAAAAGAATTCAAGCTGAAGAAGAATCTGAGGTAAACAGTATCTTTGAGATTTTGATGCATTTAAGCCCTGAAGTACCTAAAACACTGGATGATGTGCTAGTCTCAAAAGATAAGAAGTTGTGGCTTAATGCTATGGAAGAGGAAATGGATTCTTTTATTAGAACTGACACATTTGAAACAGTTAAAAAACCAGAAGGGAGAAACATAGTAGGAACCAAATGGATTTTTAGAATCAAATCTGGTAATAATGGAAAACCACCCAGATATAAGGCTAGATTAGTAGCTCAAGGTTTTTCTCAAAAGAAGGGTCAGGATTTTGATGAAACTTTCTCTCCTTTGGTTAAAATGAATAGTATCAGAGTGTTATTGGCATTGGCAAATGCACATAATTTGGAAGTACATCACATGGATGTCAAAACTGCTTTTTTAAATGCAAAACTAGACGAAGAGATTTATATGAAACAAGCACCTGGATATGAGCAAGGGGAAGATAATGTCTGGAAATTAAAAAGAGCAGTTTATGGGTTAAGGCAATCACCCAGAGAATGGTATAAATGCATGGATGCTTTCCTAACTGAACAGGGTTTTTACAAAATGTCAAATGATGGAAATTTGTACAAGTTTAAATGTCAAGGTGATTGGTGCATTATTGCTTTATATGTTGATGACAACATTATGGTGTCTAAGGTTACTAAATGTTTGCTGATTTGCAAAAGGCTGCTACAAAACAGATTTGAAATGTCAGATCTTGGAGAATTGACCAAGTTCTTAGGAATTGAGATGTCAAGAAATAGAGATGCAGGTACAATCATATTAACTCAAAAGGAGCAGATCAGAGGTATGCTTGAAAATTTCAGAATGAAGGATTGTAATATTAGCAAGACCCCTGCTGTACCAGGTTGTAAGCTTTCTCTTAACATGTGCCCTAAAAATGATGAGGAGAGAAAAGCTATGGAAAAAATCCCTTATAGATCTCTGATAGGTTGCTTGGCATATGTGGCTAACTGCACAAGGCGGATATTGCTCACAAGTGTAAATATGCTCGATATAGATATAACAATGATCAGGGGAAAAGATCATTGGATTGTCATAAAAAGGTTTTGAGATATTTAAAGGGTACCATGGATATGGGAGTGTCTTACAATTCAAAGAATTTAAATATTAACAACGCTCGATAACAATGATCCCGGGAAAAGATCATTGGATTCTTGCCAAAAAAGGTTTTGAGATATTTAAAGGGTACCATGGATTACAATTCAAAGAATTTAATCTACTTATTGTGATGCTGACAAGGCGGGGACTTGGATGTAAGGAAATCTCATGATGCTTGGAGGAGGCCCAATAGCATGGAAATGCAAAAAGCAGTCATCCATAGCTTTATCTTCTGCAGAAGCTGAGTATGCCTCAGCTACATTATGTGCTAAAGAATTAATCTGGGAAAGAAGATTAATTTTAGAACTTGGAGTTGAACAGCCAGAATCCAGTGAAATGCTGTGTGACAGCATGAGTTGTATAGCCATGACGAGAAATCCTGTAATGCATGAAAGATCAAAGCATATAGAATTGGAGATGCACTTTATTAGAGATGCTGTATGTAAAAAGTTGATACAGGTCAATTATGTGAACACAAACAAGCAGTTAGCAGACATTTTGACAAAAGTATTGGCAGAGAAAAGATTTGCTGAGATTAGGCAACAAATTATGTTTACAGGTACAGATATGACATGAAGGGGAAGTGTTGAGAAAACAAAGAGCTGGTCATGTCATATTTACCTAGGTAGCTGCCATCGATTTGCCAATGTTGAAAGGTTAGCCCTTTGTTAATAGTTAAGCAATGGGTGTTAATGGTTAAGGCAATGATTTAATATTGGCAATGGTTAATGAATTTGAATCTTCGAAACAATGAATTCGAATGTGAAGTAATAGTGCATATGACTGTGGGATATTGTGACGTCTATGTTCTGCTAAGAAAAGAAAGTTAATCCATCTCGAAACCGCCGGATCAACTACATATAAGCTACAGAATATTGGTGAATTGCTCGGGGGATTGCCGTATCAGGGAATCCGGCTCCAGGGATATGCGCGAACAAGGGTCGTTGGTTTGATATTTTCCCTGTGCTACAGTCAAATGCTACAGTGCATAATGACAATGGTTTAAGGCTTTAAAATTAAGGGGAAGATAACTTTGTATAGGGATTGCCTTATAAATAAAAGGGGAAGTTATTTTCTTAGTGGGAATAGCCTTGTAGATTTAAGGGGCATTTGGATCAAGAAGGCAATGGATTAGTTGACCATATTGTGGCTCCATTGCAAAGGGTGATCCTTGATCTAAAGAATATGAATGTCATAAACTTGTTGTATATTCATTAGCCTCTTGAATAATTATTTGCAGTATTGAAGAAGATTGTGCATTAGAGTATTTGGTTGTGACATCTTTGCTAGGATCAAGAAGTTGTTTTTAAATCTAACATTATGTAGACCTTGCCATCTTGACCCCCGCTTGTATCCCTGCTTGGTTCAGCTCCCTGGCTTTGGCCAATTCCCTGTGTAGCCCCTGTCTCTGCATCACCGTTAATGACTCCTGTACTTTGATTCCATTCCTCAATCTGGATCCCATCTGTAGGATCCTTTCCTTGGTTGCCATGTCTCTCAATGTCGGGTTTATGTGCCTCGATCTTCCCCTCCATTGGCCTGATCGGAGGGTTTTGACAATGGCGCCCCTGTGTTCCTTGAACACCGTCTCTATCACTTCTGCAGTAACTCGATATATATCCTCGTTAGGCCTCTCTGCTATCCCAATTAGCCTAACATCATGCTTAATTTTATTCTGCTCCTCATATTCCATTAAATGTGGCTTTATCCTATCAAATGACTCCCATGCATCCAGCTCAACATTTGATTTCTCTAATTCAACCAACCTTTGCAGGATCTTTGCTTTCTCTTCTTCGATCTCGTCCATTCTGCGCTGCATTTCCTCGTTCATCTTCTCCACCCCTCCTACTCTCACGTCCATGCTAGTGATGGCTATTCAAGCAAATGGAAGTTGTTTTGAAGATGTGTGAGAAGTTCTTGACTAGGGAAAAGGTTTTGAACCATGGTGAGATATGTATGGGGGTGAAGGCAAGTGAAATGAAGGAAGTATAGGTAAGGGTGCTCCCAAACATGATTAATGCCCAAGAATTTGAACTAGAATGAACATCTTACTTCAGAGGGGTCTTCTTAACTTGATATTGTCATATAGCCTCCTCTAGTTGACCTAGCCTTTCTCATTGTGTGACTTTGACCTTTTTCTCCTTAGGTTCCTTCTTGTGATGCTTCAAATGAAAGTTCTCGCTTGGTCCTTCAGCTCGAGCTCTTGAGATGTCTAGGTTCATGCATACATTTCATCAAATCATTAGTTATTGCTATGTGATGCCATTTACTCTTCTATGCTGCCAAATCATGGCAGCATCTGGTAGAGAAGGTGAGCCCCGTCGCCCCCATTATCAGCAAGCCAGCTCTCCAATTGATCAATGTAAAGCCCAAACAATGTTGGGGAGAGAGGGCATCCCCGACGAACCCCAATACTACTATCAAATGGTTGGCTTGTCGGCTGCAACCGACTCGAGCATCTTTCATATAGCCTGTACACTGCATTCTGCAAATCTACAAGAACCCCCAGCTGTCGCAATCTTGCCCATAGTTTTTCCCGAGGCACAGTATCAAATGCCTTCACAAAATCCACGAAGCAACAATATAGATCCTGACGGACAGCAACCAGAGCTCGCAATGTGAAGATGTGGTCAATGGTTGAGTGTTGAGGTCTGAATCCTGTCTGGGTGAGGGCCCGTATCTCTGTTGCCTCTGCCCAGCCTGTCAACTGCTGCTCGAGAATCCCAGCAAGCAATTTTGCAAACACCGAACTGACCATGATTGTTCGGTAATTGGTTGGGCAGTGCGGGTCACCTGCCTTATAGATGGGAACAACTCTGCTATTGGTCCACTGCAGCGGGAAGCCTTCCTGTAATGCCTTGTTGAACAAGGCGGTCAGCACTGGTATTATGGACGGCCCTGCCCACTTAAGCAATTCTGCCTGCATGCCATCTAGGTCCGGGGCTTTCCCATTGGCAAGACGCTGTAAGCCTTGTTCCACATCCAAATCGTGATTTCCAGCACTGGGCCTTCTTGCAGGGGTAATGCTGCATGTGCACCCTGAGGATCGTATAGCTGTTGCAAGTATTGCCTCCACTGCTCGAAAGTGATGTTCCCTGTGGGCTGTGACCGGCTTCTAAGAACTCTTCGCCCAGAAGGTCACGGGGTGACGTTCCGGGAGATAAAACATTTCCCTTTGATGCGCCGCAATGTACACGGCTTTCTTAGCTTTAAGGAAGACGCTGCGGTGCTTGTTGACCGCATGTGGGCATAAAGCGGTCCGCGGACTTGGCCGGAGCCGGCGTTTGTGTTCTTTGCACTCGTGCATCAAACCATTGATTACGTGGGAAGGTTGTGTTCCACGAGGTCCGTCGCAGCGCTTATCCCAAAGCATCTCTCCGCCGCAGATCCTAAGCACATCGGTTAGCCGGCTCTCATTTGCTCTAGTGTAGGATATTGCAAAATTTCTGCCGGGTCATCTATAAGCATCCGGGCATAAGCCCCGCATGTTCATAATCCAATCGCGGTGAGGCATGTGAGGAGCTGTGGCGCGGGGGTTCGCACAACCCGCCAAGCCAACTTCAAGTAAAGTGGTAAGTGGTCTGAGTCGATCTCTTCATCCCTATTAGTTGTTCCCACCTGGAAGTGCTTGACGACATGCATATCTGCTTTCGGGCACCAGCACATAGTCCACCACACTAGATCCTCCCCCCGGTTTTCCGTCTACAAGTGCTCTTTGGGTGGGACGCCACCGTGCCGATCCATTGCGGATTACAGTCAAAGATACCACAGAGCAAAAGCAATTGTCTACCATAGTGCGTGACCTGATTGTCATCTGATGTCCGTGGCCAAGCTCCTTCTGCTATCATCAGTCAAGGGATCAAATCTCATGGGTTGTTCTACCCCGGTGCGCGCATTGAAGTCTCCAAGGAGTATGACACTGCCCAACTGCTTATGCTGCTGTCTGTGGTCCATCGCATGTGATCTAGGCTGGAAGTTCAACCATTCCAGGTTGCACCACTGCAATACAAGAATCCGACGATGTCAGGGTGCTAGATGTCTGGGCAGAAAGATGTGTTAGATGTTTGAACTGCTCTAACAAGTTGATGCAGGTCCCCCGATCGTGAAGAGGTATGGGAGATGAATCGGCAAGCAGCTGATGGACTGAGGATCTTAAAGGCGATCAATAGGAAAAGAGGCAAATCGAGAAGGCCAGGCAAATTTATTTAGGTACTAAAAAAGAGGTCAGAAGGGAGGATCGAGATGGGAAATCAAGCTACAAATTCGAATCCAGACTTTTCCTTAGATCTTAAGAACAACAACGATAAAACAAAGAGATTAGATGCCGTTCAATCTATTTCATTCCAGCTGCCAGATCTAGCTATCCCATCACGATCCATGCAAGGTTCCTGATGCATCCGATGGTTCATGAACAATCTAGAAACGATTTCTAGAAATCTACACATTTTACCTTCATAAGAAAGATGAAAAACACATAAATTATATATGGCCCAACAATTGCCTATCGTTATAAGCATTTAGTCAGAACTAAAAATGGCAAGAAAAATATGCAGATGATTCAAATGGAAACTAAAACTGCCTCACATCAAATTCGAACCTGGATCTATACCAAAAAAGCTCAACATCCTCACAAAGCCCTACATTAATAGAAATGTTTATACAGACTTTAGCATGAAAACCTATATTCTTCGACCGAAAAGATCTGGAATGATGCGGACTTGCAATGAAAATACAGGTCTAGAATAATTCGCTATTGTGATGTCCAGAAATAGCCGAGGTGTGTGGTGCAACAGAGCTCAAATAAGCTGGTTGAGGCTGGGAATGGAAAAGTTAAGCACTCCGTGGGCTGATACTGGTGGCGGAGAGCCTAGGCAAATTAAGAAAAGGAAGATTAAGAAAAGCTGAGGCTGCTAAGCGGTATCACTGAAAATCGATGAAGCAAATGTTGCATGCAGCTCCATCCCTACTCCGTTCCTGCGCACGCCCAGCCAGCCTGGCCGAAATCCAACCTAACAGATCAGAATGGAAAAAGGAAGCTCAGATCTGGATCCTTATGAAAAATCAATGGCTTAGACTTAGGCTTAGGCTTAGGTGTAGTTATCGGGAAAATTAGCAGGATCAAGGAGACACAAATCCAAGGAAAAAGGGGTTGAACGAGGAAGCTGGAAATAGAAAAAGATGTAAAATGGAAAGCGCATGAATCAAGGTTCTAGGCGATGGCGTACAGCCACCAAGATGTTGAATCTGCCTTCAGGGAGGGAAGCCAAGAACAGGAAAAGGTCTGCGACCTTTTTCTTCACAGCCGAGTTGCTATAAAATGGACGGACCAGCAACAATTCAGCATCCATACTTCTGCCAATGCTCCAGCGACCACATCCACTCAAGATGCGTCTCTGCACAGCTCAGGTTTCCCGCCTTGACCAATGGGTTCCAGCTTCTAGAATTTTCGTTCGAAGAACTAAATAGAGGCAAGACAAAGAAGAGGCTGAGAATGAAAACTAGAAAACTAGAAGAGCAGTAATCAATCGAAAATGGGTGAGAAATGATTCAAAAAAGATTTTCAGCACAAAGAAGGGGCCCATCTGGCCTAGATCGATGCCTAAATAAGAAAGCCACAATCTATTCAATAGATAGAAACACCGATCTGTAACGGAAAACACAGGCATGGATTAGTAATCAAAATGGCCGGGAACTGCCTTGGACATGCTAGATCCAGACAAGTACAGAGGATGGGGAAAAAGGAAGGAAGCTAAGCCAGAGAGCATGCTCTAATTAGTTAACACAGCCGAATCCAGCTCTGCGTCGAAAATCCTTGTGCTGCAGACCAATCATATAATCTGCCATCTTGCATGCAAAAATCCGATTCCTGCAACAACAAATAACTAATATAGAACAAGGAAGAGGAAACAGTTAGCTGGCTCATCAATTGAATCGATCGCCAACCAACCAATATACCTCAACCAATATACCTCGGATGCACCAAATTTGTGCTGCTCCATAGCTAACTGCATGTATCAATATCAACAGAAAAACCTATACCTTCCAAAATTGACTCAGTCTGATGCACATATTCGGAATGGCCTCTACCACTACATACATAGAGCATAAAGAACCTGGATCAGAAGAAAAAGCATCTGTACATGAGTAGCTCATTGGACATGAATAAAGAAGACGAAAACGTATTTGGATAGGAAGAAAAGCAAGAGGGGATGAAGACAAATAAGATGGGTTGAAATTAAGCAGAAGTATCGTGGATAGGAAGGGAAGCAATGGACAAGGAAAGAGATAATATTGTGAGAAGATGCCGATAACGAGCCACAAGAAGGACGAGCACATATATAGCTGCTCGTCCCGTCCCAGAATAACGATACGAGGGCTCGAATCGATGCCATTTTTTACCTTGATTTGGCAGACGATAGTGATATTGGCAATGCCAATGATCCCAAGGTAGGACATGTACTGCAAATTGTAAAATTAAATGTAGATACTTACTTGTGTATCTATATGATCTAAGTCAGCCAACCTAGGAAAGTTGATGATGCTGAAAATACTAGTGATCCTTAAAAAGTTGAAGAAAAGCCAATTGTTCTCCATAGTAGGTGAATTGAAAAAACAAGAAGGTAGAGGTCATACACCAATGCAATAAGGAGCTAGTGGAGGAAGGAATTATTGTTCTAGCTGATCCTAATATGTAGCATAATAACAGGGTGTTTTCTTTGTGTTTTTGTACGCTTTTCACTAAGGTTTTCCTATGATTTCGTGATGTATTCAAATGGATGTACTAATGCGTAGATCTAGAGTGCACTATTTCTGAGCCATTGATTTTAGCCTTTTTTTTTTTCAATGGTCAACAACCAATGGCTCACAACAAAAGCCCTTTTTTTGTGCGTGTGGTGCATAATGGTCAACAACTAATGGCTCACAACAAAAGCCCTCTTTTTGTGTGTGTGGTGCATAATGGGCACATGAAGGGCTTGAAAGGCGCATGTAACACATTTCTTATCATAACTTTTGATCCAGAGCTCTGTTTCAGATGATTTTTATTGCGTTGAAAAGTTCTCTTCGAGATTTTTTTGATAGTGTATGATATGGATATGTTTGGTTAAGTCATATATGCTAAAATAGCAATTTTTCGGCCGGGTTTGGTAGGCTTTCACATCCTACCAGCTGATTAATACAGGATTGCGCTATTGGATATTGTTTTATGGCTCATTCCGAATTAAGCTTGCAAAAAATTACCATGCATTTTTAGATTTTGAGGCAGTTATTAAGCAAATTCCAAGGCTTCTAGATCCTTGTGCTAACAAGCAGAAAAGTTTCCCACTTTGGTTTCTCACCACAAGAATCCATGGAGGCCAAAGGCTGCTGTTAAATTCCAGTTGAAAAATGTTTGTGTATGGGTGTTGCAAACTTTATGACTTTCAGAATAATGGGATCAATCTGCTCTATTTTTATGGTAACTTTTACTTATGTTTTATTTGTTTTATTGTGATGAAATTCAAAAGCTACAGGTGATGAAAACCTCAAATGAATTCTAGTTTTTTTCTGGTTTGAATTCTAAAAATTTTGTCACACGGGGGGGGAGGGGGAAGTGGGTGACGTCCCTAAGGTCCCGAAGGGGCCAAAAAAATTTTTGCAACACAAACCATTAACATCCAACATATAAAAATTAAATCCCCCAACACATAACAACCAACACATAACAACCATTGACATTAACAACCAACACATAACTATCATTGACATTAATTAACACAACAATTGGGTCCAACACATTTAAATTAAAATCCCCCTTAAACCCCCTTTGGTTTGGGTGCATATTCACACGGGGGGTGACTCCGGGCAACGAGAGCTGTTGGATAGGCATATTCACCCCTTATTCCTTAATCTACACCGTACATAAAGTTCCTCGTTTGTGGGGTATGCAAGTACAAAATTTGCTATACTGTATAACAAGATTCGCAAAATACTATAAGATTTCAAGCGGAATACTATATGGTGTTGATTTCGTACATGCAAAATACAATTATGAGGGCTCTCGCTGCCCTACGTCATCCCCCGTGTGAATATGCACCCAAACCAAAGGGGGTTTAAAGGGGATTTTAATTTAAATGTGTTGGACCCAATGGTTGTGTTAATTAATGTCAATGGTGGTTATGTGTTGGTTGTTAATGTCAATGGTTGTTATGTGTTGGTTGTTATGTGTTGGGGGATTTAATTTTTATATGTTGGATGTTAATGGTTTGTGTTGCAAAACGTATAATTATACGGCCATTTTGCTATGGTTTGCATATGATTCCGTTGTTGTATTTGTGTGAGGGTATGTCAATAGTATTTATAGAGTGCATGTTGTATTTCTTGTTAGTTTGCACTCCCAACCTATGGTTTTGGCATGCACGCGTGCATGCATTGCATGCATGCACACAATGCATGCATACCATGCAATGCGTGCACATAGTGCATGCATGTTGAGTCCCTTTAGTACTTAACACCATACAAGGCACATTGCTTACTTTCTTTTGCGGCCAAATAGGTATTTTCACATAAGAGACACACAACATTCGTCTTCACGGTAAATTTGCAGATTAGCTTTGTTTTTATGAAAGCTACAATTCACAAATCCCTAGTTCATACAGATATAGCTTATTATGCTCGAGTAGCAAGCTGTGATACTGTATTCATGCAGGCAGCAAGGTCCAGTGTTATGTTCATGAGAATCTTGCTGTTTTTGCTTGTATCTTAGTCCTTCAAAAAAGAACATAAGGATATACCTCTCAAAGCATAATTGGCAAGCCTCTTCGTCATGTGCATCTACCTGAAGAAAGCTTTGAAGTAAGTTTTGCCAAGTTGTATGATTGCATAGTCGTGATTTGCGTGTTGGGCAAGGGTTATTCCACAGAGATCAAAGTTGCAAGTTGTAATAAGCTAACGCTGCCAATGGACAAACTTACTTATAGGATATTTTAAAATGTAATTCTAATTTGTATCCTGAATTATTATGCATATATTGGCATACATTCTATTATTATTTACACATTTGTTTGCAATTTGTAATGTAAGCGTAAGATTCATGATTGTTATTGTTTTCATTTATTTGTTCGTTTTATTACTTGCTACAAGGTTGCCTTCGACTCTAAACATATTTCAATGGTCTGGGGGGGCATAGTATATTTCTAAGGTATTTGAGGCTGCAAGGCAACCCGAAGAAGGTGTGTCTAGGGATATTTACACTTCCTTGTATTCTACAACATACAATATTCCATGTTCTTTACTGTATTAATATTATTTCATGCCCATGACCCATTTTCCATGTAGTTTCATTGCAACATTTTCAAAGCATGGAGCTCGTATTACATAGAACTACCCTTAGGCCACAAAGGGGCCAAAAAAAAAATTGGACCCATGTACACCCCTAGGCCATCTTAGTTTTTTAGCACACCAGCCCTACCGGGCCTACAGCCTTTCTTGCAATTCTAGCCTATCCACGTGTAATTTCCATGTCATCAAAATTTGATGTGGCTTATTTTGCACCATCAGATCTTGGCTTTTGCAAATCTAAGGCCAGGGAAATTAGAAAATCTGCCAAAAATTGGCACGGAGATGGAAAGGGTCACGAAGTAACTTCCTTTTCTTTTTTTCAAGCCTATTTGAAGCTCTGCCGAAGAGCTTTGGGCGTGGCCCTAGCACATTGTGTTCTAATGTTGTTCTGAACTTGGCTATCCCAGCTTCATGGCATGGCCTTGGCGATTCTGTATTATGGAAGTCCAGGGCAGATCATATTTGCTCCTTGTTTAGGCTGTGTGCTGTGCGTGGAGCTTTGTGGCCATTCACGTGTTCCTGTTGTGCTCAGTGGTGAGTGGTTAGTCTTGCCTAATCTGTTGATGTTCAAGTGCAAGGATTTTAGGGCTCCATCTTCTCATCCAACGAAAGACCTCGTTTCTTCGACTGCAAATATACAACAAAAATGAGCAAATCAGGTTGCCGAAAACACAATGGATCTCGGCTACAAGCTCGTTTTAATCAGAGTGCTGAAACAAAATCCACGGCTATGGTGGCCATGGCTCTAGAAACATGCTACGGCTCTCCCAGCCCCCTTCCCTTACGTCGGTTGCTTGCCCTGCAGACATGCAATATGTTCGGTACGTATCTTGTTGTTTCAGGGACTGCACTTCCCTAAAGAATACCACATTACTTCAGAAGGTGCAAGCAATATTTTTTTGCCATAACTCTTCTGCCACATATAACATGCCATCTCCTGTTCAACAGGTTGGCACAGAGGAAATTGCAACTTTCATTCTGTTATTCTTAGGAGCTGGAGCTAGCATGACCAATATATTGCCACATGATAGGATTACACCGTTTAGGGTGGCTGCAACAAATTGACTCGATGTGATGATGATGATTTATGCAAGTGAACAATTTATCAGCAACCATTTCTGCAAGAAGTGCTCTTCAGTCTTTTGTGCTAGAACTCATCATCTCATCTATTCTCATGTTTGTCGTCTCTACAGTCTTTATAGATATCAATGCTGTAAGCATCATATTGTTCGTTCTTCAACTTTTAATGTTTTTTAAATGGGTTTCCATGAAACTGTATCAAGCCTTTAGATTGAAGAGCTTGCTGGACTTGCAGTAGAAGGTACCGCGGCTTCTCAATTCTATCATAATTTTTCTCTGCCTCGTGCTGCTGCTGTAAATGAGGCTCTTTATGTGTGTGCTCTCACACTTCATATGGACATGTACATCTATATCTGTCTTCTATTCCTAGCGCCATAGATTTTGTGTTTCTCATGCAATGGCTTAGCAAATGTCTTCATGCTTGGACAATAGTATTGTTTGGGCAATGTGAGAATGACAATTTTTTGGATGGTACATATTGCATCAAGTTGCAGCAAGGACAGCTTGCTTGTTGTGGCAACGGAATCCGCGAAAAAGCTGCATGTATTCCAGATTATTGCTATTATCTCTTGGAAAGGTTCCGAAGGAGGCTGCTCTACTATCTTCATAAAACTTAGAATTGTTGCCTTAACTTTTATTTGGTTACTGACATTGAGCAGCGAAATTTATTTAACTGTTAATGGTGTCGTACTGGAGAACTGTTTTCAAGTGTTAAAATGGCCAATCATTTAGTGCACAATTGCAACACAGAAAAGTAATTTATATATGTACATTGTTTACTGTGTAATTATTGTGCCTCTGCTACTGGTTATGCAGAGGCTTCGGAGAGGAGTTCGCAGCATATCGTTGGACAAAGTAAGTCTCTTTTCCGAATCATTTTTCTGACAGACAACCATGGCACTAAGAAACATGAATGCGACGTCATACATAGATAGTTTAATGCATGGTGTTGTTTGAGAGGCATGCATCTCATTAGTTTTGGTAGTTTTTTCTAAGATGGAGTTTTTGGCATATCTTAGTATACAGCGACTTAACGCGGGTAAATCCGAAGAAGTTCCCAATGAAGATGCAGTTTTATAGGGATCATTTCTTTAATATCAGTAAAGAAGGCTTTATTCTGCAGCCCAATGATGAAGCATCTGCCAAACAAGCCTTCCAGGCAATATCCAGCCACCCTTCTGTTTCTTCTGGTATTTCACATGAAGGGCAGATTCTGGATGCTACTAGTGGCTTTCATGACACACAAAGCCACATAAATTGTTGTGATCTCATTATATGTGTTGACATGCACTGATAAAGCATCTGCCAGACAAGCCTTCCAGGCAATATCCAGCCACCTTTTTGTTTCTTCTGGTATTTCACATGAAGAGCAGATTCTGGATGCTACTACTGGCTTTCATGACACACAAAGCCAAACATATTATGGTCTGCATTTTACATTCTGGAAGGACATGTGACCAACAGTGTGCAAGTAAATTGAGGCTTGAAAAAATGGCTTTGGCCTCTATTTGGATATGTGAATTCCACATGGTCAGTAATATTTTGATTAAGTATAAGCATTAGGAGTCCAAAAGGGAAACCTCTTTGCCTATGGCGCGTGCTAATTTCAAGCTTAGTGTTCCTTCAGAATATTCCTATTGCAATCATAAACTTGGCGTTGTGCACATCAATCACTTAGCGTTCTATTCCTCACACTGATCCAAAATGGCTATCAATCTTTAGCTTAACAGCTACCAATCTTTGGAACAATCCACTTTCATGCGCAGGCTGTAATTATGCTTGTTATAGACAAACAAAAAGATTGTACCTTGCTGGGTCGACAAATCACAATTTATTCCACATCTCTCGAGCTGCCTTGCTGGTTTTATAGAGTATGGAAATGGGCTTTTGAAAGTGGAGCTTAGGAAAATCACCTGGATGTGGCGGGGAATCTAGTTTAGAAATGGTTGAGCTTGAAGCCAATGATCCTAGCATTATTCCAACAAATGATGTCAAAATAATGGATTGTGGTAATGGCAAACAGAAAAAACACCAAACTAAGGCAGAAAAGGAGATAAAGAGGCCAAGAAAACCAGTAAATGCAATGTGAGGAAAATGCACAAAGTATGCGTGGAAGATTAAGCAAACTTATGGCATATTGCATTCGATATGGTTGGATTTACAACTTTGCTGATTCGAGTTAAGTACTTGATTCTGTTACCTAAATTACACGCCCATGGTCTATGATGCTAGAGAACAGATTGTGGAAAAATATTTCATTGTATGTAGTTTGCTGACCTTTGTCATTGACAGGCAGCCATAACACTAAGAAAAGACATCATGTTACATAAGTTCGAGCTTACAACACCACCAATGTAATGAAAACAAGTATAAAAAAGGATGGATGGTATCATATCTGATTCATATGTTAAAGCATAGAAGATGTGCTGAGAAGTGAGGCATACCTTCTACGTTATGAAAGGGTTTAACATTTCTTGTAAGCACGGCATTAAAAGATGTTTCAAATATGGGCTTAAGCATCAACTTTGGCCATAGTTAGGAAACAATTAGAAAACAGGTCTCTCCTGGTGCTATTTGATCCTTTCTATATGTGCATCACCATTTGTAAAGCATGTTTTTGCACTGTTCCCAAGCCTCAAAGGAATTGGTTTGGGTTTCTATTCTCTTTATAAATACCGATCTACTTAAACTCATCTCTCTTCTGTCTCTACTTTATGGATGCCAAAAACTTCAGAAGAAACAAAACTTGCACGAGGTTTATGCTATTTGTGAAGTAGAAACTCTTCTCCCCTCTTGTTGCAATCAGTATCCACTTAAATTGTCTATAAGTGATTACCTACCAGTTCTTTTATCAATAGTAGATAGTTCTGGTCACCCTAAGATAATGGAGCATTATGATGAGTGCTTCCATGTATCTTTCTTTATTTTTAATGATATTAACAAGTATATCAACTCTAGATATTTCTTAAAAGCCTTACCAAAATCTTCTGGTGTGCCTCTTGCTAGTTTTTTTTTTTTTAACATATTTCGTACAACATTCACACATATTCAAAATTTAAACCATTAAATTAACCCCCCCCCGGCCCCCCGAGTTGTTTTTGCTAATATTCGTGCAGGGCGTCCATCGGTAGGCTCGGACCGTTAGATGTCTGTTTCGGACGATCCCAACCACCATTAGACGCAACTCATTTTTTAGTAAGTTTTAGTTAACTGTCAGTTCCAATTGCACAATTAACCCAAAGGTTGTGAGGTGCATTGTACACATGTACGGTACACATAAATTGGCATATCCTACTTGTTTTTATTGATATTCATGTAGGGCGTCCAATGGTTGGCGACGAGTACGCCAATATATGTGTATTGTACATGTGCACAATGCACCTCACAAGCTTTGGGTTGATTGTGTATTTGAAACTGACAGTTAACTAAAACTTACTAAAAAATGAGTTGCGTCTAATGATGATTGGGATCGTCAGAAACAGACATCCAACGGTCCGAGCCTACCGATGGATGCCCTGCACGAATATCATCAAAAACAACTTGGGGGGTTGGGGAAGTTTAATTTAATGGTACAATTTTTTAATATATTTGATGCCCCTTTTAATGGTTCCATGTGCTATATTAATATAGCTACGTAATTTGTACGGAATAAATATAAATGACGTACAAAATATGTGTGGATGTTGTATGAAATTTTTACGGAAATTAAAAAAAAAAAACAAAAAAAACAAAGATGGCCTAGGGGTGTACATGGGTGTGGGGGTGTCGGGGGGGCTATGAATGACGAAAGACTTGGTGAAGATAGAATAGGAGTGGTAATTAACAAGTTAGTGGACCATTGGAAGGAGAAAGGGACACGCGACAAGCAATGTATTGCTTGTACAAGAACATTGGAGGTTCTAGCTTTGGTGGCATTGCCTATATATTGCACTAGATTTATATACAACTACCTCTTTCCAGATCTTGAAGTTGTGGCCGACAATCAGGGCGCCAATGCAACTCCTTTTGGCATGCAGGAGCATAGGGTCAAACAAGAAGGCACACTTAGTCACACATTATCCTACCAAAAGGTGCAAGGCATATGGTGATTGCTCACGTGAGTCTATGATGAAGGTTAGAGGAATGGACCATTATTGGAGTATATGTAAATCGTTCTTTAGTATTGACCAATTGGTTGAATCACGAGCAACTTACCAAGAACTATATGTACACCATTTTTGGGTTGGCACTTCAAGATGAAAGAAGCTCAAGTAAGAAAAGGTTCCCATTTCAGCAGAAATAGATATATTCCCACATCAACTTGGCATAATTGGTCTAAAAATCACGAAAATGGGAGTAGGATTGCATTACATGGTAACAATGGCATGCTGAGACCAATTGCTGGGATCTTGGCTGCTAGGGAGGTATTTGAAAAGTATGTTGAATTCAATGCAGAGAGTATGCCATATAAAAGTAGGAGGGATGAACAAGGAAAGGCGGTTGTTGAGAAAAGGTTGCCCTCTCATTGTATTCCAAAAGTATTTTGGAGCAAATAAACGCATTTCTTTGTGAGCTTAAAGTGAATCCTACTTCGCAACCAAGCTTCAGTAGGCTATGGAGCAAGCACTTTAAACATGCCATTATAGATGCTTCAAACAGCTTTGCAAAGTGCAATTTATGTGTTAAATTGAAGAATACTCTGGATAAGACAAAGAAACCAAGTCTAAGGGCAAATATAAGGGAGTAAATGAGTCCTTGTGTGGATGGAATACACCATCTCAGATATTGCACGGAAGCAGGTGACCGTAATTTGATTAACGTGCGAGTGGAGTGGTGGTGTTATGTACACCAGTTGACTAATGTGCAGGACAAAAAAAGATATACAGATTGTTAGACAAAGAAGTGGAGAAGGAATTTTAGTGATCTAGATATATGGCTTGAGATAGCCTCTATATTATTTTCATGGGTTCCAGCAAAAACTCCAACGAGACAAGGATCACAATCCGATGTCCAAAAGAAAGCTATGATATCCTTGGGGATCACCCCTTCACAGTGATTACAAATGTATTTAATTCATATATATTACTTTATGATGTGAGCTTATATCATAATGTAAATACCTCGATTAATAATTATTATTTTTTGTACTGGCTACACATACTTCTATTTGTGATTTTGTGTTTTAATTTCAAAATGGAATAGCATATATGAAATAATTAAGACATAATCCCAAAATAAAAGAATAATGGTTATATTTTATGCTTCCAATACTAAAATAATGCTCCATGTTTATATGGCAGACGTACTTCTATATGAGATAGAGATTATATGGGACAACCATGATGTTTTCTATCGTTCTCTGCTCATATTGGACGCCAGCGCACAGCCTTTACTCTGGGTACCCATTCTCTTTGATCGATGTGATTTTAGCAAAAGCTTTTAGAAAACCTTTGGAACACTCCATTCTATTATATTCTATCATTCCAGTTTTTTCATTTAGTTTCATGCATCATGGGCCACATAGTCCATGCACCATGTAGTTCTTCACAATTTCGTGCAATTCAGGGGTTTCCAAAGGGTGTGGTATTTATGTGCTTGTGATCCTATCATTATTATCACTATCACGTATTTTATCTGCATGTTCCATTATTAGGAGCATATGACAGTGTGGTAAGCCTCACTTCACTCAGGCTTTAACTTTTTCAAGAATACCTTGTTCTAAAATATTATTGAGGATTGCCATCAACTTTGTATGGTATACACGGGCGACAAGTGATTAGTCTCTCTCTAAGTTGTTGTGACGCCCTCGCTAAACATCTGGGCGCCGCATTAACACTCGGCAGAAATCCCCGTCCCCTCAACAACCGCCGCGGGCCCTTCGTCTCCGCCCGCGCTCGAGGTGACCCCTAGTGCGGGGAGGGAACACGAAGGTGTCTTGCGCGCCCTTCCCCTATGGGCTCCTATAACAGCGGAAGCGATAACACGTCAGAACTAGCATCAAACATATACAAATACTACCTCGAAGGGTAGTGCATCACACATATACCAATACAAAGATGATAAGCACAAACCGCGGAAACATGAGAGCTCCTACCCCGGGCCGGACTTCGTGGGAGGGTGACCGACGGCTAGGCCTCAAGATAGAGCAGCACCGAGTCATGGCAATGGCGAGGGCTGGCATAGAACAATGGCTAGGGTTGACCACTCCATCCGCCCCTCCCGTGCATACTTTGCGGATGGGCTAAATCAGGGCTTTGACAGACTCTAGCCTTCGGGACACGCAATCCCATGGCTTCACCCATCGGGACTACTCCGTGTTGCATCTCCTCGGGTCCGATGAGGCAGAAGGGTTGCATCTCCCCTTCCTGTGGTCTAGAGGTGCGGGCGGCTAGAGAATCGTGGCGACACCCATTCGCACCCGACCGAACCCCAAAACGAGCCAAGCCAACACTTGCAGCTCTCGAGAGGCGTGGCAACACCATTGCCCCAGGAGGTGTCGGACCCATGCTCGGCCCACACGGTGACCCACCATAAGCCTAGCCCACTATGGGATCCCCCGAAGCTCCCCCACTGGGGGATCCTCCCTCCACTTTCCCTCTAGCCCCGCTATATGGTGCCGAGTCATATCATAGCCTCAATAGCCCGGTGGGCTCCTATGCACAAAGTCAGCAACTAAATAGGAACTAAGGGATCTACTCTAGGAGCATACTACATATGGCCCTAGGTCTCTACCCCCTTCCCAATACAAGAGGAGCAACATGATCAACCAACATCACATAATCATCACATCATGAGAGTAATCAGAAGAGGAACATCTTAACCTAATCATACAACTAACTAATGGTTAGGGTTCATTGATTAGGGTTCAAGATGTTAAATACGGGTTCTAGGATGGCTCTACTCTAGATACAAGATACTAGCATATCTCGGAATGCTAATTCGGATAAGCTATCAAAACTACTATCCTACATACCGCTCCCAAGCTCTCCCTCCAGATCCGTGTGCCTCCATGGTCTTCGACTCACGAGATGTCGCTCCTACTCCAAGAACGAGTCTACCCATTGGGCCGCCGCACCAGCCTATGCCACAACAACGATGTTCAAAACGGGTTTCAAGCGATTAGGTGAGTCTCTCGGGTGCTAGGGCTGGAAAGAGGCCTAGGGTTAGGGTTTCAGCCTATATAAGTTAGATCCACCTAGGATGCCACGTGGCACCAATCGGGTGAGTCTTGTGTGGCGGGTGCCCCAATGGGTTAAGGCCACGTGGATAATGGTCTAACCCATGGTTGGCTAAGTTATGAGAATAACTTGGCCATGCCCCCTATGGCCACAATCTAAGGTATACAAGTCTATGAAGATAGGCTTGTATAGTGATGGATCCAGGAATATACGTATTTATGGCGTATATTCCCCCGACCGCCACATTCTCCCCCTTAGGACAATGTCGCCCTCAAAGATTGCGCTTAAGGTGACGAACCTACCTTATGCCTGCAAAACAACGACATGTCATAACGTTTTAGTTTACTTTAGCAATCAAGTTTTATTAGTTAAAAGGTCAAAATTTAGGCTATATTTATACTTATACAAAATTATATAGCCTTAACACTGTTATTTCTTACAATAATTCAAAATACTATTATAAGAGTTATTAGGGTTCATAATCTAAATTATGGCTCCCCTATCTTCTCGTGAACGCTCCGCCTCGTTGAAGTCCCCTTCTACTTGCCCCGCAAAGGAGCACATTACGTTAGTTTAGTTAATAATTTGTGGTTTTAGGGGACCACCCCCTTACCTCCTTGGTAGAATCCATGGCTCAAGGTTGTCCTACTACCTTGCCCAAGATCATGGCCCTTTGGATTTGAGCTTAGGGATCATTTAAGATGCTCCCATCATTGCCCATGATCGAGTGTTATTTTTGTACACGCATCCCCCGGACGAGTAGTACACCCCTGCATCATGCCCGAGGGTTTCAGCTAGGGAACGCCTCACCATCCCATCATCACAAGATGATCACTTTTTAACCTTCACCATGACCCTCCCACGGCCCGGTGCGTGCGTACCCGATCGTGGCATAGAGATCATCCGATCGATGTCCCATCATCGCCCACCATGCCTCATTCCTCACTCACATGACCCTAATGGTCATGCGCACCTCTTGGTGCGTGTGGCCTAGAGAATGCCCTAAAGGCGTATCCCATCATCGCCCACACGATCCAAGGTTCTGGCACATGCACCCTACTAACTAGAATGCATGCGCCAGGCTTAAGGCTAACTAACAACATACTAGCTAACCACCTGGCAAGTCGGGGTCAACCAAGTCGGAGACGACTCGCCCATCAAACTCCTTCATAAACTCTGGGTATTGCTTCTCCAAATCTTGCTTCAATACCCATGTCGCGTCTTCCACGGGTAAGTGCTTCCACTTAACCAAATATTGGAGGAATTGAGACCTCCTAGTCTTCTTAAATGACTTATCAAGAAGTAACTCAGGCACTATTTCTACTTGCTCCTCCGTCATTTCCAACAAAGTTGGAGTATCCAAAACCTCCTCCGGATTAAGATTGTGCCTCTTTAATAAACTTACGTGGAAGACCTTGTGAACCTTGAGATGGGCCGGAAGATCCAACTTGTAGGCTTGAGAGCCCACTCTCTCCAAAATCTTGAACGGATCAGCCCACCTAGGGGCAGCTTCTTACAACTCCCAATCTACGTATTGCTTTAGAGGAATGGACCATTATTGGAGTATATGTAAATCGTTCTTTAGTATTGACCAATTGGTTGAATCACGAGCAACTTACCAAGAACTATATGTACACCATTTTTGGGTTGGCACTTCAAGATGAAAGAAGCTCAAGTAAGAAAAGGTTCCCATTTCATTGAGAAAATAGATATATTCCCACATCAACTTGGCATAATTGGTCTAAAAATCACGAAAATGGGAGTAGGATTGCATTACATGGTAACAATGGCATCTTTGAGACCAATTGCTGGGATCTTGGCTGCTAGGGAGGTATTTGAAAAGTATGTTGAATTCAATGCAGAGTATGCCATATAAAAGTAGGAGGGATGAACAAGGAAAGGCGGTTGTTGAGAAAAGGTTGCCCTCTCATTGTATTCAAAAGTATTTTGGAGCAAATAAGCGCATTTCTTTGTGAGCTTAAAGTGAATACCGCCTTCAACCAAGCTTCAAAAAGAGGGCTATGGAGCAAGCACTTTAAACATGCCATTATAGATGCTTCAAAACGGCTTTGCAAAGTGCAATTTATGTGTTAAATTGAAGAATACTCCTGGATAAGACAAAGAAACCAAGTCTAAGGGCAAATATAAGGGAGTAAATGAGTCCTTGTGTGGATGGAATACACCATCTCAGGATATTGCGCGAGGCGGTGACCGTAATTTGATTAACGTGCGAGTGGAGTGGTGGTGTTATGTACACCGTTGACTAATGTCGTGAGGAAAAAAATATATCTGATTGTTAGACAAAGAAGTGGAGAAGGAATTTTAGTGATCTAGATATATGGCTTGAGATAGCCTCTATATTATTTTCATGGGTTCGGCAAAAACTCCAGCGAGACAAGGATCACAATCCAGATGTCCAAAAAAAAGCTATGATATCCTTGGGGATCACCCCTTCACGATGATTACAAATGTATTTAATTCATATATATTACTTTATGATGTGAGCTTATATCATAATGTAAATACCTCGATTAATAATTATTATTTTTTGTACTGGCTACACATACTTCTATTTGTGATTTTGTGTTTTAATTTCAAAATGGAATAGCATATATGAAATAATTAAGACATAATCCCAAAATAAAAGAATAATGGTTATATTTTATGCTTCCAATACTAAAATAATGCTCCATGTTTATATGGCAGACGTACTTCTATATGAGATAGAGATTATATGGGACAACCATGATGTTTTCTATCGTTCTCTGCTCATATTGAACGCCAGCGCACAGCCTTTACTCTGGGTACCCATTCTCTTTGATCGATGTGATTTTAGCAAAAGCTTTTAGAAAACCTTTGGAACACTCCATTCTATTATATTCTATCTTTAGTTTCATGCATCATGGGCCACATGGTCCATGCACCATGTAGTTCTTCACAATTTCGTGCAATTCAGGGGTTTCCAAAGGGTGTGGTATTTATGTGCTTGTGATCCTATCATTATTATCACTATCACGTATTTTATCTGCATGTTCCATTATTAGGAGCATATGACAGTGTGGTAAGCCTCACTTCACTCAGGCTTTAACTTTTTCAAGAATACCTTGTTCTAAAATATTATTGAGGATTGCCATCAACTTTGTATGGTATACGACGGGCGACAAGTGATTAGTCTCTCTCTAAGTTGTTGTGACGCCTCGCTAAACATACGGGCGCGCACTGACACTCGCAGAAATCCCCGTCCGGCTCAACAACCGCACGACGCCCTTCGTCGCCCCGCCAAGCCGAGGTGACCCCTAGTGCCGGGGGGGAACACGGGTGTCTTTGGCGCCCTTCCCCCTATGGGCTCCTATACTTGGCCCGAGGCGATAACACGTCGAACTAGCATCAAACATATACAAATACTACCTCGAAGGGTAGTGCATCACATATACCAATACAAAGATGATAAGCACAAACCGCGGAAACATGAGAGCTCCCTACCCAGGCTCCAGGACTACCGTGGGAGGGTGACCGACCTAGGCTGAGGCCTCAAGATAGAGCGGCCGAAGTCATGGCAATGGCGAGGGCTGGCATAGAACAATGGCTAGGGTTGACCACTCCATCCGCCCCTCGCATGCATACTTTGCGGATGGGCTAAATCGGGGCTTTGACAGGGACTCTAGCCTTGGGATACTAATCCCATGGCTTCACCCATCGGGGACTACTCCGTGCTGCATCTCCACGGTCCGATGAGGCGGGAAGGGTTGCATCTCCCTTCCGGGGTCTCTAGAGGTGCCGTGGCGGCTAGAGAATCGTGGCGACACACACGATTAGGTGCACCGACTGAACCCCCAAAGCGAGAGCCAAGCCAACACTTGCAGCTCTCGGGAGGCAGGGCAACACCATTGCCCGGGGAGGTGTGGGACCCATGCTCGGCCCACACCAAGTGACCCACCATAAGCCTAGCCCACTATGGGATCCCCTCAAGCCCCCACCACGTGGGGATCCTCCCTCCACTTTCCCTCTAGCCCCGGATTATATGGTGCCGAAGTCATATCATAGCCTCAATAGCCGGGTGGGCTCCTATGCACAAAGCGCAACTAAATAGGAACTAAGGGATCTACTCTAGGAGCATACTACATATGGCCCTAGGTCTCTACCCCCTTCCCAATACAAGAGGAGCAACATGATCAACCAACATCACATAATCATCACATCATGAGAGTAATCGTAAAGAGGAACATCTTAACCTAATCATACAACTAACTAATGGTTAGGGTTCATTGATTAGGGTTCAAGATGTTAAATAGGGATTCTAGGATGGCTCTACTCTAGATACAAGATACTAGCATATCTCGAATGCTAATTCGGATAAGCTATCAAAACTACTATCCTACATACCGCTCCACGAAGCTCTCCCTCCGGATCCAGTGTGCCTCCATGGTCTTCGACTCACGAGATGCTGCTCCTACCCAAACGAGTCTACCTGCCGGGACTCCGCACCCGGCCTATGCCACAACAAAGCGATGTTGAAGCGGGGTTTCGAAGCGATTAGGTGAGTCTCTCGGGTGCTAGGGTTTGGAAAGAGGCCTAGGGTTAGGGTTTCAGCATATATAAGTTAGGATCCACCTAGGATGCCACGTGGCACCAACCGGTGAGTCTTGTGTGGCGGGTGCCCCAATGGGTTAAGGCCACGTGGATAATGGTCTAACCCATGGTTGGCTAAGTTATGAGAATAACTTGGCCATGCCCCCTATGGCCACAATCTAAGGTATACAAGTCTATGAAGATAGGCTTGTATAGTGATGGATCCAGGAATATACGTATTTATGGCGTATATTCCCCTGGACCGTCACATTCTCCCCCCCTTAGGACAATGCT